>LR738712.1:385540566-385583503 GCA_902687465.1 Secale cereale
TTCATACGTTTGCACACTCATGGCAAGCAAGCATGCCAAGTTTAGGGCCATTTCAAACCTTTGAGAATTTTGTACGATTTTCCCAGTTCTAAAACCGAAACACACTCCGCGGACGTGGTGCGACATGACTGTGTGCCGGGAACACGATGAAATTTTGCGT
The DNA here is from genome assembly GCA_902687465.1 of Secale cereale. NCBI lineage: Eukaryota > Viridiplantae > Streptophyta > Magnoliopsida > Poales > Poaceae > Secale > Secale cereale. The sequence continues at coordinate 385,540,727 of LR738712.1, forward strand.
GGGGTCCTACGGTGGGCATGCCAACCCTGTCGCAAAACTTTGGGTCGTTCTGAAGATGGCCAAAAATGACCTTCCTCTGCGCACGCCGTTCTGGTAGGAGCAAAGGCATTGTCCCGAGGGAGGTTTGTTCGACATCCTTCAAATGGACCCAATATTTTCATACATTTGCACACTTATGACAATCAAGCATGCCAAGTTTCGGGCCATTTTGAACCTCCCAGAATTTTGTACGATTTTCCCTGCTCTGAAACCAACTTTTTGTTATCATTGACTTGTACATAAATATAACTCATTACATTAAAATAACATGGTTATAAAAAAACAATAACACCCATGTAAATTCAAACATGGGTATTTAACCCAGTCGGGGCGTCTGGCGGGCGAGGTGAGAGTAAACTTGCGTAGAGTGTCAAACGGTCAAAAATAATATAGGTACTAATGATGTGAGTTGAATTAGGTGTGGCAAAGGGTCAAAAATAATATAGGTACTAATGATATTATTTGAGTTTACACTGCCTCTGGCAGGCACTGCAGCCATTGCCCGTGCAGTGTAAAGTCCATTTCAGTTTTTACACTGCCCGGGCAATGATGGAAGTGCCGCCCGGACAGTGTAAAGTCAAATCAAATTATTACTAACTTCTTATATGGCAGGGTGCACGAACGCGGCTATTTAAGCCGGTCGGCGCGTCCTTCGGCGGGCAAGGTGGGACTAAACAAGTGCGCCTCACCTGTACCACGACATCATGTCCGTCCAACCGCCCCGCGTCATCTGGGCCGGCCCACGAGGGTCGTTACAGTCGGCTATAAGGCGCGTGTGCCCTCGACCACTTGCACGAGCGCCCTCCACGCGGCCCGCACACCTAAAGCCCCCTTTCGGCCCATATGTGCCGTACACGCAGCGCCGACCGAGGCGTACTTCTAATCCCACCTCGCCTACTGAAGCTCGCCCACACTATCGGATTGCGGGCTCCGCAAACCCAAGAAGTTCGAACACAGGGGCGTGAACGAAGATCTCTCCCACTCACGTCTACCTAGCTTCTCGCCCTCGTCTAGTGAAGAGATTCAAGCAAACAACAAGTGAAGCACGCAAGAGTTTACCCAGGTTCAGGCCACCTTATGGTGTAAAACCCTACTTCCTGCTTTGTTGGATTGGCCTCAGGAGGGCTAGAATATGAACTAGTACAGTGGTTCCTGAGCTCAGGAGGAGAGCTCAGGAGGGTCGGGAGGCAGGAGTTCTTGCTCCGCTGCGTGAAGGCAGAGTTTATGGATCTGCTCTATCTCCCTTGTTCTTCTCTTGTCTTGTCTTCTATTCCATGGTGGGGATCCTAGCGACTTATATAGGCGGCCAGGGTCCTCTTCCCCCGAAATGTTTAGGCGGAAAGGGATCCCACAACGACCATTTTTGAGCGGAAACACAAGGATGTTCCTACCCTGACAAAAGCAGTCTTCGCCTGCAAAAGGATCAGGCGGTGACGCGGTGGTGGGCTCGGTGGTGACATCCTCCCTGTCGTCCTTGTGGTCTTCAATCTTGTTGCACCAATGGAGAAACCCTTTGTCCTGCTCCTCGAGAACCTACGCCTATGCTGTTCCCCTTGCACCAAAACGGCAACTGTGCCGCTGGCACGCGCTGGCACCCGCTGGTGCAGTGCGTCATTGCTTGCGTTACTGCCTCCTCCTGAGGCAGGCTTGGCCTTTGATTCTCCGCCCCTCCGGAGCGACCTAGCCGAGGCCGCTCCTGAGGAGGTCTTGACGTCGTTCTCCACGCGAGGTCTAGCCCCCTCCTGAGGGTCTTGAGCAGTTGGTCGATCAGCTGGGCCGTACCAGGCCGTGGTAGGAGCGTGTCGCGGCCCGCAGACAGGAAAGTCTGGGTACCCCGGTTCCCAAGACGCCGACAGTAGCCCCCGGGCCCAAGGCGCGCGCGGAGTTGGCTTCGAGGCGAAGCCTTAGTCGACGACAAAGTGCCGCGGGCCCCAAAAGGCTGCGGGCCAGGCTGGCGCGCGACGGTTGGATGGGACATGGCGACTCCACTCCCCACGCAATCTCGGTAACCGTGTGACTTGACAACTCTCTGGCGCAGACGACGGAGCCGTTATGGCTGCGACGCCGGCGAATGGCGGTTGGGCTCCTACGCCCTATAAATGGGACTAGGGGGAGCCCCCAAGCCATCTTCGAGCCAGCGCCATCTGCCTCCTTGCTTGCTCTCGGCTCTCCCTCTTGCTTGGAGATCTCCATGGCGCCACCGAGGAAGCCGTCGGCCACGGAGAAGGGGAAGGCCCCAAAGGACTTGGCCTCGCCATCGTCGAAGAGGGGTCGCGAGCATCCCCGTAAGCATGTCGCCGCGCCCGCAGCAACTCCTCGAGGGAGCGGGCCAAGTCTTCCCACGGTCTCGCCTCAGTCGCCAGTGAAGGCGCGGTGCGTCTTCCCGCGGTGAAGGTGGTCGCGGCCGCGGTGGGAGAGGAGGCGCGAGGCGGCGTATGGCGGTCGTGCGTCCCCCGCGCCCGCAACTCCACTCCTTCGACGTATCGTCAGAGTTCGTGGTGTGGGCGGAGAAGCCTGGCGGCTCATGGCTCCGACTTCCCCGCTCGTTTGGCGATGTGCTACCGGCCAAAGGCCCCGGCGGCGTGTGGCTGTAGACCGATGGTTGCTGCAGTGGTGCATCCTCGATGGAGGTCGATGTGGCTCCCTCGGGCGACGTGTTCCTGGCGCGCGACTGGCAATCGTTTCCATGCGTGCGCCGGCTGCAGGGGAGGTGTACGCTCCACTTCAGGTACGATGGCGCCTCCACGCTGTTCGTCAGGGTCTTCTCAGAGGAAGGAAGGCGCCTTGGGTGCTGTCCTGAGGCTGATGACGAAGAGGACGGCGGGGACGGCGTGCGGAGGAGCAGCTCCTCCTCCGGAGATGATCGTGGTCCTGGGGCGCCGTAGGTCCCCCCTCTGTGGCAGCAGCAGCTCCTCCAGCAGCGGCGGCTACAACGAGCCACCACGCCGTCGAGCTCGGTTCGGCGAGGGGAGGGGGTCGTTGCACCGCTGTGGCTCGGTGAAGCCGGAGGAACTGGGAGACTCCGACTAAACGGGAGCGGCCTTTGCTTCCTCTTCTTCCCCCTTTTTTTCATCATGTCCTTCCTGTGTCAAAACTTTAAGTTGCCTCGAGAAGGCGTGTAATGGACTGCGACATATGTATGAAGCAAGAACTTTCTATCATGTTTTTGGTCTTGGTGAGGTTACTTACGTTGCGATGTCTTGAGGAGGAGTGCTCCTGACTCTTTGGCGTCATGAGCCCCCATCGGGTCGTGAGGGCGGCCGAATCCAGAGAGCTCGCGGAGCCCCCGAGCCTGGGTGAGCTGCTGAGAGCTGCTGATAGCGCCGAGCGCGGGTTAAGGCGCCAAAGCCTGAGCCGGCTCGGTAGGATAGTTTGCACGGACTGAGAAGCCAGACGCCAGAGCCTGAGCAAGCTTGGCCAGGCGAGGTTACGGGGCCGTGGCAGACGAAGGCTGGTGACCGACCGAGCCCCAGCCCCACGCGCGAGGCGCGCGAAGGAGAGCGAGTGGCGCAGCCCTTGCTTAACAAGCTGAACTTAAAACCAGCGAGAAAGATCCCAATCAAGACTTCCAACTAAATGCAAGAAATGCGAGAAACACGAGAACTTCATAGCATGGGGTAGACGAAGGGCTGATAGCCAAGGAAGTAGAAAAGGCTGACAGCCAAACACCAAGCCAAAAAGGAAAAAGGTCGCGTCCGACCCCTACACTACATCTTCTTCCCAGCGCTGAGCTAAGGACTCCCACTGGGACGTGGGTGGGAGCCCCGTCTGAGGGTCCGTAGGCAACGCACAGGAGACTCTGAGGCATGTACAGTCCCAACTCATTATTACGTGAGAGTGTCACGAGCGGGGACCTTCACGGGCACGGAGCCTTGATTACAGATAGAACCACTGGAGATGTTCAATGTTCCAGGAATTCTGGATAGGTATCCCATCCTACGTCTCGAGGCGCGCAGCACCAGGCCTAGAGACACGGGCGATTCTGAACGGGGCCTCCCACATGGGCGAGAGCTTGTGTAACCCGTCCCTGGAGAGGACCCGCCTTAGGACCAGGTCACCAACTTCAAATGTCCTTGCGCGGACGCTACGACAGTGATACTGCCGCAGCGCCTGCTGATGTCGCACCGCCCTGAGGGCAGCTCAACGGTGGCCCTCCTCGCCGACGACGAGGTCCATCCGCTAGGCGGCGTCCTGGCATTCCTCATTGAAAGCCAAGACCCGTGGGGAGCGATGCTTGACCTCGTGAGGGAGGACCGCCTCCGCCCCATAGACGAGAAAGAAAGGAGTTTCCCCCATGGGTTTAGTGGTAGTGATTCGGATTGACCACATCATGGACTGGAGCTCGTCGATCCAGCCCCTGCCGCAAGCCTCAAGCTTCTTTTTAAAGTTGCGCGTCTTGAGGCCACGCAAGACTTCCGCGTTGGCGCGTTCGGCCTGACCGTTGCTCCTAGGATGAGCCACCGAGGCGTAGCAGATCTGTGTTCCAAGGTTAGCACAACATGACCGGAAGGGATTGCTTGCGAACTGTGAACCGTTATCCGTGATGATGCGGCTGGAGACCCTGAATCGCCTCACGAGGCCCTGGATGAACTTGACGGCCGACTCGGCCGGGATCACGTGAACAGGCTCCACCTCTGCCCACTTGGTGAATTTGTCGATGGCGACGTACAGGAAGCGGTAGCCCCCCACTGCCCGGGGAAATGGACACATGATGTCCAATCCCCAGACCATGAAGGGCCAGGAAAGCTGGATCCTCTGGAGGCCCTGCGCCGGCTGGTGGATCTGCTTGGCATGAAACTGGCATGCCTCGCAAGCCCGCACAGGCTCTGTGGCGTCGTTGAGCGTCGTGGGCTAGTAGAAGCCGCTGCAGAAGGCCTTGCCCACGAGGGTGCGGGACGACGAATGATGACCGCAGTCCCCACCGTGGATGTCAGCCAATAGCTCGCGCCCTTGTTTCCTCGAGATGCATTTTAGTGAGACGTCGTTGGGGCGCCTCCTATAGAGTTTGCCATCTTGGATGTAGTAAGCCGAGGCCTGTCGGACCACGCACTCTGCGTCTTCTTCCTTGTCCGGCAGGGTGTCGTGTTGCAGGTACATCTTGAGCTCTTGGGTCCAGCAACCCTCCTCGGGCTCCGCGGCGAGTAGCAGGCGGGCTCCAGAGGTCGGTCCATAGGGTGGGGCACCGTCCGCAGGCGCTGCAGGTAGCCCCTGTTGAGGGGACTCCGGCTCAGGAATGGGCGGTGTTGCCGACGGTTTGAGTAGCCGCTCCTCGAAGACGCCCAGCCTCTAAGGCTCCCGCCTGGAGGCTCATTTGGCGATGTCATCCGCTTCCTTGTTGGTGCCTCTCGGTACGTGCTGCACCTCCAGTCCTTGGAATTGCTTCTCCATCTTGCGCACCTCCTCCAGATATGCCTCCATGTGCTCGTCCTTGGGCTTGTATTTCTTGTTGGAGAAGTTGACGAGGAGTTGCGAATCACCTCTGATGGTGAGATGCTTGACCCCCAGTGCAGCGGTGGCCTTGAGCCCAACAATTAGGCCCTCGTACTATGCGATGTTGTTGGAGACCTTCTCGCCTTGCTGGAAACAAAGCTGCACAGCGTAGTACAACTTGTCCTGAGAGGGAGATACTAACACGGCGCCAGCCCCCGCGCCAAGGCGCGAGAAGGCGCGTCGAAGTATACCACCCATTCGTTCGGGGCTTCATCACCGGGGGCCAGCGAGCGATCCTCGCCAGCCCCCTGCTCCGACGCGTCGGTCCACTCCGCCACAAAGTCTGCCAGAGCCGCTCCCTTGATCACTCGCATGGTGCTAAACTCCAATTGGAATGCCTCAAGCTCAATGTTCCACTCGGCGACCCTCCCGATGACATTCGGGCCCTGGAGTACCTTCTCGAGAGGATATGACGAGACAACCTTGATAGGGTGGCCCTGGAAATAATGGCGCAGTTTCTTGGAGGCGACGAGGAGCGCCAGGAGCAGCTTCTAAGGCATCGGGTAGAGCGAGCGTGCGTCACGCAGTACGGTGCTGACAAAGTACACTGGGTACTCCACGAGGGTCGGCGCAGCAGGATCCTCGGGCGCTTCATGAATCTTGGGTGCCTCTTGCTGAATGGCGGGGCCGCTAGTGACCATGGTTGAATCTTCCTCTGGAACTGCGTCAGGGGGCGGTGGGGGGCCTAAAGATGTCGAGTTGCCCGGTGTCCTCACGCTTCGGGGCCTCTCCTCGCGCTTCACCACTAGCGCTGTACTGGCAGAGTCAGGCATCGCGGCGAGGTAGAGAGTCATGGGTTCCAGGGGTCGCGGTGCTCCCATAACCGACGATCTGGTAAGGTATTCCTTGAGATCGTGGAAGGCGACATCGGCCTCCGGAGTCCACTCAAAGGGCCCCTTCTTCTTCATGAGCTTGAATAACGGGAGGGCGCGTTCACCAAGCTTAGAGATGAAGCGTCCTAGGGATATTACGCATCCCGCAAGCTTCTGCATCTCCTTCAGGTTTGTGGGCGGCTTCATTCTTTCGATGGCCTTGATCTTCTCCGGATTAGCTTCAATGCCCCGGTGCGAAAGCAGGAACCCTAGCAGCTTGCCGGAGGGTACACCAAACACGCACTTCTCCGGGTTGAGGCACAGCTTCACCTTGCGCAGGTTGGCGAACGTTTCTTCTAGGTCCTGGACGAGAGTCATGGCCTCTCTTGGTTTGACCATGATGTCGTCGACGTAGGCCTCCGCGTTCCTCTCGAGCTAAGGGCCGAGGGTGATGTGCATCAGGCATTGGAAGGTGGCGCCCACGTTCCTCAGCCCGAAAGGCTTGCAGCCTTGCAGGTGTAGCAGTAGACCCCACATGGGGTCAGGAACGCCGTCTTCTCCACATCCTTCACCACCATCTTGATTTGGTGGTAGCCCGAGAAGGCGTCGAGGAAGCAGAGCAGGTCGCACTCAGCCGTCGACTCCACGATTTGGTCGATGCGCGGGAGAGGGAATGGGTCCTGAGGGAAGAACTTGTTGAGGCTCGGGAAGTCAACGCACATGCGCTCCTTGCCTCCTTTTTTCTGGACTATGACGGGGTTGGCCAGCCACTCCGGGTGCCGTACTTCCCGTACGACGCCTGCTACCTCTAGCTTCCGAACCTCCTGAACAATGAAGGTCTACTTCTCCGGGGCTTGTCTACGTGCTTTTTGCTTGATAGGGCACGCGTTGGGGCACACCGTGAGGTGATGCTCGATGACCTACCTAGGCACCCCGACCAAGTCAGCGGCTTTCCAGGCGAACACATCTTTGTTAGCCCTAAGGAAGCTGACCAGCGCTGCCTCTTGCTCAGGGTCCATGCCCATGCCGATGGTGAAGGTGGCTCCTGAGCCCTCCTCATCAGCGGGCACCTTCAGTGTCTCGGCGGGGTCCTGAGAGAAGAGTTGCTTCTTCTTGGCAGGCGCGGCTTCCGGTACCTCCGGAGCCCCCTTTGCTCCTAAATGAGCTGCGGCAGCAGCCCTATAAGCGCGCCCGAGGACCTGAAGGGCGGCCTTGGGGTCCCCTTTGATGGTGATGATGTTGTTGCTCCGGGGCATCTTGACGGTGTTGTAGCCCAGGTGAGTCGCCGTCATGAACTTTGCCAAGGCTGGGAAGCTGAGGACGGCATTGTAGGGCAGGTGGATGGGCGCAATGTCGAAGTCGATGAGCTCAGTTCGGTAGTTAGCGGGCGTACCGAAGGTGACCGGGAGGTGGATCTGGCCGAGCGGGACGGTCAAGCCCGCGACCCCTGAGAAGGGCTTGGTGCGGAGGGGCTGCCTGTAGGACACGGGCAGATGACCGAAGGCCTCGGGGGAGAGGATGTTGAGCCCGGCGCCGCCGTCGATGAGGGTCCTCGTGACGGCCACCCCGCAGATGGTGGCGTGCATACCATGGGGAGAACGCTCGTGTCGGCTGCTTCTGCGGCGAGGTCGCTAGGGCCGAAGGTGATGGCATGCCCCTGCACGCTCTGTGCCCATGAGGCCTCCTGCGGCTGGGCTGCGGCCCCGACCTACCAAAAGTGCGACTTGACGTGTCGAGCCGAAGCCGGCGCTTGGGATCCTCCAATGATGCAGGCGACCTCACGGCAGGGCAGCTCCCCGCTGGCAACGCTCCGCAGTCCGCCGCCACGGGCCGTTCGAGCATCGAGCTCTCCCACGGATGGCCGGTGCCTGGGCAGCCATCGTGCCACCCAGAGCGTCACCGGCTTGGCCATAGGAAGCGGGAGTGGAGGAGCAGGCCGCTCTCCATTGGCCCGACCGACGAGAACGTTGTCGGGGAGGAGGAGGAGCGCCCATGGGTGGCGCGGTCCGCCGATGCTGCTCGGACGACGGGGAGAGTGCCAGCCTCCACGCGGATGTGGCGGGCCCCGGTCATCGTGGCGGCGCGGAGCAAGAGAGGGGAGGCGAGGTCGTCGGAGAGGCGAGATTTGGACACGCCCCCTACTTGGCGCGCCAAATGTCGGATTACGGGCTCCGCAAACCCAAGAAGTTTGAACACAGGGGCGTCAACGAAGATCTCTCCCACTCACGTCTACCTAGCGCTCGCCCTCGTCTAGTGAAGAGATTCAAGCAAATAACAAGTGAAGCACGCAAGTGTTTAGCCAGGTTCAGGCCACCTTGTGGTGTAAAACCCTACTTCCTGCATTGGTGGATTGGCCTCAGGAGGGCTTGAATAAGAACTAGTACAGTGGTTCCTGAGCTCAGGAGGAGAGCTCGGGAGGGTCGGGAGGCAAGAGTTCTTGCTCCGTTGCGTGAAGGCGGAGTTTATGGATCTGCTCCGTCTCCCTTCTTCTTCTCTTGTCTTGTCTTCTCTTTCATGGTGGGGATCCTAGCTACTTATATAGGCGGCCAGGGTCATCTTCCCCCGAAATGTTTAGGCGGGAAGGGATCCCACAACGGCCATTTTTGAGCGGGAACACAAGGACGTTCCTAACCTGACAAAATCAGTCTTCGCGTGCAAAAGGATCAAGCGGTGACGCGGTGGTGCGCTCGGTGGTGACATCCTCCATGTCGTCCTTGCGGTCTTCGGTCTTGTTGCACCAATGGAGAAACCCTTTGTCCTTCTCCTCGAGAACCTGCACCTGCGCTGTCCCCCTTGCACCAAAACGGCAACTGCGCCGCTAGCACGCGCTGGCACCTGCTGGTGCAGTGCATCATTGCTTGCGTCACTGCCTCCCCCTATGGCAGGCTTGGCCTTGGACTCTCCGCCCCTCCGGAGCGACCTAACCGAGGCCGCTCTTGAGGAGGTCTTGACGTCGTTCTCCTCATGAGGTCTAGCCCCCTCGCGAGGGCCTTTAGCAGCTGGTCGATCAGCTGGGCCGTACCAGGACGCTGACACACACCATCTTAAATGGCACGCGCCGCCCTACCTTCCGTACTCCTTCAAAAAAACGCCCTCATCTACTATCTTATCCCCACCTGGTTGGGCACGTGGGCCTTGCATGGGCCAAAAAGCATTCCCTTTCGTCGTTGGCCTGATCGGGATCGACCTAGTACGCCTCGCTCGGCTCCCGGCTGGCGATCTTTTTTTTAAATTTCTTTTGATTCTCTTTTTCTAATATTATTTATTTATTTATTATTGATTTCTTTTTTTATTTTAATTTCTAATTTTCAAAATTTATTTCTTATGTAATCTATCTTTTGTGTTCTATAATATTTTTGCATTTCAACTTTACAATTATATAAATAACGGTCAAAAAATTAAACAATCATTTAACGACGTCCATTCAAACACGTGATACTTCATTCTAATTTCAGAAATATTTTACATAATACTACAAAATAAACTTAACTAAACGTCATTACGAAAATAATTAAAACATAACTAAATGACATTTTGAAACTAAACTTGTCGGATTTCGGGTTCCGCAAACCCTTGAGAGGTTCGAACTCTGGGGTGTGCACGAAGAACACTCTCTCCCCAGCGCGCTTGACCTACGATTCCACAGCCTAGCTCGATGAACTCAAAGAACAAGGGACACAAAGAATTATACTGGTTCGGGCCACCTTGCGGTGTAATACCCTACTCCAGTGTGTGTGGTGGATTGCCTCGTGGGGCTGAGGATGAAGTAGTACAATGGATGAACAGCCTCCGGAGGAGAGGTGTTGTTGGGCTCGGATGAGCTTGTGGTGTCTCAGATCATATCAGATGAGTCGTCACTCGATCCTCCTCTATGGTGGTGGCTAGATCCTATTTATAGTGGCCTTGGTCCTCTTCCCAAATATTGGCGGGAAGGGATCCCACAATGGCCAAATTTGAAGGGGAACAACTAGTACATGTTATCCTGACAAAAGCGGTCTTCGCCTGCCAAAGGCTCTGGTGGTGACGCCGCGCCGGGCTCCACGATGACGTCCATTCTGCCGCCCTGGTGGTCCTTGGTCTTGTTGCACTGATATGGAAACCTTTGCTTGATTCCTCAGGACTCTGCGCCTGTGCTTGCCCCTCTTAGCACCAAAGGGGAAACTGGTACACTGCGCCCGCTGGCGCCCGCCTGGCCTTGGACGTCATGGCTCACATCACATGAACCTCGTGAGGTGCACCTTGCATAGATATCTCCGCTCCTCGGGAGCCAGCCTCGTGAGACTACCCCCGGGGAGGTCTTGTTGTCGCCCGCCTCGCGAGGGTATTGAGTTGTGGTTGCTGAAGTTGGGCCGTACCAGGCTGTCGATGGAGCCACATCACGGGCCGTAGGCAGGCAAGTCTGGGTACCCCCGTTCCCAGGTTGCCGACAGTAGCCCCCGGGCCCAAGGTGCGTTCGAACTTGGCTTCGAGGCGAAGCCGAAGGGGCAAGGGCGGAGTGTCGCGGGCCTCAATCGCATGCGGCCTTGGTCGACGCGTGGCAACTTGTTTGGATGTGGGCGTCTCCGCTGCCCCATGCTGCCTCGGCAACTGCCCGACTTGACGAGACCCTATTGCATGCACAGAAAACCCATCATTACGCGAGATCGTGGATGCCAGCGGTTGGCCTGTTGGGGACACACATAACAGGTAGGCCAACGAAGGGTCAAAATATATTAAAGCGTGGGGTCCACACATCAGGTGGGTCCAGATAAATTTCATACGGACATACTATCCACTCGGATGCATCGACGTACCATCCACTCGGACAACAGACAACCACTCGACTGTATGACTCACTCAGGCATGCGAAGAACAATAGTCGGCAAAGCAGTTGAAACGTCATCTATAGTGGGCTGATATTATGGCATTGTTGCTCTAATTTGTAACATAAGAGGTGAGGGGGGTGGCGCACTCTATATAAGCCACCCCCACCGCATAGCTCGGCAGGCTCTCGTTCTTCCCCTCTCTCTCTCTTTCTCGCCATTAGTCTCAGGACTTAGCTCATGCATGAGGATTCGTTCCACTTGCTCTCACGCATTGTAATCTCCGGATACATACTCAGATAGAGCAAAGCCTCACCGGAGCACGAGATGTAGGGTTGTTATCTCCACCGCGAGAGGCCCGAACTCGCTAAAACCACCGTGTCACCCATGTGCATCTTGATAGATCATGCTCCTTTACCCTATACCTTATTATTGTCGGAATCGTTCCCATGATAATTAGCACCCACCATGGGGCATGGCATCTATCGAACCGTGATGTAGATTATTTTTTATTTATTCGTCTATGTTAATTTTTCATTCCTACAGTTCATATTGTTCATCTCCGCAGCTCCTCCTTCCGATTGGCGTCTTGGTCCTAGATTTTGCCCAGCTTGGGTAGACCCAACCGGCCGGCCGACTCCCCGGGTGATAAGGCGCAAGAGCAGGCAAGCAGGACTTCGTCTTCGTCAAAATGCGGTCGTGCCTCCATGGCTCGGTAGCAACAATGGGGCCGACGGCTCGGCGGTGACCTCCACGGGGAGCCTCGGGCCCAGCATAGCCCATGACTGCAGCGGCATCCCTCGTCAACCGCATGGCGCCGACACCCACGGTAAACACATGGACCTAACGCGGCACCGACGCCGTCCACGTCTCCGATCACAACAAGACGAGAGCCACCGGGTCGTCTCGGCACCACCTCAAGCTCCGACAGCACACAACCTCGTCGGAGAACATCGTGCGACACTCGGATTTGTCGCGGGCCGCCTCACCTCGTGCTCGTTCCGCGTCTCCGCCGCCGCCATGGCCGACCAGGGAGCTCTGCACCCCGCCTTTCACTTTCCTTCTAACCTTAATTCCTTCACGTTTATTTCCTAAATGGAGGGATAAATGTCCGTGGCAGAGGGAAACTCCCCTTACATGCATGAACGGCCTCAACTCTTGCCTAATTACCGCAAGTTAATGTATCCTACATGCGCGTAGAGGTTCAGGACGTGGGCCTCCTAACTCTTTCGAGGAGTTAATTGACCACATCATTAAGCAGCCAGTTAGTGGGGATTTCCAGCATCGGTTACCTGATTACGGTGGCCAAAGCGCGCTCTACTTCCGTTATTTATGCACCAGTTAATAGGTGCATGCATGTAGGTATAACCACACAACATTTTAACCATGGCTTTACTTGAAAACTCGCATGGTCACATGATGGATCTTTCGGATGGAATTAAATAAGGCACAGCGCCTCCCTCTGACGCCGAGCACCTCCTAAGCCGGCCCTGATCGCCTTCTACCTCTGGTGCCGAGTAACTCTTCCTTCCGGCATCGAGCGACTCCTCCCTTCATCATCAGCGCTAAACGAAGATAGACTCGGGGGAACGACATAGGTTACTCGGGAGAATCCTGTCACATCCCTAGTTCTGGTCTGCTCTGGTCTAGTTAGTCTTGTGTTGCATCATGTTTAAATTTCTCTTAAACTTGAAATGGGGTTTTCCTAAACCCTAGCATCAAAGGAATTCACTAGGTTCAACTAAAATATTTTCTGTAAATCCAAATGCTTTCAAAAATGTTCATCATTTATGGAAAATACTGTAACCAGTAACCAGAGGTGATGCACATTTTTCCATGACATATTTGGGCTCTGAATTAAATCATACTCTATTTGTATTTGGGCATTTAAATACTATAAAATATTTTAAATCCTCAAATAATCATAAACTAAAATGTTTACTGTTGGATTTATTCTAAACAGTAGCCATGATTAGTTTCATGATTTTTGGAAATGCCCTGGCATTTTTAATAAAGCCCTAAAGTCTACAGAAAATAGAAAACAGAAAGTTTTAGAAAAGAGAGAGAGAGAGAGAAGAGCTCACCTTGGGCTAACTTACCTGGTAGCCCATCTGGCCGGCCCAGCCCACCAGGGGCAGGGAGGTCTTCTTCCTCCCGCCAGTCGGACGCATGGCGCGTGCCCGACGCGCGCATGGCCACCGCACGCCACCTCCTGCTTGCCACCGAGGCCCTGGACGCGTGGATGACTCCCTCGATGGCGTCCCGATCACGCGGACCGCTCCATTCCTCCCCGTCGCCTCTCCCTCACCCTCCCGATGCCATGGCGGAACGCTGCCGTCGACGCCGTTCGCCATAGCCGCGGCCACCGTCCACCACTCGCCTCGCCGACGCGCCCAGAAGCTCCGCCTCGTCCCTCTCTTCCTCCTCGCAGAGCCGCCCGACGCCAGAAGCCCCTGGACACCGTCTGCACCACAGTCCCCCTCGTCGGCTGCCGGCAATCCTCGCTGTCGATACGTCGCCGTCAGGCCGCCCCCGAGCTCACCGTCTCCTTCATACGAACCGCAGTGAGCCCCTCTTGCTCCTCCCCCTATCTCCTTACTCACGCGCGTGCTCTAGCTCCGACCCCCACCGTTCCCGCGAAGACCAGGCCACCGGTGATGTCACCGCCGTCGCTGCAGCCACCGGGGCTCGAAAACGAGTTTGGCACCATGCTCCGCACCCTCCCAGGGGCCGAAAACCACCATCTGTTCGTCCTACGGTGCACCTCCTCGCCATTCTCGAGCACGCCCAAACCACGGCCGCCGCAAACCTCGTCGTCGGCGTCGATTCCGGCCACCCCAGCACACACCACCTAATCCACTCGATGCGTGAGTTCACCAGCTCTCCGTAGATGCCCGCCGCCGCTAATTTGGTCACCGGAACGGTGTTTCCGAGCCGCGCTGTCGTCCTGGCTCTCGTCGGCGGCGAGTCGCCGGTGGGGTTGACCCCCTTTGACCACGCATGGACCCCCCCTGTGTCCATGACATGTGGGGCCAGCCTTTGACTAGTTTTAGTTTAGGTTTTAGTTAAGTGCTAATTGTTGTCATTAGTTTAATGAGTCGCTGACTGGTGGGCCCTGGCCCCACTAACAGTTTAGTTATTGTTAACTTAAAGCTAACTAACCCTATTAGTTAGTTGTGTCACTGACGTGTGGACCCCACACGTCAGGTTTGACCTAACCGCTCTGTTGACTTGCTGACGTCACACAGACGTCATGCTGAATGTTTTCTGGAAATTAAAATAAATTTTAAATGATTTATTTATTTCAGAAAATAGCCAAAACTTCTAAAAATCACAGAAAATAATCTATAACCCCAATGAAAATAATTTATATATGAAAAATGATCAGAAAAATTCAAGGAATCTGTTTATGGCATTATCATGCATGTTTGAGCAACTTATGCCTATGATCAGGTCAAATCCATTAAATGGCATTTGAATAATCACATATGGAGTTTAAATTTGAACCTTTGGTTCAAACCAACTTCATTTAATATGGTTGCTAGTTGCATTAGCACAATCAACAGAATATTGCCATGTCATGATCATGCATCATATTGTTGCATTGCATTGATTGTGTTCTTTCTCTGTTTGCCGGTTTTGTTCCCTCTCAGTGGACGTAGCTCTGACGATGAGTTCGATGACACCGATGAAGAGTATTACTATCTTCAGAAGTGCCAGGCAAGCAAAACCCCATTGATCATTCCGATACAATCCCACTCTCTCGCTCTTGCTCTCTTTACTGCATTAGGACAACAACGCTTCAACTGTTACCTGCTGCGGTAGTTGAAACCCTTTCCTCTGCATGACCTGTCATTGCCATAGTAAATAGTGGCAACCCACTAGTATGAGTAGGAGTTGTTTGAGCCATGTTGTGCCTACTCATTCATGCTTTCTGGTTATGCCTGCTATTGCTTAGAGTTGTGTCAGGTCTGATTCATCGGGGATGAATTGGAATGGTGATGAATATGTCCTACTGTGTGTGAGCTAAGTGTGTGAACACGATTTGGTAAAGGTAGCGATGAGAGGCAATGTAGGAGTACATGGTGGGTTGTCTCATTGAAACCATCCTCAGGAACTGAGTTCTGTGTTGGTTGATTCATGAACAGCTACTACCACGCATTGGGCTCCAGGCGCTCCAAGCTCTCTCGACTTATTAACTGCCCTTGTCCTCTGTCCAGCAGTTGCAACTAGTTTCTGGTGTTTGTAGTATACTGGAGGTCGTGCGCAGCGCTGACCCTCGGGGTGGGCTGTGACGCGGCAGGTACGTGGCATGGTGTACCGGTCGCCCGTTTGGTGACTCGGCAACCCTGTACACATCGTTTGGGGTCGTGAGCGACACCCCGGCCGGATCTCCCCACGGATGGAACCCAAATATGCGATAAACCTGGACTAGGGACTTGTGTGGTTAGTCAGGTCGTGGCCGACACCCTCGCTGGGCTTCCGCTTGAAGGTTGTCGAGTACATGTCGTGTAAACAGCGGTAAGTGGTGAGAGCGTGTGTGAAGAAGTACACCCCTGCAGGGTTATATATATGATCTCTTCGAATAGCCATGTCCGCGGTAATGGAATTCTGGGTGACATGTATAGTTCATAGACAAGTGAAAGTGGTTACTCTAAAACACGCAAGATAAGCATGAGTGCTATGGATGGCCTTCTCGTAGGGAGACGGGAGCAGATCCATACTGGTGTATTGGTTGGTGAATATGTGGACTCGTGTGTGCCACCTCAAATGAGTTACTTGCAGTCGTAGTTCAGGATAGCCACCGAGTCAAAGCTGGCTTGCTGTAGTCAAACTCCACCACCCCCCTTTGTTGATACAGATGCATATGTAGCTAGTTCTGATGTAAGTCTTGCTGAGTACCCTTGTACTCACGTTTGCTTAATTTATGTTTTTGCAGAGAGACTTCAGTCTCACTAGTGGTTCCACGTGGACTTCGACGTTTAGCTTGTTACCTCAGCTACGATCTTGTACCCTTGGGAGGGTCTTGTAGATAGTCAGGTTTCTCAGCCTTTTTCATTTGTAGTTGTCTTTACTCAGACATGTTATGCCTCCATTGCCTGTATGCTCTATATGTTGGGTCATGTGACTTGTGTTTGTAATAAATGTTATGATGGCTCTTTTGGGCCTTTATCTATATCAGTTGTTAAGTTATGTTGTGATGCCATGTTGTACATCACATACTTGCATGTTATGCATACGTGTAATGTGTATTGCTATGTGTGGGATCCGACACCTAGTTATTTACCCTTGGTAGCCTATCTTACAGGGAAATGTCTCCTAGTGCTTCCACTAAGCCTTGGTAGATTGCTACTGCTCCGGAACACTTAGGCTGGCCGGCATGTGTCCTTCTTAGTTCCTGTGTCTGTCCCTTAGGGGAAATGTCACACGTTGTTCCTTTAAGTCCTTGTAGCTTGCTACGACTTGGGTTCATACGTTGATGACCGACACGTTCGTTGCTGGGTCATGTATGCCTGTCTCTGTAATTTAGTGCCACTTTTGGTTTATAACTAGTCATGTCGGCCCGGGTTCTCTGTCATATGGATGCTAGCGACACTATCATATACGTGTGCCAAAATGCGCAAACGGTCCCGGGCCAGGTAAAGTGGCACCCGTGGGGATACCGTGCGTGAGGCCGCAAACTGATATGCTGTGTTACAGGCTAGACCTGTGTGACTTAGTATCGGGGTCCTGACAGCTTTGGTATCAGAGCCTGACTGCCTGTAGGATTAGTAAGCCAAACTAGTCGAAGTCGTGTCTAGAAACTCTTTAGTTATAATAAGGGAATTGATTGTGGAAGGGAACGTAAGGCTCTTTTTACTCCTTTAACTTATGACCTTCTGATCTGAGTCACCCTCTTATCTTTTACGGGGTTAAGAAACTAGGATTCTCATTCTATTTATCAGGATCACGTTAATGTGGTTTCAACTCTCAGTTCAGTCTCAAGTACTTATGTTTGTTAAACTGATGGTCTCAGAACCTTGACATTATGATGTTGAGTGGTTATGTTATCCTTGTGCATGAGTCTCAAAAGTCTTTCTGAGCATTTACAGACGTTATGTTGTCCGAGTCATCCCAGGTTTCTAAATAGTCTGATGTGTTTGCAAAATCCTTTCCTCCCGTTTCGATGTCCCTTTGGGCCAGATTAACCACACTAAACGGTGAGTTGTGGTACTCTATTGCCTCGACATTTATGCTGGAGCTATTATTATGACCCTAGGTGTCTAGAGTATCACCTAGGGTCATGTATTGTGTTCCCAGTGTATTGTGTTCCCAGTGTGATCATTCTGGCCAACATTCCCGAAAGCATCCCGTGATGCCACTTAGTGTGTAGGTATTTCACTTCTGGGTTTTGAACCCGAGATTCACCCTACTTACCTCATGATGATAGTAATTGCTAGCTCCCTTGGGTTATTAGTAACCTTGCGTTAGTCCTCGAGGTCCGTAGTATATCATTCTTCCAAATACCATGAACCATCATGGCAGAAGTTCTTCTAAACCAAAGGATCATAATAAGAGTGCTCTTGAGGAGTTCTCGATTCTATTTTGTGACTCTGCCAGTCCTACCCTCCTGCATGGGTTATCCGGAAGAAATATGTTGAACTAGTTCGACATGCTAATCTATGCATCCACAACTCAGAAAGACATATGATCCTTCGAGTTGTCCCCCTCTAGTTGTATTCTGACCTTCGTCTATCAGTTGATAATCAGGAGTAGTTGTGCATTCGTGTTCATCGATGCCTTTTACTCTTGTGGTCCGTGAATCCATTCTATTTCGGAATGACTAGGAGAAACAAACTCATGTACCTTATCCATATCCAGGACTGGGTCAAAGTAGTTGTAATCCGCAGATCAAAATGCCAATCCAACTTTTGTTCTGTTCTACCTTGGAGTGTTACCCTATTTTATGTCAAGAATGTCATGGGAATTGCACAACCTCCTATGAACTCTTGATACAGTGATACTTCTCGCCATTATTGTTCATTCCTCGGTCTCATTGTTGTCATAACCGGAATGTCGACAAGTGAACCGTGATGTGTGAAATCAATACGACAAGCAACTCCGTTGCTTGGTAGTTAAATGGACAATAACCTCATCCTTAGCGAGTTGATTATTGAATCATCACCCTAAGGTTGATCGTGCAACCTATTCCACTTTCCTGGTGCACTCTTCGATTGATGAGTTAGGATTTTGTTAAGTCCTCGCTCATTTGATCATATCGTCTTGCCCTGAAAAGCAAGATTGTTCTCGAGCTTAGTAACATATCGGTGGTTCGTAATTTTCCGTATATCTTCCCGGAAGTATTACCAGGTTGTTCCTGACCATTATGTTGAGCTCGTGACCAAGTTGGTTTTCTTATAAACCACCCTTTCTCCAAGAATCTGTGTTGGATATCCCGAGCTAGTTGGTTAAGCTAAACAACAACTTGGAGAGTTGGAAGATAAAAGCTTGATCTAACTTAGTTCATTGCCAAAGGGATATCCTGGTGTTTGTGTGTTTGTTGGAGAAAGATGATATCTTCATCGATTGATCCTCGTGATCAGTTGTTGGATCCATTGTCTTGACAAAACTTTGACTTGAGTGTGGGCTATCGTTAAGTCAAATCAGAACCAACGATATTCGTAATGTTGTCTTACTCCTGGTTGATCCCTCGAGCATACACCGTTACATCTATTAATCTGACCAATGCTATCACCTTGTTCACATAGTTATGGAATTCCATTTTATTGAAACCTGGATGAATTATTGTTGAACCCATCAGTAACATCGTTATCCTTTTCCATGATTTGTGTTGAACACCCAGCTAGTATTGGAAACTTTGTAACCATTGCCTTCATGTTGCGTTCATGAGGTATGTGTTGGTGCAAGAAGTTACTCTCTCCCAGTTCACGTGCATTAGGTGCAAGTTGCCGCTGTGAATTTGAGAAAGTTAGTTTTGCTTCCTCCGGAATCATCCCAAGTCAGTCATTCACGTGCGAAGTATACTATGGCTTGAGAGATTAGCTACCTCCATCCCATCGGTATTTCCTAGCACACCAAGCCACTGATTGATTTGTTCAAGGAGAAGAAGTTTCTTCTTAAGAGCTAGACTTATGCAAGGACTTTGATATCCTCAATGATGGTTCCCACCTGAACTCGGTAGTGTTTTATCATAAGACTACTATGTGGTCATGCTTGTCCTGGACAATGTGTTCACAGGTTTGTAGCAGAACCAGCTCATGTTTTGGAGCTTGCCATTGTAGTTCATTTCCTGAGAATCTCGCAACGTCGTCTCGTCGATTTGGGTTGCAAACTTTCATTTTCTTTCTAGACTCGATGAGTCTGGAATATCCTGACACCAACCAAGAACTATAATATTGGTCTCTCGATAACCGGTAAAGTGGATGTCGTGGCCAACACACCCAGCCGGAAGACCTATTGTTGTAGTATCTTGATTGAAGAAGTTGGCCACCTCCCCATAAGGATTTCGTAGGATTTACTCCCTAGTTGTTCCTTATGGATTTTTGTGCTCCTGAAGTCCAACCTTTGACTTGATGTTCTAGGTACCAAACCATTTTAATAAATGGGTTGCGCTAGCACATTAAGGAGAACTTTAGAAGCGGAGTGCTAAATGCCTCTCGGTCGATCATCCAGATTTTGCCCCTTGACTCCGCTAAAGTGAAATCTGAGAAAGTGTTATCTTCCTTTGCATCTGCATCGTCCATCGCTATTCATCATGGTTTTATGTTGTGTTGTCAGCACCACTGGCACGGATAATGGTAAAACCTTGATGATTATGGAAATGCTCAAGTTCTTGAGAGCACGCACAAGCACTAGGTGTTATTACTGGCACTAACCGGGATTGCTCCCAGTGTTCTTGGTTATGCTATAACCTCTCAAAGAGTAGATTCACTCTCTACTATTGGGTTTTTTCCCAGTTACCAGAATCATTCCCGACATTTGCATTTTGTTCCCAGCTTGCACCTCAGTAATTGTTGTCCAGGATCATCTTCAAAAGTGGACTTGCCATGGGTCCTATCCATTTCCGATGATGAGCAAAAATCATCCGTTGTGATGTCTTCAACAAGGTAGTCCACATCATCATTCCTAGTCCGACTATGTCACTCTTTTGGACTCCTTCAAATGATCGCTTGAGCTTTGCTTTAGGTTGGTATAGAGAATTTAAATGATCCCTACATCAAAAGTAATTCTTTTTGCCACTTAAGGGAATAATTCTACGAGTCACCTTCTCTAAGGTGCCCTGTTTGGTGACCTCGATCACTATCTTCTTAGGTGTGGAATTATTGCCTACAAAGTGAACCTTCATCATTTGTTTCACTCCATCCCTCCGGATGTGTGCTCCGTGTCTCAGATCAGGAGATGTTTAACGTCTCACTCCATAAGTTGATCCTAAGTTGCTCGATCTTTCAGAAGATCAATCATGTAGAGTTTCTTTTGTCGTCACTACGTTGGGCAAAGATCTCGAAAGCAAGGATATCAAGATCAACATGATGCAAGCTATCAACATTCTTATGAAGTGCAACCTGGATCGTGAAGATTGTGTTAGTTGTGTTCCCCCTTCATCTTACCCTACGCTTGAATCTCGGGACGAGATTCTTGTTTAGTGGGGGTGAGTTGTCACATCCCTAGTTCTGGTCTACTCTGTCTAGTTAGTCTTGTGTTGCATCATGTTTAAATTTCTCTTAAACCTGAAATGGGGTTTGCCTAAACCCTAGCATCAAAAGAATTCACTAGGTTCAACGAAAATATTTTTAGTAAATCCAAATGGCTTTCAAAAATGTTCATCATTTACGGAAAATACTGTAAACAGTAACCAGAGGTGATGCACATTTTTCCATGACATATTTGGGATCTGAATTAAATCATACTCTATTTGCATTTGGGCATTTAAATACTATAATATATTTTAAATGCTCAAATAATCATAAACTAAAACTTTACTGTTGGATTTATTCTAAACAGTAGCCATGATTAGTTTCATGATTTTTGGAAATGCCCTTGCATTTTTAATAAAGCCCTAAAGTCTACAGAAAATAGAAAACAAAATGTTTTAGAAAAGAGAGAGAGAGAAGAGCTCACCTTGGGCTAACTTACCTGGCAGCCCATCTGGCCGGCCCAGCCCACCAGGGGCATGGAGGTCTTCTTCCTCCCGCCAGTCAGACGCACGACGCGTGCCCGATGCGCCCACGGCCACCGCAAGCCACCTCCTGCTTGCCGCCGAGGCCCTGGACGTGTGGATGACTCCCTCGATGGCGTCCCGATCACGCCGACCGCTCCATTCCTCCCCCTCGCCTCTCCCTCGCCCTCCCGTCGCCATGGCCGAACACTGCCGTCGCCGTCGTTCGCCATAGCTGCGGCCACCATCCACCACTCGCCTCGCCGACGCGCCCAGAAGTTCCGCCTCGTCCCTCTCTTCCTCATCGCAGAGCCGCCCGACGCCGGAAGCCCCTGGACACCGTCTGCACCGCTGTTCCCCTCGTCGGCTGTCCGCGATACTCGCCGTCGATACGTCGTCTTCAGGCCACCCCCGAGCTCGCCGTCTCCTTCATACGAACCGCCGTGATCCCCTCTTGCTCCTCCCCCTATCTCCTTACTCACGCGCTGTGAGGCCCAAGATGTGATTCTATCCCGATCACGTGACACTTACGTGATTGGGGCACAACCGCATGTCGGGCGCTTAGCAAGATGGATATCATTACATCGTATCATTACATACATACATGGGGGATACAACAATACATACAAGTCACATGAATACAACAACATCAATACAAAGTATCCGACTACGGATACAAACATGAAAAGAACAACGACATCCATCTGCTATCCCAGGCTGCCGACCCGGAACCTAACCCAAGACTGAAGAAGAAGAAGAAGAAAGTACTCCAAACAACGGTCATCGCTCTCACGTCAAGACATTGGAACCTGGACCTGCAACTGTTGTTGTAGTATCTGTGAGCCACGAGGACTCAGCAATCCCATATCCATGGGTAACAAGACTATCAAAGCTTAATGGGTAGGAAGAGGTAAAGTGGTGAGGTTGCAGCAGCGGCTAAGCAAAAAAAAATGTATGGTGGCTAACTTACGAGTACAAGAATAAGATGAGCATCTACGCAAACGGTCGCAAACTAATAGTGATCGCTAAATATCCTGAACTACTTACGATGCAAACATAACCCCACTGTGTTCTCTTCTCAAAGTGAAAAGAGACAGTCACGGTTACTCACACAGTTGTGTGTTTTATCTCAAATCCTCTGTCAAGTTTTTCTACAACCGGACATTAACAAATTCCAATCTGCCACATAACCGCGGGCACGGCTTTCGAAAGATCATAACCCTGCAGGGGTGTCCCAACTTAGCCCATCACAAGCTCTCACGATCAGCTGAAGTGATAAATATAATATCATCACCCCTTATCTTAGGGAAATCCGATCAGGCTCGGCACCCCGGTGCACAAGACATTTCGACAATGGTAAAACAAGTCCAGCAAGACCTCCCGGTGTGTCGACACCCTGATAGTAACCGCGCGTATCTCGTCTCAGGCTACAACTGGATGGGCGATGCTACAGGTAAAACCAGCCCTCGAGTTTCCCCGAGGTGGCCCCGCAGGACCCCCGTTTGGGACCAACACCATCAGCACTGGCCCCCCTGCTATGTAGAAAAGAATCTCTAAGGAGCGTCCCCCTTATGCAATTTAACTAATTAATTAAGTTGTTATTATGAGCAAATTAAAACCAATGTTGGGCCTTGCTGGAGGAGTTTTATTCAAAGACCAAGTGTCAAGGGGTCCCCATATACCCAACCGTGTAAGGAACGCAAAATCAAGGAACATAATGCCGGTTTATCGGCGCCTAAGGTGGCATGAGTGGAACAAACACCGAGCAAAAGGCCAAGCCTTCCACCCATGCCCAGTATATAGGTGTGTTATTATATATATAACATATTGTGATATTCCAACAACAAGTTCCCTCCTGGGACGATCATCATCTTCACATGCAACTAACAACGCTATAAGAGGGGCTGAGCAAGCGGGTAACATAGCCAAACAATGGTTTTTGCTAGGAAGGTGTCAAAGGTTAGAGGTTTCTTGGCAACAAGGAGAGGGGCTGACAATAAGATGGGTAGCACGTCATATAACGATAGCATCGAGACACTAAGCATGGCAATGATAGTAAAGGTATCCAAGGGTATGGTCATCTTGCCTGAGATCCCGCAAGGAAGAAGAACGGATCCGTGAAGAAGAAGAAGAAGAAGCCTTGAAGACGAACCGCGAGTAGACGAACAAATCCTCACGAACGCAACGGAACAAGCACTAACGAGAAGAAGCAAGCAATACGGTAAAACACACAACACAAGAACATGACAATATGCTCAACCAGGTATGATGCAAAACAAGTCTACATATGAAGCACAACAAGTCTATACAGGAAGCACAACATGGCAAGGTAGGAAGCACAGCAAAACAACACAAGTCTATATATGATGCATTACATGGCAAGGTATGATGCATGACAAGTCTATACAGGAAGCATTACATGGCAAGGTAGGAAGCATAGAAAACAACACAAGTCTATATGATGCAATACATGGCAAGGTATGATGCATGACAAGTCTATACAGGAAGCATTACATGGCAAGGTAGGAAGCACAGAGAAACAACACAAGAAACATGGAAATAAGCTCAAGCAAGTGTGATGCAAGACAAGTCTATATATGAAGCAAAACAAGGCAAGGCAGGAAGCACTCAAAAACAACACAAGTCAACTGAGGGATCGAAGAAGGTGAGAGTGTCTAGAGGGGGGGTGATTAGACTACTCGACAAGATAAAAATTCTATCTTTTATCAAGGACAGATTTTGGCAGTTTTTGCATAACACACAAGTCAAGTAGCACACTACACATGCAATTCTAGAGTATGGGCAGCGGAAAGTAAATTGCACAAGTAGTAAAGAGAAGTGGAGAAGATCAAACGCAATTTGGAGACGCAATGATTTTTCCCGTGGTTCCGATAGGTGGTGCTATCGTACATCCACGTTGATGGAGACTTCAACCCACGGAGGGTAACGGCTGCGCGAGTCCACGGAGGGCTCCACCCACGAAGGGTCCACGGAGAAGCAACCTTGTCTATTCCATCATGGCCTACGCCCACGGAGGGCTAGCCTTACTCGGGGTAGATCTTCACGAAGTAGGCGATCTCCTTGCCCTTACAAACTTCTTGGTTCAACTCCACATCTCGATGACGGAGGCTCCCAAGCGACACCTAACCAATCTAGGAGGCACCACCCTCCAAAAGGTAATAGATGTTGTAGATGATGATGAACTCCTTGCTCTTGTGCTTCAAATGATAATCTTCCCAACACTCAACTCTCCTCACTGATTTGGCTATGGTGGAAGAAAGGATTGAGTGGAAAGCAACTTGGGAAGGTTAGAGATCAAGTTTCATATGGTAGGAGTGGAGCAACTTGATCTCAACACAAGGATAGGTAGTTCTCTTCTCAGAAAGTGTAAGGTAGGAGTGGTAGTTCTTTCTGATGGCTCTCTCCACGAATGAAGAGGGGGTGGAGGGGTATATATAGCCTCCACACAAAATCCAACCGTTACACACATAATTGAGCAATCTTGGTGAGACCGAAGTGGACAACTCGGTCAGACCGAAAGTTCAAATAATGTGAACGTTGGGGTTTTCGGTGGGACCGAAAATACCATCTCGGTTATTCCGATTTGAGCAAAGACAGGAACATGCCAGTTTCGGTGGGACCGAAAATACCAACTCGGTGACACCGATTTGATGACAAACGGTTACAGAAGCTTGGCAGCCCATGTTTCGGTGAAACCGATTTCAAACTCGGAATATCCGATTTTTCTAGGGTTTGGCTTATGGCTGAGGTGGTTCATCTCGGTGTGACTGAGTTTGGATAATCGGTGGGACCGAGATTACTTATGAGTGAATTTTGTAGTGAAGGTTGCTGATAGTTGAAGGAGATATATCACTAAGCACTTGAGCAACCAGATCATCAACACAACCTCATCCCCTTTTAATAGTATTGGCTTTTCCTATGGACTCAATGTGATCTTGGATCACTAAACCAAAAATGGAGTCTTGAGCTTTTGCCGATGCTTGCCTTAGCATTTTGAGGGGTCCACTTCTTCAGTCCTTTTGCCATACCAATGTGATTGAATTTCCTGAAACATACTTGATAAAAGCATTAGTCCAACCACAAAGTATGTTGTCATTAATTACCAAAACCACCCAGGGAGCAAATGTGCTTTCAATCTCCCCCTTTTTGGTAATTGATGGCAACACACTAAAATCACACTAAACAAGACATCAAAGCTTATTGAAAGAAAGACAGAATTATCACGAAAGCTTTGACAAGCATGTAGTACACAGGCTCCCCCTACAAGTGTGCAAGATTTTCATAGATTATGGTTTTGGACTACCTCAAGCACACAAGAGAGATAAGCAAGGTGTGTTACATGCAGCTTGGCTATATGCATCAGAGCAGATGAAAAGAAGTGAGTGATAATGCATATGTGCATGGTGATTTCTTGCAAACAAGTATTCACAAGCAAGTCACCATCATGCACATTCTGCAAGGTGCATATACTTACCTTGAGGTTCCTTGGCATTTTACCTGAAGGGATAAACTTGGGAAAACAAGGTTAGATAACACAAGAGTATTCCTTCAACCAACTGCAAGAACATCAAGAGTACCAAGCCAGGGATGACATGTATAAGGGGTGTCTCATATTGAGCACAAGCTTGAATCAGCAAACATGTCTCCGAAACTAAAAGATTTTCAATGAATTCTGAGAGATTTTGCTTTCCATAAGATATCAATTGTGAAGATTCCTCTCCCTTTGAGTTCTCTCAGAACAAGGGGTGTGATGGAAAAAGCAAAATCAAAAGAATGATGCCAAAAGAGAATGATGTCCAATGTAAGACACGGCAAAGCTTTGATGTGATTCTCTCCCCCTTAAGATAAGATTGCTTTTATTCTCCCCCTAAGTCTTCTCTTCTCCCCCTAAGTCTTCTCCCCCTTTCACATCAAGTGCCGAAAAGGACAGCAAACTAGGAAGGTCAGGGAAGGTGGAAAGAAAGAAGTGGGATCCTTAAGAATCACAACAGTGCAAATAGGAACATGCATAGAGAATCATTGAGTGGAGCTGCAGAAGTTGATATCCTGGAAGATAAATCGGTGACACCGAATTAGATGGATCGGTGGGTCCGAAAGTCAGGGACTTAGGGTGGACCCTTTTCGGTTAGACCGAAAAAATTAAATCGGTGACGCCGAGTTTAATTCCAAGGAAATATAGAAATAATTCAGCTCACTTGCAAGGAATGTTTCAAAGGATTTGCAATGAATTTGTGAAAGATTTTCGGGCAATTGATCAGAGCCATAAGGATATTCAAAGAGACATAAGAATAGAAATAAAAAGGATTCCTAGATGAAGTTTTTTTTTGTTGTTTAAAGAAAACTCAAGGAGAGAACATAAGAGGACATAGAAAAACTCCAAAACATATGTACTTCATCTAGTTAAAGGTCGGCGACAAGGTCACCTATGTTTGAGTATATTGACTTAGGAGTCAAATGAGGACATTTGATCATAGGTCATACTCATCATTTAAGCTCAAAATGGGGTTGCCATTTTTCGATTAGGCATTCGATGTGATCACATCTTATGAAGCTGCTTGTACTCATGACTTTGAGCAAAGCTCCTTAAAGATGTGAAGAACATACCTTGGGCTTGTTGTTGCTTTACTCATGTAGGTAAGCTTGATGTAGGTGCTCATTGAATGTGAAGTTGGAGCGCCATTTCTACTTGTGTAGTTCATCTTCCTACATGGGTTAGGCAAGCAAGGAAATATTCGAGGATATCCAAGATGACAAGAGTGAAATACAAGATGTATAAGATGTCAAAAAGGATATGTGGAATTTTGTTCCTTGAATTCAACATCCCAAAGGGCTAGATACTTGGTCAATGACAAGATTACTCATGATTTGAGTGTGTGGTAATCTTGTGGAATGTAGATCATCCAAGTACCTGCAAAGAGTTAGATGCAATACAAGGAGGCAAATGTGTCCAAGACATATGATCACCATCATAAGAGAAATATCAAGGATTAGTCAAGAGGGCTCATGCCTTGCATGCATCAATGGAGTTCTCACTCCAAGTTTGAAGCATCAATGATGTTCAACTCACTCCTTAAGCGACAAAACACCTTCTCATCAAGAGGTTTTGTAAAGATATCAGCAAGTTATTTGTCAGTACGAACATGCTTAAGATTAATGTCACCCTTGGCAATATGATCACGAATAAAATGGTGACGAACTTCAATATGCTTCGTTCGAGAGTGTTGCACGGGATTATGTCCAATTTTAATCGCACCCTCATTGTCACAAAGCAAGGGAACATGTCTCACATGTATCCCATAATCCTTAAGCGTTTGTGTCATCCATAGCAATTGAGCACAACACGAACCAGCAGCAATATATTCCGCTTCGGCAGTGGATAATGATACCGAATTTTGTTTCTTGGAGGACCAAGATACAAGGGATCGACCAAGGAATTGACATGTACCTGAAGTTGACTTTCTATCAACCTTGTCACCGGCATAGTCCGAGTCGGAATAGCCAACAAGGTCGAAAGAGGCAGCCCATGTTTCGGTGAAACCTATTTCAAACTCGGAATATCCGATTTTTCTAGGGTTTGGCTTATGGCTGAGGTGGTTCATCTCGGTGTGACTGAGTTTGGATAATCGGTGGGACCGAGATTACTTATGAGTGAATTTTGTAGTGAAGGTTGCTGATAGTTGAAGGAGATATATCACTAAGCACTTGAGCAACCAGATCATCAACACAACCTCATCCCCTTTTAATAGTATTGGCTTTTCCTATGGACTCAATGTGATCTTGGATCACTAAACCAAAAATGGAGTCTTGAGCTTTTGCCGATGCTTGCCTTAGCATTTTGAGGGGTCCACTTCTTCAGTCCTTTTGCCATACCAATGTGATTGAATTTCCTGAAACATACTTGATAAAAGCATTAGTCCAACCACAAAGTATGTTGTCATTAAGTACCAAAACCACCCAGGGAGCAAATGTGCTTTCATCAACAAGTTTAAATGAGGCCGGAAACTACATATATCAAACCCGGTAAATCCTCATATGCATAGTTTGAAATTAGACCAGATCTGAACAAACCTTAAATTAAAGTTGTTAAACAGCAATTTAACATGCACCATCATGATCTACACGGAATTCTAGTCAAGTTTCATATAAAGTTTGTTTAGTTTGGAGCTACGGCCTAGAAGATATTAGCAAAACAAGTTAAGCATGGCAACGGTGCAAGATGCACCCAAACATCAAGCAAACTCACTCCAAACATGAAAACAACATGATATTATGATTCTACAAGCAAAATCACACAAGTTTCATATAAGGAACACTCCAAACGGAGCAACGGGCTAAAAGATACACATGAAACAAGATATAACAACAAGCTGAAGTTAACAGCCACATAGCAACTTTGGAGCAAGAAATATATACTCTACAGCACTCAAACATGGTGATAAGAAGCATGGACATGAAGTGGACATATCCTACAGCAAACAACTCCATTGGAGCAACTCCATAGGAGGCATGGATCAATAGCAACAAGCTACAACATTTTGATCATGACACTAAAAACCTGACAGCAATATTTTATAGCAACTTGGGAGCAAGAAATAAATAAGCTATAGCAGGCCAAATGAGCAAGTGAGGGCACGAATGGATAGCCAACAACATATACAACAAGGAATGATCAAAGGCCACCCCAAAACTAACATGGATTTGCCTAGGGCATCAAGCAAACATAGCATCAGGATATGACTGATTCCAGACTTAGTGAAATTTCACTAAGTTTTAAAGCAGTAACATTATCATGGCATGTTTGCAAGCATGTTTAAGTCACCTCAAGGCATATCATGGAAAGAGGTTTGCACCACAACAAATACCACATAATGGATAATCTAAAGCATCTAGACAAGTGGCAATGGGAAAAACACAACAATAGCAACGAGCTCCTCAACTAGGCATCTCGTAACAATTTACAAAACCTAACAGCCACATGCACTTTTGCAACAGAGATAAACATGGCAATATGAACTCAAACAAGCATGCTACAGCAACCATCATGTAGTACACTTCACAAGGAACATTTTGACATATCATATGCATCATTTGGATAAACATGCACCAAGTTATCATATCTCAAACATGGCATGAAAATAACAAGTAGCAGCAGTTTATATCAAGTAGCACTCTTGCAACAGAGATTAAAGCATCTAGATGAACTCAAATGAGCATGGCACAATGGAACAAACTGTAGAGCACATCACCACGATCATTTTGACATATCATTCACTCAATTCGGACATGCACACAAAAAGTTATTAGCTCCACAAGAATGCAGCAGACAACAGTTTTCAGGGGACTTAGGGAAAAAACACAGGGGCGTCTAATAGTAAAACACGCTCGGGACGGGGAATAGGGCAGCTCACCAAGTGGGCCGAGCCCATCAGCAGAAGAGGAAGTAGGCGGGCCGAAGGGAGGCTGGAGGCCCGGGGCTCGCGGAGGGGAAAGGAGGCCATGCGGGGCTGGGCCTTGGCCCACGAGGCCGACTTGCATTGTTCTGGTCGTCGTCCTCGCCTCGAACGAGCGGAGGCAGGGAAGTCATGGCGGCGGTGGCGGCTGAAGGAGGCTCCGGCGAGGGCGAAGGGAAGCCGGTGGGTGACGGGGATGGCCAGATCCGGCCGCTCCGGATCCATTCCGGCCGGATCCAGCGGCGGAGGGAGTCGAACGGCGGCAGCGCGGAAGCTGCACATGGCGGCGGCGCGGGGCGCTCATGGCATGGGAAGGGACGAGGCGGAGCGACCTGGCGGGGCGGTGGCGTCGCTGGTCGCCGGCGAGGGCACCCGACGGAAGGACGGCGGAGGAGAGGCGCCCGGGCGCTCGAGGAAACGGAGGGAGCGGGAGCGAGCCGGGTGCTCGGGCGAGCGGGCTCGCGGGCGGCAGCGGCCGGACCCGGGCGGGCCGCGGCTGGGCCTGGCGCGGGGAGACGTGGAGGCGCCTAGGTGGAGCGACGGGATTGGAGGGGGAGGCGCATGGCTGGCTGGTCGGCCACTCAGGTGGCGCCAACTGGCGGCGGCGCTGGCTGGCCGACTGGCCGGCGACAAGTGGCAAGGAGGGAGCTGTTTTGCACGGAATTTGATGGAGGAGGGGGCTTTAGGTAGGTGGAGGTTAGGGGAGTTCATTTTTGGCATGGAGGGGCCTTTATATAGGAAAAGCCTAGGGTTTGGGGGGGGGTTTTGGAGCGTTCCAGAGCCATCGGATCGCGATCCAACGGCAACGGAGCGAAGGGGGAATAGGCTGGGCCTAGTGGGCTGTGTAGATGCATTGGGCTGAGATGAGAGGAGAGAGAAAGAGGCCCGCGGAGGTTTTCGGTGACCGAAAACGTCCGACGATTAAACCGGCGACTAGTGCCGCTATATATATCCGTTGGGCTATCAAACGAGCTTCGAATGCGATGAAATTTGGCAAGCGGCCTGTCTACACTATAATAAGACCACACGACAAGTTTCAACCCATTCCAAGAACGTTTTTCGGCCACTCACAAAATAAATATTCGGAGGCACCGCGGGCGCGCGCAAGTGTGTCTGGGCTCAGAACGGACAACAGAGAGGACGAGGAAACTCGGACGGATGCAAGTTTTGAAAACATGCTGATGCAACACACGATGACATGGCAAGATGCCACACGCGCGTGCTCTAGCTCCGACCCCCACCGTTCCCGTGAACTCCACGCCGCCGGTGATGTCACCGCCGTCGCTGCAGCCACCGGGGCTCGAGAACGAGCTCGGCATCGTGCTCCGCACCCTCCCAGGGGCCAAAAACCACCACCTGTTCGTCCTACGATGCACCTCCTCGCCATTCTCGAGCACGCCCGAACCACGGCCGCCTCAAACCTCATCGTCGGCGTCGATTCCGGCCACCCCAGCACACACCACCTAATCCACTCGATACGCGAGTTCACCAGCTCTCCGTAGATGCCCTCCGCCGCAAATTTGGTCACCGAAACGGTGTTTCCGAGCTGCGCCGCCGTCCTGGCTCTCGCCAGCGGCGAGTCATCAGTGGGGTTGACCCCCTTTGACCATGCCTGGACCCCCCCTATGTCCATGACATGTGGGGCCAGCCTTTGACTAGTTTTAGTTTAGGTTTTAGTTAAGTGCTAATTGCTGTCATTAGTTTAATGAGTCGCTGACTGGTGGGCCCTGGCCCCACTAACAGTTTAGTTAGTGTTAACTTAAAGCTAACTAACCATGTTAGTTAGTTGTGTCATTGACGTGTGGACCCCACACGTCAGGTTTGACCTGACCGCTCTGTTGACTTGCTGACGTCACACAGACGTCATGCTGACGTAGTAATGTTTTCTGGAAATTAAAATAAATCTTAAATGATTTATTTATTTTAGAAAATAGCCAAAACTTCTAAAAATCACAGAAAATATTCTATAACCCCAACGAAAATAATTTATATATGAAAAATGATCAGAAAAATTCAAGGAATCTGTAATGGCATTATCATGCATGTTTGAGCAACTTATGACTGCTGATCAGGTCAAATCAATTAAATGGCATTTGAATAATCACATATGGAGTTTGAATTTGAACCTAAGGTTCAAACCAACTTCATTTAATATGGTTGCTAGTTGCATTAGCACAATCAACAACATATTGCCATGTCATGATCATGCATCATATTGTTGCATTGCATTGATTGTGTTCTTTCTCTGTTTGCCGGTTTTGTTCCCTCTCAGTGAACGTAGCTCTGACGATGAGTTCGATGACACCGATGAAGAGTATTACTATCTTCAGAAGTGCCAGGCAAGCAAAACCCCATTGAGCATTCTGATACAATCCCACTCTCTCGCTCTTGCTCTCTTTACTGCATTAGGACAAAAAACGCTTCAACTGTTACCTGCTGCGGTAGTTGAACCCCTTTCCTCTACATGACCTGTCATTGCCACAGTAAATAGTTGAAACCCACTAGTATGAGTAGGAGTTGTTTGAGCCATGTTGTGCCTACTCATTCATGCTTTCTGGTTATGCCTGCTATTGCTTAGAGTTGTGTCAGGTCTGATTCATCGGGGATGAATTGGAATGGTGATGAATATGTTCTACTGTGTGTGAGCTAAGTGTGTGAACACGATTTGGTAAAGGTAGCGATGAGAGGCCATGTAGGAGTACATGGTGGGTTGTCTCATTGAAACCGTCCTCAGGAACTGAGTTCTATGTTGGTTGATCCATGAACAGCTACTACCACGCATTGGGCTCTGGGCGCTCCGAGCTCTCTCGACTTATTAACTTCCCTTGTCCTCTGTCCAGGAGTTGCAACTAGTTTCTAGTGTTTGTAGTATACTGGAGGTCGTGCGCAGTGCTGACCCTCGGGTTGGGCTGTAACGCGGCAGGTACGTGGCACGGTGTACCGGTCGCCCGTTTGGTGACTCGGAAACCCTGTACACATCGTTTGGGGCCGTCAGTGACACCCCGGCCGGATCTCCCCACAGATGGAACCCAAATAGGCGATAAACCTGGACTAGGGACTTGTGTGGTTAGTCTGGTCATGGCCGACACCCTCGCTGGGCTTCCGCTTGAAAGTTGCCGAGTACATGTCGTGTAAACGGCGGTAAGTGGTGAGAGCGTGTGTGAAGAAGTACACCCCTGCAGGGTTATATATATGATCTATTCGAATAGCCGTGTCCGCGGTAATGGACTTCTGGGTTACCTGTACAGTTCGTAGACAAGTGAAAGTGGATACTCTAAAACACGCCAGATAAGCGTGAGTGCTATGGATGGCCTCCTCGTAGGGAAATGGGAGCGGATCCATAGTGGTGTATTGGTTGGTGAATATGTGGACTCGTGTGTGCCACCTCAAATGAGTTACTTGCAGTCGTAGTTCAGGATAGCCACCGAGTCAAAGCTGGCTTGCTGCAGTCAAACTCCACCACCCCCCTTTGTTGATACTGATGCATATGTAGCTAGTTCTGATGTAAGTCTTGCTGAGTACCCTTGTACTAATGTTTGCTTAATTTATGTTTTTGTAGAGAGACTTCAGTCTCACTAGTGGTTCCGCGTGCACTTCGACGTTTAGCTTGTTACCTCAGCTACGATCTTGTACCCTTGGGAGGGTCTTGTAGATAGTCAGGCTTCTCAGCCTTTTTCGTTTGTAGTTGTCTGTACTTAGACATGTTATGCTTCCATTTCCTGTATGCTCTGTATGTTGGGTCATGTGACCTCTGTTTGTAATAAATGTTATGATGGCTCTTCTGGGCCTTTATCTATATGAGTTGTTGAGTTATGTTGTGATGCCATGTTGTACAGCACATACTTGCATGTTATGCGTATGTGTAATGTGTATTGCTATGTGTGGGATCCGACACCTAGTTGTTTACCCTTGGTAGCCTATCTTACAGGGAAATGTCTACTAGTGCTTCCACTGAGCCTTGGTAGCTTTCTACTGCTCCGGAATACTTAGGCTGGCCGGCATGTGTCCTTCTTCATTCCTGTGTCTGTCCCTTAGGGGAAATGCCACGCGTTGTTCCTTTAAGTCCTTGTAGTTTGCTACGACTTGGGTTCATTTGTTGATGACCGACACGTTCATTGCTGGGTCATGTATACATGTCTCTATAATTTAGTGCCACTTTTGGTTTATAACTAGTCATGTCGGCCTAGGTTCTCTGTCATATGGATGCTAACGACACTATCATATATGTGTGCCAAAATGCGCAAATGGTCCCGGGCCAGGTAAGGTGGCACCCGTGGGGATACCGTGCGTGAGGCCGCAAAGTGATATGATGTGTTACAGGCTAGACCTGTGTGACTTAGGATCGGGGTCCTGACAGCTTTGGTATCAGAGCCTGACTGCCTGTAGGATTAGTAAGCCAAACTGGTCGAAGTCGTGTCTAGAAACTCTTTAGTTATAATAAGGGAATTGATTGTGGAAGGGAACATAAGGCTCTTTTTACTTCTTTGCCTTATGACCTTCTGATCTGAGTCACCCTCTTCTCTTCTACAGGGTTAAGAAACTAGGATTCTCATTCTATTTATAAGGATCACGTTAATGTGGTTTCAACTCTCAGTTCAGTCTCAAGTACTTCTATTTGTTGAACTGATGGTCTCAGAACCTTGACATTATGATGTTGAGTGGTTATGCTATCCTTGTGCATGAGTCTCAAAAGTCTTTCTGAGCATTTACAGCTGTTATGTTGTCCGAGTCATCCCAGGTTTCTAAATAGTCTGATGTGTTTGCGAAATTCTTTCCTCCCATTTTGATGTCCCTTTGGGCCAGATTAATCACACTAAACGGTGAGTTAAGGTACTCTATTGCCTCGACATTTATGCTGGAGCTACTATTATGACCCTAGGTGTTTAGAGTATCACCTAGTAATCTAGCCATGTATTGTGTTCCCAGTGTGATCATTCTGGCCAACATTCCCGAAAGCATCTCGTGATGCCACTTAGTGTGTAGGTATTCCACTTCTGGGTTTTGAACCTGAGATTCACCCTACTTTCCTCATGTTGATAGTAATTGCTAGCTCCCTTAGGTTATTAGTAACCTTGTGTTAGTCCTCGAGGTCCGTGGTATATCATTCTTCCAAATCCCATGAACCATCATGGCAGAAGTTCTTCTAAACCAAAGGATCATAATAAGAGTGCTCTTGAGGAGTTCTCGATTCTATTTTGTGACTCTGCCAGTCCTACCCTCCTGCATGGGTTATCCGGAAGAAATATGTTGAACTAGTTCGACATGCTAATCTATGCATCCACAACTCAGAAAGACATATGATCCTTTGAGTTGTCCCCCTCTAGTTGTATTCTAACCTTCGTCTATCAGTTGATAGTCAGGAGTAGTTGTGCATTCGTGTTCATCGATGCCTTTTACTCTTGTGGTCCATCAGTCCATTCTATTTCGGAATGACTAGGAGAAACAAACTCCAGTACCTTATCCATATCCAGGACTGGGTCAAAGTAGTTGTAATCCGCAGATCAAAATGCCAATCCGACTTTTGTTCTGTTCTACCTTGGATTGTTACCCTATTTTATGTCAAGAATGTCATGGGAATTGAACAACCTCCTATGAACTCTTGATACAGTGATACTTCTCGCCATTATCGTTCATTCCTCGGTCTCCGTGTTGTCATAACCAAAATGTCAACAAGTGAACCGTGATGTGTGAAATCAATACGCCTAGCAACTCCGTTGCCTAGTAGTTAAATGGACAATAACCTCATCCTTAGCGAGTTGATTATTGAATCATCACCCTAAGGTTGATCATGCTACCTAGACCACTTTCCTGGTGCACTCTTCAATTGATGAGTTAGGATTTTGTTAAGTCCTCGCTCATTTGATCATATCGTCTTGCCTTGAAAAGCAAGATTGTTCTCAAGCTTAGTAACATACCGGTGGTTCGTAATTTTCCATATATCTTCCCGGAAGTATTACCAGGTTGTTCCCTGACCATTATGTTGAGCTCGTGATCAAGTTGGTTTTCTTATAAACCACCCTTTCTCCAAGAATCTGTGTTGGATATCCCGAGCTAGTTGGTTAAGCTAAACAACAACTTGGAGAGTTGGAAGATAAAAGCTTGATCTAACTTTGTTCATTGCCAAAGGGATATCCTGGTGTTTGTGTGTTTGTTGGAGAAAGATGATATCTTCATCGATTGATCCTCGTGATCAGTTGTTGGATCCATTGTCTTGACAAAACTTTTACTTGAGTGTGGGCTATCGTTAAGTCAAATCGGAACCAATGATATTCGTAATGTTGTCTTACTCGTGGTTGATCCCTCGAGCATACACCGTTACATCTATTGGTCTGACCAATGCTATCACCTTGTTCACATAGTTATGGAATTCCATTTTATGGGAACCTGGATGAATTGTTGTTGAACCCATCAGCAACATTGTTATCCTTTTCCATGATTTGTGTTGAACACCCAGCTAGTATTGGAAAACTTTGTAACCATTGCCTTCATGTTGCGTTCATGAGGTATGTGTTGGTGCAAGAAGTGACTCCCTCCCAGTTCACGTGCATTAGGTGCAAGTTGCTGCCGTGAATTCGAGAAAGTTAGTTTTGCTTCCTCCGGAATCATCCCAAGTCAGTCATGCACGTGCGAAGTATACTATGGCTTGAAAGATTAGCTACCTCCATCCCATCGGTATTTCCTAGCACACCAAGCCACTGATTGATTTGTTCAAGGAGAAGAAGTTTCTTCTTAAGAGCTAGACTTATGCCAGGACTTTGATATCCTCAATGATGGTTCCCACCTGAACTCGGTAATGTTTTATCATAAGACTACTATGTGGTCATGCTTGTCCTGGACAATGTGTTCACAGGTTTGTAGCAGAACCAGCTCATGTTTTGGAGCTTGCCATTGTAGTTCATTTCCCGAGAATCTCGCAACGTCGTCTCGTCGATTTGGGTTGCAAACTTTCATTTTCTTTCTAGACTCGATGAGTCTGGAATATCCTGACACCAACCAAGAACTATAATATTGATCTCTCGATAACCGGTAAAGTGGATGTCGTGGCCAACACACCCAGCTGGAAGACCTATTGTTGTAGTATCTTGATTGAAGAAGTTGGCCACCTCCCCATTAGGATTTCGTAGGATTTACTCCCTAGTTGTTCCTTATGGATTTTTGTGCTCCTGAAGTCCAACCTTTGACTTGATGTTCTAGGTACCAAACCATTTTAATAAATGGGTTGCGCTAGCACATTAAGGAGAACTTTAGAAGCGGAGTGCTAAATGCCTCTCGGTCGATCATCCAGATTTTGCCCCTTGACTCCGCTAAAGTGAAATCTGAGAAAGTGTTATCTTCCTTTGCATCTGCATCGTCCATCGCTATTCATCATGGTTGTATGTTGTGTTGTCAGCACCACTGGCACGGATAATGGTAAAACCTTGATGATTATGGAAATGCTCAAGTTCTTGAGAGCACGCACAAGCACTAGGTGTTATTACTGGCACTAACCGGGATTGCTCCCAGTGTTCTTGGTTATGCTATAACCTCTCAAAGAGTAGATTCACTCTCTACTATTGGGTTTTTTCCCAGTTACCAGAATCATTCCCGACATTTGCATTTTGTTCCCAGCTTGCACCTCAGTAATTGTTGTCCAGGATCATCTTCAAAAGTGGACTTGCCATGGGTCCTATCCATTTCCGATGATGAGCAAAAATCATCCGTTGTGATGTCTTCAACAAGGTAGTCCACATCATCATTCCTAGTCCGACTATGTCACTCTTTTGGACTCCTTCAAATGATCGCTTGAGCTTTGCTTTAGGTTGGTATAGAGAATTTCAATGATCCCTACATCAAAAGTAATTCTTTTTGCCACTTAAGGGAATAATTCTACGAGTCACCTTCTCTAAGGTGCCCTGTTTGGTGACCTCGATCACTATCTTCTTAGGTGTGGAATTATTGCCTACAAAGTGAACCTTCATCATTTGTTTCACTCCATCCCTCCGGATGTGTGCTCCGTGTCTCAGATCAGGAGATGTTTAACGTCTCACTCCATAAGTTGATCCTAAGTTGCTCGATCTTTCAGAAGATCAATCATGTAGAGTTTCTTTTGTCGTCACTACATTGGGCAAAGATCTCGAAAGCAAGGATATCAAGATCAATATGATGCAAGCTATCAACATTCTTATGAAGTGCAACCTGGATCGTGAAGATTGTGTTAGTTGTGTTCCCCCTTCATCTTACCCTACGCTTGAATCTCGGGACGAGATTCTTGTTTAGTGGGGGTGAGTTGTCACATCCCTAGTTCTGGTCTGCTCTGGTCTAGTTAGTCTTGTGTTGCATCATGTTTAAATTTGTCTTAAGCCTGAAATGTGGTTTGCCTAAATCCTAGCATCAAAGGAATTCACTAGGTTGAACTAAAATATTTTCAGTAAATCCAAATGGCTTTCAAAAATGTTCATCATTTATGGAAAATACTGTAAACAGTAACCAGAGGTGATGCTCATTTTGCCATGACATATTTGGGCTCTAAATTAAATCACACTCTATTTGCATTTGGGCATTT
The DNA here is from genome assembly GCA_902687465.1 of Secale cereale. Taxonomy (NCBI): domain Eukaryota; kingdom Viridiplantae; phylum Streptophyta; class Magnoliopsida; order Poales; family Poaceae; genus Secale; species Secale cereale. The sequence continues at coordinate 385,579,039 of LR738712.1, forward strand.
AAATACTATAAAATATTTTAAATGCTCAAATAATCATAAACTAAAATGTTTACTGTTGGATTTATTCTAAGCAGTAGCCATGATTAGTTTCATGATTTTTGGAAATGCCCTGGCATTTTTAATAAATCCCTAAAGTCTACAGAAAATAGAAAACAGAAAGTTTTCGAAAAGAGAGAGAGAGAAGAGCTCACCTTGGGCTAACTTACCTGGCAGCCCATCTGGCCGGCCCAGCCCACCAGGGGCAGGGAGGTCTTCTTCCTCCCGCCAGTCGGACGCACGGCGCGTGCCCGACGCGCGCACGGCCACCGCACGCCACCTCCTGCTTGCCGCTGAGGCCCTGGACGCGTGGATGACTCCCTCAATGGCGTCCCGATCACGCTGACCGCTCCATTCCTCCCCCTCGCCTATCCCTCGCCCTCCCGACGCCATGGCCGAACGCTGCCGTCGCCGCCGTTCGCCATAGACGCGGCCACCGTCCACCACTCGCCTCGCCGACGCGCCCAGAAGCTCCGCCTCGTCCCTCTCTTCCTCCTCGCAGAGCCGCCCGACGCCGGAAGCCCCTGGACACCGTCTGCACCGCCGTTCCCCTCGTCGGCTGCCGGCGATCCTCGCGTCGATACGTCGCCGTCAGGCCGCCCCCGAGCTCACCGTCTCCTTCATACGAACCGTCGTGAGCCCCTCTTGCTCCTCCCCCCATCTCCTTACTCACGCGCGTGCTCTAGCTCCGACCCCCACCGTTCCCGCGAACTCCACACCGCCGGTGATGTCACCGCCGTCGCTGCAGCCACTGGGGCTCGAAAACGAGCTCGGCACCGTGCTCCGCACCCTCCCAGGTGCCGAAAACCACCACCTGTTCGTCCTACGATGCACCTCCTCGCCATTCTCGAGCATGCCCGAACCACGGCCGCCGCAAACCTCGTCGTCGGCGTCGATTCCGGCCACCACAGCACGCACCACCTAATCCACTCGATGCACGAGTTCACCAGCTCTCTGTAGATGCCCTCCGCCGCTAATTTGGTCAACGGAACAGTGTTGCTGAGCCGCGCCACCGTCCTGGCTCTCGCCAGCGGCGAGTGGCCGGTGGGGTTGACCCCCTTTGACCACGCCTGGACCCCCCCCTATGTCCATGACATGTGGGGCCAGCCTTTGACTAGTTTTAGTTTAGGTTTTAGTTAAGTGCTAATTGCTGTCATTAGTTTAATGAGTCGCTGACTGGTGGGCCCTGGCCCCACTAACAGTTTAGTTAGTGTTAACTTAAAGCTAACTAACCATGTTAGTTAGTTGTGTCACTGACGTGTGGACCCCACACGTCAGGTTTGACCTGACCGCTCTGTTGACTTGCTGACGTCATGCTGATGCAGTAATGTTTTCTGGAAATTAAAATAAATCTTAAATGATTTATTTATTTTAGAAAATAGCCAAAACTTCTAAAAATCACAAAAAATAATCTATAACCCCAATGAAAATATTTTTTATATGAAAAATGGTCAGAAAAATTCAAGGAATCTGTTTATGGCATTATCATGCATGTTTGAGCAACTTATGCCTACTGATCAGGTCAAATCAATTAAATGGCATTTGAATAATCACATATGGAGTTTGAATTTGAACCTTTGGTTCAAAACAACTTCATTTAATATGGTTGCTAGTTGCATTAGCACAATCAACAGCATATTGCCATGTCATGATCATGCATCATATTGTTGCATTGCATTGATTGTGTTCTTTCTCTTTTTGCCGGTTTTGTTCCCTCTCAGTGGACGTAGCTCCGACGATGAGTTCGATGACACCGATGAAGAGTATTACTATCTTCAGAAGTGCGAGGCAAGCAAAACCCCATTGAGCATTCCGATACAATCCCACCCTCTCGCTCTTGCTCTCTTTACTGCATTAGGACAACAACGCTTCAACTGTTACTTGCTGCGGTAGTTGAACCCCTTTCCTCTGCATGACCTGTCATTGCCACAGTAAATAGTTGAAACCCACTAGTATGAGTAGGAGTTGTTTGAGCCATGTTGTGCCTACTCATTCATGCTTTCTGGTTATGCCTGCTATTGCTTAGAGTTGTGTCAGGTCTGATTCATCGGGGATAAATTGGAATGGTGATGAATATGTCCTACTGTGTGTGAGCTAAGTGTGTGAACACGATTTGGTAAAGGTAGCGATGAGAGGCCATGTAGGAGTACATGGTGGGTTGTCTCATTGAAACCGTCCTCAGGAACTGCGTTCTGTGTTGGTTGAACCATGAACAACTACTACCACGCACTGGGCTCCGGCCGCTCCAAGCTCTCTCGACTTATTAACTGCCCTTGTCCTCTGTCCAGGAGTTGCAACTAGTTTCCGGTGTTTGTAGTATACTGGAGGTCGCGCATAGCGCTGACCCTCGGGGTGGGCTGTGACGCGACAGGTACGTGGCACGGTGTACCGGTCGCCCGTTTGGTGACTCAGAAACCCTGTACACATCGTTTGGGGCCGTGAGCGACACCCCGGCCGGATCTCCCCACAGATGGAACCCAAATAGGCGATAAACCTGGACTAGGGACTTGTGTGGTTAGTCAGGTCGTGGCCGACACCCTCGCTGGGCTTCCGCTTGAAGGTTGCCAAGTACATGTCGTGTAAACGACGGTAAGTGGTGAGAGCGTGTGTGAAGAAGTACACCCCTGTAGGGTTATATATATGATCTATTTGAATAGCCGTGTCCGCGGTAATGGACTTCTGGGTTACATGTACAGTTCATAGACAAGTGAAAGTGGATACTCTAAAACACGCAAGATAAGCGTGAGTGCTATGGATGGCCTTCTCGTAGGGAGACGGGAGCAGGTCCATAGTGGTGTATTGGTTGGTGAATGTGTGGACTCGTGTGCGCCACCTCAAATGAGTTACTTGCAGTCGTAGTTCAGGATAGCCACCGAGTCAAAGCTGGTTTGCTGCAGTCAAACTCCACCACCCCCCTTTGTTGATATTGATGCATATGTAGCTAGTTCTGATGTAAGTCTTGCTGAGTACCCTTGTACTCACGTTTGCTTAATTTATGTTTTTGCAGAGAGACTTCAGTCTCACTAGTGGTTCCGCGTGGACTTCGACGTTTAGCTTGTTACCTCAACTACGATCTTGTACCCTTGGGATGGTCTTGTAGATAGTCAAGCTTCTCAGCCTTTTTCGTTTGTAGTTGTCTGTACTCAGACATGTTATGCTTCCGTTGCCTGTATGCTCTGTATGTTGGGTCATGTGACCTCTGTTTGTAATAAATGTTATGATGGATCTTCTGGGCCTTTATCTATATGAGTTGTTGAGTTATGTTGTGATGCCATGTTGTACAGCACATACTTGCATGTTATGCGTACGTGTAATGTGTATTGCTATGTGTGGAATCCGACACCTAGTTGTTTACCCTTGGCAGCCTATCTTACAGGGAAATGTCTCCTAGAGCTTCCACTGAGCCTTGGTAGCTTGCTACTGCTCTGAAATACTTAGGCTGGCCGGCATGTGTCCTTCTTCGTTCCTGTGTTTGTCCCTTAGGGGAAATGCCACGCGTTGTTCCTCTAAGTCCTTGTAGCTTGCTACGACTTGGGTTCATACGTTGATGACCGACATGTTCGTTGTTGGGTCATGTATGCCTGTCTCTGTAATTTACTGCCACTTTTGGTTTATAACTAGTCCTGGCGGCCCGGGCTCTATGTCATATGGATGCTAGCGACACTATCATATACGTGTGCCAAAATGCGTAAACGGTCCCGGGCCAGGTAAGGTGGCACCCGTGGGGATACCGTGCATGAGGCCGCAAAGTGATATGAAGTGTTACAGGCTAGACCTGTGTGACTTAGGATCGGGGTCTTGACAATTCCACTCGGATGCATTGCTCTCTCGGTCAGCTTCAGGCACTCAGAAGCACCTCCTTCCGGCATCGACTGCACGGACACGCGGCAACGACTCCTTCTGGCTTCAGCTGCTCGGCAGTTCTACACACGTCAGTTTTAGTACACGGCCGTTTACTCGGGCGGGACTAAAGCTCACTGAAACAATGGTCCACTCGGACAGTCTGCTGGCACTCGGCCATCCGCGCGTCGTTCTCACTCGGATGTTCGTGACTTCATCAACCTGTCCGACTTGGCCGCCCCGTGCGTCGCCACTCCGCTGAACACGTTGGCATCGCTCGGCTGCCCCGGGCGTCGCCACTCGGTTGGTCACCTCATCACCACTCGGCCGCCCCGCGCGTCGCCACTCGGTTGGTAACCTCATCACCACTCGGCCGCCCCACGTGTCGCCACTTGGTTGGTCACCTCATCACAACTCGGCCGCTCCGTGCGTCGCCTCTCGGTTGGTCACCTCATCACCGCTCGGCCACTCCGTGCGTTGCCTCTCGGTTTGCCACCTCATCACCACTCGGCCGCCCTGGGCGTCGCCTCTCGGTTGGTCACCTCACCACCACTCGACTGCTCTATGCGTCGCCTCTCGGTTGGTCACC
>LR738712.1:385584040-385613079 GCA_902687465.1 Secale cereale
TTACCTAATCACCACACAGCCGCTCCGTGCGTCGCCTCTCGATTGGTCACCTCATCACCACTTGATCGCTCCGTGCGTCGCCTCTCGGTTGGTCACCTCATCACCACTCGGCCGCCCCGCGCGTCGCCACTCGGTAGGTCACCTCATCACCACTCGGCCGCCCCACGCCTCACCACTCGGTTGGTTACCTGATCACCACTCGGCCGCCCCGCGCGTCGCCTCTTGGTTGGTCACCTTATCGCCACTCGTCCGCCCCATGCATCGACACATGGTGATACACATCTACATCAACCGGCCGCCCCACGCATCGCCATCGGTTGAACACATCTTCACCATTTGGCCACTCGCGCGCCTTCAGACAGCTAAGTCATTCTACATGCACTACATTCTATTATTTCCGCGTTCCTGAGTATCCCATAATTCACAAATCGTGTTCACTCGGAGGCCACGCCACCGAGTGTGCCTCTACGTTCGGTTGCCTATTTTCACATACTTGCTTAGTACTGGTTATTTGACTCCTGAGTCCAACTTCCATTTTAACGCATACGTCATTCACGAACACCATGTGTTCTTCATTTCAAGTTTGCATCAGTCCTCGGGGGCTGCAACTCAGTCGGAACACTACACTTCCGTTTTATTTGAGCCAACACTCCAACATGTCCGGTTGGATCATTCACTTCATCAAGTTCGATCAATTCCTTTGCTCTTCTAGACTCTTGTTGGTTCTGAACCAGCAAAGCCCTTGTGCACCCAGCGGGTATCTATGGGTGTCACTTACACAAATCTTTTCAGCACACATCAAATTTCCTCTAGAAATTGTTACGTTGGCATGTGCTATTTTTCTTACACATGTTACACGATCACTCGATGGCCCTATGCGCCAACTTCATGCTACTAGGACTCGGTCACCGTACCGGTCCTAGCGCACCACGACATCAACCTTATCGCTCTATTGACATCAAACACATCCGGCCAAACACATAGACCTTGTCGTCTCATTGGGCATGAGACAGATAAATCTCATTTATACTCAAACAGCAGACTTCACTCCTTTGCAAGTTTGCCTCTTTCGAGCATCACTCGGAAGCTCCTCCTCACCTTTACCCGAGTCCGACTCGATGAATTATAATTTATCCATTCAAAAGTATATTAATCGTGTTCCGAGAGGACCGCGGTCGAAGCCTATACTATGCTCGGGGGCTACACCACATTCGGGAGCTACGCCGCACTCGGGGGCTACAGCTCATTCGGAATGACACTCTCCTGAGTGATCGAGCACTTCATCACCGATCGGATCCTTCACTTCGAACAAATACATCCGACCCGCCACTTTGACAAGTTACATATTCACTCAAATGCTCTGCGCGCCATCTCTGTTCCTACTCAGGCTCAGTTGTCATGCCAGTCTTGTTGCATCACATGCACACTACATCGACCACGTCATTACATTAGCTTCGAAAGCATCCGACTGACTCCTCTGAGTCATCGGGCCATCCTAGTGTCGCCTCTCGGTGGGACACGTATTCACTTTGACCTCCACGCGCATCACCATTCGATTAGTCACCTCTGCACCACTCGGCCACTCAATGGGGCACATCTTCACTTCAACCGCCCCACGTGTCATCACTCGACAAGACACGTCCTCACCACTCAGCCGCTCCGCGCGTCGCCACTCCATGGGACACATATTCACTTTGACTGCCCCGCGCGCATCACTCGGCCACCCCGCGAGGCACCACTAGGCTGTGCACGTCTTCTCCACTCCGCCGTCCTGCGCGTCGCCACTCAGTTGTGCATGTCTTCTCCATTCGGCTGCCCCGCGCGTCGCCACTCGGTTGTGCACTTCCTCACCACTCAGCCACCCCGCGCGTCGCCATTCGGTTGTGCACATCTTCTTTGCTTTGACGGCCCCACGCGTCATCACTCGGTTATTCACATCGTCACCTCTCGGCCGCCCTACGCGTCGCCACTCCGTTAGTCACATATTCACCCCTCGGCCACCCGCGCGTTGCCATTGGTTGGACATGTCTTCACCACTACACCCCCAACATGGGAACGACTAAGTTTATCATATGATCAAACCTTTATCGCACTATGTAGCGGGCTTACCTCTTTCGAGCATCACTTAGGGACTATGCATAGCCGAGGGCTATGCCACCCTCAGGGGTTACGCCCATTTGATCAACCTATTGATCACATCAGGAATATTTTTCTGACCATACATGATCGGTCTACCGAAGATCTATAAGGGTAGCACTGTCCACTCGGACGATCGCCAAAATCATTACCTTGAGTCATCTTCAGGGCAGCAAAAGGCTGAAAATGACGCTCCTCTACGGATATACTTGGCCCTTCTTCTAGGCTCCAAGGCGCCAGCTTCACAAACTTGGACTCAGAGATGGCATGCGCTGGTGTTCCCCCGGGATAATGAGTGGCCTCTCTCTTGAGAGTCAGTCCAGGCGCTAGCCTCACCACTCGGGTTTCATGACACGTCCACATCGGACCACTAGTCTATCTACTTCGGGAGACATACGAGTGCCACCAAGTTTTTCCTTGCAAAAAACATACCCTGATCATTCAGGAAGCACGTCCACTCGGACAAATACCCCTTTCGTGCAAAAGGGTAAAAAAAAACACTCACTCTTCGTCTCCAACCCAATCCCAAGCCGATCGTCAGGTTGGCAAGAACAAAAGCTAACAGTCAATGCAAGAAGTACTGCTAGAGCAATTACTCCCTGGAGTATCTAGCTTTTTTCTACAATCGGCAGTTCCGAGGCTGAATTCTTTCACCGCGCCGAGAGCACGAAGATTCGCCTGCTTGACCCAGTTCTAGGTTGAATTTATTTACCGTGCCGAGTACATGAAGATCAGTCTGACAGATTCAATTTCAGACTAAAAGATATTTATCATGCCGACTGCATGGAGGTTCGCCGGAAACTTAAACCCTCGGCCAGACTCATCCAGTCTGACAGAGGCTCGGGGGCTACACCTAGTGGGTGCACTCAGCGTGCCCCCACTGGAAGAGAAGCCAAAAAAGAAATATTTTTGCTCGCTCAAGACCAATACCAGATCCTTAAGTACTACTCGACCTTCGAGTTGGAGAGGAACAAGTTCGATCAGTACCAATTAAGAAGACTTTTAGTTCTCTCCGACCCCCGCCGACTGCCCGCAGTCGACGGCGGTCTTGGGGACTACACCCAATGGGTGCACTCAGCATGCCCCCACTGGAGTAATATCCACTCGATATGGCATGACCAGTCCGAGTGGCGAACAACAAACAAACAAGTTCTAAGGCTCCCGTTGACTACGAAAAAAATTATTGCTATAAGTGAGTTTAACGCTCCTCCGTCGACGTGTTTTGAGCCATTGTCTAGGACTCAAAGCTTGAAACTCATAAGTTTGGATCTAGAACCAGCTCGTATTGACGTTCGTCCGGGATAAGAATGGCATCTCTCTGAGAGACCAGTCCATACGTCAATCTTGTTGCCCAGATTTAATGACACACCCATACTCTGATCACGAGTTAACCTCTTCTGAGAGATGGACGAATGTCACCAAGTTGATCCTCGCGGGCACCTACCCCAGACCAGTCGGTAAGCGCAGTGCCACAATCCATTGAGATTTTGTTCAAACCTTGGTTGTCTGAAAGCACGATGGTGGGTACCGAGTATTTCCGTAATCACTCGGGCCGAATTGTGTCTTTCACAAACTCGTTCTGCAAAATCGCAACCGATTCAGGGGCTAATGTTGGGGACACACATAACAGGTAGGCCCACAAAGGGTCGAAATATATTAAAGCATGGGGTCCACACATCAGGTGGGTCTAGAAAAATTTCATACAGACATACTATTCCCTCGGACGCATGGACGTACCATCCACTCGGACGACAGGCAACCACTCGACTGTATGACTCACTCGGGCATGCAAAGAACAACAGTCGGCAAGGCAGTTGAAACATCATCTATAGTGTGCTGATATTAGGGCATTGATGCTCTAATTTGTAACATAAGAGGTGAGGGGGTGGCGCACTCTATATAAGCCACCCCCATCGCATAGCTCAGCAGGCTGTCATTCTTCCCCTCTCTCTCTCTCTCTTTCTCGCCATTAGTCTCGGGACTTAGCTCATGCATGAGAATCCGTTCCTCTCGCTCTCACGCATTGTAATCTCTGGATACATACTCAGATAAAACAAAGCCTCTCCGGAGCATGAGACGTAGGGCTGTTATCTCCACTGCGAGAGGCCCGAACTCGCTAAAACAACCGTGTCACCCATGTGCATCTCGATAAATCCTGCTCCTTTACCCTATACCTTATTATTGTCAGAATCGTTCCCACAACATGGCCTCCTTGAGGCTATAAATGGGGAGAGAGTGAAGCCCCCGTTTCTCATCTCCTTCTTCTTGTTGCCCGCCTCTCCTTCTTCCTCCCTTCTTCGCCCTCTTGTTGGAGCCTCTATGGTGCCACCAAAGAGGTCCTCCGCCGCGGAGAAAGGGAAAGCTCGCCAGGAATAATCTGACTTGCCGCCGCTCAAGAGGGGGCGGGGCCGCCCCCGCAAGCATGTCGCTACCCTTGCAACTGTGCTTCAAGGTCACAGGCGTACTCCTTCTAGGGTTGATGCCGCCCTAGGCGGTCGCGACGGCACCTCTTCCCGCGGCAGGGGCCACTCCCGTCGTGGCAGCCCCCTGATAACCCACAAGTGTAGGGGATCGCAACAGTTTTCGAGGGTAAAGTATTCAACCCAAATTTATTGATTCGACACAATGGGAGCCAAAGAATACTCTTAAGTATTAGCAGTTGAGTTGTCAATTCAACCACACATGGAAACTTAGTATCTGCAGCAAGGTAGTTTAGTAGCAAAGTAATATGGAGATAGTGGTAGCAGCAATAAGAGTGACGGTAGTGTTTTTGTAGTTTTTGCAACAGCAGCAGCGGAAAAGTAAATAAGCAACAAGCAATATGTGAAAAGCTCATGGGCATTGGATCAATGATGGGGAATTATGTCGGATGCAATTCATCATGTAGAAGTTATAACCTAGGGTGACACAGAACTAGCTCCAGTTCATCAATGTAATGTAGGCATGTATTCCGAATATAGTCATACATGCTTATGGAAAAGAACTTGCATGACATCTTTTATCCTACCCTCCTGTGGCAGCGGGGTCCTATTGGAAACTAAGGGATATTAAGGCCTCCTTTTAATAGAGTACCGGACCAAAGCATTAACACATAGTGAATACATGAACTCCTCAAACTACGGTCATCACCGGGAATGGACCCGATTATTGTCACTTCGGGGTTACCGGATTATAACACATAGTAGGTGACTATAGACTTGCAAGATAGGATCAAGAACACACATATATTCATGAAAACATAATAGGTTCAGATCTAAAATCATGGCACTCGGGCCCTAGTGACAAGCATTAAGCATAACAAAGTCATAGCAACATCAATCTTAGAACATAGTGGATACTAGGGATCAAACCCTAACAAAACTAACAAGATTACATGACAGATCCAATCCAACCCATCACCGTCAAGCAAGCCTACGATGGAATTACTCACGCACGGCGGTGAGCATCATGAAATTGGTGATGGAGGAAGGTTGATGATGACGATGGCGACGATCTCCACTCTCGGGAGCCCCAAACGGACTCCAGATCAGCCCTCGCAAGAGAGATTAGGGCTTGGCGGCGGCTCCGTATCGTAAAATGCGATAATTCTTTTTCTCTGATTTTTTTCTCCCCGAAAGTGAATATATGGGGTCTGGAGATATGTCGGTGGAGCACCAGGGGGCCCACGAGGCAGGGGGCGCGCCCTGGGGCAGGGGGCGCGCCCCCCGCCCTCGTGGACAAGGTGTGGGCCCCCTGGTCTGGAGCTTCCCGCAGGTATTTTTTATATTTTCCAAAATAATTCTCCATAAATTTTCAGGTCATTCCGAGAACTTTTTATTTCTGCACAAAAACAACACCATGGCACGTCTACTGAAAGCAGCGTCAGTCTGGGTTAGTTCCATTCAAATAATGCAAGTTAGAGTCCAAAACAAGGGCAAAAGTGTTTGGAAAAGTAGATACGTTGGAGACGTATCAACTCCCCCAAGATTAAACCTTTGCTTGTCCTCAAGCAATTCAGTTGATAAACTGAAGTGATAAAGAAAAACTTTGACAAACTCTTTTTGCTCTTGTTGCAAATATGTAAGCCAGCATTCAGGTTTTCAGCAATGATCATGAACTAACCACATTCACAATAACTTTCAGGTCTCATGTCTACTCACATCAATGGCATAATCAACTAACGAGCAATAATAATAAACCTCGGATGACAACACTTTCTCAAAACAATCGTGATATGATATAACAAGATGGTATCTCGCTAGCCCTTTTTGAGACCGCAAAAAATAAATGCAGAGCACCATTAAAGATCAAGGACTGACTAGACATTGTAATTCATGCTAAAAGAGATCCAGTCATGATCATACTCAATGCAAATTAATATTAATACATGCAAATGACAGAGGTGCTCTCCTACGGGTGCTCTTTTATAAGAGGATGATGACTCAGCATAAAAGTAAATAGATAGGCCCTTCGCAGAGGGAAGCAGGGATTTGTAGAGGTGCCAGAGATCGATTTTTAAATACAGATGAATAACATTTTGAGCGGTATACTTTCATTGTCAACATAACAACCAAGAATCTCGATATCTTCCATACTACGCACATTATAGGCGGTTCCCAAATAGAATGATAAAGTTTATACTCCCCCAACCACCAACAAGCACACTCCACGGCTAGCCCGAAACAACGGGTACCGTCCAAACCAGCAACAACCCTGGGGGAGTTTTGTTTCATTATTATAATCTTGAGCATGGGACTGGGCATCCCGGTTACCAGCCATTTTCTCGTGAATGATGAGCGGAGTCCACTCATCGAGAGGATAACCCACCTAGCATGGAAGATATAGACAGCCCTAGTTGATACATGAGTTGTTCGAGCATACAAAACAGAATTTCATTTGAAGGTTTAGAGTTTGGCACGTACAAATTTACTTGGAACGGCAGGTAAATACCGCATATAGGAAGGTATGGTGGACTCATTGGCATAACTTTGAGGTTTATGGAAGTGGATGCACAAGCAGTATTCCCGCTTAGTACAGGATAAGGCTAGAAAGAGACTGGGAAGCGACCAGCTAGAGAGCAACAATGGTCATGAATATGCATTAAAATTAACCAACAATGAATGCAAGCATGAGTAGGATATAAATCACCATGAACATAAATATCGTGGAGGCTATGTTGATTTGTTTCAACTACATGCGTGAACATGTGCCAAGTCAGGCCACTTGAATCGTTCAAAGGAGGATACCATCCCATCATACCACATCACAAACATTTTAATATCATGTTGGCATGCAAGATAGACCATTATCAACTCTCAGCTAATTAAGCATGACATAAGCAGCTATGATCTCTAATTGTCATTGCAAGCATGTTTCATTCATAACAAGATGAATCAGGAACGATGAACTATCATATTTACAAAAACAAGAGAGGTCGAGTTCATACCAGCTTTTCTCATCTCAATTAGTTCATCATATATCATCCTTATTACCTTTCACTCGCACGACCGAATGGTGTGAATAATAATAATAGTGCACGTGCATTGGACTAAGCTGGAATCTGCGAGCATTCAATCCAAGAAAAAAGACAAGGTAATATGGCTGAAGGTTAAATTAACAATAAAGCATATAAGAGCCAATAAGAATTTTCAATCATGGTCTTCTACTCTTGTCCCCCAAAGAAAAGAAAAGAAACTATTTACACGGGAAAGCTCCCAACAAGCAAAAGAAGAACGGGAAATCTTTTTGGGTTTTCTTTTAATTACTACTACAAGGAGAGTAAACTAGCTAGAAGCTACAACTAATATATTTTTTGTTTTTCTGAAGGGTTTTTTTCTAGCACATGAGAAAAAGACTGATAAAAAGAAATGAAACTAAACATGGATGGTACAATGAAAGAGTGTGAGCACCGATAACTAGAATAAGTGTGTGAACATGAATGTAAAGTCGGTGAGAAACACGTACTCCCCCAAGCTTAGGCTTTTGACCAAAGTTGGTCTATGGCCAGTATTGGCCTGACGGATATCCAAAGTCGTAGTTGGGGTTGTACTGAGATGCAGCAGCTACTGCCTGCTGAGCTGCAGCTCAAAGGCAGGCTACTTCCATCATATTATGATACTCATTTGCCTCCTCCCTGGTTATAGTATATCTCCCTTTTGCTTGAAAGTCAAACAAAGTAGGAGCAGGAAGAATAATAGGGACGGCATGACGCTTGTTAAAGATTAGTCGATATTTGAGGGATTGTTCATCCCTCTCTATAAACCGGTGACTAGTCATAGCATGGTAACCCAAACGAGCAGGCGGTAAATGTTCATCATTTTCATGGAAAGGCACACCAAGACGGCGGGCTATGCGAGTGGCATAAATCCCACCAAATAAATCTCCTTGCAAACCATTATGATGTAGCCTACATGCAACAATGGCTCCCAAGTTATATTGTCTATCTCCTAGTACAGCACTCTTGAGAACACTAAGATCAGGTACACACATGTGGCAAGCCTCATCTTTACCGTTTATGCATCTACCAATAAAGAGAGCAAAGTAATGGATTGCAGGAAAATGAATGCTCCCTATGGTAGCTTGTGTGATTTCTCTAGATTCCCCCATTGTGATACTAGCAAGGAAAGCTCTAAATTCAGATTTGCGAGGATCACCCATACTGCCCCATTGCGGGAGCTTACAAGCATCATTAAAATCCTCTAAGTCCATGGTGTAAGATTTATCATAAAGGTCAAACAGGACAGTGTGAGAATTGCGTGTAGATGAAAATTTAAATCTTCTCACAAAGGTATCATTTAAGCCACGGTATTGAGGGCACTTATCTTGTAAGAAGCCCTCGAGGTCAGCGTTGCGCACATATGCGTCAAATTCCTCCTTGATGCCAACATGAACCATAAAGTCATCTAACGGACATTCACAAGGCCGCACCTCCGCTTCCCTCGGTAGTTCATCGTCCGGCTCATGAAACGCGAGCATCGGTTCTTACTTCCTTGAAGAACCACCTTGGAAGATTTTCCTATGCATTTTTCTGAAATTTTTAGTAACTCAAAATAAAAGTTAGCCAAACTCAACAAGATTGATAGAAACGACTCCTACTAGTGCCTAGAGACTATATCATGCATTAGAACTACATGGGACCAAAGAAAGTTGACATGCAAGCTCAAGAACAAGGTCACCACAACAGCAAAAATTTGCAATAAATAAAGCACTAGAAGAAAAACTAATTGGACCAATGGAGGAGTCACATACCAAGGAACAATCTCCCCAAACAGTTTGGTGAATGGTGCTTTGAGCAAGGAGATCGAAAATGGCAGCAAGATGAGCTAGAACTCGTGCTTGAGCTGGTTGGTGATTTTTTTGGGAGGAAGAAGAAGAGTATGAGTGCGGGAATAAGTGGAGGGGTCCACGTGGGGCCCACGAGGCAGGGGGCGCCCCCTGCGAGGGTGGGCGTGCCCTGGACACTCGTGGCCAGGTGCTGGCTCCCCTCGCTGTGTGTTCTGTGCCATATATTCTCAAATATTCCAAAAAATCATATTTAATTTTCAGGGCATTTGGAGAACTTTTATTTTTGGGGTATTTTTTAATTGCACGGATAAGTCTGGAAACAGACAGAAAATACTATTTTTGCTTTATTTATCCTAATTAAGAGAAAGTAAGGGGGATACAGAAGGTTGTGCTATCTGGATTCACCTATCCCATGATCATCAAAAGGAATCCATTAACAAGGTTGATCAGGTCTTGTTAATAAACTCTTTCCGAATAACATGAAATCGGAGAATTTTCGAATAACACTAGGTTACCTCAATGGGGATATGTATGTCACCAGCAATAAGAATGTCATATGTCTTCTTGACAGTGGGAAGAGGAAATTCAAACCTCCAATAGTAATAGTTGAAATTTTTCCAATATAATTGATATTGTGGACATGAGGTTGTTTCCTCGGAAAGTGTACCATATGCTCATTACCATTGACATGAAAAGTGACATTGCCTTTGTTGCAATCAATAAAAGCCCCTGCAGTATTCAAAAATGGTCTACCAAGGATAATAGGCAGACTATCGTCCTCGGGAATATCAAGTATAACAAAGTTCGTTAGAATAGTAACATTTGCAACTACAACAGGCACATCCTCACTAATGCCGACAGGTATAGCAGTTGATTTATCAGCCATTTGCAAAGATATTTCAGTAGGTGTCAACTTATTCAAGTCAAGTCTACGATATAAAGAAAGAGGCATAACACTAACACCGGCTCCAAGATCACATAAAGCAGTTTTAACATAGTTTCTTTTAATGGAGCAAGCCAGCAAGGTATAGTGGGTACTCCTGGATCTCCTAGTTTCTTAGGTATTCCACCTTTAAAAGTGTAATTGGCAAGCATGGTGGAAATTTCTACTTCAGGTATCTTTCTTTTATTGGTAATAATAGCTTTCATATACTTAGCATAAGGGTTTGTTTTAAGCACATCAGTCAAACGCATACGCAAAAAGATAGGTCTAATCAATTCAGCAAAGCGCTCAAAATCCTCATCATCCTTTTTCTTGGATGATTTAGGAGGAAAAGGCATGGGTTTCTGAACCCATAGTTCTCTTTCCCTACCGTGCTTCCTAGCAACAAAGTCTCTCTTATCGTAACGTTGATTCTTTGATTGTGGGTTATCAAGATCAACAGCAGGTTCAATCTCTACATCATTATCATTGCTAGGTTGAGCATCATCATGAACATCATCATTAACAGTATCACTAGGTTCATGTTCATTACCAGATTGTGTCTCAACATCAGAAACAGATATATCATTGGGATTCTTGGGTGTGTCAGCTACAGATTCACTAGAAGCATGCAAAGTCCTATCATTTTTCTTTTTCTTTTTCTTAGAAGAACTAGGTGCATCTAAATTAGCTCTCTGAGAATCTTGCTCAATTCTCTTTGGGTGGCCTTCAGGATACAAAGGTTCCTGAGTCATTCTGCCACCTCTAGTCACAACTCTAATGGCATTATCATTATTCTTACTATTTAATTCATTGAGCAAATCATTCTGAGTCTTAAGTACTTGTTCTACTTGAGTGGTAACCATGGAAGCATGTTTACTAATGATTTTCAATTCACCTTCAACTCTAGACAGATAATCACTCAAGCGTTCAATCATATAAGCACTATGTTGCAATTGTCTACCAACATAAGCATTGAAGTTTTCTTGTTTCACAATGAAATTGTCAAACTCATCTAAGCATTGGCTAGCAGACTTATAACGAGGAATATCACCTTCATCAAATCTATAAAGAGAATTTACCTTTACTACCTGTGTCGGGTTATCAAGACCATGTATTTCTTCAATAGGTGGTAAATTCTTAACATCTTCAGCTTTAATACCTTTCTCTTTCATAGATTTATTTGCCTCTTGCATATCTTCAGGACTGAGAAATAGTACACCCCTTTTCTTCGGAGTTGGCTTAGGGGCTGGTTCAGGAAGTGTCCAATTATTTTCATTGGCCAGCATATTATTCAATAGTAATTCAGCTTGATCAACTATTCTTTCCCTGAAAACACAACCAGCACAACTATCCAGGTGGTCTCTGGAAGCATCTGTTAGTCCATTATAAAATACATCAAGTATATCATTCCCCTCAGGAGGATGATCAGGCAAAGCATTAAGTAATTGGAGAAGCCTCCCCCAAGCTTGTGGGAGACTCTCTTCTTCAATTTGCACAAAGTTATATATTTCCTATAAGGCATCTTGTTTCTTATGAGCGGGAAAATATTTAGCAGAGAAGTAACACATCATATCCTGGGGACTACGCAGACAACCAGGATCAAGAGAATTAAACCAAGTCTTAGCATCACCCTTTAACGAGAACAGAAATAACTTAAGGATATAGTAACGAATCTTTTCATCATTGGTAAACAGGGTGGCTATATCATTCAACTTAGTAAGATGTGCCACAACAGTTTCAGACTCATAGCCATGGAAAGGATCGGATTCAACCAAAGTAATTAACTTAGGATCAACTGAGAAATCATAATCCTTATTAGTAACACGGATAGGTGAAGTAGCGAAAGCAGGGTCATGTTTCATTCTAGCATTCAAGGACTTTTCTTTCAATTTAGCTAATAATTTCTTAAGATCATATCTATCGTTGCTAGCAAGAAAGTCTATAGCAGTTTCTTCATCCATAACATAACCCTCAGGGACAACAGGCAATTCATATCTATTGGGAGAAGCTTCGTCATCACTTTCATAAATATTATCAGTTTCAATATTTGCATTCTCCCTAACCCTAGCAATTTGTTCATCTAGAAATTCACCTAGTGGCACATTATTATCAAGCATAGAAGTAGTTTCATCATACATAGCAGAAGTGGCATCATCAAGAACATACGACATATCAGATTCAATAGCAGGAGTAGGTGTCGCAAATTTACCCATAACAGATGGTGAATCAAGTGCAGAGCTAGATGACAGTTCCTTACCTCCCCTCGTAGTTGAGGGTAAGATCTTGGTTTTTGAGTCCTTCAAGTTCTTCATAGTGATCAGTAGATATAAATCCCAATTGACTTAAAGAATAGAGCTATGCTCCCCGGCAACGGCGCCAGAAAATAGTCTTGATAACCCACAAGTGTAGGGGTTCGCAATAGTTTTTGAGGGTAAAGTATTCAACCCAAATTTATTGATTGGACACAAGGGGAGCCAAAGAATACTCTTAAGTATTAGCAGCTGAGTTGTCAATTCAACCACACCTGGAAACTTAGTATCTGCAGCAAGGTAGTTTAGTAGCAAAGTAATATGGAGATAGTGGTAGCAGCAATAAAAGTGACGGTAGTGTTTTTGTAGTTTTTGTAACAGCAGGAGCGGAAAAGTAAATAAGCAACAAGCAATATGTGAAAAGCTCGTAGGAATTGGATAGGTGATGGGGAATTATGTCGGATGCAATTCATCATGTAGAAGTTATAACCTAGGGTGACACATAACTAGCTCCAGTTCATCAATGTAATGTAGGCATGTATTCCGAATATAGTCATACGTGCTTATGTAAAAGAACTTGCATGACATCTTTTGACCTACCCTCCCGTGGCAGCGTGGGTCCTATTGGAAACTAAGGGATATTAAGGCCTTCTTTTAATAGAGTACCGGACCAAAGCATTAACACATAGTGAATACATGAACTCCTCAAACTATGGTCATCACCGGGAGTGGTCCCGATTATTGTCACTTCGGGGTTGCCGGATCATAACACATAGTAGGTGACTATAGACTTGCGAGATAGGATCAAGAACACACATATATTCATGAAAACATAATAGGTTCAGATTTGAAATCATGGCACTCGGGCCCTAGTGACAAGCATTAAGCATAGCTAAGTCATAGCAACATCAATCTCAGAACATAGTGGATACTAGGGATCAAACCCTAACAAAACTAACTCGATTACATGATAGATCCGATCCAACCCATCACCGTCCAGCAAGCCTACGATGGAATTACTCACGCACGGCAATGAGCATCATGAAATTGGTGATGGAGGAAGGTTGATGATGACGATGGCGACGATCTCCACTCTCCGGAGCCCTGAACGGACTCCAGATTAGCCCTCCCGAGAGAGATTAGGGCTTGGCGGCGGCTCCGTATTGTAAAACGCGATAATTATTTTTCTCTAATTTTTTTCTCCCCGGAAGTGAATATATGGGGTCTGGAGATACGTCGGTGGAGCGTCAGGGGGCCCACGATATAGGGGGGGGCGCCCCCCACCCTTGTGGACAGGGTGTGGGCCCCCTGGTCTGGATCTTCCCGCGGGTATTTTTTATATTTTCCAAAATAATTCTCCATAAATTTTCAGGTCATTCCGAGAAATTTTTATTTCTACACAAAAACAACACCATGGCAAGTCTACTAAAAACAGCGTCAGTCCGGGTTAGTTCCATTCAAATCATGCAAGTTAGAGTACAAAACAAGGGCAAAAGTGTTTGGAAAAGTAAATACGTTGGAGACGTATCACCCCCTTGCCGCGGGAGGGCACGCCGTGGTCGCCCGGCCTCCTTGGTCAGGCTTCCATTCATCAGAGGCGCTCCTGGAGTTTGTCGTGTGGCCGGAGAGTCCGGCCGGTGCCTGGCTCCAACTGTCATGCTTCTTCGCCCATGAGCTACCGCCCGGGGGTCTCGACTGCCTCTGGCTGCAGGCCAATGGCTGCTGCAGCAAAGCATCCTAGGTTGCGGTGGAGATCTCTGCTGCGGGCAACGTGGCCCTGGCCCACGGTTGGCAGACGTTCGCCCGCGGAAGCGGCTTGGGCAGGCGATGCACCCTCCACTTCAAGTATGATGGCGTCGCGACCCTATTCGTGAGGGTGTTTGGGGCGGACGGTCGCCACGCAGGGTGCTGCCTCGAAGATGGCAGCGGCGACTACGGGCTCGGCCTTGGCGATGGTCGCGACAAGGCTGCAGGTGGGCTTGACCTTGGCGCTGGCTGTGGCTCATCCAGCGGCGACGGCTCCTCTGCCAGCGAGACCGCTAGTAGTGGTGGTTAGGACCAACCACCACGCCACTGGGCTCGCTTCAAGGTCGGCGATGGGTCATCGCCGCCGCGCGGCGGTGAAGTGCGAGGAGGGCTCAGACTGAGCTGAGCCTGGGAGGCACTAGGGGCCGGACCTCGTGAGCTGCTGCAGCTTTGCGGCTTGCTTTTGTTTAGCTTTCCTTTCTTCCTGCATTTCGAAAAAGGGTATGTAGCCCGATTGGGGCGTGTAATGAACTATGATGCCTATGCTGCTATGTCACATTTTATGCTCTCATGCTATGTTACGATATTCATGTGCCTCGAGAGGGTAGAGGGGTAACTTAGCTTGATACACCCGAGGGTGGCGTGAGGGTGCATTTTCCGACATCGGGAGGGGTCTCCTTGCTGCAGACGTGGGCGATGCTAGCCTTGGAGGGGGCATCTGCAAATTTTTTAACGGAATTCGCCGGATACCTTGTTCCTTCTTGCACGAGCCCTCAGGCGTGGGCTGATCATGGCTTGACGCATCGCATCGCGGTACCCGGGGGGCATGGACCTAAGGGCAGTGCACCGATCATGAGCTCAAATGAGGGAGCCTCGAAAGATCAAGGAGGTCGAAGCTCTGGGGCAAGAGGGTTTCGGCGACGTGTGCCCGTGACGTGAGCTGTCCAGCGCGCGGACACGGGCACTCCTGCCTAGCCTCCTGTCCGATTTCGGGTTCCGCAAACCCTTGAGAGGTCCGAACTCTAGGGTGCACACGAAGAACACTCCCTCCCCAGCGCGCTCACCCTATGATTCCGCGGCCTAGCTCGTCGCGCTCAAAGAACAGGGGACACAGAGAATTATACTAGTTCGGGCCACCCTGTGGTGTAATACCCTACTCCAGTGTGTGTGGTGGATAGCCTTTGTATGGCTGACGTTGAACTAGTACAAGGGATGAACAGCCTCCGGAGGAGAGATGTTCTTGGGCTCGAATGAGCTTATGGTGTGAGTAGGCTGGAATGGATCTGATCTCCCCTCCTCTATGTGGTGGCTAGGTCTATTTATAGTGGCCTTGGTCCTCTTTCCAAATATCGGTGCGAAGGGGTCCCACAACGGCCAAATTTGAAGGGGAACATCTAGTACGGGTTATCCTAACAAAAGTAGTCTTCGCGTGCCAAAGGCTCTGGTGGTGACATCGCGCTGGGCTCCACGATGACCTCCATTCTGTAGCCTTGACGGTCTTTGGTCTTGTTGCACCGATATGGAAACCTTTGCATGATACCTCGGGACTCCGTGCCTGCGCTTGCCCTCTTAGCACCAAAGAGGAAATTGGCGCACTGCGCCCACCTGGCCTTGGTCGTCATGGCTCATGTCACGTGAACCTCGCGAGGTGCTCCTTTCATAGATATCTCCGCTCCTCGGGAGCCAGCCTAGAGAGACTACCCCCCAGGGAGGTCTTGTCGTCGCCCACCGAGCGAGGCTCGGCCCCTCACAAGGGTCTTGAGATGCAGTTGCTGAAGTTGGGCCGCACCAGGCCGCTGATAGATCCACATCACTGGCCGCATGCAGGCAAGTCTGGGTCCCCCGTTCCCAGGATGCCGACAGTAGCCCCCGGGCCCAAGGCGCGCAAGGACTTGGCTTCGAGGTGAAGCCAAAGGGACAAGGGGGGAGCGCCGTGGGCCCCCAACGCATGCGGCCTCGGTCGACGCGTGGCGACCTGATTGGACGTGGGCGTCCCACTTCCCCACGCTGCCTTGAAATCCGCCCGACCTTGTGGCTGCCGCCGCTCGCATAGCCCCGCTTCCCTTGCTGGCAGAGTACTCCCACAGCTTCTTTGTTTTCCAGAGATGAGCAACCTCCTCCCCTAGCTTGACCCAGCGCCAATCCTCGCCGTCACCATGGCGCCGCGCCAGAAGAAGAAGGGGAAGGGGAAAACATGTGCCTCGACCCCTGCACCTCAAGTCTCCAGGCTCGCCCTTGAGAGGTCAGTGGTGGTCAGTCAGGAGGGGCTGAGCAAGGTCCGCTCCGCTCCCACCTCCAACTTCAACGAATGGGGGGCGACCGTGGCTTGGGAAGCTTCTCGCTTTGTGAATGAAGGGGAGGCCGCCGAAATCTCTATCCATCTTCATGCCCTCTGGGCCGACCTGATTCCTCCCTTCTCTGACTTCTTCAATGTCGTGCTCTCGCATTACCAGGTTAATGCACTGCACCTGGATCCCCAATCCATTGTCCTCCTTGTTGTCTTCGCCTTCGTCTGTGAGGCCATGGTAGGCATTGCTCCGTACATGGCCTTGTTTCTCCACTTCCTCTTGCTGCATCTAACAGACGCTCGCCAGTGCTTGGGTTGCATGACCTTCCGTGCCATAGTTGCGATGTTCGGCTCGGGGGTCGACTTTAACCTTTCGACGTCCGCGGATGGATTTCGGAAGCGGTGGGTGTTTGTTGATGCTAGCGTGTGCAATCCTCTGCTTCTCCTTCCCCAGGCTCCGGCCGTTCCAAGCCCCGGCTGGGGGCAAGTGAGGCTTGATGACCCGCGTCTCGCCCATGTCTGGCGCCGACTGGCCAGGCTGGGGGACCTCGGGGCGACGGCACCAGTGGTGGTGAAGGAGTTCATCAAGTGTCGCATCGCTCCACTCCAGCGTCACTCCCGCCCGTTGTGGGCCTTCTACGGGTGCGCTGAACCCATCAGGCTCCATACGTCCACGCTCCCCCTAAAGCGTGGCGAACAGTGTTCGTGCTCCCGACGGGCGACCCGGCGCCGCCCAATCGGCTGGAGGAGGGTTGTCTCTTGTACTACTGCTCCAACACGGCCGGGTTCGTGCGGCATATGCCTCTTTTCGACGCGCGGGGGCTATGTCCAGCTGGTCTTGGGGGACCCTATGAGAGTCCTCTCCCCTTGGCCTTCTCGCCTGCGGTCTCCTCTGTGCCTATCCCAGAAGAGGATGCAGGGAGGCACGCGTCGTCGGACGCCGGCAGGGCGGCTCATGAAGAAGCGGTGCGCGCTGCAGCCCCCGAGGCACCTACTCCTGGGGCTTGGGCGAGCTGTCCTGAAGTCACGCCTGGTGAGCCGCTATAGGCCGAGGCTCCTAAGGTCGCCTTCTCAGGAGCCCCAGATGCTGCCCCAGACAACAGTGGCGGCGCCCAGGGCTTCGGCCAGCTCTACGTGGAATTCGGGTCCCTCCGCAAGAGGAAGGCGCTCTTGAGCTGTGACGATGTCGCCTATCGTCCGCTGAAACAAAGGAAATACATAGCCAAGGATGGGTAAGTATCTTATATGCGTGTTTTCTGTCGGATTTAGGGCTCCACAAAACCCAAGAAGTTCGAACTCAGGGGTGTGAACGAAGATCTCTCCCACTCGCGTCTACCTAGCATCTCGCTCTTGTCTTGGTGAAGGGATTCGAGCAAACAACAGATAGTGTACGCAAGACTTTACCCAGGTTCGGGCCACCGTGTGGTGTAAAACCCTAATTCCTGCTTTGGTGGATTAGCCTCAGGAAGGCTGGAATATGAGCTAATACAATGGTTCCTGAGCTCGGGAGGCGAGCTCAGGAGGGTCAGGAGGCAAGTGTTCTTGCTCCTTTGTGTGGTGGCAGAGTTTATGGATCTTCTCTACTTGGCTAGCTTTGTTCGACTTGTCCCTCCATAGTGGGGATTCTAGCTACTTATATAGGCGGCCAGGGTCCTCTTCCCCCGAAATGTTTAGGCGGGAAGGGATCCCACAACAGCCATTTTTGAGCGGGAACACAAGGACGTTCCTATCCTGACAAAAGCGGTCTTCGCCTGCAAAAGGATTAGGCGGTGACGCGGTGGTGGGCTCGACGGTGACATCCTCCTTGTCGTCCTTGCGGTCTTCGGTCTTTTTGCACCAAAGGGGAAACCTTTGTCCCGCTCCTCGGGAACCCGCGGCTGCGTTGTCCCCTTTGCACCGAAATGGCAACTGCGCCGCTGGCGGGCGCTGGCACCCACTAGCGCGGTGCGTCACTGCTGACATCACTGCCTCCTCCTAAGGCTAGCTTGGCCTTGGATTCTTCGCCCCTCCGGAGCACCTTGTCGAGCCGCTCCTGAGGGGGTCTTGACGTTGTTCTCCTCGCGAGGGTCTTGGACGGTTGGTCGATCAGCTGGGCCATACCAGGCCGCTTGTAGGAGTGCGTCGCGGCCCGCAGACAGGCAAGTCTGGATACCCTGATTCCCAGGACGCCGATAGTAGCCACCGGGCCCAAGGCGCGCGCGGAGTTGGCTTCGGGGCGAAGCCTCAGTCGAGGAAGAAGTGCCACGGGCCCCCAAAGGCTGCGGGCCAGGCTGGCACATGATGGTTGGATGGGATGTGGGCGGCTCCGCTTCCCACACGGTCTTGGCAATCGTGCGACTTGACAACTCCTTGGCGCGGGCGGCGGGGCCATTATGGTTGCGCGTGAGTGGCCGCCGGTTGGTCTTCTTGGTCTATAAATAGGGGCTGAGGCACCAAGCCTCTCACTCGACTGTTGCAGACTGATCCCTGCTGCTTCCACTACTCCAAGGGCTTCCATGGCGCCGATTCGCAGGTTCTCGGCCGCAGAGAAGGGGAAGAGCCTGATGGTAGAGCCTGAGCGTCTCCCCCCGAAGAAGAGGCGCCATAGTTCTCCGAGTGCGTCCCTGAGGCCGTCGGACGCCCGCACATGGTGCACGCGGGCGCCGCCAGGATTTCCGCTTCCCTTGTATGCTCCAGCGGCAGGCGGAGGGAGCTCGCCGGCGACCATTCCTCATGCTGTCAGGGCAGCGAGGCGCTCGCCATTGGTTGTGCCTCCGACTCTTCTGGTAGCAGTTACGCTACCCCTGAGACGGCCTCGAGCTCCGATGAGAGCTACAAGCCGCCAAGTCACCGCTCCTATCATCAGAGGGAAACAGTGTCCTCCCGGCGTCGTCGTTGTTGAAGGAGTTCAAGTCGCATTCCTCAAGAGTAACCTTCTTAGCTTAGTTCCTGCGGGACATCATGGACGGCTCATGAGGGCGTTTAGATTCTTTTAATACTTCTGTTATTCCTTGGCATTATAAAATTATGTCCTTCGTGAGACCCTTTGTTAAAGCGTGACTTTCCCTTCCTTCTCTCCCCGCGGATTCGTGATTATAGTGGATGGAGGTGTAGGTACTCGAGTAGATGCGGCGTTGAAAACTTATCTTAGCGATCCCCTGCGGTCAGGTGGTGGTGGCACTTGATTTTCTATTACCCTTCCTTCGAGGCGAGGTTCTGTGTCCTACTGTCTTCACGAGGAGGTGACGATGGTCGCTCCGAGGCCCTGTGGGCAAGGGTCACGGAGCTGGTGGAGGCGTTCCTCCAGGCCACTGCTACCGCAGACGAGGAGGTGGAGACCAGTGCTAATGCACTTGGTAATGCCTGACATGTTCCTGTCCAGAGAGAGGAGTGCGACTGCCTCGGGGAGGCGTAAGAACTTTGTTTGAATTTGAAAAACTTGGTGTTATTGTAATAGCTAGATGATTTCCATGCTTGCTTCCTTTCATGTTTTCTTAGGTGCTCTGCGTCAGCAAGGCCCAACCCCGTGCATACCTCGATCGCCATTGAGCCCTCCGGGTGACTGGGGTTATCGTAATAACTAGACTCAAGGGATGAGGGGCTACGTGGCTAGTGAGGCCCCTGGGTCGCGATGCCCAGGGGTCCCCCTTGACGTTCAAGCGATCCCGTTTGCGTTTTGCATCGGCAGGGCCCAACCCCGCGCATACTTCGATCGCCATTGAGCCCTCCAGGTGACCAGGGTTATCGCCATAACTAGACTCAAGGGATGAGGGGCTACGTGGCTAGTTAGGCCCCTGGGTCGCGATGCCCAGGGGTCCCCTTTGACATACGAATGGCTCTCATGAAGGAGAACGAGCACCATACCTTGCCCACGAGCCTTCGCCTGGGATGGGGGCCCGAGAAGGCCAGGTGTCTGGGCACCTGGTAGGGTGGCGTCTGCCAGGCATGACCTGAGCATAGCCCCCGTGCCTAGCCCCCCTTGCGACACCCATCCAAGGAGAAGCAGTGAGCATCGTGAGCTGAAAAGCTCCCTGAGGTTGGTGCGACCACTGGGGGCCGCCCTCAGTTGTTTATAACTAGCGTGGAGCATAGAGCTACCACACTTGCGCGAAGTGTGGGCATAACCGTGCCTCGGTCGTAGCGGCCAGCACGGACCTTGGTGCTTCCACTGGTTCGTGGGCATAACCGCTCCTCGGTTGGATCTACCAGCGCGGAGCTTGGTACTTCCACTGGACCGTGGGAGGGAGCCTCCCACCGGGAGAGACTCCGGGGCGTGTACAGCCCCGTCCTGACATGTGGCTTGCACGGTAGGACAGCCAAGGTGTATATGGGCCCTCCTCTGGACAAGCTGAACAACTCTGAGGAAGTTCTCGTGAGCTTATGCATCACTCACGAGACCCTACCCTGAGGCGGGTTGCGCCTGAGTCTTCTTCTGCAAAAAGTGAAAAGAGAGGTGTTGTGTCGACCTGCGCCGAGTGCATCTCTAGAGGGTATCGCATGAGAAGGCCGCAGCACCAGCGACCCCAGGAGGTGACGTCACGGGAATGGCTCGCGAGACAGAGCTCAGCCGCTAGATTTGTCGATGCTGCAGGGACGGACTCGAGCACAGACATCGTGCCCAGTCTTCTCATGCAATGATCCAAAAGAAAAACAACCGACGCGCGGTTCCCGCGTGAGCGAGGCACCTGCCACGGGCCCCTACTTACCCATCCACGATTAGCCCATGCGAGAACAAGGCACCAAGGACCATGGGAGGTGACGTCATGGGAATGGCTCGCGAGACAAAGCTCAGGCCTTGGGTTTAGCGACGCTGCAGGGACGGACCCGAGCACAGACGCCATGCCAGTCCTTAATCATGGGGCGGTCATGAGTGGGCTCACAATGGCTCATGACCTTAGTGGCGGTGAGGACGCCAAGCATGCAGATAATGCGAATGGAAAGAAACAACTAGCCTTGATCATGCAAAAAGGGAGACAACTGCGGGGGAACAGCCCCCAGCAGTTCAAGGATGATGCAGCCAAGGGGCGCCCTCGATTGGATACCTGAAGTGTCACCTGATACTTGTCGAAGAAGAGTTGGGGTAGCTAAAGACGCGAGCCATGCGGGTCGCTCCTGAGGATCGTCGAGCTCCTGAGGCCCAGGGGCTCCGAAGGCTCTCAGTGGTCGCGCAGGTCCGATTCTTGCTCCGTTAGAACCGCCTGCCACTGAGCCTCCCGAGCCCCAAGGCCTGCTGCGCGAGATGCTGAAACGTGGCAGCTGCATTGCGGAAGCCGAAGAGTGTGCGGACATAGCTGCAGGGGAGGGCCCTCCTCCGGCCGACCGCCGTCGGCCATAAGGGCTCCTAAGAGGCGGCTCGGTTGAGACCCGCGATGTCAACGCAGACGTGGAAGCGGTCGCTCGGGCTGCAAGCAGGTGAACTTGGGGTTGTGCGGTTACGCCCACCGTGGATGAGTCTTGCGTACTGAAGTTCCTCGGTAACTTGGTTGATGAAGTCATGAGCCCCCCGCGCTGAGTGGTTCACGCTGGGCTCACAAAAACGCGCGTCAAGACACGCTTGCAGGTGGTGCCCAAACACCTCCCTTGAGACGCTGGTCAGCCCGGAGACACTCAAGAGGAGAGCCCGCGAGCCCGTCACGAGAGGGGCGTCGGGCGCGCCCCCCTATGCGAGGGTGGAGGGCGCCTCGTCGGCAGGCGCGAGTCCTGAGGCCGGGCCGTTAGGAGCCCCTGCGTCCTGAGGTCCGTTGACGGGCAGGTTCTTCTTCTTCTTGGGGGCAGTCTGCAGGGCGAGGACGGCTCCATCCTCGTCGGAGTATTCGACCGCCGCGGTCTGGTAGGCGCGCTCCAGGGAACGCACCACTTCCTTCTCGTCGGAGGCGATCGTGATGACTCCGCCGCTCCCAGGCATCTTGAGGACGTTGTAGCCATGATGGGTCGCCGCCATGAACTTGGCAAGGGCAGGATACCCAAGGATGGCGTTGTACGGGAGGTGGATGTTGGCGACGCCGAAGTCGATGAGCTCGGTGTGGTAGTTGTCGCGGTCACCAAAGGTGACGGGAAGGCAGACTTGCCCCATCGGGAGTGTGGAGCCATCCGTGACTCCATAGAATGGCCTGGTCGGGTGGAGCTGATCATAGGAAACCTGGAGCGTCTCGAAGGTCTGGACGGAGAAGACGTTGAGTCCTGCTCCGCCGTCGATGAGGGTCTTGGTCACGAGGATGTTGCTGATGGTCGGGGTGCAGAGCATTGGGAGGGCGCCTGGAGTCGCAGTGCACTTGAGCTGGTCTTTGGGGTCGAAGGCGATGACTTGCTTGGTCCACCTGAGGTTGCGCGCGGCGTCAGGCCTGGGAAGCGCCGCGTTCACCTCACAGGCAAACTGCTTTAAGATGCGATGGGAAGCCGGAGCATGGGCTCCTCCCAAGATGCATGCAACTGCACGCGGCTCCTGGAAGCCCCCTGCTCCGTTTCCCTGGCGGTCGTCGTTGTTCCTTCTTGGTGGTGGCGGCAGCGGAGGCAGGCCTCCATTGCCCTAAGGGCGGCCCTCACGAGGCTGGTCGCGCCAGGGGGCGTCACGAGGCTTCTCCTGCTAGTGGTCTTCACGAGGCTGTTCGTGCCACCCCTGGCGTGAGTTCCTGCCGTCCCAACGTACTCCTCCTTGGCCTCCTCCACGGCCGTAGCCGCGGTTGTCGCGCTCAGGGCGCTGCCCGACGCGCCCGCCGCGCATCGCCCTGAGCTCCTGGCAGTCGTTAGTGTTGTGGATGTGGATGTTGTGGAAGACGCAGTACGGTCGGTTGTCTCTGGGGAGGTCATCGTAGCCGCAGCCACGCACTTCTGGCTCTGCAGCCAGCACGACGGGTCCCTTGCGCTTTGATTCCTTGGACTTGGTCTTCTTGTCGTCCGCCTCCGCCTCAGGCAGCTCCTGGAGGGGGAGGCATCCTTCTTCCGCACTGGCGCACTTTGTCGCGAGCTTGAACATCTCGAGGGATGTGCACAGGTCCTCGTGAATGGCGAGCTCCTCCCTCATCCTGATGTCGCAGACGCCGTCAGAGAACGCCGAGAGGATGGCCTCATCCGAGACCCTTTTGATCCGAAGGCGCATGGTGTTGAAGCGTTGGATGTACTTTTGCAGGGTCTCTCCCGGCTGCTGCCTCATGCGGCGTAGATCAGCAGCTGCCGGGGCTCAGTCGCGGGTGCCTTGGAAGTTGGCGACGAAACGCTCGCTAAGCTCTTCCCAGGAGGAGATGGATCCCACGGGGAGGTTCAGGAGCCAGGAGCGTGTGCCATCTTTGAGAGCCATGGGGAACTGACCTGCTCGGTGCCGTTGGACGCCTCGATGCTCAGTTCGTAGAGTTGGAGGAACTCTGTGGGGTTGGTGGTGCCGTCGTACCACGGAGGCAGGTCTGGCTTGAACTTGTCGGGCCAGACGAGGCGCCATAGCTCAGGACCTAGGGCGCGACACCCAGCCACGCTCATGATCGCAGGCGCCCCCTGCACCTGCGGCGCTGGTTCTTGGGGTGCTGGCGCCACCACCTCCTGTGGTGCGCGGTCTTGGCGCTGCGGGCCAGGGGGCCGCGAGCTCCTGCATGGGGGTGCGGAATCACCTGGCAGCTCTCCTCGTTGCACGCAAGGGCTCTGCGGGGTTTCTCACGTCGAGGAGCCTCGTGCCGGACCTCATGGCCGGCGCCGTGGAGTGGACGCGGAGCCGGCACTCCGTGGCCTTCGTTCCCCGCTGGGGGCGATGGAGGACGTGAGGAGTGCGTTGGTGCAGGTGCTTCTCCAGCGGCGCTGATGAGCTCGGTGATGCGGTGGAGCCACTCATCGTAGAGGTCATCTGCCGGGCGGTAGCGCAAGAGTTCCCGCGCCATCTGTAGCACAGGCTGCTGGTAGACCGGCCCGCGGCGGGCCAGCGAGGATGACGCCGCGGTCGGTGAGGGTGAAGGCGTCGCCATGCGGCCATCTCGCCGCACGGACGGTGGCAGCGACGAGTCCTGCTGCTAGTGGACGGCCGGGTCGGTGGCGGCGTTGGCGACCGGCGAGTTGGGGCGGAGCGGTGCACCATTGCTCGCGGGCGCCGTCTGAGCGACGTTCGTGGCGCAGCGGGTGGCGAGAGCTCGGCGTGTGTCCACCATGGCTGTGGAGCGGAGTTGACGATGAGAACGTGACGAGGTCGTCGGAGAGGCGAGATTTTGACACGCCCCCTACCTGGCACGCCAAATGTTGGATTTAGGGCTCCGCAAAACCCAAGAAGTTCGAACTCAGGGGCGTGAACGAATATCTCTCCCACTTGCGTCTACCTAGCGTCTCGCTCTCATCTTGGTTAAGGGATTCGAGCAAACAACAGATAGTGTACGCAAGACTTTACCCAGGTTCGGGCCACCGTGTGGTGTAAAACCCTACTTCCTTCTTTGGTGGATTAGCCTCGGGAAGGCTGGAATATGAGCTAATACAGTGGTTCCTGAGCTCGGGAGGCGAGCTTAGGAGGGTCAGGAGGCAAGTGTTCTTGCTCCTTTGGGTGGTGGCAGAGTTTATGGATCTGCTCTACTTGGCTAGCTTGGTTCGACTTGGCCCTCCATAGTGGGGGTCCAAGCTACTTATATAGGCGGCCAGGGTCCTCTTGCCCCGAAATGTTTAGGCGGGAAGGGATCCCACAACGGCCATTTTTGAGCGGGAACACAAGGACGTTCCTATCCTGACAAAAGCGGTCTTCGCCTGCAAAAGGCTCAGGCGGTGTCGCGGTGGTGGGCTCGACGGTGACATCCTCCTTGTCGTCCTTGCGGTCTTCGGTCTTGTTGCACCAAAGGGGAAACCTTTGTCCCGCTCCTCGGGAACCCGCGGCTGTGTTGTCCCCTTTGCACCGAAATGGCAACTGCGCCGCTGGCGCGGTGCGTCACTGCTGACATCACTGCCTCCTCCTAAGGCAAGCTTGGCCTTGGATTCTTCGCCCCTCCGGAGCACCTTGCTGAGGCCGCTCCTGAGGGGGTCTTGACGTTGTTCTCCTCGTGAGACTTGGCCCCCTCGCGAGGGTCTTGGATGGCTGGTCGATTAGTTGGGCCGTACCAGGCCGCTTGTAGGAGCGCGTCGCGGCCCGCAAACAGGCAAGTTTGGGTACCCTGGTTCCCAGGACGCCGACATTTTCTAGGTGTCGTGTTCCTTTCTGACCCTGATTTTCAGGTTTCCATCAACTGGTGCGGCGGAATCCCCTGAGAAGCCACCCCCGCTTTCTCAGGGCTCCTTGTTGGCCTTGAGCGCGCCCCTCCTAGGCGCCGTTCGGGGCACAGGGTTCGCGGGATAGGCGAACACGCCGCCCCAAGACCTGGACTTTGCGTTCCTGTCGTCCCTCCTCCGCAGCCTCGCCTGGAGCGTTGGAGGCATGCCGAGAGCCCCTCCATTGATCGTCCCCCACTGTTGGGCGACCCTGGCTTCTACTTCATCTTCGAGCCGCCTGGCCTTGTCTTCCAGCGCCCTCGCCAAGGCCCGGGTGGCGGTGGGTAAGGCGCCAGCTTCCAGCCTCACGCTGGAGGAGGGCGGTCCATCCCAAGCTTTTCCGGTGATCGACGACGCAGAGGACGGGCCCGGCCGCGCGTTTGAATTCACGCGCGGGCGTGGCGCCATCCGTCACGAGCTTATACGGGATGTTATGGGTGCGCTGAGCAGGCTCGGGGAGGAGCTCGTTGACGTCGATGCCTGCCTAGAGGCAGAGGAGCTCCGGCTGGCGAACAAATGGCGGCGGTTGAAGGTGGCCATCAACTTCGGCTACCTCGAGTACGAGCGCGCCTGAGCGAAGGCCAAAGCATCCCTCGTGGATTCACGTGAAGCCAGTGCCAGGATCAGGAGGAAGCCAGGCAGGCGGAACGATGCCGCGAGGTTGCCGAGGAGCATCAGCGAAAGCTTCAAGCCCTGAACAAGTCCCTCGAGCAACAGGTCGAAGTGCGCAGGGCAGCCTTGGCGTCGAGGAGGAGGGCGCCTTCGGACGAGATGGAGATCTAGAAGCGTGAGGAGGCCATGATGCTGGATGCCTTGGAGCATAGCATCGAGCAGGAGCTTCTGGAGACGAGGGAGCACCACGTGACCCTGGCCGAGGATGTTGTCTCCACTCGCAAAGCCATGGTCCAGGAGGAGATCGATCAGAGGGTGGCGAAGGCCACCGCAAATCTTGCCAAGGAGTATGGCCTGAAGTTGGAGATCCTGCAAGCAGAAACTGATGGGAGAACTGCTGCCCTCAGGACGAAGCTGGATGAGCCAGTCTTCTGCTCAGGCCAAGCTGGTCTCTGCGCAGGCCGACCTGGCCTTGCTCCAGCGGCAAGTTGATGAAGCTGCGACTCTCGCGCAGCAGAACAGGGACGAGGCTTGTCGCCAACAGTTGTTGCAGCACGAGCATGCCCCCATGTTCCAGGCTCTCTGAGTGAAGGATAACCGGGCGCTGGGGACCATCTGCGAGGAGAGCATCCCTCACCCCCACGTGGAGGATTATGCTAGCCACCTTAGCTTTTTTACCGAAGTCGTGACGCGCCTGGAGAGCCGGGCCATGAGGGCTCGTGAGGTCATCAAGGAGAAGAGTCGGGGCCTTCTTGGGCGTGCATTCTCGCGCGTCTTCAGCCATCTTCAGAACCTCGACCCCCACTTTGATTTCGACGCCGTCATAGCCCCCGTGCCCGTGGCTATTCGGGAGAATCTGGCGCACTGCGTGCATGACCACGTGGATGCCCTGCTAAGAGCGTTTGCCACTGAAGACGATGAGGCGGTGGTCGCAGTGGATGAAGACGGCATGGTTGACGATGGTGAAGGCAACGCCAGCGATAGCGCTAGTAGGACGTACGAGAGCGACTAGGGAGCCGTTGTGAGATGTATGTCCAGTCGAGCCTGCGTTCGTCCACTAGAACATGTGTACAAGGACTTGGACATGGCCCCGCAGAGTGTGAGAGTATTTTGGAGGGGGTGCCACCCCTTCCCCCTTTTGCATATGTAAATTAATATTCTTCCCTTAAGCTAGATATGGAAACTTGCCTTCTGGGCCCGCGAGCTCCTGAGCTGGGTTGCGGTCGAGACTTGTCTTGATCCCGGCAGGCTTGAGTGCGTCCTAAGGTAGCTGGTGCACCTTCCTCCCGAGGGGGGGGCTCTTGGTGGCCCGTGGGCCCTTGGATCTCCTGAGGAGCCGGTTGGTTTGCCTGGTGGAGCCTTGCGAGGAGTGAACGCCAGGTCAAGGCAGGGTGCGAGTCTGGCAACGCCATGAGAATGGCACTCCTAACCCTGGGACGATTGCCACCGGTGGGCTCACTGTGCAAGGATGTCTTTCCTGCACCACACCCAGTTCCTCTTGTGAGGTGCTCGCCAAGGGAAGGGTAGCGGACACCGGCCTTGAAAAGAAGTAAACCACATAACCAAAACACAAGAAACCAACACGGACACGAGAAGATCATCCCAAAGTTTGGCAGAAAAGAGATTCGAAGTTCAACTCAAAAAAGGTGCGATGAAACGAGTTACAGGAAAGGGGCAAAGCCAATGGCTACGTCCGGCACCTAGCTAGTCTTCTTGTCTTCCACCAGCGCGGAGCTAAGTGCATTCACTGGTTTTGATCATAGTCATTGGGGGACAATGTCGTCGGCCAGCGCAGAGCATGGTGCTTCCACTAGGACGTGGGCGGGAGCCCCTGAGGCCTGAGGGTGGCTCTTTGGACACTCCGGGGCGTGTATATCCCCATTCATTATTATGTGAGAGTGTCACGGGCAGAGACCTTCACAAGCACGAGCCTTGCTTCATATCGCCAGGCGAGGGCCCCGCCCTGCGCCGCTCAAGACCACCGTTGGGGCGTCTCGAAACCAGGACGAGACCAAGGGGCAAGGAGGATGATGGCGGCGCTCTCGGCGACCACGGGCCCTCTGTCGAGGGGGTAGGGCCCTCCGGCGGCTTCCTCGGTAGAGGACCTACCTCCGTGATGTGCCTTGCTCCACGGGGCGCGAGGAAGGCTCCGGCTCCTAGCTGTCCCCGCGTAGCCCCTGGTGTGCTACTCCCGCCAGGAACGGAGCTGCCGCTCTGGGGCCCCCGGCTGCCGCCGCAGGCTGGTTCTCCTGCAGCTCATGGTTAGTATATGCCTGCCCCCGAGTTACTATCTGTACCCTGCCGTCATCGTCGCTGAAGGGGTCGGTAAAGCCTTCAGGCCATTCGTGGGGCGCCTCCGCTTCGCGCGTCCCGCCGTCCCATCTTGGCCTGGGAGACGACCCGGGGTCTTCCTCCAGCGCGTTCACCAGGTTCACCATGCGAGGTGCATAGGCCTCCGTGGCTGCCCCGCCAGAGCCTTCGCCTGTGCGCCTCCCGCCTTGAGCCACCAGTCGCGACATCTGGCTCTGGTGGCAGCTGGGTGACATTCCCGTGAGTCTCCGCAGCAGACCACTTGTTGTCGCCGCTCCTGCTGATGGTATCGCCGAGGCCGGGCCGGCCGCGCTAGGGTCCATGTTGTCGC
>LR738712.1:385613325-385675427 GCA_902687465.1 Secale cereale
CCCCCCCCCCCCCCCCCGAGAGCTCCAGGGAACGCGCGTGCCTCCGCCACAATTTGAGGCGTGAGCATGGAACAGAAAGGTGGATCACCCCTGCAGGTCGTGTCAAGTAGCTCGGCGACGCGCTCCAGCAACACATCGCGGCCACCTTCAGCCAACCTGCACCGTAGCAGTTCCCGGGCCACGATGAGCGCGGCCCGTGTGTTCGCCTGTTCCCGCCGGGTGTATGACACCGTCGTCGCAGCATGGTTTGACGAGCGTGCGTCAGAGCACGTGCGCCGTGGAGTGAGAGTGAGGGGTGCCTGTCCACGCCGCCCGTGTCCGGTGGTGCCAGGTGGCATCCTAGCCACCTGGAGTGCGGAGTTGAGATCCTCTAGGGCAGTCGGGGCTGCCTGGACGGGCCAGGAAGCCCAGGGGTCGGCTTGAGCCCTCGCATCGTCGGCCATCGGGGACGCTGGGCGGCGGCGAGCTGATATGGGAGAGAGGCTTGAGCGCACCCCTACCTGGTGCGCCAAATGTCAGATTTCGAGTTTCGCAAACCCTTGGGAGGTTCGAACTCTGGGGTGCGCAGGAATAACACTCCCTCCCCAGCGCACTCACCCTACGATTCCGCGGCCTAGCTCGTCGTGCTCAAAGAACAGGGGACACAGAGAATTATACTGGTTCGGGCCACCCTGTGGTGTAATAGCCTACTCCTGTGTGTGTGGTGGATTGCCATTGTATGGCTAAGGATGAACTAGTACAAGGGATGAACAGCCTCCGCTGGAGAGATGTTCTTTGGCTCGGGTGAGCTTGTGGTGTGAGTAGAGTGGAATGGATCCGATCTCCCCTCCTCTATGTGGTGGCTAGGTCCTATTTATAGTGTCCTTGGTCCTCTTCCCAAATACCGGCGGGAAGGGATCCCACAACGGCCAAATTTGAAGGGGAGCAGCTGGTACAGGTCATCCTGACAAATGTAGTCTTCGCCTGCCAAAGGCTCTGGTGGCAACGTCGTGCTGGGCTCCACGATGACCTTCGTTATGCAGCCTTGACGGTCTTTGGTCTTGTTGCACCGATATGGAAACCTTTGTCTAATACCTCGGGACTCCGTGCCTGCACTTGCCCTCTTAGCACCAAAGAGGAAACTAGCGCACTACGCCCGCTGGCACCCGCTTGGCCTTGATCGTCATGGCTAACGTCACGTGAACCTCGCGGGGTGCTCCTTGCATAGTTATCTCCACTCCTCGGGAGCCATCCTAGAGAGACTGTCCCACAGGGAGGTCTTACCATCGCCCGCCTCGCGAGGCTTGGCCCCTCGCGAGGGTCTTGAGCTGCAGTTGCTGAAGTTTGGCCGTACCAGGCCGCTGATGGAGCCACGTCATGGGCCGCAGGTAGGAAAGTCTAAGTAACCCCGTTCCCAGGACGCCGACACCCCCGCGCGAGGCGCGCGAGGGAGAACGTCAAGCAACTGCCGTCCTCCCTCGGGCAATAAAAAGGGGCAAACAAAGCAGAAGGAGGGAAACTCTACCAAGCAACCGAGAAACACCAGAACTCCAAATCCATTGAAAGATCGCAATGATATACAGAAAGCAAATGAATAGCCGCATCCGGCACCTAGTCTACTCTTCTCACCGGTGCGGAGCTAAGTGTTGCCACTAGGACATGGGAGGGAGCCCCCGAGGCCCGAGGGCGGCACTCCGGAGACTCCAGGGCGTGTACATCCCCACTCATTATTATGTGAGAGTGTCACGGGCGGGGACCTTCACAGGCACTGGGCCTTGCTTCATAGGTACTAGGCCTTTCTTCACAGGCACTGGGCCTTGGTTCACAGGCACTGGGCCTTTCTTCATGGGTAGAACTTTCGGAGGTGTTGGATGTACCAGGTGTTCTGGATGGGGACGTCGTCCCCCGTCTCCAGGCGTACGGCGCCAGGCCTGGACATGTGGGCAATCCTAAACGGGCCCTCCTACATGGGTGAGAGCTTGTGCAGCCCTTCCCTGGAGAGCACCCGCCCCAGGACCAGATCGCCTACCACGAGCGTCCTGCAGCGGATGTTGCGGCAGTGGTACCGCCGCAGCGCCTGTTGGTACCTTGCTGCTTGGAGCGAGGCTTGATGGCGGCGCTCCTCCCCTAGCACGAGATCCATCCCCCGCACGGCATCCTGGCATGCCTCGTCAAATGCCAAGACCTGTGTTGAGCGATGTTTGACCTCATGAGGGAGAATCGCTTCGGCTCCGTAGACGAGGAAGAACGGAGTCTCGCCTGTTGGCTTGGTGGCGGTGTTGTGGATGGACCACAGCATTGTCGGATTACAGGCTCCCCAAACCCAAGAAGTTCGAACACAGAAGCGTGAACGAAGATCTCTCCCACTCACATCTACCTAGCATCTCGCCCTCGCCCAATGAAGAGATTCAAGTGAACAACAAGTAAAACACACATGAATTTACCCAGGTTCAGGCCACCTTGCGGTGTAAAACCCTACTTCCTGCTTTGGTGGATTGGCCTCGGGTGGGCTTGAGTATGAACGGGTACAGTGATTCCTAAGCTCAGGAGGGGAGCTCAGGAGGGTTAGGAGGCAGGGGTTCTTGCTCCTTTGTGCGTGGGTGGAGTTTCTGGTTCTGATTCCCCTCTCCCATAGTGGAGATCCTAGGTACTTATATAGGCGGCCAGGGTCCTCTTCCCCCGAAATGTTTACGCGGTAAGGGATCCCACAATGGCCATTTTGAGCGGGAACACAAGGACGTTCCCATCCTGACAAAAGCGGTCTTCGCTTGCAAAGGGATCAGGCGGTGACGCGGTGGTGGGCTCGGTGGTGACATCCTCCTTGTCGTCCTTGCGGTCTTCGGTCTTGTTGCACCAATGAGGAAACCTTTGTCCCACTCCTCGGGAACCTACGCCTGTGATGTCTCCTTTGCACCAAAACAGCAACTGCGCTGCTAGCACACGCTGGCGCGGCGCGTCACTGCCTCCTCCTGAGGCAGGCTTGGCCTTGGATTCTCCGCCCCACCGGAGCAACCCAGCCAAGGCCGCTCCTGAGAGGGTCTTGACGTCGTTCTCCTCGCGAGGTCTAGCCCCCTCGCGAGGGTCTTGAGCAGTTGGTCGATCAGCTGGGCCGTACCAGGCCATAGTAGGAGCGGGTTGCAGCGCGCAGACAGGCGAGTCTGGGGACCCTGGTTCCCAGGACACCGACAGTAGCCCCCGGGCCCAAGGGGCGCGTGGAGTTGGCTTCGGGGCGAAGCCTTAGTCGAGGACGAAGCGCCGCGGGCCCCAAAAGGCTGCGGGCCAGGCTAGCGCGTGACGGTTGGACGAGACATGGCGACTCTGCTCCCCACGCAGTCTCGGCAACCGTGCGACTTGAAAACTCCCCGACGCAGATGACGGGGTTGTTATGGCTGTGACGCTAGTGACTGGCGGTTGGGCTCCTCCGTCCTATAACTGGGACTAGGGGGGAAGCCCCCAAGCCATCTTCAAGCCAGCGTTGTCTGCCTCCTTGTTCGCTCCCCGCTCTTCTTCTTATTGCGAGGTCTCCATGGCGCCACCGAGGAAGCCGTCCGCCGCAGAGAAGGGGAAGGCCCCGAAGGATTTAGCTTCGCTGCCGTTTAAGAGGGGCCGCGGCCGCCCCCGCAAGTATACCGCTGCTCCCGCGGTGGCTCCTCGAGGGAGCGGGCGCGGCCTTCCGGGTCCCGACACGGTCGCCGGTGAGAGGCGCGGTGCCTCTTCCCGCGGCGAAGGTGGTCGTGACCGCGGTGGGAGAGGAGGCGCGAGGCGGTGTTTGGCGGTCATGTCTCCTCCGCACCCGCAGCTCCACTCCTTCGACGTGTCGTCGGAGTTTGTGGTGTGGGCGGAGAAGCCTGGCGGCTTGTGGCTCCGGCTCCCCCGCTCGTTCGACAATGTGCTACGAGCCGGAGGCCCCGGTGGCCTCTGGCTGCAGACCGACGGTTGCTGTAGTGGTGCGTCCTGGGTGGATGTCGATGTTGCTCCCTCGGGCGACGTGTTCCTGGAGCGCGGCTGGCAGTCGTTTGCGCGCGCGCGTCGGCTGCAGGGGAGGTGCACGCTCCACTTCAGGTATGATGGCGCCTCAACGCTGTTCGTCGGGGTCTTCTCGGAAGAAAGGAGGCGCCTTGGGTGGTGTCCTGAAGCTGACGACAAAGAGGATGGTGGGGACGGCGTCCGGAGGAGCAGTTCCTCCTCTGGAGACGAGCTTGGCCTTGGAGGACGCCGCGGGTCCCCCTCCATGGAAGCAGCAGCTCCTCCAGCAGCGGCGGCTACAACGAGCCACCGCGCCGCCGAGCTCGGCTCGGCGAGGGGGTCGTTGCACCGCTGTGGCTCGGTGAAGTGGGAGGAGTTGGGAGACTCCGACTGAGTGGGAGCGGCCTCTGCTTCTTCCTTTTCTTCATTTCCTTCCTGTGTCAAAATAGTAAGTTGCCTCGAGAAGGCATGTAATGGACTATGACATGTGTATGAAGTGAGAACTTGCAATCATGTTTTTGGTCTGGGTGAGATTACTTAGCTTATGTGCTGCGACGTC
This sequence comes from Secale cereale, assembly GCA_902687465.1. Taxonomy (NCBI): domain Eukaryota; kingdom Viridiplantae; phylum Streptophyta; class Magnoliopsida; order Poales; family Poaceae; genus Secale; species Secale cereale. The sequence continues at coordinate 385,617,830 of LR738712.1, forward strand.
TTGAGGCGAAGTGCTCCTGACTCATTGGCGTCATGAGCCCCCGACGGGCCATGAGGATGGCTGAATTCGGGGGTCCTGACCTGCGCAGCCCCCGAGTATGGGTGAGCCACTGAGAGCTGCTGAGAGCGCCGAGCGTGGATTAAGGTGCCAAGGCCTGAGCTGGCTCGGCAGAATAGGTTCGCGCAGACTGAGAAGTCCGACGCCAGAGCCTGAGCAGGCTTGGCCAGGCGAGGTCACGAGACCGTGGCAGACGAGAGTCGGGATCGACCGTGTCCCAGCCCCCACGCGCGAGGCACGCGAAGGAGAGCAAGCGGCGCAGCCCCTGCTTAACAAGCTGAACTTAAAACCGGTGAGAGAAAATCCCAAGCAAGACTTCCAACCTAATGCAAGAAACACGAGAACTCCATAGCATGGGGTAGAGGAAGGGCTGATAGCCAAGGAAGTAGAAAAGGCTGACAGCCAAACAACAAGCCAAAAAAAGGAAAAAGGTCGCGTCCGACCCCTACACTACGTCTTCTTCCCAGCACGGAGCTAAGGACTGCCACAGGGACGTGGGTGGGAGCCCTGTCTGATGGCCCGTAGGTAACGCTCCGGAGACTCCGAGGCGTGTACAGCCCCAACTCATTATTACATGAGAGTGTCACGAGCGGAGACCTTCACGGGCACGGAGCCTTGATTACGGATAGAACCTCCTAAGGTGCTAAATGTTCCAAGAATTCTGGATAGGTATCCCATCCTGCGTCTCCAGGCGCACAGCACCAGGCCTAGAGACACGGGCGATTCTGAACTGGCCCTCCCACATGGGCGAGAGCTTGTGTAACCCCTACCTGGAGAGGACCCGCCTCAGGACCAAGCCACCAACTTCAAGTGTTCTTGTGCGGACGCTGCAGCAGTGGTATCACCGGAGCGCCTGCTGATATCGCGCCGCCCTGAGGGCAGCTCGGCGGCGGCCCTCCTCGCCAAGCACGAGGTCCATCCGCCAGGCGGCGTCCTGGGATTCCTCATTGAAAGCCAAGACCTGTGGGGAACGATGCTTGACCTAGTGAGGGAGGACCGCCTCCGCCCCGTAGATGAGAAAGAAAGGAGTTTCTCCCATGGGTTTGGTAGCGGTGGTTAGGATCGACCACAGCACGGACTGGAGCTCGTCGATCCAGCCCCTGCCGCAAGCCTCGAGCTTCTTCTTAAAGCTGCGCGTCTAGAGGCCACGCAAGACTTCCGTGTTGGCGCGTTCGGCCTGACCGTTGCTCCTGGGGTGAGCCACCGAGGCGTAGCAGATCTGTGTTCCAAGGTTAGCACAATATGACCTGAAGAGATTGCTTGTGAACTGTGAACCGTTATCCGTGTTGATGCGGCTGGGGACCTCGAATCGCCTCACGAGGCCATGGATGAACTTGACGGCCGATCCAGCTGGGATCGTGCGAACAGGCTCCACCTCTGCCCACTTGGTGAATTTGTTGATGGCGAGGTACAGGAAGCGGTAGCCCCCCGCTGCCCGGGGAAATGGACCCAGGATGTCCAATCCCCAGATCGCGAAGGGCCAGGAGAGCGGGATCGTCTGGAGGCCCTGTGCTGGTTGGTGGATCTGCTTGGCGTGAAACTGGCACGCCTCGCAAGCATGCACAAGCTCCATGGCGTCGTTAAACGCCGTGGGCCAGTAGAAGCCGCTGCGGAAGGCCTTTCCCAAGAGGGTGCAGGACGACAAATGGTGACCGCAGTCCCCATCATGGATGTCAGCCAACAGCTCGCGTCCTTGTTTCCTCGAGATGCACTTTAGTGAGACGTCATTGGGATGCCTCTTATAGAGTTCGCCATCTTGGATGCAGTAACCCGAGGCCTGTCGGACGACGCACTCCGCGTCTTCCTCCTTGTCTGGCAAGGTGTCGTGTTGCAGGTACATCTTGAGCTCTTGGGTCCAGCAACCCTCCTCGGGCTCCACGGCGAGTAGCACGCGGGCTCCGGAGGACGGTCCGCAAGGCGGAGCTCCAGCTGCAGGCGCCGCAGGTAGCCCCTGCTGAGGGGACGCCGGCTCAGGAGCGGGTGGTGTTGCCGACGGCCTGAGCAGCCGCTCCTCGAAGATGCCCGGCCTCTGAGGCTCCCGCCTGGAGGCTCGTTTGGCGATGTCATCCGCTTCCTTGTTCGTGCCTCTTCGCACGTGCTGCACCTCCAGCCCTCGGAATCGCTTTTCCATCTTACGCACCTCCTCCTAATATGCCTCCATGTGCTCGTCCTTGGGCTTGTATTTCTTGTTGGAGAAGTTGACAAGGAGCTGCGAATCACCTCTGATGGTGAGGCACTTGACCCCCAGTGCAGCGGCGGCCTTGAGCCCAGCAATCAGGCCCTCATACTCTGCGATGTTGTTGGAGACCTTCTCGCCTTGCTGGAAGCAAAACTGCACGGCGTAGTACAACCTGTCCTGAGTGGGAGATACTAACACGGTGCCAGCTCCCGCGCCAAGGCGCGAGAAGGCGCCATCGAAGTATACCACCCATCCGTCCGGGGCTTCATCGCCGGGGGCCAGTGAGCGATCCTTGCCAGCCCCCTGCCCCGGCATGTCGGTCCATTCTGCCACAAAGTCTGCCAGAGCCGCTCCTTTGATCGCTCGCATGGTGCTGAACTCCAACTGGAACGCCTGGAGCTCGATGTTCCACTCGGCGACCCTCCCGACGACATTCGGGCCCCGGAGCACTTTCTCGAGAGGGTATGACGAGACAACCTTGATAGGGTGGCCCTGGAAGTAATGGCGCAGCTACCTGGAGGCGACAAGGAGCGCCAGGAGCAGCTTTTGAGGCATCGGGTAGCGCGAGCGCGCGTCGCGCAGTACGGTGCTGATGAAGTACACGGGGTGCTCCACGAGGGTCGGCGTCGCGGGATCCTCTCGCGCTTCAGGAATCTTGGGTGCTTCTTGCTGGATGGCGGGGCCGCCAGTCACCGCGATCGAATCTACCTCCGGCGCTTCGTCAGGGGGCGACGGGGGTCCTGAGGATGCCAAATTGCCCGGTGACCTCGTGCTTCGAGGCCTCTCCTCGTGCTCCACCACCAGTGCTGCACTGGTGGAGTGAGGCGTCGCAGCGAGATAGAGAGTCATGGGTTCCAGGGGTTGTGGTGCTACCATAACCAGCGGGCTGGTGAGGTATTCCTTGAGATCCCAGAAGGCGGCATCGGCCTCTGGAGTCCACTCAAAGGGCCCCTTCTTCTTCATGAGCTTGAAGAACGGGAGGGCGCATTCACCAAGCTTAGAGATGAAGCGCCCCAGGGACGTTATGCATCCCGCAAGCTTCTGCATCTCCTTCAGATTTGTGGGCGGCTTCATTCATTCGATAGCCTTGATCTTCTCCGGATTAGCTTCAATGCCCCAGTGTGAATCCAGGAACCCTAGCAACTTGCCAGAGGGTACACCAAACACGCACTTCTCTGGGTTGAGGCACGGCTTCACCTTGCGCAGGTTGGTGAACGTTTCTTCTAGGTCCTGGATGAGAGTCCTGGCCTGTCTGGTCTTGACCACGATGTCGTCGACGTAGGCCTCCGCGTTCCTCCCAAGCTAAGGGCCGAGGGTGATGTGCATCAGGCACTGGAAGGTGGCGCCCGCGTTTCTCAGCCCGAAAGGCATGCAGGTGTAGCAGTAGACCCCGCAAGGGGTCAGGAACGCCGTTTTCTCCACATCCTCCACCGCCATCTTAATTTGGTGGTAGCCCGAGAAGGCATCGAGGAAGCAAAGCAGGTCGCACTCAGGCGTTGAATCCATGATCGGGTCGATGCGTGGGAGAGGGAACGGGTCCTGAGGGCAGAATTTGTTGAGGCTTGTGAAGTCGACGCACATGCGCTCCTTGCCTCCTTTCTTCAGGACTATGACGGGGTTGGTCAGCCACTCTGGGTGCTGTACCTCCCGTACGACGCCTGCTTCTTCTAGCTTCCGAACCTCCTGAACGATGAAGGCCTGCTTCTTCGGGGCTTGTCTGCGTGCTTTTTGCTTGATAGGGCGCGCGTTGGGGCACACTGTGAGGTGATGCTCGATGACGTGCCTAGGCACCCCGACCAAATCAGCGGCTTTCCAAGAGAACACATCCTTGTTAGCCCTAAGGAAGCTAACCAACGCTGCCTCTTGCTCAGGGTCCATGCCCGTGCCGATGATGAAGGTGGCTCCTGAGCCCTCCTCGTCACCGGGAACCTGCTTCGTCTCGGTCGGGTCCTGAGAGAAGAGTTGCTTCTTCTTGGCAGGCGTGGCTTCCGGCATCTCCGGAGCCCCCTTCGCATCTGAATGAGCTGCGGAAGCAGCCCTGTAAGCGCGCCCGAGGACCTGAAGGGCGGCCTTGGGGTCCCCTTTGATGGTGATGACGCCGCTGCTCCCGGGCATCTTGACGGTGTTGTAGCCCGGGTGAGTCGCCGCCATGAATTTCGCCAAGGCTGGGAAGCCGAGGACGGCATTGTAGGGCAGGTGGATGGGCGCAATGTCGAAGTCGATGAGCTCAGTCCGGTAGTTAGCCGGTGTGCCGAAGGTGACCGGGAGGCGGATCTGGCCGAGCGGGACGGCCGAGCTCGCGACCCCTGAGAAGGGCTTGGTGGGGAGGAGCTGCATGTAGGACACGGGCAGATTACTGAAGGCCTCGGGGGAGAGGATGTTGAGCCCGGCGCCACCGTCAATGAGGGTCCTCGTGACGGCCACCCCGCAGATGGTGGGAGTGCATACCGTGGGGAGGACGTTCGTGCCAGCTGCAACTGTGGCGCGGTCGCCAGGGCCGAAGGTGACGACGTGCCCCTGCGCGCTCTGTGCCCGCGGGGGCTCCTACGGCTGGGCGGCAGCCTCGACCTGCCAAAAGTGCGACTTGACGTGTCGGGCCGACGCCGATGCCTGGGATCCTCCGAGGATGCAGGCGACCCCGCGGTAGGGCAACCCCACGCAGCCCGCCGACGCGAGCCGTTCGAGCGTCGAGCTCCTCCGTGGGTGACCGGTGCCGGGGCAGCCGCTGTGCCACCAAGAGCGCCGCCGGTGAGGCCACAGGGAGCAGAAATGGCGGAGCAGGCCGCTCTCCGGTGGCCCAGCCGGAGAAAACATCGTCGGGGAAGGAGGCGGAGCGCCCATGGGTGGCGCGGTCCGCCGATGCCGCTCGAACGATGGGGAAAGCGCCAGCCTCCACACGGATGCGGCACGCTACGGTCATCGTGGCGGCGCGGAGCAGGAGAGGAGAGGCGAGGTCGTCGGAGAGGCGAGATTTCGACCCGCCCCCTACCTGGCGCGCCAAATGTGGATTACGGGCTCCGCAAACCCAAGAAGTTCGAAAACTGGGGCATGCTCCTAAGGTCGGGCCACGAGCGGGAGCTCCCGAGGTTGGCGAAGGGGGGAGCTCCTCCTGAGGCAGCGTCAGCTCCACAGCCGGAGGGGCTGCTAAGGGCTTGAAGAGCCGCTCCTCAAAGACTCCGGGCTCCTGTGGCTGGCGCCTGGACGCCCTCTTGGCGCTGTCATCTGCCTCCTTGTTCATGCTGCGGGGTACGTGTTGCAGCTCCAGGACCAAGATTGTTTCTTCATTTCGCGTACCTTCGCTAGGTACGCCTCCATGTGCTCATCCCTTGCCTCGTAGACTTTGTTGGAGAAGTTGACAAGGAGCTGGGAGTCGCCCTTGATGGTGAGGCACTTCACACCCAGGGCGGCCACAGCCTTCAGGCCGGTGATCAGGCCTTCGTACTCTGGGATGTTGTTGGAGACCTTCTCGCTGTGCTGGAAAAAGAGTTGCACGCGTAGTAGAGTTTGTCCTTGGTGGGCGAGATGAGCATGGCACCAGCCCCCGCGCCATGGCGTGCAAAGGCGCCATCAAAGTACATGACCTAGTCGTCCAGTGCTTCACTCCCTGGCAAGAGGGGCTGATCCTCACCCGCTTCGAGTTTTGGGGTGTCGGTCCATTCCACCACGAAGTCGGCGAGCGCGGCGCCCTTGACTACCCTTGTGGTGCTGAACTCCAGCTGTAATGCTTGTAGCTCGATGTTCCATTCGGCGACCCTTCCGGCAGCATTGGGGCTCCTCAACACCCTCTCTAACGGGTAAGCAGATACAACCTTGATGGGGTGGTCTTGGAATTAGTAGTGCAGCTTGCGCAAAGCAACGAGGAGCGCGAGCAGAAGCTTCTGCAGCATGGGGTAAAATGCCCAAGCGTCGCGAAGCACCGTGCTGACGAAGTACACCGGGTGCTCGATGAGGGTGGGAGTGTTGGCGGAGACCAAGCTCTCTTGGGGCCGTGGCGCCTGATGAGTCAAGGGGTGTGAGCGTCCTCGGAACCGGGGTACCCAGACTTGCCTGTCTGCGGGCCGCGACGCACCCCTACAAGCAGCCTGGCACGGCCCAGCTGATCGACCAGCTGCTCAAGACCCTCGCGAGGGGCCGGGCCTCGCGAGGAGAACCACGCCAAGACCCCCTCAGGAGCGGCCTCGGTGAGGCGTTCCGGAGGGGCGGAGAATCCAAGGCCAAGCCTGCCTCGGGAGGAGGCAGTGATGTCAACAGTGACGCACCGCGCCAGCGGGTGCCAGCGTCCATTTCGGTGCAAGGGGGACAGCGCAGCCGCAAGTTCCCGAGGAGCGCGGCAAAGGTTTCCTCATTGGTGCAACGAGACCGAAGACTGCAAGGACGACAAGAAGGATGTCATCGTCGAGCCCACCACCGCGGCATCGCCCGATCCTTTTGCAGGCGAAGACTGCTTTTTTCAGGGTAGGAACGTCCTTGTGTTCCCGCTCAAAATGGTCGTTGTGGAATCCCTTCCCGCCTAAACATTTCGAGGGAAGAGGACCGTGGCCGCCTATATAAGTAGCTACGATTCCCACTGAGAAAAGGATCGACTCACACACTTAACCACCGCACAAGGAGCAAGAACACTAGCCTCCTGACCCTCCTGAGCTCGCCTCCTGAGCTCAGGAACCCTTGTACCAGTTCATATTCTAGCTCGCCCAGAGCCAATCCACCAAAGAAGGAAGTAGGGTCTTACACCTCACGGTGGCCCGAACCTGGATAAACTCTTGTGTGTTTGTTCGTTGTTTGCTTGAATCCTTCCACCGAGACGAGAGCGAGGCGCTAGGTAGATGTGAGTGGGAGAGATCTTCGTTCACGCCCCTGTGTTCGAACTTAACGGGTTTTGCGGAGCCCTGAATCTGACATTTGGCGCGCCAGGTAGGGGGCATGTCGAAATCTCGCCTCTCCGATGACCTCGCTTCCCCTCTCCGGTGCGGCGCCACTATGATGGCTACGGCCAGCCATAGCCGTGCGGGGGATGGCTCCTCCCCCGCCGACCCGGCAGCATCAGTGGACCGCGCCACTAACGCGCGCCCCTACTCCTTCTTCCCCGACGCTTCTACTGGCCAGGCCACTGGAGGACAGCCTGCACCACCACTCCCGCTTCCTGTGGCCTCGCCGGTCGCGCTCTTGGTGGGGCGGCGACGGGCCCAGTACCTGCCGCCCGTCGAGACCCGCACCACGTGGACGGCCCGCAGTTGCGAGCTATGGGGTGTCAACTGCGAGAGGCGGCCTTGCCGCGGGGTCGCCTGCATCCTTGGTGGGTCCCAAGCACCGGTGTCTGCTCGGCACACCAAGTCACACTTTCGGCAGGTTGGAGCTGTTGCCCAGCCGCGAGAGGCCTTACGGGTGCAGGACGGGCCGGGGCTCGCCATCACCTTTGGCCCCGGCGACCTCGCCCCCGAAGCGGCCGGCGCTGGCACTTTCCCCACGGTATGCACGCCTACCATCTGCGGGGTGGCCATGACAAGAACCCTCATCGATAGTGGCGCCGGCCTCAACATCCTCTCTCCCGAAGCCTTCGGTCACCTGCCTCTGTCCTACAGGCAGCTCCTTCCCACCAAGCCCTTCTCTAGGGCCGCGGGCTCGGCTGTCTAGCTCAGCCAGATCCACCTCCCGATCACCTTCGGCACACCGGCTAACTACCGGACTGAGCTCACCAATTTTGACGTCGCACCCATCCGCTTACCATACAACACCGTCCTCGGCTTCCCTACCCTGGCAAAGTTCATGGCGGCAATTCACCCGGGCTACAAAGCCGTCAAGATGCCCGGGAGCAGCGGCATCATCACCGTCAAAGGGGACCCTAAGGCCGCCCTTCAGGTCCTCGGGCGCGCGTACAAGGTCGCCGCCGCCGCAGCTCACCCAACGGCGAAGGGGGCTTCGGAGCCTCCGGAGGCTGCGCCTACCAAGAAGAAGCAGCTCTTTTCTCAGGACCCCGCCGAGACGAAGCAAGTGCCTGCCGATGAAGAAGGCTCAGGAGCCACCTTCATCATCGGCACGGGCATGGATCCAGAACAAGAGGCGGCGTTGGTTGGCTTCCTCAGAGCCAACAAGGACGAGTTCGCCTGGAAGGCAGCAGATTTGGTCGGGGTGCCAAGGCATGTCATTGAGAATCATCTCACGTTGTGCCCCAATGCGCGCCCCATCAAGCAGAAGGCACATAGACAAGCCCCGGAGAAGCAGGCCTTCATCGTCCAGGAGGTCAGGAAACTGGAGGAGGCTGGTGTTGTACGGGAGGTATGGCACCCGGAGTGGCTGGCCGACCTCGTTATCGTCCCGAAGAAAGGAGGCAAAGAACGCATGTGCGTCGACTTCACGAGCCTCAACAAGTTCTGCTCTCAAGACCCCTTCCCTCTTCCGCGCATCGACCAAATCATGAATTCAACGGCTGAGTGCGACCTGCTCTGCTTCCTTGACGCATTCTCGGGCTACCACCAAATCAAGATGGCGGTGGAAGACGTGGAGAAGACGGCGTTCCTGACCCCATGCGTGGTCTACTGCTACACATGCATGTCCTTCGGGCTGAGGAACGTGGGCGCTACCTTCCAGCGCCTGATGCACATCACTCTCGGCCCTCAGCTCAGGAGGAATGCGGAGGCCTGCGTCGATGACATAGTGGTAAAGACCAAAGAGGCCACGACCCTCATCCAGGACTTAGAAGAAACATTCGCCAACCTGCGCAAGGTGAAGCTGTGCCTCAACCCGGAGAAGTGCGTGTTCGGCATACCCTCCGGCAAGTTGCTAGGGTTCCTGGTTTCGCACCGAGGCATTGAGGCCAACCCGGAGAAGATGAAGGCCATCGAGAAGATGAGGCCGCCCACAAACCCGAAGGAAATGCAGAAGCTCGCCGGGTATGTGACATCCCTAGGGCGCTTCATCTCTAAGCTCGGGGAACGCGCCCTCCCGTTCTTCAAGCTCATGAAGAAGAAGGGGCCTTTTGAGTGGACTCCGGAAGCCGACGACGCTTTCCAGGACCTCAAGAAGTACCTACCAGCTCGCCGGTCATGGTAGCACCACGACCCCTGGAGCCCATGACGCTCTACCTCGCCACAACACCTCATTCCGCCAGCGCAGCGCTGGTCGTGGAGCGCGAGGAAAAGCTCCGGATCCCAAGGTCACCAGGCGGCTCGGCACCCTCAGGGCCTGCGCCGCCCCCTGACACGGCCTCAAAGGCAGACTCGACCACGGGCACCGACGGCCCCGCTGCTCAACAAGAGGCTCCTGAGGCTCCAGAGGCGCCAGCGGACCCTGCTGCGCCGACCCTCGTGGAGCACCCAGTATACTTCATCAGCACAGTACTGCGCGACGCGCGTTCACGCTACCCAATGCCCCAGAAGCTGCTTCTGACGCTCCTCGTCGCCACCAGGAAGCTGCACCACTACATCCAAGGTCACCCCATCAAGGTCGTCTCATCGTACCCTCTCGAGAAGGTGCTACGGGGCCCGAATGTCGTCGGGAGGGTCGCCGAGTGGAACATCGAGCTTCAAGCGTTCCAGCTGGAATTCAGCACCACGCAGGTGATCAAAGGAGCAGCTCTGGCAGACTTCGTGGCGGAATGGACTAATGCGCCCGAGCGGGGGGGCAACGAAAACCGTTCGCTGGCCCCCGGCGATGAAGCCCCAGACGGATGGGTGGTGTACTTTGACGGCGCCTTCTCACGCCTCGGCGCGGGGGCTGGCGCCGTGCTGGTATCCCCCACTCAAGATAAGTTGTACTACACTGTGCAGCTCTTCTTCCAGCAGGGCGAGAAGGTCTCCAACAACATTGCCGAGTACGAGGGCCTGATTGCCGGACTCAAGGCCGCTGCTGTGCTAGGGCTCAAGCGCCTCACCATCAGGGGCAATTCGCAGCTCCTCATTGATTTCTCCAACAAGACGTACAAGCCCAAGGATGAGCACATGGGGGCATACCTAGAGGAAGTGCGCAGGATGGAGAAGCGATTCAAAGGGCTAGAAGTGCAGCATGTGCCGCAAGGCACCAACCAAGAAGCGGACGACATCGCCAAGCGAGCCTCCAGACGGGAGCCCCAAAGTCCAGGCGTCTTCGAGGAGCGACTACTCAAGCCATCAGCAACACCATCAGTACCCGAGCTGGCCTCCCCTCGGCAGGGGCTACCAACAGCGCCTCCGGACGGTGCCCCGCCCTGTGGACCACCGTCCGGAGCCCGCCTGTTGCTCGCTGCGGAGCCCGAGGAGGGGCGCTGGACCCAAGAACTCAAGATGTACCTACAACACGATGCCCTGCCAAGCAAGGAAGAAGACACAGAACGTGTGGTCCGACAGGCCTCTGCCTACTACATCCAAGACGGCGAACTCTACAGGAGGCGCCCCAACGACGTCTCGCTAAGGTGCATCTCGAGAAAGCAAGGGCGCGAGCTGCTAGCTGACATCCACGGTGGGGACTGTCGTCATCACTCATCGTCACGCACCCTCATGGGAAAGGCCTTCCGCAGTGGCTTCTATTGGCCCACGGCGCTCAACGACGCCACGGAACTCGTGCGAGCCTGCGAGGCGTGCCAGTTTCACGCCAAGCAGATCCACCAGCCGGCACAAGGCCTCCAGACGATACCGCTCTCCTGGCCCTTCGCAGTCTGGGGGTTGGAAATCCTAGGTCCTTTCCCTCAGGCCGCAGGGGGCTACCGCTTCCTGTACGTCGCCATCGACAAATTCACCAAGTGGGCGGAAGTGGAGCCTGTTCATGCAATCCCAGCCGGGTCAGCTGTCAAGTTCATCCAAGGCCTTGTGAGGCGATTCGGGGTCCCCAACCGCATCATCACGGATAATGGTTCGCAGTTCACAAGCAATCTCTTCAGGTCATATTGTGCTAACCTTGGAACACAGATCTGCTATGCTTCGGTGGCCCACCCCAGGAGCAACGGCCAGGCTGAGCATGCCAATGCGGAAGTCTTGTGTGGCCTCAAGACGCGCAGTTTCAAGAAGAAGCTCGAGGCTTGCGATAGGGGCTGGATCGACGAACTCCAGTCTGTGTTGTGGTCAATCTGAACCACAGCCACCAAACCTATGGGCGAGACTCCCTTCTTTCTCGTCTATGGGGCGGAGGCGGTCCTCCCTCACGAGGTCAAGCATCGCTCCCCACGGGTCTTGGCCTTCGATAAGGAATGCCAGGACGCCGCCTGGCGGATGGACCTCGTGCTCGGCGAGGAGGGCCGCCGTCGGGCTGCCCTCAGGGCGGCGCGCTACCAGCAGGTGCTGTGGCGGTACCACTGCCGCAGTGTCCGCACAAGAACACTTGAAGTTGGTGACTTGGTCCTCAGGCGGGTCCTCTCCCGTGAAGGGTTGCACAAGCTCTCGCCCATGTTGGAGGGCCCGTTCAGAATCGCTCGTGTCTCTAGGCCTAGTGCTGTGCACCTGGAGACGCAGGTTGGGATACCTATCCAGAATTCCTGGAACATTGAACACCTCAGGAGGTTCTATCCATAATCAAGGCTCTGTGCCCGTGAAGGTCTCCACCCGTGACACTCTCAGGTAATAATGAGTTGGGGCTGTACACGCCTCGGAGTCTCCTGTGCGTTGCCTACGGGCCCTCAGACGGGGCTCCCACCCACGCCCCAGTGGCAGTCCTTAGCTCCGTGCTCAAAAGAAGACGTAGTGTAGGGGTCGGACGCGACCTTTTTCCTTTTTTGCTTGGTGTTTGGCTGTCAGCCTTTTCTACTTCCTTGGCTATCAGCCCTTCCTCTACCCCACGCTATGAAGTTCTCGTGTTTCTCACGCTTCTTGCGTTTCGTTGAGAGTTTTGTGTTTGGATGTTTCTCACCGGCTTTAAGTTCAGCTATGCCACTCGCTCTCCTTCACGCGCCTTGCGCATGGGGGCTGGGGCACGGTCGGTCACCGGACCTCGTCCGTCGTGGCCCCGTGACCTCGCCTACCCAAGCTTGCTCAGGCTCTAGCATAGGGCTACTCAGTCCGTGCAACATACCGAGCCGCTTAGGCTTTGGTGCTCTAACCCGCGCTCGGCACTCTCAGCAGATTTCAGCGACTGACCCCCGCTCGGGGGCTGTACGAGTCAGACCCGGCCACCTCCTCACGACCCGAAGGGGCTCATGACGCCAGAGTCGGGAGGACTCCGCCTCAGGATGGCAGGACGCATACAAGCTAAGTGACTTCATTCAAAGCAACAAAAGCATGATGATGAGTTCCCGCTTCTTACATACATCACAACCCATTACACGCCTCCTCAAGGCAACTTGAAACTTTGATGCAGAAAAAAAACATGAACGAAAAGAAGGGAGAAGAAGCAGAAGCCACTCCCGCTCAGTCGGAATCCTCCGGCTCCTCCGGCTTCACCGAGCCGCGGCCGCGTGGCGATCCCCTCCCTACGCCGTACCGAGCTCGGCGGCGTGGTGGTTCGTCGCGGCCGCCACTGCTGGAGGAGCTACTACTACCACATAGGGGGGCCTCGCGACGCCTAGGATTGAGGTCGTCTTCGGAGGAGGAACTGCTCCTCTGGACGTCTCCGCCCTCCTTGTCGTCAGCCTCGGGACAACACCCAAGGCGCCTCCCTTCCTCTGAGAAGACCCTGACGAATAGCGTGGAGACGCCATCATACCCGAAGTGGAGCGCACACCTCCCCTGCAGCCGACACGCGCAGGCAAACGACTGCCAGCCACGCTCCAAGAACACATCGCCAGAAGGAGCCACCTCGAACTCCACCCAGGATGCGCCGCTGCAACAACCGTTGGCCTGCAGCCATATGCCCCCAAGGCCTCTGGCTGTGAGCACGTCGCCAAATGAGCGGGGAAGCCTGAGCCACGAGCCACCGGGCTTCTCCGCCCACACCATGAACTCCAATGATACATCGAAGGAATGGAACTGTGGGCACGGAGGGCGCGCAACCAGCAGGCACCTTTGCGCGCCCTCTCTTCCTCCGTGGCCGCGACCACCTTCACCACGGGAGGACGCCCGGTGCTGCCCACCGGCGGCCACAGCAGAGCTCAAAGGGCCGCGCCCGCCTCCCCGAGAAGACGTTGCGGGCGCGGCGGTGTGCTTGCGGGGAAGACCACGACCCCTCTTCGGCGGCAGTGGCACTGGATTCTTCGGGGTCTTCCCCTTCTCCGCGGCGGATGGCTTCTTCGGCGGCGCCATGAAAATCTTGCGACGGGGAGGGAAAGCGAAGGACAAGGAAGGAGAAGACGGTGTTGGCTTGGAAATGGCCTGGGGGCTTCCCCCCTAGCCCCATTTATAGGGCGGAGGAGCCCAACCACCAGCCGGTGGTGTCGCAGCCATTACTCCCTCGTCACCCGCGCCAAGGAGTTGTCAAGTCGCATGATCGCCAAGGTTGCATGGGAAGTGGAGCCGCCACGTCCCATCCAACAAATCGCGCGCCGGCCTGGCCCGCAGCTTTTTAGGGCCCGCGACACTTCTTCCTCACCTAAGGCTTCGCCCCAAGGCCAACTTCGCGCGCGCCTTGGGCCCGGGGGCTACTGTCGGCGTCCTGGGAACCGGGGTACCCAGACTTGCCTGTCTGTGGGCCGCGACGCGCTCCTACAAGCGGCCTAGCACGGCCCAGCTGATCGACCAGGTGCTCAAGACCCTCACGAGGGGACGGGCCTCGTGAGGATAACCACGCCAAGACCCCCTTGGGGGCGGCCTCGGTGAGGCATTTTGGAGTGGCGGAGAATCCAAGGCCAAGCCTGCCTCAGGAGGAGGCAGTGATGTCAGTAGTGATGCACCGCGCCAGCGGGTGCCAGCGTCCGCCAGCGGTGCAGTTACCATTTCAGTGCAAGGGGGACAGCGCAGCCGCAAGTTCCCGAGGAGTGGGGCAAAGGTTTGCTCATTGGTGCAACGAGACCGAAGACCGCAAGGATGACAAGAAGGATGTCATCGTCGAGCCCACCACCGCGTCATCGCATGATCCTTTTACAGGCGAAGACTGCTTTTGTCAGGGTAGGAACGTCCTTGTGTTCCCGCTCAAAATGGCAGTTGTGGAATCCCTTCCCGCCTAAACATTTCGGGGGAAGAGGACCATGGCCGCCTATATAAGTAGCTAGGATTCCCACTGAGAAAAGGATCAACTCACACACTTAACCACCGCACAAGGAGCAAGAACACTAGCCTCCTGACCCTCCTGAGCTCGCCTCGTGAGCTCAGGAACCCTTGTACCAGTTCATATTCTAGCTCGCCCGGAGCCAATCCACCAAAGCAGGAAGTAGGGTCTTACACCTCACGGTGGCCCGAACCTGGATAAACTCTTGTGTGTTTGTTCGTTGTTTGCTTGAATCCTTCCACCGAGACGAGAGCGAGGCGCTAGGTAGACGTGAGTGGGAGAGATCTTCGTTCACGCCCCTGTGTTCGAACTTAACGGATTTTGCGGAGCCCTGAATCCGACAAGGGGGCCTCAGGAGCTTGGTCGCTGGACGGGGCAGCTACAGCTTCAGGAATATCGTCTCGCGGAGCCTGATCGTTGGCTGGCCCTGCTGAAGCCTTGGGAGTATCACCCCGGGGCTGTGTGGTCTTGCCCTGGTGCTCCTCCCGGACTGCCACTAACGCTGGGCTGGCGGAATGTGGTGTAGAGGCTAGCGAAAGCACCAAGGGCTCTTGTGGTTTGGGTGCCACCATTATTGGTGGGCTGGTGAGGTATTTCTTGAGGTCTTCGAATGCTGCATCGGCCTCAGGATTCCACTCAAATGGGCCTTTCCTATTCATTAGTTTGAAGAAGGGGAGGGCACGCACCCCCAGCTTGGAGATGAAACGCCCGAGCGACATCACGCAGCCGGCCAGCTTCTGCATCTCTTTGAGGGTCTTTGGCGGACTCATCTTTTCTATGGCCTTGACCTTCTCGGGGTTAGCCTTGATTCCTTTGTGTGACACCAGGAAACCCAGCAGCTTGCCTAACGGGACGCCAAACACACACTTTTCTGGGTTGAGTCACATGTCTACCTTGCGCAGGCTGGCGAAGGTCTCTTCCAAATCTTCGATGAGGGTCTTGGCCTCCTGGGATATTACCATGATGTCATCAACGTAGGCCTCAGCATTCCTCCCGAGCTGCTCTCCCAGGGCGATATGCATCAGTCGCTGGAAAGTTGCTCCTGCATTCCGCAACCCGAACGGCATACAAGTGTAGCAGTATACCCCGCATGGGGTGAGGAAGGCAGTCTTCTCAACATCATGCACCACCATCTTGATTTGATGATAGCCCGAAAAGGCATCCAGGAAACACAATGGGTCGCACTCGGCGGTGGAGTTGACAATCTGGTCGATGCGTGGCAGCAGGAACGGGTCTTGTGGGCAGACCTTGTTGAGGTTGGTGAAGTCGACACACATGCGCTCTTTCCCACCTTTCTTGGTCACGACTACTGGGTTTGCCAACCATTCTGGATACCGCACCTCACGGATCAGACCAGCTTCTTGTCACTTGCGAGTCTCTTGTATGATGAAAGACTGCTTCTCAGTGGACTACCGCCGGGCCTTCTGCTTTACTGGGCACACGTTGGGGAATACATTTAGGTGATGCTCAATCACCCCCCTTGGGACTCCCGCTGGATCCTTGGGTTCCCACGCGAACACCTCCTTATTCGCGCGCAAGAAACCGACCAGCGCCTTTTCTTGATCTGGGGGAAGGCCAATGCCTATGGTGAAGGTGGCTCCCGACGCCCTATCTTCATCAACCAACACTTGCTTCGTCTCGGTCCGGTCTTGAGAGAAAAGCTGCTTCTTTTTGGTTGGCACAGCCCCCACGGCCTCTGGAGTTGCTTTGTTGGCTGGGCGTGCTGCAGCCGCGGCCCTGAAGGCGAGCTTGAGGGCCCCCAGGGCCTCCTTGGTATCTCCGGCCACAGTGAGGACGCCATTGCTCCCTGACATCTTCATGAGGTTGTAGGTTGGGTGAGTCGCCGCCATGAACTTGGCTAGGGCTGGGTACCCGAGAATGGCATTGTATGAGAGACCGATGTGGGCGATGTCGAAGTCGATAAGCTCGGTGCGGTAGTTGTTGCGGGTGCCGAAGGTGACGGGGAGCCGGATCTGCCCCATGGGGCTGGTGGAGCCGTCGAATACCCCGGAGAACGGCTTGGTGGGGCGGAGCCGTTCGGGCGACACATGGAGCATGCCGAATGCTTCCGGGGGGAGCACGTTGAGTCCAGCCCCGCCGTTGATGAGGGTCTTGTAATACATTCTGACCATGAATCTTTAAAACATCTAAAGGGCCAACTCAAACTGAACCGTAGACATGCAAAATGGAGTGAGTTCATAAAGTCTTTTCCTTATATTGTCAAGTACAAGAAAGGGAAGGATAACGTTGTTGCCGACGCATTGTCTAGACGTCACATTTTACTTTCCCAACTTGATGTTAAAATCCTTGGTTTAGAAAGCATCAAAGAATTGTATGCTAAGGACTCATACTTTGCTGAACCATTTTCAAAGTGTGACAAGGGAAAGGGATGGGAGAAGTTCCATTTGCAGGATGGATTTCTATTTCGAGCTAACAAATTGTGCATCCAGATTGTTCTGGTCGTTTGTTGCTCTTGCAGGAGGCTCACGTTGGTGGTCTCATACGACATTTTGGAGCCAAGAAAACTGAAAGTGTGCTTGTTGATCACTTCTTTTGGCCGTGCATGAGGCGTGATGTGGAACGCTACGTTATGAGATGCGAGATTTGCCACAAAGCTAAGTCCCGCTTGAATCCTCATGGTTTATATACTCCTCTATCTATTCCAAATACTCCGTGGGAAGATATTTCTATGGATTTTGTTCTTGGTTTACCACGGACTAAGAGGAGGAGTGACTCGGAGTTTGTGGTAGTTGATCGTTTTAGCAAAATGGCATGTTTTATCCCATGTCATAAGAGCGATGATGCTTCACACATTGCTAATCTATTTTTCAGGGAAGTTCTGCGGTTACATGGAGTTCCATGGACGATTGTGTCAGACTGCAACACCAAATTTCTGAGCTACTTTTGGAAGACCTTGTGGGGAAAACTTGGCACCAAGCTTCTATTTTCCACGACCTGCCACCCACAAACTGATGGACAGACTGAAGTTGTCAACCGAACATTGTCCATGTTGCTATGAGCAGTCCTCAAGAAGAATTTGAAGATGTGTGAAGAGTGCCTACCTCATGTGGAGTTCGCGTATAACACGGCAGTACATTCGACCACTAAATTTGGCCCATTTGAACTTGTTTATGGATTCAAACCTATTGCTCCCATCGATCTTTTGCTTTGCCTCTTCAGGAACGAACCAGCCTTATTGCAAGTAAGCGTGCTGATTTCGCCAAGAAACTTCATGGTCGGGCAAAGGAGAACATTGAGAAAATGACTGAACAATATACGAAGCGGGTCAACAAGACCAGGAAGAAGATGGTGTTCGAGCAAGGCGATTTGGTATGGGTACACCTTCGGAAGGACTATTTCCTGAGCAACGCAAGTACAAGTTGCAGCCACGTGGTGAGGGGCCATTCGCGGTGCTTGAGAGGATCAACGACAATGCTTATAAGATTGTTCTTCCAGAAGAATATGGTGTTAGCCCAACCTTCAACATCTCCGATCTTTCCCCATACTTTGGGCCTTTAGAGTTGAGGACAACTCCTTCTCAAGAGGGGGAGGATGATGAGGACATCCCAACCATGGGCACTACACCACCAATCATCAATGGTCCAATCACTGGAAGTCGCGCAATGCAAATACATGATCAGGTGAACGCTAACTTAAGTCTATCATTTGACCTTGAAAACATGATTGTACCTTCACCTCCTTTGTTGTTGGTTTAACTCAGGTGCGATACTGAAGAAGGCCAAACACATTTCAGTCTGCGCAAAACAATGTTTTATGTAGAAGAAACAAAGTTAGGAATCCATGAAGAAATGAGTTGTCTGCTGAAGAAACATTGTTCCGATTTTGATGAAACCATGTTTTGCACGAGTTTGGATATCTCGACTTGTGAAAGGTTCCCAGAACTCAAGTTTTCTGCTGAAGGAAACATTGTTCAACCCCAGTGAACAATGTTTGGTCGAGAACTGCCAACCACCTCCAACGAGAGTTTTCTAGAAGATTAAGTCTCTAAGCAATTTAGTCAAACCAAAGTTGGTTCTCTTTCACACGTAAGCTGGTTCCCAAAGCTAGTTTTAGTTTACACCTATCCACGGGGGTTGTCCCGGTTATAAATAGGCTAGCTCTTCCCTTCATTGGGGACTTTTGCCATTTCTATCAAAGACCAAAGACATAGACTCCTCCTGAGATTAGAGAGATCTTGTTACCCATATTCTCGTGATTCCTTGAGAAATTGCTCCTAATTTGTGCTCCATGACTAGATCGTGTTGTGTGGGTTAGAGTTCGTGGTTTCCCTTGCGGATTGCACCTATCCCGTGCTCCACGACTTGCGAGCGTGGTTGTGTGGGGTAGTATTGCAGGTTTTGGATCGGTGAATGTTTGGATTGCAAGCTTCGGTGAGCATCCTCCTCGTCCGGTCATAATCTCTTATTTTCCATTTTTCGGCTGCTTGCAGCTAGTTATACATGTCCTTTATTGATCCTACACCGTGAAGATCGGACCTCCCCTTGTTCACCCTCTTCTCCGAAGACGGTGGCATATCATCTCGTATTCAGAGCAAGGTTTACACGGTAGGATCTGTATCTTTGCTGCTAGATCTATCCTTTTTAGTTTGGTTTTTCCCCGCCCTAAAGTCCAAAGCCACAAAAGCCACAAAAAAATCCAAGCCTTTGTTTGCTGAGATCTAGTTGTTTGCTTTCCTCTTTGTGTTGGCATCAAGTTCGATCCAAAGTTGCTGCTGTTTTCTTCGAGTCTTGTTGTTGGATCTATTGTGTTGCAAAAAAAGAGCAAAGAGAGAGAGAGAGAGAGAGAGAGAGAGAGAGAGAGAGAGAGCAAATAAAGATAAGAGAAAGTGTTGAGCTACTGTGCAATCATATTCAGTTTGGTGAGAAATTTCAGAAGTTGAAGTGACAAGTGTTGCAGCTCAAACGTAGTGCAAGGATCTACAATTTTTTTCTTGTTCACTTGGTTTGTATTGACTGGATCTCAGCTCTAGCCCTCCCTTTTACCCCACCCAGATCCACCTAGAAACCATCAGCTTCCTTCTTTTCATTCGCCCGCCCACTCCTGATTTACTACTTCCGCACAGCCGCCAAGGAATCAATAGAATTTGGGTAAGCAAGAAGGTGAGCTGGGTGTTTCCACATATTTTTTTTTCTTTTGTCCACTTGTTTCCGAGAGTTAACATGACAGGATCCAACTCGAGTGTACATGGACATCAACATGTGGAAGATGATCTCCCAAAAACTCGCGCGGCACTTGGCGAAATGATTGAGGAGAGTATAGCTGCAGTTATGTGAAGGTTGTTCGAAGGCCGTCTTCCTATCGCGGGTAATGGGGATCAACATCATCACAGCCCCGCTGTCTCGCTGGCCGCTGACAACCGACGACGTCAAGGAAACGAGGATCGCCACGATGGTCGTGGAAGAGTGGCAGGAGTTGCTGCCCACGTCGCCCCTGCTATTAGGGCTCAACGGAGGAATGGAGAATTTGCCGCCCCTCTCGAGGGTGGGCTGCATGGAGGAGAAGCTCGCGGGCGAGGCCATGACCCTCGCGGGTTTGCTGTTGATCACCGGCGATGAGTTGCATATGATGGTGATGACATCTCTCATGAAGATCTCTCCGAGCATGGTGACGAAGATGAAGGCATGGGGGACTATGCACCCTACTCCCCGCCACGTCGTGGTGCTATTTTTGGTCGCCATGGTCATCATTATGACCATCGTGATCAAGATGACCGTGACAACCAAGCGAGAGTGAAGTTGCATGTGCCATCTTTCACTGGAAAAGAGGGCCTGGATGCATATATTGAGTGGGAAGAGAAGTGTAATCAAATCTTTCGCATC
Source organism: Secale cereale (assembly GCA_902687465.1). Taxonomy (NCBI): domain Eukaryota; kingdom Viridiplantae; phylum Streptophyta; class Magnoliopsida; order Poales; family Poaceae; genus Secale; species Secale cereale. The sequence continues at coordinate 385,637,945 of LR738712.1, forward strand.
CATGGTTTTTCTGAAGCCAAGAGAGTTGATCTTGCTGTTATGGAATTCGCTGGTTATGCTCTTACATGGCGGAATCAGCTACAAGACGATCGGTTGATGTTAGGCAATAATCCTATCCGCAGCTGGACTTTGATGAAGAAAGTTATGAGGAGTTGTTTTGTTCCATGATACTATGAGAGGCAACTGTACAAGAGATTGCAGGGGCTCACTCAAGGTTCCCGCACTGTTGAGGAGTACTATAAAGAGATTGTCGGGGTTTTGGTGCGACATATGCCAATGGACGGCTTATCATGCATGGGGACAATAGAACGTCGCCGGGCCCTGGAAGCGGGATAAGGCGGAACTTAGGACGCCTACGAATCTTACCCAGGTTTGGGGCTCTCCGTGGAGATAACACCCCTAGTCCTACTCTGCGGGGACTCCACGTCATGACTAATGTCACTAACATGGCTACAAGGTTGCTCCTTCAGCTGTGTTGTCTAGAGGAGGAAGAAGGGCAAGGCTAGCTCTCTACCTTCGCTCTAGGGAATCGGGATGATGACTAGGGTTTCTCCCTATTTCTCTCTATGTGTCTCTCTTCTCCTAAGAGTTCAACCCCTCCACGTGGAGGACCCTGGGGGTTTATATAGGCCTACCCCCCAGAGGTAAAATAGTAATCCAGGCGGAATGGCCACCAGCTGTCAGCGTCTTTGGGTGCCGGCCTCTCCGTCCGTCTGCTGGGGCCCGCCATCTGTGGGTCCTCGTGATTGCCTTTCACTATAGGCGCTCTTCTGCTGACGACATCATCGTCAGGAGGGAAGTGGCTACAATGCCGCCGTCTTCTGCCGTACACTTCCACCACGTCTTGTATTGTCATCTTGATGAGGTTCAGACTCCTAGGGTACGGTGAGCCGCCTACTACCAGGCGGACCGTCGCCCCCGGCCGCCTGCTAGGGGCCGCTTGTTTCTGATTCACCCACTAGCCAGTGGGGCCGGCCACCTGCTGGCCCCGCCGTTTGTGGGTAGTGGGATCGTGGCTTCTTCTGACCGAGGCTTGGTCTCTGGTAGCATGGCTACAGTGATACGCCGCTTAAGAGGCGCCCATAAGATACACATTCACTGTAGCCATGCCCTTATAGATTCTCTAAGGACATGCTCAACTGTAGCCATGCCTTAGTTGTGTCATGGTCCCCCAGCACGCGTCCCGAGGGGGCGCAGGACCGTCTGCTAGCTGCTGGCTATGAAGTTGCCGCCTGTTCAGGCCCTAGCCTCCTGCAGGCAGCCGGCTCCTGGGGTAAACTGTCCCAGGAGGTGGCCTGATGAGTAGGCGGCCGGGGGATAATAGGCGGCCCCCAATTGTCTTGAAATACCATGGGTGGTCCATGAGGACACCCGTTGGCAATATCTCCGACAGTAGTCCCCGAAGCTGGTGGAACTCTGTGGTTCGCGATTGGGGCGGCGGGGTTCTAGCAGCTTCCCTCCCCAAGTAGGATTGGCTCCCTTCGTCCGTCTTCTGGAAAGAGCCGACTGCTGGCATCCGAGCCTCCGCAAAGGGGTCGGCTCCTGGCAGCCGGACCTCCATCTTTAAATCTTCGGGAGGAAGATACAGTCTGGACGGCGGGTTGCTACGCGGGTTTGCCGACCATTGGCGGCACCCCACGCGTCATCGCCCCGTCGCATCAGCCTGCCAGCCCACGCGCGCGACGGGACGTAGCAGCGGGCCGGGGCCCACTACTACATGGCCTTGGTCCACGCACGGATCTAACGTGGCAGAGGCAATCGATTGCCCTCTCCACGCGCAGTTAATGTGCGCGGATTAGGCGCGCAAAAAGGTGGGGATCGTGCGGGGCGTGGAGCAGTTAATCCCACGCCCCGCCCTCTCGGCTTCGTCGCCCCGAGCCTATAAGTAGGCCGGGGGAGGGGGTTAGCGTGGTTCGGCGAGCGGGTCATCTTCCGCTCGCACTTCCCGTGCGGCTTCGGCCTCCTTGCCAGCGGTTTTTTTCGATCCTTTCTTGAGTTCTTCAACATCCAGCCCCACCACCTCCCGCCGAACATGGTGGTAACGTTGTCCGCCTTCGTTGTCCTCTCCAAAGCGTACTTTTGGATTCTCCCCACCATGGAGTTGTGGACCGAGCTCTTCTATATGAAGCTCGGTACCGCGATCCAAGGCGTGGTGGCTCAGTGCGGTGGATGCATCGCGATGAAGCGCAGCGGGTCCAGGAATTTCTTTTCGCCGCCTCTTCTCATGTATTCAGCGAAGCAATGGCAGAAGACGTACTTCTACGTCTCCAACGTCGACCCAATGCAGGATTTCATCAGGCTGCCGGATTGGGTACCTGGCCCGCCCGCCGAGCCCCGCGACACCTGGAGGACCCGGCCTGTCTCCCTCACGCCAGGAGCCTCCATCGCCATGCGGCGCCTCCGGGAGATGAGGGACAACGAGGGCTTGGTGTTTGCGGACCTCCTTCTTACGTTGGCGGAGCGCCGGGTGTTGCCGCTGCAGGCCCGCCCACACATAATCTGCGATATGAGCGGTCGCCGGGTGTCACATCCCTAGCTAGCACTTGCATTAGGACCTGACTAGAGTGTGCATCATGTTTACTTTCAAAGAAACTTGAAATGGGATTAACAGAAACCCCAGCACCCCTCCCCTAACAACTAGGGTTTGCTAAAATATTTTCCAATGTACCCAAAATGCCCTTCAAAATGTTCATCATTTCTGCCTTGGTCTTAAACCTCTGCCAAAAATGGTGCACAATTTTCTAGGACAATCTAGGGCTTTGGATTAAATCATATGGTATTTGAATTTGGGCATTTAAATGCTACAAAATATTTTAAATGCTCAAATAATCATAAACTATAATGTTTCCTACTGTTCATATTATATACAGCAGGTATGACAAGTGTTATGATTTATAAAAATGTTTAGGCATTTTTATTAAATGAACAAAGTTGCAAAAGAAATGAAACAGAAAAGAAAATAGAAAAATAGGAAGAACACTTACCTGGCGCCACCCGGCCCACCTGCCGGCCCAGCCCAGCTGCCGCTCCAGCGAGCTGCTTGGCTCGGCCAGGCAGGCAGGCAGGTGCTCGACGGCGACCGTGCCGCGCGCCACACAGCTGCCCGCCGCCTTGCTTCACCCCCTCGCCGTCCTGGAGGGATGGATCGAACCTCCACGACCTCCTCGACCCCCCCAGACACCTCCACCTTCCCCCAGCTCCTCTCCTCCGCTCTCCCCGCGCCATGGCCGACGCCGCCGTCATCGCATCGTCGTAGAAACCACGTCCACCGTCGTCCCCGAGCTCCGTCGTGTTGTCCATCGTCTCCGCCGTCCTCGACTGCTTCGAACAGGCCGAGCCCCGAGCGCTCGCCTGCCCTGGAGACGCCCCCGACCTCTTCTTCCCCAACTCCGGCCGCGGAGATCCCCCTCGCCGTGCTGCTCAGCTCCGACCACCCCCGAGCTCGCTCCGGTGCTTGCTGCAACCGTTGTGAGCCTAGCTTCCTCCTCCCCCTCTCCGTTGGCTCCCTTTCGCCCTGTAACACACTGCACGAAGCTCAACCGCATGCACCGCCGCCGTGCTCGTCGCCGGTGATGCTCCGGTGACCATTTGGTCACCGGCACCCGTCCAACGTACTCACCACAGCACGTAGATGCGAACGGTGCTACGCATGCATCGCCTAGGCCCCTGCAGCCGCATCTCCACACACGCCCGACGCCGGTCGCCGTCGTCGAGCTCGTTGCCGTCGTCTCCGGCCACCCCAGGTCCGGCGACCACCTCCATCCGACGCGCAAGAGCAAGAGCTCTCCAACGCACCCAGCCGCAGCTCGAGCCGTGCACCATAGGCGTTTTCCGAAGCACGCCGCCGCGTTTGGCCTCGCCGGCGGCTAAACGCCGGCGAGTTGGACCTGTTTTGACCACGGGTTTGACCCCCTGGGTCAATGACATGTGGGCCCTGCCCGCAAGTCAAACCTAGTTTAGGTGTTAATTTAATATTAATTAGTTAATTAGTTTAGTCAATGACATGTGGGCCCTGGCCCCACTATCAGCTAATTAGTTTTAGTTTAACTCTAATTAACTCAGTTAATTAGCTGTGACACTGACATGAGGGACCCACTGGTCAGATTTGACCTGGACTAGCCCTGTTGACTGGCTGACGTCAGCATGATGTCATGCTGACGCAGTAAAGGTTTTTCTGGGATTTTTAGATTTAATAATAATTCAGGAAATTCCAGAAAATACCCAAAACTTCTAAAAATCATATAAAATCAACCATAGCTCAGATGGAAAAGATTTATATATGAAAAATGATCAGAAAAATCCAATCTTTCTAATGGCACTGGTTTCATGCATGTTTGAACAAGTTAACTTGTTGTATATATCAAAAACATGATTATGCACTTATTTAAATAATAGTTTGAACTTCAATTTGAATCCTTGATTCAAATAGGTTCAAACCCTTCTGGTTTTAGTTGCATTAGCCAACACACATGCATATTGCCATGTCATAAACATGCATCATATTGTTGCATTTGTTTGTTAATGATTGTATCGTCGGTATTCCCTGTGTTAGGTCCTGCTCCCGAGGATACTGCTGCGTATCCAGTTGAAGAGCAGTACCCGACAACTACCTTGTCAGGCAAGCAATCATTGATCATTCCGATACAACCCAATCTTCTCGCTCCTGCTCTCTTTTACTGCATTAAGGCAACAGCGCGTGAACTGCTACTTGCTGCGGTAGATGAACCCTATTCCCTTGCATGACATGTCATTGCCACAGTAAATAGTTGAAACCCACTAGCATGTGTAGGAGTTGATTGAGCCATGTGATGTGTGATCCACCATGCTATTTACTTATGTTGCCTGCTATGCTTAGAGTTGAGTCTGGTCTGGTTCATCTGGGTGATGGATCAGAGTGAAATGATCTTACCAATAAAGAGAGGGAAGTGTGGAATACGCTTGGTAAAGGTATCGATGAAAGGCCATGTAGGAGTACATGGTGGGTTGTTTCATTGGAATCGTCCATAGGACCCGAGATCTGTGTGTGTGATTCAAGTTACAGTTACTACCACACATTGGGCCCTGAAATATGACCCCGCTCGACTTACTGACTGCCCTTGTACTCTGTCCAGGAGTTGCAACTAGTTTCTGGTGTTTATAGTTTACTGGAGGTCGTGCACAGCGCTGACCCTCGGGGTGGGCTGTGATGCGACAGGTACATGGCACGGTGTACCGGTTGCCCATTTGGTGACTCGGGAACCCTGTACACATCGTTTGGGGCCGTGAGCGATACCCCGGCCGGATCTCCCCACGGATGGAACCCAAATAGGCGATAAACCTGGACGAGAGACTTGAGTGGTTGGTTAGGTCGTGGTCTACACCCACGTCGGCTTTCGCTTGAAGTCTGCCGAGCACATGTCGTGTGCAGACGCTAAGTGGTGAAAACATGTGTGAAGAAGTACACCCCTGCAGGGTTATCAAACTATTCGAATAGCCGTTGTTCGTGGTACGGAATACTTGGTTACTCTTACAGTTCATAGACAAGTTGATGGATACTACTAAAAGCCTCAAGATAAGCGTGAGTGCCGTGGATGGCCCTTCCGTAGGATGACGGAAGAGGATCCTCGGTAGTGTATTGATGTGGTGATTAGAGGACTCATGTTCGTAACAATATCTTGCAATCCGTTGAGAGTTGTAGTATAGGTTAGCCAAGGTCAAAGCTGGCATTCTGCTATAAACTCCACTACCCCCTTTGATAATGTTGCATGTATGATAGGTTCTGTGGTAAGACTTGTTGAGTACCTTTGTACTCATGTTTGCTTAATAACTGTTGCAGAGGAGAACCCTGCCCCTGCTGATGGGTTCTACATAGACGTTGACGTCGATGAGTAGCTTGACACCCAGACGGTGATCTGGAGCTTGTGAAGGGCCTTGTAGATAGTCAGGCTACACCAAGCCTGTTTTATTTTCTAAGTTGTCTGTACTCAGACATGTAGCTTCCGCTTGTGCTTGTATGACTGTATGACTTGAGTGTTGGGTCATGTGACCCCTACCTGTATGACTATGTTATGTATGGCTCTTGGAGCCTTTTAAATAAAGTACTTTGAGTCATAGAGTTCTGTTGTGATGCAATGTTGTATTTGCACATATTGAGCATATTGCGTGTATGATTGAAATGCTTGGTATGTGTGGGATCCGGCACCTAGTTGTTTTCCTTTGGTAGCCTATCTTACAGGGAAATGCCTCCTAGTGATTCCAATGAGCCTTGGTAGCTTGCTACTGCTCGGAACACGTAGGTTGGCCGGCATGTGTCCTTCTTCGTTCCTGTGTCTGTCCCTTAGGGGAAATGTCACGCGTTGTTCCTTTAAGTCCATGTAGCTTGCTAGGACTTGGGTTCATACGTTGATGACCGACACGTTCGTTGCTGGGTCATGGATGCCTGTCTCTGTAATTTAGTGCCACTTTTGGTTTATAACTAGCCATGTCGGCCCGGGTTCTCTGTCATATGGATGCTAGCGACACTGTCATATACGTGTGCCAAAATGCGCAAACGGTCCTGGGCCAGGTAAGGTGGCACCCGTGGGGTTACCGTGCGTGAGGCCGCAAAGTGATATGACGTGTTACAGCTAGATCGGTGTGACTTAGGATCGGGGTCCTGACAGCGTTGGCATCAGAGCTGGACTGCCTGTAGGTTTCTCAAGCCAAACTGGTCGATGTTGAGTCTAGAAAAATTCTTAGTTATATGTAGGGGAATTGATTGTGGAAGGGAACGTAAGGCTCTTTTTACTCCTTTACCTTATGCCCTTCTGATCTGAGTCAGTCTATTCTTTCTACGGGGATTTAGGACTAGGCCTCTTATCCTTACTAGGTTCACGTGTTACTAATCCGTAGACTCCTAAGATTGTTGGTTTCAAGCCTCAGTTCAGTTTCTATCCTTTTGAGTATGATGATTATTGAACCGGAACCTTGATATGGAATTGTTGAGTGGCTATGCTATCATTTGTATGATGTCTCAAATCTTTGTTTGAGCATTTACAGTTGTTATGCTGCCCGATTTCTTCCAGAAACACTAATGCCTTTGCATTATTCCGTGTTTCAGATGTCTGGCCGCATCCCTCACCAAGTGGTTCGTTTGACTCGGTGCATTAATGTGCCCGGTCACACGGCCATGCTAGTCCGTGTGATGACTGAGACCGGGTATCGCTGGTATCCTGAATACACTGTGGAGGAACAGTATCGGGATTTCAATCAAAGTCAGTATTTCTGCACAGTCCGGATATACACCTCATATCCCGGAGCTAATGATCCCATCCATTGGTCTTATGGACTCGGGATTACCATCGAGATGGCAGTACAGGATGCCGCTTATTCGATGATGACCATTCTCCGTGCTAGGCATGCCATGTTGCTGAACACTGAGTTCTGTTACATGCCAGCTTCACTCCCCGGAGAAGAAGTCTACTACACTGGTCTGTATACGGATGCTGCTCATGAAGAGCCACTGCTTCAGACTACTGTTCAGATGTTGGAGGATAGGGACGGTGAGGTCCGTGCCCTCCGAATGGAGCTGTATAACACCCGAGCTGCTCACTGGACTACTTTGACACGGCTTGCACCTGCTGTGCACGCCGGATATCTGGACATGCGGGATCTGTATCCTGTGCGGACTCGTCTGCTTGATCGCATGGATTGGCGTGACGTTGGGGGTATTACGCCTCCACGTGGGCGTCGGTTACCACCAGCATCGGGACCGAGACCACACCCATGCCCCTATGGTCCGCAGCCTTCGAGTGCTCGCGAGTTCCATGATCCGTCTGTACCACTTCCAGGCTACGGTGGTAATCTTTACGAGGATTACTACGCGAATGTCTGAGCTAGTCCGTGGTAGTAGTAGTATTGTAGTAGTTCTATTTCCACAGTCCTGCGCGTCTTGTGGAATATGACTTAGTGTGTACTGAATTCCGGAGGTGTAGTTAAATAATGTATAGGAGCTTGGAATGCCTCTGATGGGATGTATCGTCTTTCACCGCAGTTGTACTTTAGCCTTGGCTTGTACTAAACTTTGTATGGTGTGTATGACCACTGGTGTATATATAGCAGTTCCTATATTACCATGTCGTACGGATGAACATCTCTGCATTCTGTGTCATCCATTACATTCTGCACTTCTATGTCAAATTTTTGCCATCCTTGTCTAAACCGTTGTTTTGTTTTCCTAGGATGGTCAACACTCGCAACACTCCTGCTGCTCAGGAGCAGGGTGAGGCTAGTGGGGCTAGAGATGGAAATCTGCCCCAGCCACCCTCTTTGGCGGAAGTTATGCTTGAAGCAGAACGGAACAAGAGAGAGACCAACTGTCTGCTGGAACGCATAGAGCAAAACACTGGGTTCCGTCAGAGGAATGACGTGGTGTCAATCCACGATTTCATCAAGATGTGTCCACCAAAGTTCCATCACTCCACTGAACCTCTGGATGCTGATGACTGGCTACGTAGTATCACCCACAAGCTACACTCTGCCCGTGTGGCTGAAGCTGACAAGGTTATCTACGCCGCCTACCATCTTGAGGGCCCTGCCAGTCTTTGGTGGGAAAACTTTGAAGCTATGCGTCCTGCTGGCCAAGTCACTACCTGGGTTGAGTTCAGTGAGGCATTCCGTGAACATCACATTCCGGAAGGTCTCATGGATCGCAAGCGGGAGGAATTCTGCAATTTCACCCAGGGCCGTTTAACTGTGGACGGCTATAGTCGTGAGTTTGGTAATCTGGCACGCTATGCACCTGAGGAAGTATCCACCGATGCCAAGAAACAGGCGAGGTTCCGCAAGGGACTCAGCCCTGAACTTCGTAGAGATCTACGTCTGCACGAGTGCACTTCCTTCCAGAAGTTGGTTAACAAGGCTATCAGTGCTGAGACAGGCCAGACCGACTTCGAGGCCACCCGCAAGCATACTCGAGACCTTGGTTCCTCATCCGGCTCTGGCTCTCACAAGCGCCATGTATGGGTTCCTAACACTGCTCTGCCACCCAAGTATACACCGAGGCCATCCTATGAGGCGCCTCGTCCAACTCAACAGTTTGCACCTGCTAAGATCTATGGAGGTCCACCCTCCAACTTTGCTCCACGCACCACCACTGTGACATGTTTCAAGTGTGGAGAACCGGGACACTACATGCGTGATTGTCCCCAGTATCAGCCAGGAAAACCCGTTGGCCGTGGTAAGCCAACCGGCAAGGTGAACTATGTCAAGCCAATCCCCACAGCATGTGGTCATGTCAACTATGTTTCTGCCGAAGAAGCTTATGAGGATCCTAACGTCGTCCTTGGTACGCTTCTCGTAAACTGCCATCCGGCATCTATTCTTTTCGATACTGGAGCATCCCATTCGTTCATATCTGAGAGCTATGCTCGATTGCACAACATGACTTTTTGTGACATGCCTACTTCCATGGTTATTCAAACTCCTGGTTCAAAGTGGCAAACCTCTAGGGTAAGCCATGGAAATGAAATCCTTGTCGATAGACTTGTTATCCTTGCATCTTTAATCGCTCTCAAGTCCTCGGACATAAATATCATTTTGGGTATGGATTGGATGACAACCCATTACGCCAAAATTGATTGCTTTACTAGGACCGTTCAACTTACACACCCATCCGGCAAGATAGTCAATGTCTTGACTCGAATGGCTGAACGTCAGCTCTACTCTCTTAATGCCAGCCCTCTACCAGAACTCAAAGATATCCCGGTAGTCTGTGACTTTCCGGATGTTTTTCCAGAAGAACTGCCAGGAGTTCCACCTGACAGAGATGTCGAGTTCGTGATAGATCTTATCCCTAGAACTGTCCCAATCTCTAGGAGACCTTATAAGATGGCACCACTAGAATTAGCTGAGCTAAAGAAACAACTCGATGAGTCTTTGCAAAAAGGTTTCATCCGTCCTAGTTCTTCCCCTTGGGCTTGCCCCGTCCTCTTCGTCAAGAAGAAGGATGGAACGGAGCGGATGGTTGTAGATTACCGACCTGTCAATCTGGTCACCATAAAGAATAAGTATCCGCTCCCCAGGATCAATGACCTGTATGATCAGCTCGCTGGATCCTCAGTCTTCTCTAAGATGGATTTGAGGTTGGGATGCCATCAAATCAAAATCAAGAACGGGGACATTCCTAAAACGGCTTTCGTTACTCGTTATGGCCAATATGAGTACACCGTCATGTCCTTCGGATTAACCAATGCCCCAGCTACCTTTTCTCGGTTAATGAATTCTATATTCATGGAGTATTTGGATAAATTCGTCGTGGTATACCTCGATGATATACTCATTTTCTCCAAGAACAAGGAAGATCATGCCGAGCATTTAAGGCTGGTATTGACGAAGCTTCGAGAGCACCGCCTTTATGCCAAATTCTCTAAATGTGAATTTTGGTTGCCAGAAGTAACCTATCTAGGTCATGTGATCTCTGGCAAGGGTATTGCTGTCAATCCCGAGCGAGTTCAAGCCGTACTTGATTGGACTCCCCCTGAATCGGTCAAGCAAGTTAGGAGTTTTCTTGGCTTAGCGAGCTATTGCCGACGTTTCATCGAGAATTTCTCCAAGGTTGCTAAACCTCTAACCGAACTCCTCAAGAAAGATAAAAAGTTTGAGTGGACCCCACAGTGCAAGTCCAGTTTTCAGGAACTGAAAAGACGCCTGACATCTGCACCTGTACTGGTACCACCAGACTTTTCCAAGGATTTTATAATCTATTGCGACGCCTCGCGACAAGGACTAGGTTGCATTCTCATGCAAGATCGTCAAGTGATTGCATACGCATCCCGACAGTTGCGTCCACATGAGGATAACTATCCTACTCATGATTTAGAGCTTGCAGCTGTAGTCCATGCACTCAAAACATGGCGACATTACCTCCTTGGTAATCGCTGTGAAATCTTCACTGATCACCAAAGTTTGAAGTATATCTTCACCCAACCGGATTTGAATCTCAGGCAAAGACGTTGGGTTGAGTTGCTCACCGACTACGACTTAGGAATCACTTACACTCCTGGAAAGGCCAATGTCATGGCTGATGCACTAAGTCGTAAGTCATATTGTAACAATTTAATGTTACAACAAAGTCAACCACTTCTCCACGAGGAATTTCGTAAGCTTAACCTTCACATTGTTCCTCAAGGATTCCATTCCACCTTGGTGGCGAAACCTACCCTTATGGATCAAATCATAGCTGCCCAGAAGCGTGATAAAGGTGTATCACGACTCCAAGAGAACATTGCTAGCGGACTCGCTAAAAGTTTCTCCATGGATGATCGAGGTGTTGTTTTCTTTGAGAACCGTGTAGTGGTTCCCAAGAACCACCATCTACGGCAATTAATCCTTAAGGAGGCTCATGAATCTCCTCTCACGATTCATCCCGGTAGTACCAAAATGTATCAAGACCTACGTCAAAGATTCTGGTGGACTAGGATGAAGAGAGAAATCGCTCAATTCATTGCTAACTGCGACGTTTGTCGTCGAGTCAAAGCAGAGCATCAACGGCCTGCTGGCACCCTTCAACCTCTAGCTATTCCTGAATGGAAATGGGATAAAGTCGGTATGGACTTCATTACCGGGTTTCCCAGGTCCAGGAAAGGGAATAATGCTATTTTCGTCGTTATCGACCGCCTCTCTAAAGTAGCTCATTCCTGCCTGTTCGGGAGAGTATTACCGCTAGCCAGCTAGCAGACTTATATATCTCTCGAATAGTATCACTTCATGGTGTACCGTTGGAGATTAACTCAGACCGTGGAAGTCTTTTCACTTCACGATTTTGGGAAAGTTTCCAGAATGCTATGGGAACTCATCTCTCTTTCAGTACTGCCTTCCATCCGCAATCAAGTGGTCAAGTGGAAGGAGTCAATCAAATTCTGGAAGACATGCTTCGAGCCTCTGTCATTTCTTTCGGTATGGAATGGGAAAAGTGTCTTCCATTTGCCGAATTCGCTTATAACAATAGTTATCAAGCCAGTCTGGGTAAAGCTCCCTTCGAAGTTCTATATGGACGAAGGTGTCGAACACCTCTTAACTAGTCAGAGACCGGGGAAAGACAATTCTTTGGCCCGGATATGATTCAGGAAGCAGAAGAACAAGTTCGCATCGTTCGTGAGAGACTGAAAACAGCCCAGTCTCGCCAAAAGAGCCAATCTGATAGTCATCATAAGGCTGTGACTTTTGAAGTCGGCGATAAGGCTTACCTTCGGGTTACCCCTCTTAAGGGAACCCATCGCTTCGGTATCAAAGGCAAATTGGCCCCTCGTTACATCGGTCCTTTTCGCATTCTTGCCAAACGAGGAGAAGTTGCCTACCAATTGGAACTACCTCCGCACCTCTCCAGAGTTCATGATGTTTTCCACGTTTCTCAACTCAGGCGTTGCTTCTCGGATCCTATCCGCGGAGTGGACCACGAAACGCTTGATCTCCAAGACAATCTCACATATCGAGAATACCCCGTTCGTATTCTTGATCAAACTGAGCGCACCACTCGACGCCACAATATCAAGTTTCTCAAGGTTCAATGGTCACATCATTCCGAGAGTGAAGCTACTTGGGAAAGGGAGGATCGTCTTCGACTTGAGTACCCCACCCTCTTTCCGGAGGAACCCGAATCTCGGGACGCGATTCTTTTAAGTGGGGGTGAGTTGTCACATCCCTAGCTAGCACTTGCATTAGGACCTGACTAGAGTGTGCATCATGTTTACTTTCAAAGAAACTTGAAATGGGATTAACAGAAACCCCAGCACCCCTCCCCTAACAACTAGGGTTTGCTAAAATATTTTCCAATGTACCCAAAATGCCCTTCAAAATGTTCATCATTTCTGCCTTGGTCTTAAACCTCTGCCAAAAATGGTGCACAATTTTCTAGGACAATCTAGGGCTTTGGATTAAATCATATGGTATTTGAATTTGGGCATTTAAATGTTACAAAATATTTTAAATGCTCAAATAATCATAAACTATAATGTTTCCTATTGTTCATATTATATACAGCAGGTATGACAAGTGTTATGATTTATAAAAATGTTTAGGCATTTTTATTAAATGAACAAAGTTGCAAAAGAAATGAAACAGAAAAGAAAATAGAAAAATAGGAAGAACACTTACCTGGCGCCACCCGGCCCACCTGCCGGCCCAGCCCAGCTGCCGCTCCAGCGAGCTGCTTGGCTCGGCCAGGCAGGCAGGCAGGTGCTCGACGGCGACCGCGCCGCGCGCCACGCAACTGCCCGCCGCCTTGCTTCACCCCCTCGCCGTCCTGGAGGGATGGATCGAACCTCCACGACCTCCTCGACCCCCCAGACACCTCCACCTTCCCCCAGCTCCTCTCCTCCGCTCTCCCCGCGCCATGGCCGATGCCGCCGTGATCGCACCGTCGTAGAAACCACGTCCACCATCGTCCCCGAGCTCTGTCGTGTTGTCCATCGTCTCCGCCGTCCTCGACTGCTTCGAACAGGCCGAGCCCCGAGCGCTCGCCCGCCCTGGAGACGCCCCCGACCTCTTCTTCCCCAACTCCGGCCGCGGAGATCCCCCTCGTCGTGCTGCTCAGCTCCGACCACCCCCGAGCTCGCTCCGGTGCTTGCTGCAACCGATGTGAGCCTAGCTTCCTCCTCCCCCTCTCCGTTGGCTCCCTTTCGCCCTGTAACACACTGCACGAAGCTCAACCGCACGCACCGCCGCCGTGCTCGTCGCCGGTGATGCTCCGGTGACCATTTGGTCACCGGCACCCATCCAACGTACTCACCACAGCACGTAGATGCGAACGGTGCTACGCACGCATCGCCTAGGCCCCTGCAGCCGCATCTCCACACACGCCCGACGCCGGTCGCCGCCGTCGAGCTCGTTGCCGTCGTCTCCGGCCACCCCAGGTCCGGCGACCACCTCCATCCGACGCGCAAGAGCAAGAGCTCTCCAACGCACCCAGCCGCAGCTCGAGCCGTGCACCGTAGGCATTTTCCGAAGCACGCCGCCGCGTTTGGCCTCGCCGGCGGCTAAACGCCGGCGAGTTGGACCTGTTTTGACCACGGGTTTGACCCCCTGGGTCAATGACATGTGGGCCCTGCCCGCAAGTCAAACCTAGTTTAGGTGTTAATTTAATATTAATTAGTTAATTAGTTTAGTCAATGACATGTGGGCCCTGGCCCCACTGATAGCTAATTAGTTTTAGTTTAACTCTAATTAACTCAGTTAATTAGCTGTGACACTGACATGAGGGACCCACTGGTCAGGTTTGACCTGGACTGGCCCTGTTGACTGGCTGACGTCAGCATGATGTCATGCTGACGCAGTAAAGGTTTTTCTGGGATTTTTAGATTTAATAATAATTCAGGAAATTCCAGAAAATACCCAAAACTTCTAAAAATCATATAAAATCAACCATAGCTCAGATGGAAAAGATTTATATATGAAAAATGATCAGAAAAATCCAATCTTTCTAATGGCACTGGTTTCATGCATGTTTGAACAAGTTAACTTTCTGTATATATCAAAAACATGATTATGCACTTATTTAAATAATAGTTTGAACTTCAATTTGAATCCTTGATTCAAATAGGTTCAAACCCTTCTGGTTTTAGTTGCATTAGCCAACACACATGCATCTTGCCATGTCATAAACATGCATCATATTGTTGCATTTGTTTGTTAATGATTGTATCGTTGGTATTCCCTGTGTTAGGTCCTGCTCCCGAGGATACTGCTGCGTATCTAGTTGAAGAGCAGTACCCGACAACTACCTTGCCAGGCAAGCAATCATTGATCATTCCGGTACAACCCAATCTTCTCGCTCCTGCTCTCTTTTACTGCATTAAGGCAACAGCGCGAGAACTGCTACTTGCTGCGGTAGATGAACCCTATTCCCTTGCATGACATGTCATTGCCACAGTAAATAGTTGAAACCCACTAGCATGTGTAGGAGTTGATTGAGCCATGTGATGTGTGATCCACCATGCTATTTACTTATGTTGCCTGCTATGCTTAGAGTTGTGTCTGGTCTAGTTCATCTGGGTGATGGATCAGAGTGAAATGATCTTACCAATAAAGAGAGGGAAGTGTGGAATACGCTTGGTAAAGGTATCGATGAAAGGCCATGTAGGAGTACATGGTGGGTTGTTTCATTGGAATCGTCCATAGGACCCGAGATCTTTGTGTGTGATTCAAGTTACAGTTACTACCACACATTGGGCCCTGAAATATGACCCCGCTCGACTTATTGACTGCTCTTGTACTCTGTCCAGGAGTTGCAACTAGTTTCTGGTGTTTATAGTTTACTGGAGGTCGTGCACAGCGCTGACTCTCGGGGTGGGCTGTGATGCGACAGGTACGTGGCACGGTGTACCGGTTGCCCGTTTGGTGACTCGGGAACCCTGTACACATCGTTTGGGGCCGTGAGCGACACCCCGGCCGGATCTCCCCACGGATGGAACCCAAATAGGCGATAAACCTGGACGAGAGACTTGAGTGGTTGGTTAGGTCGTGGTCTACACCCACGTCGGCTTTCGCTTGAAGTCTGCCGAGCACATGTCGTGTGCAGACGCTAAGTGGTGAAAACATGTGTGAAGAAGTACACCCCTGCAGGGTTATCAAACTATTCGAATAGCCGTTGTTCGCGGTACGAACTACTTGGTTACTCTTACAGTTCATAGACAAGTTGATGGATACTACTAAAAGCCTCAAGATAAGCGTGAGTGCCGTGGATGGCCCTTCCGTAGGATGACGGAAGAGGATCCTCGGTAGTGTATTGATGTGGTGATTAGAGGACTCGTGTTCGTAACAATATCTTGCAATCCGTTGAGAGTTGTAGTATAGGTTAGCCAAGGTCAAAGCTGGCATTCTGCTATAAACTCCACTACCCCCTTTGATAATGTTGCATGTATGATAGGTTCTGTGGTAAGACTTGTTGAGTACCTTTGTACTCATGTTTGCTTAATAACTGTTGCAGAGGAGAACCCTGCCCCTGCTGATGGGTTCTACATAGACGTTGACGTCCACGAGTAGCTTGACACCCAGACGGTGATCTGGAGCTTGTGAAGGGCCTTGTAGATAGTCAGGCTACACCAAGCCTGTTTTATTTTCTAAGTTGTCTGTACTCAGACATGTAGCTTCCGCTTGTGCTTGTATGACTGTATGACTTGAGTGTTGGGTCATGTGACCCCTACCTGTATGACTATGTTATGTATGGCTCTTGGAGCCTTTTAAATAAAGTACTTTGAGTCATAGAGTTCTGTTGTGATGCAATGTTGTATTTGCACATATTGAGCATATTGCGTGTATGATTGAAATGCTTGGTATGTGTGGGATCCGACACCTAGTTGTTTTCCTTTGGTAGCCTATCTTACAGGGAAATGCCTCCTAGTGATTCCAATGAGCCTTGGTAGCTTGCTACTGCTCGGAACATGTAGGCTGGCCCGCATGTGTCCTTCTTCGTTCCTGTGTCTGTCCCTTAGGGGAAATGTCACGCGTTGTTCCTTTAAGTCCATGTAGCTTGCTACGACTTGGGTTCATACGTTGATGACCGACACGTTCGTTGCTGGGTCATGGATGCATGTCTCTGTAATTTAGTGCCACTTTTGGTTTATAACTAGCCATGTCGGCCCGGGTTCTCTGTCATATGGATGCTAGCGACACTGTCATATACGTGTGCCAAAATGCGCAAACGGTCCCGGGCCAGGTAAGGTGGCACCCGTGGGGTTATCGTGCGTGAGGCCGCAAAGTGATATGACGTGTTACAGCTAGATCGGTGTGACTTAGGATCGGGGTCCTGACACCGGGACCCGAGCCGGACGTGTACCAAGCCAATGTCATATAAGGAGGTGGCATACTTAGTGAATTATGTCTTCAATTGCAAGCTCCCCAATTCGGGCTGGGCCTTCGGCAAGCCGCCGTACAGCCGTAATAACCAGCCGTCTGCGGTGAGCTCTTTTCTTTCTTACTTCTCCTTTCTGCCTGTCTCAGCCGTCTGATCCTTGTGTTTCCTGCAGATCTTCCCCGGCCAGCCGACACCGGGTTCTGACCAGCCGGGCCGCCCCCTGGAACCAGACCGCTCCCAGAGCGACACGAGCAACCCTGATCTTGGGGCCGCCGCCATGGAGGAGGAGGAGGTACCAGGCGGCGGGGGCCAGCCAGCAGACGGCCCGCTGGAAGGCGACGTCGAGAGCTAGCCGGACGATGACGAGGAGGAGGAGGAGGAGGCGCCAGTTCGCGTCCGAGAGGCGAACCCGCCTGGGCGCGGCAGCCACCAGGCGGGGCCGTCAGCCGCAGCCGGCAGCGTGAAGTGCCGGTCCTCTGCGGGGCCGTCTAGAACCAAGCCCAAGAAGCTCCGGCTATCGGCCGCCGCCACCAAGCGCCAGGAGGCGGCCGCCAAAGCAATTCTTCCTAGGGTTCCCAAACCTAGGCTAGTTGTATCCGGGTAAGTACCGCGTTACTTTTTTCTTTTGCGCTTATCTCATTCTGTCGCTCCCAATGTGGCTGACTTGCTATCTTCTTTGGGATGCCCACACAGCGCGCCGCTCTCTCTCTCTCTCGTGGGCGCCAGTGGGCTCTGCTGTTGGGAGCACAGATTTCCCCCCTGCGCCTCGCCGCGTGGATCCCGTCGCCGCGCTCCGGGAGGCGACGGAGAGAAACGCCCGGGAGGCGCGCGAGGAGCAGGAGGTCGCTGCCCATGAGCGGGCGGAGGCTGATGCTGCTGCCAGGGCGGAGGCCGAGGCAGCCACCAAGGCCTAGGCAGCCGCCGCCGCCCAAATCCAGGAGCAGGAGGCGGGCCTCCAGCAGCCGGCGGACCGCACCATCCCCCAAGATACGGGCTCTCTCGAGCCGTCTATCCAAGTGCCAGCTGCTAGAGAGCAGCCGGCTCTCAACAATGAAGGAGACGGCCGTGCCGCCATGGAGACGGAGGTGACTCCCCCCGCGCTGCCTGCTGGGACGCAGGACAGCTGGCCTGCAGGACCGGAGGTGCCGCCGGCTATGGGCGTGCTGGTGACGGGCCCGCAGCCGGCCCCCCGAGTCCTTGTCCGTCCTCGTCATGCGAGGGCGGTCTCGGCGCCGCAGCGAGTGGAGGCCGGCGCTGTCAGCTCGTCGACACCGAAGAACGAGGCCACCAGCACGGCGCCGCCAGGCTGGATGCCCGGAGGTGGTGGTGCGTTGATCTTCGCGTCGTGAGACGTCCTCGACCGCTTCAATTCTCTGGGCGAGGTCGTGCAGACGGTCTTGCGGGAATTCGTGGCCACGCGAACTTCCGTTCGGGTAAGTTGACTCCATGTTTTTGTTTTTATTCCTTCAATTTCTTCCGTGGGGGCGCGTCAGCGCACCCACTGGGTGTAGTCCCCGAGTTCCGAGCCGGCTGCTGAGCAGGCGGCTTGGAACTCCAAGGTGTACTTTGTGAGCTAACTTTTTTCTTGCTGCAGGATTACCACAACCTTCGGGTGGCTACCTTCAACTCCCAGCGTCAGGAGCTGGCGCAACTGCGGACTGCTCTGGCCGACAGCCAGGGTAAGTGTTCCTCTCTTCCTTGCGGGGGCGCGTCAGCGCACCCACTGGGTGTAGTCCCCGAGTTCCGAGCCGGCTGCTGAGCAGGCGGCTTGGAACTCCAAGGTGTCTTTTTTGCTGATGTTGATGTTCTTCTTCCTCTCTTGCCAGCGGTTACGACCAACCTCCGCAACCAGCTGGGCGAGTTTCAGGCGGAACTTGCCGCCAAGGAGCGGGAGCGCGATCTCGCCGCCCAGGATCGTGACCGCCTGGCCAAGGAGCTGGCAGACCAGGCGGCGACGCACAAGGCGGAGCTTGGGAAACTGGCGGACGCCGAGGTGCTCCTTCGGGCTGAGTTCGAGACCGAGCGCTCGAACTGGGCCGAGTAGGAGGCGGCTCTGCAAGACGGCTATGGGTCCATTGCAGACATGGTCGATGGTAAGACGCCTGCCCTTCTTTCTTGTGCTTGCCGTCTACTACAGCTGGCTTTCTTTATTTTGACTCTTTGTCTAGTTCTTGCAGAATTCTTCCCGGGCCACTCTATGGCCGCAAGCCAGGCCATCGAGGCCCAGCGCGACGAGAGGCGCGAGGCGGGCCGGGTAATTGGGACCAACGCGCCCCGGACTCCCACCGAACAGTTTCTCGCTGTCAAGGCGCGCCTCCAGCCGGCCCACCACCTGCAACGCGCTGGTGCCCAAGTGCTGGCCGCCCTCTAGCCA
The DNA here is from genome assembly GCA_902687465.1 of Secale cereale. Lineage (NCBI taxonomy): Eukaryota > Viridiplantae > Streptophyta > Magnoliopsida > Poales > Poaceae > Secale > Secale cereale. The sequence continues at coordinate 385,657,126 of LR738712.1, forward strand.
GGCGTTCAAGTACTTCGCACTCCCAGCCGGACCGTCGACTGGCTGGAGGCGGCTGGCCACCGCTTCGAGGCCTGGGAGGGCACTGCGGCGAGGGCTGGCGCACGGACCGCCCTGGAATTCGCCAAGGGTTGGTACCCAGACCTGGACCTCGCCCAGCTGAAGACCTTCTGCCTGGAAGCCGAGCCCGAACTGGCGGCGGTGCGAGGAGATTTCATCAAGCGCGCTTCCTCCCTCGCCGACTATGCCGACACTGTCATTTTCATCCCAGAGTTGGATGAAAACGAGCATGTGGTGCCACCCGATAACTTTGGGCTGGACCTGGCGGTGCTGGAGGAGCTAGACGAGGAGATCGCCTCCAGCGACGACGGCCAGGAGGAGGAGGACAGCAACGAAGAAGCCAGCTCCCAGGAGGCGGAGCCATCTGCTGGCCACCAGCCCGATCAGGCCTCTACAAGCGGGCCCAGCGGGACGGCGCCGCCTGCAGCAGGAGGCGGCCAGGCCGAGACCCATCAGGCGGCTCCCCCATCAGTCGGCTCCGTCGTGCCACCTGTTCCGCCTGCTGCACCTTGGGCGTCATTCGTGTATCTTTTAATTCCTGTTTTTTCTTAAGACTTGGTAGGATTAGTCCGAACAATTCCACCCACTGGGTGTATCAGTAAGTTACTGCTGGAAGGCGGCCTTCGAGGCCTTTTTGCTATAAATATTCTCTTAATGTTGCATATGTTTATGCAGTTTGTCGGGTTCTGGGATTAGCACCGTCCTTTGTTCCTTCGGGTGTTTTTTCTTTTGCTGTCTCCTTTAACTGCCGTCCCGCCAGCCAGGCAGCCACTCTGTGGTCTGTGACTCGGTCAGGTACTTAGCTGTTTTCCGGATAGTCAAGTATCCCGCCCTCTGGAATGCAGTGTGGCTAAGCCAGAAGCTGGCTGGCCGGCTGCTCAACAGCCGGCCAACTTGTATAAAGGACCGTCTTGCCCTATGTTTATTTTCCTTAGCCATTTTTCATGTGGGCACCGCTTCTTGCCTTTGACTCCCGCCAGTCGGACAGCCGCATTCTGCGAGTCTGTGATGGTAGGCGGGAGGAGGCTTGGATGCCGTCACATTACTTTTTTTTGACCGAAAACTGAGGGGGAACCCCCCACAGCATAAATAGCCCTTTATTAAAAAGAATAACAAAGGTACATGGGGGATTACAAGGGGTAATCAAACCAACAACAAAGAGATGAAACTAGGAAACTACAAAGAGAAACTATGAAGAACTAGGGAAAGATTACCAACAACTCAAGGGGGGAGGAATGAGATCCATCTCAGAAGTTCTTCTTTGTGCGCATCCTTGATCCTCTATTGCATTAAGGAGATATCATGCAGAAAGCAGCTTCTCCCTTTATTAAAACTTGCCCTCTCATGCCTAAACACTTTGGCATTTCTGATAATCCAAATATTCCAGCAAGCAATGAAAACTACCTCTGTGAAGAAAGGTTTACCAAAACTCTTCCTAGTCTTTAAGACTGTCTCAACCATTGAGTTACCAGAAGCCCAGTAGATTTGGAGATAATTCCACACCCTGACACTGAAATTACAGTTGAAGAATAGGTGATCTCTGTCTTCTCTTGAATGAGTGGGACACATCACACATGAAGTCCCATCATCCAGATGCCAATGCCTCCTCTCTACCATGTCTTTTGTGTTCAGCCTATCCATGATAAGCATCCAAGCAAACACTTTGATTTTGTTGGTGCAAGAGGACTTCCAGACCCAAGAAGTCAGTGGATTAAAGGTTTCTGAGGCAAAGCTATAGAGGTAGAAAAGTTTTGGCTTGTAACCTTTATTTGTGTTCTGCCAGAGCCAAACATCATTGGATGCAGGGGATCTAGAGCAAGCCTCCAACATATCCTGCATCTGGGTCAATTCATGATGAGCTTGTATAGACAGAGGCAAATGAAAGTGAAGATAGATATCCTGCTGGCTAAGCATTTCATTGGCTAGCACCCAGGGATCCTTGGCATATGAAAACAGTCTGGGGAATCTAAGCTCCATTGTAACTTTGGCAGGCCCAATCTGCCAAATATCAGACCAGAATAGGGCAGTGTCTCCAGCATTCACTTGAACATAAGAGCACTTCCTGAGAGTGGCCATTACCTTACAAACATCCTTCCACCAAAAAGAGCCACAATCTGAGGTGCCCTGAGGAACTCTACCATGGTAGTATGTGTCCCAAGTTAAAGAAACCCAAGGCAAGTCTTTCCTGTTAAGGAAGTTACTGGCATGCTTCATGAGCAAAGCAACATTTTGCACTCCAAGGTTAAGGATACCCAGTCCCCCTTTATGTTTAGGTCTACAAATGAGATCCCAAGCAGCCAAAGATGGAGCAGGCTCATCTCTATTCTTTCTCCAAAGGCACTGTCTTTGGATTCTCTCCAGCTGTTTCAGGATACCAGCAAGGACTGCAAGGCTGGAGAGAAAGAAAATAGGCATTGATGAAAGGGCGGAATTGAGAAACTGCAGCCTTTCTCCCTGATTTAGAAAGGATGAACTAGCAGACATTCTTCTTTCCATGCAGTCAACTAAAGGCATGAAGTCTACCATTTTAGGCCTAGTTGTTCCCACTGGTAGGCCTAAGTAAGTGAATGGTAACTTACCAATCTGACAACCAATAGTGGTGGCTAGATCTGCCATATGAGCATTATCAACATTAATAGGAATGATGAAGGATTTGTGGTAATTAACCTCCAAACCTGTTGACTGAGAGAAAATCTTGAGCATCTCCTTAAGGGCCAAAAGCTGGACCTTATCAGCACGTAGGATAATCAGAGCGTCATCAGCATACTGGATGACTGGATAATCTTGATGCCGTCACATTACTTGTCCGACTATTGAAAGAAAAGTTTTAAACATAGGGATAGGCGGCCAGTCCCTGGGCCGTCTGCTAGGCCCCGGTGCCGGACGGAGGAATGAAAAATACTCATTCACAGGCATAATTCATATCATATAGATAAAGGGTTGGACAGTCCCCGAGAACTCCTCGGGGGTCCCATTGGTTCTCAAAATAAAGTAGATAGCGCAACACATACTGTCTTTAGCTATAAAAGCGACGAAGTAGGTTTGCGTTCCACGGGCGCTCTGACTCCTTGCCCGAGTCATCTCTCTTGCGTGCTCTTGGCTTCTGGGCATCGATGAGGTAGTAGGCATCGTTGACTAGTACCTTGCTGATGATGAATGGTCCTTCCCAAGGAGCCGAGAGCTTGTACTGGCCGGCTGTTCGCTGGATCAGCCGAAGCACAGAGTCCCCTTCGCGGAAGGAGCGTGTCCTGACCCGCCGGCTATGATAGCGACGAAGACCCTGCTGATAGATGGTGGACCGGCGGAGTGCTACCAGCCGGGCCTCCTCCAGCAGGTCCACGCCGTCTTCTCGTGCTTCTTTGGCTTCGGCTTCTGTGTACATGGTGACGCGAGGCGAGTCAAACTCAACATCTGTTGGGATGACGGCCTCAGCCCCATACACGAGGTAGAAGGGAGTGAAGTCGGTTGATTTGTTCGGAGTTGTCCTGAGGCTCCAGAGGACAGACGGCAACTCTTCGATCCAGCAGCCGCTGATCGTTCCAAAGGTTCGACCATCCGGGGCTTGATGCTGGATAGGATAAGGCCGTTAGCGCGCTCAACTTGGCCGTTGGACTGTGGGTGGGCAACGGACGCTAAGTCCAGTCGGATGCCCTGTGTTGCACAGAAATGGGCCAATGCGCCTTTGGCAAAGTTTGTGCCGTTGTCGGTCATGATGCTGTGCGGTATGCCATACCGGACTGTGATGTCTGCGATGAAGGTCACAGCAGTTGGGCCGTTGAGTTTCTTGATTGGCTTCGCCTCGATCCACTTGGTGAATTTGTCCACTGCTACGAGTAAATGCGTCAAGCTGCCTCGAGCTCTCTTGAAGGGACCCACCATGTCCAGTCCCCAGACGGCAAATGGCCAAGTGATCGAAATGGTCTTGAGTGCAGAAGCCAGCAAGTGTTGCTTGGAACTAAAGTGCTGGCAGCCATTGCACTTCTTGACCAAGTCTTTGGCGTTATCCAAAGCAGTCGGCCAGAAGAAGCCGTGGCGGAAAGCTTTGGTAACGAGGGATCTTGATACCGCGTGGTGGCCGCACTCCACTTGATGAATATCCTTCAGAATAGCCAGACCCTTTTCTGCTTCCACGCAGCGCTAGAAGACGCCTGTTGCACTTCTTTTGACAAGCTCTTTGTTGACTATTGTGTATGCTGAAGCTCTGCGTTGAACTTGCCATGCCAAAGTTTCGTCTGCTGGCAGCTCTCTCCTGAGCAGGAAATTGAGGATTGGTTGTGCCCAAGACGGCGCTGAGACTCATGTTATTTCTGCCAGAGAGACCAGGGCGGCTGGCCTGGGAGGCGGAGGGCTGGAGTGAGCCGCCTGTTGTGCTTCTGAAGTCCCCGGGCCGGCTGCAGCAGTCCCCGGGCCGTCTGCTGGAGCTGGCGCTTCTTGGCCGCCTGCTGGAGCAATCCTTGGGCCAGGAGCCAGTGCAGCAGCTATTGTGCTGTCTGCTGGAGTTGGAGTATCGAGGCTGGCTGCTGGAGCAGTCCCAGGGCCGTCTGCTCCAGGATTGGCTGGTATGAAGATTGACTCTGACTCTCGTGAAGACTTGATAGACGGCTTGTGCAGGCATTGGAGGGACACGCCGGCTGGTATTGCTTGGCGGGTGGAGCCAATTCGTGCCAAGGTGTCGGCTTGCATGTTGTCGGCTCGTGGCACGTGGAGGAACTCGTAGCCGTCAAAATGCCCACTGATTTGCTGGACAAGGAAACGGTAACTTGCCATGTTTGCATCCTTGGCGTCCCAGTCCCCGGAGGACGGCTGGACCACCAAGTCTGAGTCACCATAGCACAGCACTCGGTGGATGACAATCTATTTGGCCATCCGGAGCCCGTGAATGAGTGCCTCATACTCGGCCACATTGTTGGAGGCGACAAAGTGGATCTGCAGGGCGTATTTGAGCTTGTCGCCCTTGGGAGAGGTGAGGACGACGCTGGCTCCCAAGCCGGTGCGCATCTTTGATCCATCAAAGTGCATCCGCCAATGGGTTGAATCTGGAGCAGACGACAGGTACTGGGTCTCGGCCCAGTCGACGAGGAAGTCGGCCAAAGCTTACGATTTGATGGTGGTGCGGGGCTGGTAGAATATGGTAAAGGGGGCCAGCTCAATGGCCCACTTCGCCACTCTTCCTGAAGCATCTCTGTTGTCCATGATTTCAGCAAGCGGGGTCGTGCATACGACCGTGATCGGGTGCTCTTGGAAGTACTGCTTGAGTTTCTTGGCGGTGAAGTACACGCCGTAGCACATCTTCTGGTAGTGGGGGTAGTTCTGCTTGGAGGCTGACAGCACTTCGCTCAAGTAATAGACCGGCCTCTGGATAGGCAAGGCCCTGCCGTCCTCTGGTCGTTCGACCACAATCACAGTGTTAACCATTCGACTGGTGGCGGCTATCTAAAGGAACATGGGTTCCTTGTTTGTTGGCGCCACCAGTACAGGCGGCGTGGGCAATTTCTTGAGCTGCTGGAAGGCTTCATCCGCCTTGTCGTTCCACTCAAAGCAAGTGGTTTTCTTCATCAGTTGGTACAGTGGGAGTGCCTTCTCACCCAGCCTGCTGATAAAATGGCTGAGCGATGCCAGGCATCCGGTGAACTTCTAGACATCTCGTACATGAGTCGGCCTCTCCATTCTCTCAATGGCCTTGATCTTTGTGGGGTTGCACTCGATGCTGCATTCAGATACCAGGAAGCCAAGGAGCTGGCCCGCTGGTACCCCGAAGATGCATTTCTCCGGGTTTAGCTTGATCTGAAAGCGGTGCAGGTTTTCAAAGGTCTCTTGGAGGTCCTCCAAGAGAGTTCCCCTCTTCTCCGTCTTCACCACGATATCATCCACGTAAACGTGGGCGTTTCTGTCAAGTTGCTTGAGGAGACACTTCTGCATGCAACGCTGAAAAGTGGCGCCGGCATTCCTCAAGCCGAACGTCATGGTCAGGTAGCAGAAGGCCCCAAATGGCGTGATGAAGGTGGTCTTCAAGTGGTCGGCCAGATCGAGTTTGATCTGGTGGTACCCGGAATAGGCATCAAGGAATGACAGCAGCTCGCATCCGGCTGTGGAGTCAATCACTTGATCTATTCGCGGCAGAGCAAACGGATCTTTAGGGCAGGCTTTGTTGAGGCTGGTGTAATCAATGCACATGCGCCATTTGTTGTTCTTCTTCGGCACTAGGACTGGGTTGGAGAGCCACTCAAGATAGAACACCTCCATAATGAAGTCGGCTGCTAGCAGGCGGGCGACCTCTTCTCCAGCAACTCTTCTTTTTTCTTCTGGCAGGCGGCAGAGCGGCTGCCTGACAGGCTTTGCATCTTCTCTCACATGTAGCTCGTGCTCAGCAAAATCCGTTGGAACACCCGGCATGTCTTTGGGGGACCATGCAAAGATGTCCTGATTCTCACGGAGGAAATCGACGAGCTCGCTTTCCTATTTGCCATCTAGGTTTGACCCTATGACAGCACATCGCTCTGGGCGAGATGGGTCCAATGCAATCTTCTTTGTCTCTTTGGCCGGCTGGAACGAGCCTTGCACCTCCACCCCCCTGGGGTCGGCTGGTATGGCTGGCTACTCGCCAGCCATTGCCACCAGCCGTTCCAGGCGGCACTTCTCTTCAGCTACGACAAGGGACTCGGCTAGACGGCTACTGGCAGTCGCACATGCGATGGACTTCTCATAGTCCCCGACTATGGTGATTATTCCTTTGGGTCCCGGCATCTTCATCTTGAGGTAGGCGTAATGAGGTACCGCCATGAACTTTGCAAGAGCTGGCCGGCCCAAAATCACGTGATAGGGACTTTCCAGGTTCACCACTTCAAACCAGACCGGTTCCCATTGGAAATGCTTCTTGTCACCAAACAGACATCAATCTTGGCCTTGCCGATTGGTGAACAAGAGAGGCCCGGTACAATACCATGGAACACAGTCCTGATTGGCTGAAGCTATTTTTCTTTGATGCCCAACTTCTCCATGGTATCACGGTACATGATGTTGATGCTGCTGCGGCTGTCTACCAGCACTCGGGAGAAACGACAGGCCCGCCTGTCGGTGGAGAGAGTTGCATCCCGAACCAGGGCATAAGCCCCTGGTGAAGGCATGACAGTCGGGTGATCTTCACGGCTCCAGCTGATGGGCCTTTCAGACCAGTGCATGAATTCTGGAGCTTCGCTGGCAACGGTGTTGACTTCTTTGCGCTGCTGGCGCCAGCTGTGCCTATCGTCCGCTTGGCTCATGAAGACGGCGTAGGCTCCGTTCTCTTCTGGGAACTCGTCCTGGATCTGGCCGCCTGGACGAGTAGCCGGTGGTTTGGGAGGCGGAGCCACCTGCCCGGCAGGCGGCGGTGGTAGAGCCTCCCCTCTGGCAATCCGCGTGAGCCAATGGCACGTTCGTGTGGTGTGATTGGAAGGCTTCGCGCCGCTGTGAAACTTGCAGGGGGCATCTAGAGCTTGGTCGAAGGAGAAAGCGGGCTGCTAGGCTGGCTTGCCGCCCTTTTGATGCTTGGGTCCCGCTTGTGCCTCTGGATGCTGGCCATCAACGGCTGCCACCAGCCGGCTGTTGGTAGCCGGTGCGTGGGTCTTGCGCTTGTGATCGTTCGGCTGCTGGCGCCGACTGGACTCTCCAGCCGGCGTTTTGGGAGCTGGGGGAGCCACTTTTCCAGAGGCATCCACTTGCAGTTCGGACTTCATGGAGGAGTCGGCAGTGGCGTATTTGTCTGCTATGCTCAGCAGCTCGTCCAGCGTGGCGGGCTCATCGCAGAGGAGTTTGTGTTTGAGCAAGGTGCCTTCTCTGCACCCGTCCGGGAAGTACTCGATGGCTTGTACCTCGTGCACTCCCTCGCAAGAGTTGCGCAGCTCTGCCCAACGTGTCAGGTAATCATGAGCTGACTCATTTGGGCCTTGAACACATAAGGAGAGCTGGCGTGGCTTGGGAGGACGCTTGTAGGTGCTGGTGAAATTGCGAGTGAAGGTGTCGGTGAAGTTCAATCAGTCGTTGATGTTGTTGGGCTTGAGGCTGTTCAGCCACGTCCGGGTTGTGCCCTGGAGCATGAGTGGCATGTACTTTACTGCAACACGCATGTTGCTGGTTGCTATGCTGGCGGCTGTGGAGTAGTCCACCAGCCAGTCCTCCGGCTTTACCGATCCGTTGTACTTGGGGGTATCTCTGGGGAGTGAGAAGCCCTTGGGGAAAGGCTCATTACGGATGCGAGGACCGAAGCAGGCTGGGCCGAGGTCGTCTTCTTCTTCGACTGCCTGGGACCGAGCCAGTCGATCAAGGCGGTGGCGGGCATCATTCTCCCCGACTCCCTCGCGGCGGCCCAAGTGGCCTGCTAGAGAGGGGTGGTCAACAGGCGGAGGAGACACGCGCCTTTCCTGGCGAGGAGGAGGCGGGCGTTCCTCTCGCCGCTCTACGGCCCTTGGGCGGCTGTCTTGATCGCGCTCGATGGTGATGCGAGTCTGCCTACTGCGGCTACCAGCCGGCTCTGAGTCATGCCGGTTGTGGGTGCCGACTGTTGGAGAGCGGGACGTGGCTCCTTGCTCCCGCCAAAGGGGGTGGTTATCTGCCTGCGCGCCGGCCTCTGATGCCCGGTGACGGGCTTCCTGCTGCGCAGCAGCCACGTCGAGGAGATGGCGGGCGCGCTGAGTCATGCAGCGAAGCTCGTCTCCCTCCAAGTGGCCTAGCTCATCAACTGCCGCCTGGGCAGCCCTTAGGTTCTCTGACGGAGTGGGGTACACGGGCCGCGGGGCCCCCAGCATGTCTGCCAGCACTCCGCCGCGATCACGGACGGCACCAGCCCGGCTGGGCTCGCCAGCAGCTAGCGTGCCGCCTATGGCACGGTCCATCTCCCGGCGGTAGGCTTGAGTGAGACGCTGGGAAGCGGGCAGCTTGTTGGCGTTTTCGAGGAGTGAGACGCGAAGTGCCTCCAGTGCCGTGTTGTCCGCCCCCACAGCGATGGGAGCGGAGAGGCTCTGGATGGCTGCCTGCAGCGGGTCTTGGCCCGACCCGTCGGAAGGCTCGTCGTGGCCGATGGCCAGTACCTCCGTGACGGTGCTGACGGTACTGCCGCAGGCTGCAGTGGGGAGGGGATCGTTGATGATCACCACGTGCTCGGGGAAGGAATCGACGGACGCCGCATCGAGGTCGATGATCATGTCAACGGGTGGGTCAGAGGAGCCCACTGACTCTATGTCAGAGGCACGCTTGTCGACGATGTGGAGCTTGTCGAGGAGCTCGACGAGGCAGCTCTCCAGAGGAACTGGCTCTGCGGCCGGAGAGGGCTCGTCATGGATGTGGATGCCGACGAGAAGGTCGGCGAGTCCGCTCGCGGCGCATGCGGCCTCGGCTCCGCGAAGCATCCCGGTATCCACGCCTGCGGGCGTGCCGGGCTGGTTGTGCTCGCCAGGAAGGAACAAAGTTCCCGTCCAGAACATGTCTCTGGACGACGGTGCACCTTGCCCCACGGTGGGCGCCAAATGTCGGGGTTTTGGTGCGACATATGCCAATGGATGGCTTATCATGCATGGGGACAATAGAGCGTCGCCGGGCCCTGGAAGCGGGATAAGGCGGAACTTAGGACGCCTACGAATCTTACCCAGGTTTGGGGCTCTCCGTGGAGATAACACCCTTAGTCCTGCTCTGCGGGGACTCCGCGTCATGACTAATGTCACTAAGGTGGCTACAAGGTTGCTCCTTGAGCTGTGTTGTCTAGAGGAGGAAGAAGGGCAAGGCTAGCTCTCTACCTTCGCTCTAGGGAATCGGGATGATGACTAGGGTTTCTCCCTATTTATCTCTATGTGTCTCTCTTCTCCTAAGAGTTCAACTCCTCCACATGGAGGACCCTGGGGGGTTTATATAGGCCTACCCCCAGGGGTAAAATAGTAATCGAGGCGGAATGGACCCCAGCTGTCAGCTTCTTTGGGTGCCGGCCTCTCCGCCCATCTGCCGGGGCCCGCCATCTGTGGGTCCTCATGATTGCCTTTCACTGTAGGCGCTCTTCTGCTGACGGCAGCATCGTTAGGAGGGAAGTGGCTACCGTGCCGCCGTCTCCTACCATACACTGCCACCACATCTTGTCTTGTCATCTTGATGAGGTTCAGACTCCTAGGGTACGGTGAGCTGCCTGCTACCAGGCGGACCGTCTCCCCCGGCCGCCTGCCAGGGGCTGCTTGTTTCTGATTCACCCACTGGCCGGTGGGGCCGGCCTCCTGCTGGCCCCGTCGTCTGTGGGTAACGGGATCGTGGCTTCTTCTGACCGAGGCTTGGTCACTGGCAGCATGGCTATAGTGATTGCTAGGTGGCTTCTCACCCCTCGTTGGTTACCCCAAGTGGAAGGTTTGAGATGCAGTGTAGCAGAAGTTTTCCCTTGGTAATACCAAGGATCGATTTCCCAGAGACTCCCAGTTTCAACAAGAAGGTGTCAACTGCTAACGGCACCGGATATTAGCAATCAACATGGACCTGCACACAGATACAAATAACTTTGCTCCCAACGAGTACAGAGAGGTTGTCAATCCCTCCGGCCTTGTAGTTTACAAAGGATCAAACGCAAGTGATAATAGTGATAGGTATAATTGCAATAGTAAGTAAATAGCGGATGTGATCAATGATGATAATATGGACCGGAGTCTCATGATGTTCACTAGTGATGTCTCTCTCCCAAAAGACGATAAAACAGCTATGTGAGGTAAACGAATTACAGCTGGGCAATTGACAGGACCATGTGCGCAAACCAATGCTGACTACATTGCAAGAAAGGTTGAGGTTCAAAGCATGGGCGGTACGCCAAAGTAAGTAGACTGAAATCCATCAATATCTACTACTAATCATCCACCTTGAGATATCTATCCAGAACATCTCGCTGGTATTAAGTTGCGAGCCCCACCCATAGTGTAAACTCAATGCAACAGACAACTGCATTAAAAGAACTTTGCGTAAAGTAAACAATCCTTGCACCCGCGGGCACAAGCACCGTTGTTTTCCCCCTTGTGGCAACAGCACATCCACTAGACTCATGTTTCTGTCACTCAAGCTAGTCATCGAGGGGCATGAACCCACAATCAAGCATAACGTTCCCTCTTGGAGTCACTACCTATTACTTGGCCAAAGCAATAAATAACAATGGAGAACATGCAAGAATTACTTACGAACATAAATATAAAAGAGGTAAATCAAATATATTACTCAAACACAATCTGAACATAATCTCATAATCCATCGGATCCCAGCAAACTCATCATAGCAACAGCATAAGGATTACATATGTGCCTCGATCATGTAGGGCAGCTCACGAGGACTAATTAGTGAAGCACAAGAACGGGAGGAGAACATCACATAGCTACTGGTCATGGACTCATGGTCCAAGGGAGACTACTCACAACTCATCCGGGAGGCGTCCATGGTGGTGGAGAAGCTCCCGGTGGTGATCCTCCCCTCCGGCAGGGTGCCGGGAAGAGTTCTCCTATGCTCTCGATCTTGGAAGCGGTGGCGGCGGCGGAACAGAGATGGGATCGTGAAAAGAGTTCATGTTTCGAGGGTTTCGGGAGACGCTTTAAATATATGCCAAAGGGGGGCATCGGAGGAGCCTCGGGGGGCCCAGGCGCCCCCCCGGCGCGGCCCAGGGGGGCGCCGCCAGGGCGCCTGGAGCCCTGGTGCCCCCCCCCCCAGCTGTCCTTCGGGCGCACGGTAGGTTCTGGAATGCTGATTTTTTATATAATTTTTCTGGATTTTTCCTGGCAGTTCTCGTAATGTGAAAACCTGAAATACAAAAACAGCCGAAAACTGAAACTGGCACTGGGGTGCACTGAGTTAATAGGTTAGTCCAAATATGATCAAAAGTGTATGGAAGTGTATAAATATCATAGCAATATCACCCAAAAGAGGCATGGAGCAAGCAAAAATTATAGATACGTTTTGGACGTATCAACATCCCCAAGCTTAATTCCTGCTCGTCCTTGAGTAGGTAATTGATAACAAGAATAATTTCTGTGGTGACATGCTATTAACCATATAGGACTTTTTCATAGTCATATGACAAAAGCTTACTGAGACAATGAATCTGTAGTAATTAAGTTGCCTCATGAGAAAATCACAAAGAACTGAAAGTTTTACAATATGATACTGAAACATCAAATAGATTTGCAATGAACATTATGTGCAAATATGATAAAGTGATATCTAGCTTGCCCCCTTTAGTGAAGCAAAACATAAATGCAGGGGCACCTCCAAGGTTTAAGTGATGACTAGATACAATGATTTCAGAATAAACGATATCACAATCATGCAAAAGACAATGCTACTTTGGGACAATGCACATTACACTCAGAATGACAATCATGCTCTCAGTAGTTGGTGCTTTTAAGAAAGAAGGTGGAGACTCAACATAAAAGTAAAAGAATGGCCCTTCGCAGAGGGAAGCAGGGATTACTCATGTGCTAGAGCTTTTTATTTTGAAAACATAGAAACAATTTTGTCAACGGTAGTAGTACTTCATATGTGTTATGCATAAGACATCCTATAAGTTGCAAGCCTCATGCATCGAATACCAATAGTGCTCGCACCTTGTCCTAATTAGCTCGGATTTCCATGGATTGTCATTGCATTACATATGTTTCAACCAAGTGTCACAAAGGGGTACCTCTATGTCACCTGTACAAAGGTCCAAGGAGATAGATCGCATTTGATTTCTCGTTTTTGATAGATCTCAACTTGAGGACATCCATACCGGGACAACATAGAAAATAGATAATGGACTCATCTTTAATGCTTAAGCATATTCTCATAAGAGATTGAGGATTAATGTCCAAGCTAAAACTTCCACCATGATACATGGCTTTGGTTGGCGGCACAATGTTCTTCTCTAACAATATGCATACTCAAACCATTCAACCCATGGCAAATCACCCTTACTTTAGACAAGACGAACATGCATAGCAACTCACATGATATTCAACAAAAGTGTAACAGTTGATGGCGTCCCCAGAAACATGGTTACCGCTCAGCAAGCAACTTATAAGAAAATAAGATACATAAGAAACATATTCTTTACCACGATAGTTTTTAAGCTACTTTCCCATGAGCTATGTATTGCAAAAACTGAAGGTTTTAAAGGTAGCACATGTAAATTTACTTGGAGTGGCGGTGAAATACCACATATAGGTAGGTATGGTGGACTCATATGGCATAACTGGTTTAAAAGGATGTGGATGCACAAGCAGTCAGTCCGCTTAGTACAGGGTGAGGTTAGCAAAAGACTGGGAGCGACCAACTAAGAGAGCAATGACGGTCATAATCATGGAGAGCGACAAAGCAACATTGAATCAGGCATGGAAGTTATATCGCTACTCAGAAATAAAAGATCATCAAGGCTTGACAGACTTTCTTTACAGTCTTAAATATGTGTGAGCATACGCCAAGTCAATCAAAATAAATTCTTAAGGGAAGATATTACTAAACCATACCACATCATTGGCAAACAAATCATGTTGGTACTCCAATAACACATTGGGAATCCCCCAGCTATTTGAGACTAACCACAAGAAAACCTGAACTACTAAGCGCCATTATGCACGTAGCATCTTTATCATAGACATATCAACCAATGCAACGGAAGCAAACTCTCTTAATAAGATAAGCATGGTAATTAAAGAGAGTTCAAGCAACCAACTAAACAAAAGCTCTTTAAAAAGATAAGCATGAATACTAAGAGCAGAGCATGATAGTAGCTATTAAAAGACAAAGAACACACACAACAAAGATAGTCATGAAAATTCTATGTTATGTTCTAGGTAGAAGTGGAGCGTGTTTCTCTCCCACATAAAGAACACTGAGTTCCGACTCGTTATGAAAAACTAAAAAGGAAACTAAAAAGGAAACTAAAAGCAAGACGCTCCAAACATAGCACATAACACATGAAGTGATTAAAATATAGTGGAACGAAAGACGAACTGATAATGTTGATGGAGAAGGGGATGCACGGGGGCATCCCCAAGCTTAGACGCTTGAGTCTCCTTGAATATTTCTTGGGGGTGCATGGGGGCATCCCCAAGCTTGAGCGCTTGACACTCCTGAATCTTTTTATCATCTTCCCTCGCACACTTGAAAACTCCCTTCATACATAACTCATCATAATCTGATTAGCGAGGTTAGTACCCATAATAAAATAATTGTACCTTGCTGGAAATAAAGATATTCTTTAAGGTCTACTGTTTCTCAAGATTGCCAAAAGTTTTTTGCAAAGAAAAAGCAAGCTCTAGGTTTGCAAAATGAAGGAAAGGCAAAACAGGACAGAATCTGTGAAAAACAGAACAGCAGGTAGTAATTGATTTCTTCGGGGCACTTCTGCAACTCAAATCAAAAAACTCAGAACAGATGCACGAAAGACAATTATATAGAGAACGCTGTTGAAAAAATTCAGACCAAAAAGATGATCTGGTGATTTTATACGAATTTGTCTATCCAAGGACAGAATCTGTTTCCTGGACAGCACCTCACAACTTTTGAACTTTCTAGCAATCAGAGGCTATACTTGGCACAAAATTGAAAAGCAAAGATACAATGATGATGCTACAGTAGTAACAACATCAAGACACAACAAAAGCAAAAAAAAAATTCATTGGGCTGCCTCCCAAAAGCGCTTTTTTTATGCCTTTAAGCTAGGCATAATGCATATAGATCAAGTTTTATCAAGAGTAAAAGAATAGCTAGCCCGTACAACGGACTCAAAAGGTAACTTGATCTTCTTTCGAGGGAAGTGTTCCATCCCTTTCTTGAGAGGAAACTGAAATTTTATATTACCCTCTTTCATGTCAATGATAGCACCAACGGTGCGCAAAAAAGGACGTCCCAAAATAATTGGACAAGAAGGATCACATTCAATATCCATAATAGTAAAATCAACGGGAACATAATTATCATTGACAACGATAAGAACATCGTCGATCCTCCCCAAAGGTTTCTTTATGGAAGAGTCGACGATACGAACACCAAAAGAACAAGAATCATAAGGTTTCAATTTAAGCATATCATATATTCTTTTGGGCATAACAGAGGTACTAGCTCCAACATCACATAATGCATAGCAAGAGAAGTCATTCAATTTAATTTTTATCATAGGATCCCAACCATCTTCTAGCTTTCTAGGTATGGAGGCTTCTACTCTAAGTTTCTCCTCCCTAGCTTTGATGAGAGCATTAGTGATATGCTCTGTGAAGGCAAGGTTAATCGTGCTAGTGCGGGGGTCTCTAGACATCTTGTGAAGGAAATCAATAACTTTGGTAAGAGTGCAACTATCAAAATCAAGGTCACTAGCATCAAGTAAAGTGGTAGTGGTGTCCTTTAGGTTCACATGTTTGGTAGTTTCTATAGTCATAGCATCACCATTAATAGGTCCATCGGGACCAGGAGTACATTGGGTGCTAAGAGTTTGGATATCCTCAACAACTTGGATAGTAGCAACAGTGTGGTGGGTAGGAAGGCTCTTAATTCTATCTTCTTCCTCCCTTTCTCTAGACCATCTCTCTTTAAGTTTAGCCATCATCCTAATATTTTCATTAATTTGCACTTGAATAGCATTCATAGGAGTGACCTTCCTCTCCTCAGGAGGAGAAGTTCTAATTTTAAGCAATTCTACCTCATTGGCTAAATTGTCTACCTTTGAAGAGAGATCACCTAGTTTGTTTAGTTTTTCTTCTACACTATTATTAAAAGCTTTTTGGGTAGTGATGAAATCTTTAAGCATAATCTCTAGTTCAGTAGTGGAGTTCCTGGTGCTAGGATAAGCATTGTTGTTCCCATAAGAATTAGAGGGGAACGGTCTAGGATTGCTACCAAAATTACTCCTATAAGCATTGTTGTTAAAATTGTTTCTAGAGATAAAATTCACATCTACTTGTTCTTGAGCAATCAAAGAATTTAAAGGAACATCACGAGGATCAACAGAGGATTGCTTCGAAAGTAGAGACATGATCAAGTCAACTTTTTCATTTAAGGAGGAAATCTCCTCGACAGAGTTTACCTTCCTACCTGTTGGAGCGCGTTCGGTGTGCCATTGGGAATAGTTGGTCATCATCTCATCGAGAAGTTTTGTGGCAGCACCAAGTGTAGTTGACATAAAGGTTCATCCCGCGGCCGAATCCAACAAGTTCCGCGAGGTAAAGTTCAAGCCTGCATAAAAAGTTTGGATAACCATCCAAGTAGTCAAACCGTGAGTAGGGCAGTTCTTGATAAGAGATTTCATACGTTCCCAAGCTTGGGCAACGTGTTCATTATCCAATTGTTTAAAATTCATTATGTTACTTCTCAGTTGGATAATTTTAGCAGGTGGATAGTATTTTCCAATAAAAGCATCTTTGCACTTGTCCCATGAATCTATGCTATTTCTAGGCAAAGACTGAAACCAAATTTTAGCTCCTCCTCTCAAGGAGAAAGGAAAAAGCTTAAGCTTAACAATATTACCATCTATTTCTTGGTACTTTTGCATATCACAAAGTTCAACAAAGTTGTTCAAGTGTAAAGCAGCATCATCTCTAGCACCGGAGAATTGATCTTTCATGACTAAGTTTAGTAAAGCAGGTTTAATTTCATATGAAGGTGCTGAAGTGGCAGGCGTAGTGATAGGTGTGCTGATAAAGTCATCGTTGTTGTGACTAGTGAAGTCACACAACTTGGTGTTCTCGGTGGACCCCATTGTAGCAAGCAAGCAAGATAACTATTTTTGTGATTTTCGTTAAAAGATACTAAAGCAAAAACTGAAAGGTAAACTAACAAGACTTAAAGCAAAGGTAAAATATAGCGTGCAACTCCCCTATCCTGAAGAGTGGAGTCCCCGGCAACGGTGCCAGAAATTGCTTTGCTAGGTGGCTTCTCACCCCTCGTTGGTTACCCCAAGTGGAAGGTTTGAGATGCAGTGTAGCAAAAGTTTTCCCTTGGTAATACCAAGGATCGATTTCCCAGAGACTCCCAGTTTCAACAAGAAGGTGTCAACTGCTAACGGCGCCGGATATTAGCAATCAACGTGGACCTGCACACAGATACAAATAACTTTGCTCCCAACGAGTACAGAGAGGTTTTCAATCCCTCCGGCCTTGTAGTTTACAAAGGATCAAACGCAAGTGATAATAGTGATAGGTATAATTGCAATAGTAAGTAAATAGCGGAAAAGTAAATAGCGGATGTGATCAATGATGGTAATATGGACCGGAGTCTCATGATGTTCACTAGTGATGTCTCTCTCCCAAAAGACGATAAAACAGCTATGTGAGGTAAACGAATTACAGCTGAGCAATTGACAGGACCATGTGCGCAAACCAATGCTGACTACATTGCAAGAAAGGTTGAGGTTCAAAGCATGGGCGGTACGCCAAAGTAAGTAGACCGAAATCCATCAATATCTACTACTAATCATCCACCTTGAGATATCTATCCAGAACATCTCGCTGGTATTAAGTTGCGAGCCCCACCCATAGTGTAAACTCAATGCAACAGACAACTGCATTAAAAGAACTTTGCGTAAAGTAAACAATCCTTGCACCCGCGGGCACAAGCACCGTTGTTTTCCCCCTTGTGGCAACAGCACATCCCCTAGACTCATGTTTCTGTCACTCAAGCTAGTCATCGAGGGGCATGAACCAACAATCGAGCATAACGTTCCCTCTTGGAGTCACTACCTATTACTTGGCCAAAGCAATAAATAACAACGGAGAACATGCAAGAATTACTTATGAACATAAATATAAAAAAGGTAAATCAAATATATTACTCAAACACAATCTGAACATAATCTCATAATCCATCGGATCCCAGCAAACTCATCATAGCAATAGCATAAGGATTACATATGTGCCTCGATCATGTAGGGCAGCTCACGAGGACTAATTAGTGAAGCACAAGAACGGGAGGAGAACATCACATAGCTACTAGTCATGGACTCATGGTCCAAGGGAGACTACTCACAACTCATCCGGGAGGCGTCCATGGTGGTGGAGAAGCTCCCGGTGGTGATCCTCCCCTCCGGCAGGGTGCCGGGAAGAGTTCTCCTGGTGCTCCCGATCTTGGAAGCGGTGGCGGCGGCGGAACAGAGATGGGATCGCGAAAAGAGTTCCTGTTCCGAGGGTTTCGGGAGACGCTTTAAATATATGCCAAAGGGGGGCATCGGAGGAGCCTCGGGGGGCCCTGGCGCCCCCCGGCGCGGCCCAGGGCGCCTGGAGCCCTGGTGCCCCCCCCCC
>LR738712.1:385675502-385796070 GCA_902687465.1 Secale cereale
CCCCCCCCCCGGCTGTCCTTCGGGCGCACGGTAGGTTCTGGAACGCTGATTTTTTATATAATTTTTCTGGATTTTTCCTGGCAGTTCTCGTAATGTGAAAACCTGAAATACAAAAACAGCCGAAAACAGAAACTGGCACTGGGGTGCACTGAGTTAATAGGTTAGTCCAAATATGATCAAAAGTGTATGGAAGTGTATAAATATCATAGAAATATCACCCAAAAGAGGCATGGAGCAATTAGAAATTATAGATACGTTTTGGACGTATC
This sequence comes from Secale cereale, assembly GCA_902687465.1. Lineage (NCBI taxonomy): Eukaryota > Viridiplantae > Streptophyta > Magnoliopsida > Poales > Poaceae > Secale > Secale cereale. The sequence goes on from LR738712.1 coordinate 385,675,772, forward strand.
AGTGATACGCCGCTTAAGAGGCGCCCATAAGATACGCATTCACTGTAGCCACTCCCTTATAGATTATCTAAGGACATGCTCAACTGTAGCCATGCCTTAGTTGTGTCGTGGTCCCCCAGCACGCGTCCCGAGGGGGAGGCGCAGGACCGTCTGCTAGCTGCTGGCTATGGAGCTGCCGCCTGTTCGGGCCCCTGCCGCCTGCAGGCAGCCGCCTCCTGGGGTAAACTATCCCAGGAGGCGGCCTGATGAGCAGGCGGCCCGGGGATAACATGCGGCCCCCAATTGTCTTGAAATACCATGGGTAGTCGATGAGGACACCCGTGGTCAATATCTCCAACAGAGATGGAGGTGCTGCTAATTCGGACAAGAACCGGTGAAAGTGATGAAGCGAAGATGGCAAGATTTTTACACGGGCTGAATGATGAAATATCAATTGTGGAGATGTTTCCTTATGATACACTACAAGATGTGGTTCATCAAGCTATATGAGTTGAGAAGAAGAATCTGTGTAATGGTCGTACTCGTGCTTTCCAAGGTTGCACCACCGCCTGTTCCTGGCAGCGAACACACAACCATATGGTTCTCAGTTTGAGGGTGCACTACCTAGGCATGCACATGCCTCGACGGCTTCCTCACCTGCTATTCGCAATCAAGATAAGCGGTCATCAGCTATAGCAGGAGTATCCTCTGCTCCACCTCCAAAAAATAGTTCTACACGCAACAGCGACATTCAATGCCACAAGTGCAAAGGAAGAGGTCATATTCTTCGGAATGTCCAAGCAAAAGAACTATGATCATCAATGAACGAGGTGAATGGGAGTCTGAAAGTGAACCTGAAGGTGGGAATGATGAAGTGGAAGAGGAGCAAGGTTGGGAAGTAGGAGGAACTATTTTATCTCATGAAGAACTTCATGGTGAAGCTTTGGTTGTATGTCGTTCACTTAATGCCCAGGTTGTGGAGGAGGAAAAGGGGTAGCGTCATAATATTTTCCACACCCATTGCCTTATCATCTCAAATGTATGTCGAGTGATTGTTGATAGTGGCAGCTGCAACAATATTGCAAGCACAGAGATGGTCGAGAAGCTTCAATTGCAAACAAAACGTCACCCACATCCATACCGCATGCAATGGTTGAATGATTGTGGCGCAATTAAGGTGATTAGCAGCATGCGAGTACCAATTTCAGTAGGGACATATCAAGATGATGTTGAGTGTCATGTGGTGCCGATGCATGCTTGTCACTTGCTTCTTGGGCGACCGTGGTTGCATGACCGTGATGTGCAAATCAGCGGGCATGCGAATCGCTTATGTTTTGTCCATAGAGGAGAGAAGTTCACTTGGCTGCCCATGACACCCGAGGAAGTCTATCTTGATGAGATGAAAAGAAAAGGAAAGACAAAGGGAGAGAGTGATCATACACAATGAGTGAGCCACCAACATAGTGAGGGAGTGTTTCCACAGCCAAAAGCTCCACAACCAAATATGACCAAGCCCCAGGAAAAACAAGGATTAGTTATGATGGATAGGAAAAGAGATATGCGGGAATTGAGAGAACCTAATACTCCATTCTTTGTACTCATGTACAAGGAAACTTTCTTGGCTGCTAACGAATTACCCTCCACTCTTCCTAGTGTTGTTTTTGATCTTTTGCAGGAGTATGAGGATGTGTTTCCCAAGGAGATGCCACCAGGTTTGCCACCGAAGCGGGGCATTGAACACCAAATTGACTTGGGTCCGGGCGCCCCACTACCAAACCGACCACCGTACCGAGCAAACCCAAAGGAGACAAAGGAAATTCAGAGGCAAGTCGAAGATCTTCTTAACAAAGGGTATGTAAGGGAAAGTCTTTCTCCTTGTGTTGTTCCCATTCTTTTAGTTCCAAAGAAAGACAGTACTATGCGCATGTGCACTGATTGTAGATCCATTAACAACATAACTGTGAGATATCGGCACCCTATTCCTAGGCTCGATGACATGCTTGATGAACTTTGTGGCTCCACCATATTTTCCAAAATTGATTTGCGAAGTGGATACCACCAAATAATAATCAAAGAGGGTGACGAATGGAAAACTGCATTCAAGACAAAATTTGGCTTGTATGAATGGTTGGTTATGCCTTTTGGATTACCAAATGCACCTATTACTTTCATGAGATTGATGGATCATGTGCTTCGATCCTACATTGGCAAGTTTGTAGTGGTTTACTTTGATGACATATTGATTTATAACAAAACTTTGGAGGATCATGTTGAACATATAAAATGTGTGCTTGATGTCCTATGTGAGGAAAAGTTGTACGCTAACGTGGAAAAGTGCACATTTTGCACAAACAAGGTTGTGTTTCTTGGCTTTGTTGTTTCAGCAAAAGGTGTGGAGGTCGATGAAGAGAAGATCAAGGCTATCCATGAGTGGATGCCTCCACAAAATGTGAGCCAAGTTCGTAGCTTCCTTGGACTTGTAGGTTTCTACTGCCGGTTCGTGAAGGATTTCAGCACCATTGTTGCACCCATGAATGAGTTAACAAAGAAAGACACTTCATTCCAATGGGGTGACGCCCAAGACAAGTCCTTCCAAGAACTGAAGATGAGATGGACATCAGCCCCATTGCTTTCGCTTCCTGATTTTGGTAAGACATTTGAGATTGAATGTGATGCAAGTGGTGTTGGCATTGGTGGAGTTCTAATGCAAGAAGGTAAACCCATTTCCTACTTTAGTGAGAAGCTTAATGGTCCAACTCATAATTATTCAGTCTATGATAAAGAATTATATACACTTGTTCGATCTTTGGAAACATGGCAGCATTACTTGTTGCCAAAAGAGTTTGAGTTTGTAATATATTCTAACCATGAATCTTTAAAACATCTAAAGGGCCAACTCAAACTAAACCGTAGACATGAAAAATGGAGTGAGTTCATAGAGTCTTTTCCTTATATTGTCAAGTACAAGAAAGGGAAAGATAACAATGTTGCCGATGCATTGTCTAGGTGTCACATTTTACTTTCCCAACTTGATGTTAAAAATCCTTGGTTTAGAAAGCATCAAAGAATTGTATGCTAACGACTCATACTTTGCTAAACCATTTTCAAAGTGTGACAAGGGAAAGGGATGGGAGAAGTTCCATTTGCAGGATGGAATTCTATTTTGAGCTAACAAATTGTGCATCCCAGATTGTTCTCTCCGTTTTTTGCTCTTGTAGGAGGCTCACGCTGGTGGTCTCATGGGACATTTTGGAGCCAAGAAAACTGAAAGTGTGCTTGTTGATCACTTCTTTTGGCCGCGCATGAGGCGTGATATGGAACGCTACGTTATGAGATGCGAGATTTGCCACAAAGCTAAGTCCCGCTTGAATCCTCATGGTTTATATACTCCTCTATCTATTCCAAATCCTTCGTGGGAAGATATTTCTATGGATTTTGTTCTTGGTTTACCATGGACTAAGAGGGGGAGTGACTCGGTGTTTGTGGTAGTTGATCGTTTTAGCAAAATGGCATGTTTTATCCCATGTCATAAGAGCGATGATGCTTCACACATTGCTAATCTGTTTTTCACGGAAGTTGTGCAGCTACATGGAGCTCCATGCACGATGGTGTCAGACCGCGACACCAAATTTCTGAGCTACTTTTGGAAGACCTTGTGGGGAAAACTTGGCACCAAGCTCCTATTTTCCATGACCTGCCACCCACAAACTGATGGACAGACTAAAGTTGTCAACCGAACGTTGTCCATGTTGCTACGAGCAGTCCTCAAGAGGAATTTGAAGATGTGGGAAGAGTGCCTACCTCATGTGGAGTTCGCGTATAACAGGGCAGTACATTCAACCACTAAATTTTGCCCATTTGAACTTGTTTATGGATTCAAACATATTGCTCCCATCGATCTTTTGCCTTTGCCACTACCGAAACGAACCAGCCTTGTTGCAAGTAAGCGTGCTGATTTTGTCAAGAAACTTCATGGTCATGCAAAGGAGAACATTGAGAAAATGACTGAACAACATACGAAGCGGGTCAACAAGACCAGGAAGAAGCTGGTGTTCGAGCAAGGCGATTTGGTATGGGTACACCTTCGGAAGGACCGTTTTCCTGAGCAACGCAAGTGCAAGTTGCAGCCACACAGTGATGGGCCATTCGCGGTGCTTGAGCGGATCAACGACAATGCTTATGAGATTGCTCTTCCAGAAGAATATGCTGTTAGCCCAACCTTCAACATCTCCGAACTTTCCCCATACTTTGGGCCTTTAGAGTCGAGGACAACTCCTTCTGAAGAGGGGGGGGTGATGAAGGACATCCCAACCATGGACACTACACCACCAATCATCAACGGTCCAATCACAAGAAGTCGCGCAATGCAAATACATGATCAGGTGAACGCTAACTTAAGTCTATCATTTGACCTTGAAAACATGATTGTACCTTCACCTCCTTTGTTGTTGGTTGAACTCAGGAGCGATATTGAAGAAGGCCAAACACATTTCAGTCCGCGCAAAACAATGTTTTATGGAGAAGAAACAAAGTTAGGAATCCATGAAGAAATGAGTTGTCTGCTGAAGAAACATTGTTCCGGTTGTGACGGAACAATGTTTTGCACGAGTTTGGATATCCCGACTTGTGAAAGGTTCCTAGAACTCGAGTTTTCTGCTGAAGGAAACATTGTTCGACCCCAGTGAACAATGTTTGGTCGGGAGCTGCCAACCACCTCCAACGAGAGTTTTCCAGAAGCTACCTCATTAAGTCTCTAAGCAATTTAGTCAAACCAAAGCTGGTTCTCTTTCACACCTAAGCTGGTTCTCAAAGCTAGTTTTATTTTACACCTATCTAGGGGGGTTGTCCCGATTATAAATAAGCTAGCTCTTCCCTTCGTTGGGGACTTTTGCCATTTCTATCAAAGACCAAAGACATAGACTCCTCCTGGAATTGGAGAGATCTTGTTACCCTTATTCTCGTGATTCCTTGAGAAATTGATCCTAATTCGTGCTCCACGACTAGATCGTGTTGTGTGGGTTAGAGTTCGTGGTTTCCCTTGCGGATTGCACATATCATGTGCTCCACGACTTGCGAGTGTGGTTGTGTGGGGTAGTATTGTGGGTTGTGGATCGGCGAATGTTCAGATTGCAAGCTTCCATGAGCATCCTCCTCATCGGGTCATAAATCTCTTATTTTCCATTTTTCGGCTGCTTGCAGCTAGTTATCCCCATCCTTTATCGATCCTACGCCATGAAGATCGGACCTCCCCTTGTTCACCCTCTTCTCCGAAGACGGTGGCATATCACTGCACCCCTCGGATTTCCCATCCTACCTTTCCTCACGAAGCGGTATCTTCTAATCTAGACCGTTGATGTGTCTAGGGGGTTGTACCAATGACGAAGTGTTTAAATGAAAGGTAAATAAGTACAAGCCTGCAATATTTTGAATGCATGACATATTTGTTTGTGACTATTGCACATGAATTAAAACTCAGAACTGCGAGACCCGATTAAAATCTAAAATCCCCCGAATTCATAAGAAAAGCTAGCATGTGGAAGAACTTAGCGAGTGATCGCACATATACAGAAAGCTAAAAGTTCGGGTGGGGTATCCTTTTCCTCCAGAGAAGCCCAGGTATAACTGGTTTTGGTCCAGAAGTGCAGGCTGATATATGACCATTTTATCCACTTGCACAGATAAGTTCAAAATGTAAGTTCTGACACTTCGTATTCAGATTAATACACACCTGTACTCCTCGATCTTCAATGTAGAAGTTGGTAAAATAAACGGCAGTACATTATCTGATCTCATGAACCAACCTAACTCCGAACAATGGGCGAAGCAGAATAGGTAAGCAATACAGCAAGAGCATCCCAAATTAGGACGGGGAGATGCACTTACAGGAGGTATGTGAAGAATATTTTTACGCTTCCAATGCTTCCATGCAACATCAGCGCGCCGAACATCCAGCAAAGAAACAACTAATGAAGAGCATGTACCGACAAAATAAATTAAGATTAAGGCAAACAGTAACCAAGGGAGAGTGAAGAAAAACAGGACCGAGAAGGAATGGAGCCACACCGGCTGGAGTCTGCAGCATGTGCTTGAAGGTAAGATGCACCTGCACATGACAACCTCCCCAGAGCTCTTCTCATGTCGCCGCTTGACATGAATAGTCTGGGCATCAAAGAACGAATCCACCATCCTAGCCATGAACCTGAAACTGACTAAACCAAGATATCAAAAATAAGATTTAATCCAACCCATAGCAGCGTAATCAACTTGTAAATTGAGAATCAAATCATGTTGCTATTGATCAATCATCAATCACTGTGAGCCGAGGACTGGACACCGTGAGTCAGGTAATGATGGATCATGAATTAGCAAAAATGAACATAACATTTGAGACGCAAGAATCCTTCTGTGGCCTCTTCCTCTTCGCTTGTTTGGCCAACATCGCTTCTGGCTTTGATGCAGAGCATCCGCCATCTATCCCCATGGACTCTACTTCAACCACGCAAGATACAAAATGACACATGACAAGAGCAAGGACACGTGCAATGGAAACTGAGGTGAATTCCTTCCTACTTGACACATGCATTGACATGAATGGAACTTTGCTCTACCTCACCAACATTCTCTATGTGTCATTAGGTACCAAGAAGATCATCACCAAGAAGGAGGAGAAGGACCCCAAGGCCAAGGAAGTGAAGAAGAAGGCCAAACGCTGCTGGACAGAAAGTCCTAGGTGACCCCATGCGCACGGGCCCCCGAGACCCCATGCCCACGGGATCCACAGGACGCTACGCTGTAGCACCCCGTGCGCACGGGCGTGTATTGTGTGAGGGGGTCTTGTATTCAGGGGTCCTCAGGCATTCGGGTCGTTGAAGCTGGGCCGTATTGGTGGGCCACGTAAAGAAGAAGCAGAAGACTCTCCCCTGTGTTCGGTCAGGACTCCTATGTATGTAGGAAGGAAAGTGTAGAGTCCGGATGTATCAATTACTTCCTCACCAAGTCACACTTGTAACCCTAGGTCCCCTTTGGTGTGTATATAAGCCGGGGGGGTTTAGTCTGTAGAGGGGATCATCAACATCACAATACCCTCATAGGCTAGGCTTTAGGGTTTAGCCATTACGATCTCGAGGTAGATCAACTCTTGTATTCATATTCACCCATATTAACATAGCAGGAAGTAGGGTATTACCTCAATCGAGAGGGCCTGAACCTGGGTAAACATCGTGTCCCCAGCCTCCTATTACCATCGATCCTCTAAACGCATAGCTTGGGCTCCCCACCCGAGATTTGCCGGTTTTGACACCGACAATGGTGCTTTCATTGAGAGCTCCGTTGTGCGCTCGCGATGAGCGGTCGATGGCTCGCCTCGTCATCAGCAACGAGATCACCCTCAGAAACAACTTGGCCATTGGCCAGGTTCTCCAGCTCGGCGGATTCACTGTATGCACCTGCATGGCCTCAGGGCCAGCCGCACTCCCTGCGATCAACGAGCACCACCCCTATGTCGATTCTGGCCACTCCGATGATGCGGCCTCGATAGATCTCTCACCCTTAAACGAGCTGCTGGATTGCATCGCCGCCCTGGGGCTTTCATCGCCGGTCATGATGAGATCGATCCCTTCCCGATCACTCATCTAGTGGCAGCAGTTGAGGACGGAGCCGAAGAGACTCCTCCTATCGAGACGAAGACCATCACAGTTCGGATCTCCGAACCCATCGAGCCGAACACATCCCTGATGGGATGTATGTTATGTTCCTTAAGCTCTGGGATTGACACTGGGCAGGGAACGATTAGACCCTATCGAACCCGGATCACCTACATCGGAGGTTGTCAAAACCCCGAATACCACCTTGGGTTGGGATCCAAAATTACCAACACCCATCCACCCTGGGAAAATCTCTCCAAGTAAATCCGGACACCCAAACATAGATGATCTCACGAACATACAGCAACAGCCTGAGGAAACGGTCAACCACTTCTGGGCCAGATTCCTGCTTGTTAAAAACAAGATCAGGGACTGCTGCGACGACGAGGCGGTCTCTCTATTTTATCGCAAATGCATGGACGAGGGAGTCTTGAAAGCCCTCAACCCGCGTCGTGTTCCGAGTTTCACAGAACTGTCGCATTTAGTACAAAAGTATTGCGTAATAGAAAACACTTGCAAAGCCCAGAATACACCTCTCGAACAGTTCGAACAGTACACTATCAAGGCTAAACGGACATACCCTAGCAGGTCCTCTGACAATATGCCTACTGGGAAGAAGAACAAACCCTTTTTAAGGCACATAGATGAACTGCTCAATAAACCTTGCCAAATACACGCAACCTCGGACAATGTCCCAAACCATTGCCTTAAAGCATGTTGGGTACTCCGACAGGTAGCAAAGAGCGGTACGGCAATTCTTGCCACCGCCGTATCAAGGGATAAAGACATCGATGTCTTCACTGTCTTCGAGACGTTCTCCTCAAATAACTGCCGCAAGAGAGCGAATCGCGAACTTGCCAAGGTATACCAAATTAGCTCTACAAGCCCATGGAGCGACACAGCAATTAGTTTTTCTGTCGAAGATGCACCTCGAGTCCAGCCAATCCGAGCATTAGCAGCTCTTGTACTAGATGCAATAGTGGAAGGCTTCCCCCTCACTAAAGTACTTATGGATGGAGGAAGTGGACTGAACCTCCTATATGAGGAAACGCTTGCAAAAATGCAGGATTAAAAATCCCGAATTGAGCACACCAACACAACCTTTAGAGGAATTATACGCAGCCGCGAAGCCTGATGTTCGGGCAGCATTAAGCTCGATGTAGTATTTGGCACATCCGATAACTATAGATCGAAGGAACTGCTCTTCCACATTGTTCCCTTTCATAGCGGATACCACACCCTTCTAGGACGGGGCGCTTTCTCACGCTTTCAAGCTATACCCCATTACGGGTACATGAAGCTTAAAATGTCAGGGCCCAATGGAGTGATCACATTAACAAGCGATCCGGATGGAGCACTCCGCACCAAGAACAAAATGGTAGCCTTAGCCTTAGAGGCATTATCAGAAGCCCTCGCGGCCGAGGAATTAACTACCTTACGATCAACTGTGGATAAGGACGATGTGATCCTCGCAAAAAGATTGAAGTCTACCTCCTTCAAGCCAGCAGATGAAATCATCAAATTCCAAGTGCACCCAACGGACCCTAATAAGACAGCATCCATCGGGGCATAGCTGGATCCGGCGGTAGACAGTGTGTTACGTGCCTTCCTTCGAGAAAATTGGGATATATTCGTCGGCATCCTTCAGATATGCCAGGAATCCCACGCATGCTAGCCGAACACAGCCTCAATATTATCAAAGGGTTCAAACCAGTCAAGTAGTCACTACGACGGTTTTCTGAACCCAAAAGACAAGCAATGAGAGAAGAGCTAGCCAAGCTATTGGAAGCTGGATTCATCAGAGAAATTAAACACCCGGATTGGCTAGCTAACCTAGTCATGGTGCCGAAGAAGGATAAATCCTGGCGCCTCTGCATCGACTTCACATACCTAAATAAGGTATGTCCCAAGGATCCCTTTCCTTTGCCCGCATTGACCAAATTATCGATGCAACGGCCGGACACGACTCGTTGTGCTTCCTTGATGATTACTCCGGATACCATCAGATAAAGATGAAGGTATCCAATCAGGCCGCAACGGCATTTATCACCCCGTACGGTCCATTTTGTTTCAACACTATGCCCTTTGGACTTAAAAACGATGTCGCCACATATCAACGCATGATTCAAACATGCTTCGAAAAACAAATTGGCAAAACAGTGGAGGCATATGTTGACGATGTAGTCGTTAAGACCAAACACGTCGAGACTTTGGTGGAAGATCTCCGCCTTATGTTTGCCAACCTTCGAGAATATGACATAAGGCTCAATCCGGAAAAATGTGTTTTCGGTGTTCCAGCCGGAAAGCTATTAGGGTTCATCGTATCCCATAGAGGAATCGAAGCTAACCCAGCTAAAATCCGGGCCTTGTCGGAGCTCAAAATACCAACTGACCTCAAGCAAGTGCAAAAACTAGCAGGCTGCGTAGCGGCCTTAAGCCGCTTCATCTCCAGATTAGGAGAAAAAGCATTGCCACTTTATAGATTGCTACGACGCACGGACAATTTCGAATGGACGAATGCGGCCATAGCTGGATTGGAAGAAATAAAAACTCTACTAGCGAGCAACCCAATCCTAGTCGCCCCCGGTGTTGGCGATCCAATGTTGTTGTATATATCAGCCACTCACCGGGTAGTGAGTGTCGTGCTCGTCGTTGAACGAGCCGAAGAGGGACATAAATTCCCCGCTCAAAAGCTCGTATACTACGTATCTGAGGTTCTAACACCGTGCAAATCACAGTACCCCCACTATCAGAAAATTGCCTATGCGGTCTTCATGTCATCTCGAAAACTCCGACACTACTTTCAAGAGTGTTCTATCATAGTGGCATCCGAGGTACCACTCAACAATATTATCAACAATAAAGACGCCACTAGACACATAGCCAAATGGGCCATTGAGCTCTTACCGTTCGAAATATCTTATAAGCCACGCCGAACTATTAAATCCCAGGTGTTGGCTAACTTTGTCGCAGAATGGAGCGAAGCCGAACTCCCTAAAGAGTACGGCTCATACTCTCACTAGACAATGTACTTCGACGGTTCCAAAATGCTAGTCGAATTGGGGGCCGGCGTAATATTGATATCTCCAACTGGGGATACAGTTCGGTATGTCCTGCAGATTATGTACACGAACTCAAACAATGCGGCCGAATATGAGGCCCTATTACATGGTCTCTGTCTAGCTGTATCCATGGGCATACAGCGCCTCGAGGTACGCGGAGACTCAAACCTTGCTATCTCCCAAATTAATGGAGATTTTGATGCGAAGGATTTAAAAATGGCATCTTATCGCAATGCTATATTGAAAATGTCGGCTCGATTTGAGGGGTTGGAATTCCATAACGTAGCCTGGGATAATAACCACGCCGCTAACGTATTTGCTCGTATGGGCGCAAAACGTGACCCCATCCCACCTAACACATTTGTGGAAAGCTATTTAAGCCATCAGTAACATGGCAGGACGCGAGCGGCGACACGAATTCAGATCCAAACACACCCCTGGCCGAACTTAACCAAGAAGTCATCGGAGACCCAGACATGGAGATAACTCCCTCGGCTCATGAAATCATGGCTGTCATAGCCTCCTGGACAGAGCCCTTCCTAGCGTACCTTAAGACGCAGGAACTCCCCGATGGCCAAAATGAGGCCCGCCGCATAGTCCAGCGCTCTAAAGCCTACAAAGTTCACAAAGGTGAACTATATAAGAAAAGCACAACTGGTATTTTACAAAGGTGCATCTATGAAGAGGAGGGAAGGCAAATTCTCACTGAAATACACGCTGGAATGGGCGGCCACCATGTCGCAGCCCGGGTGCTCGTAGCCAAAGCTTTTCGAGCTGGCTTTTACTGGCCCACTGCCCGAGCAGATGCCCAGACCTTAGTCCAACAATGCGTTGGCTGCCAGCTCTTTGCAAATCAAAGTCACGTGCCTCCCACCACTCTGAGAACAATCCCCATTACTTGGCCTTTTGCGGTCTGGGGGCTTGATATGGTCGGACCTCTTAAAGGGGGAAGCCATAAATAGAAATACTTACTAGTGATGGTAGATAAATTCACTAAATGGATAGAAGCCAAGCCAGTAAAAACAGCTGAGGCAGGGCCCGTGATAGATTTTATATCCGGCGTAGTACACCATTATGGTGTCCCTCATAGTATTATCATAGACAATGGCTCCAACTTCCAAGCTGACGAGGTAAAAAAACTGGTGCGCCAAGTTAGGTATTAAACTTGATTACGCTTCTGTGTACCATCCTCAAATAAACGTTCAAATCGAAAGAGCCATTGGTCTGATAATGAGCGGCATTAAACCCCGACTAGTGCACTCCCTACGGGAGTCTGATAAACACTGGGTCGAAAAGTTTGACTCCGTACTCGAGCTATGGACCATACCTAATCGTACGACCGGATACACACCTTTTTTCATGGTGTACGACACAGAGGTTGTTCTGCGCTGCGACATTATTCATGACTCACCTCTCCTACTTCTCGAGCTTGCATTGTATTCCCTCAAAGAGGAAAGGGTGATGTAGCACAGTAGTGTAAGTATTTCCCTCAGTTTTTGAGAACCAAGGTATCAACCCAGTAGGAGACCACGTGCGAGTCCCTCGCACCTGCACAAACAAATAAGAACTTCGCAGCCAACGCGATAAGGGGTTGTCAATCCCTTTACGGTCACTTACGAAAGTGAGATCTAATAGATAGGATAGTATAATATTTTTGGTATTTTTGGTATAAGAACAGAAAGTAAATAAAGCAAAGTAAAGTAAGTGGAAGATTAATATGTTGAGAATAGACCCATGGGCCATAGGATTCACTAGTGGCTTCTCTCATGATAGTAGAATTCTACGGTGGGTAAACAAATTACTGTCGAACAATTGATAGAAAAGCGCATAGTTATGAGAATATCTAGGCATGATCATTATATATAGGCATCACGTCCGTGACAAGTAGACTGAAACGATTCTGCATCTACTACTATTACTCCACACATAGACCGCTATCCAGCATGCATCTAGAGTATTAAGTTCATAAGAACGGAGTAATGCCTTAAGCAAGATGACATGATGTAGAGGGATAAACTCAAGCAATATGATATAAACCCCATCTTTTTATCCTCGATGGCAACAATACAATATGTGCCTTGCTGCCCCTGCTGTCACTGGGAAAGGACACCGCAAGATTGAACCCAAAGCCAAGCACTTCTCCCATTGCAAGAACTATAGATCTAGTAGGCCAAACCAAACCAATAATTCGAAGAGACTTGCAAGGATATTATAATCATACATAAAAGATTTCAGAAAAGAATCAAATATTGTTCATAGATAATCTTGATCATAAACCCACAATTCATCAGATCTCGACAAACACACCGCAAAAAGATTACATCGAATAGATCTCCTCGAAGATCGAGGAGAACTTTGTATTGAGATCCAAAAAGAGAGAAGAAGCCATCTAGCTAATAACTATGGACCCGAAGGTCTGTGGTAAACTACTCAAAACTCATTGGTGAGGCTATGGTGTTGATGTAGAAGCACTCCATGGTAGCTCCCCCCATGGGCGGAGCTCCGGAATAGGCCCCAAGATGGGATCTCACGGGAACAGAAGGTTGCGGTGGTGGAATTGGGGTTTTCTCTATTGCCTCGATGTTTTCAGGGTATATGGATATATATATAGGAGGAAGGAGGGCATCGGGGGAGCCAGAGGGGGGCCACGAGGGTGGGGGCGCGCCTAGGGGGAGGGCGCGCGCCCTGGACCCTCATGGCCACCTCTCTTGTTCCCTCGCATGTACTCTAAGTCTTCTAGGTAGATACGGTTCCAAAAATAACTCTCCCAAAGGTTTCATTCCGTTTGGACTCCGTTTGATATCCCTTTTCTGCGAAACACTGAAATAGGCAAAAAAAACAATTTGCACTGGGCCTTGGGTTAGTAGGTTAGTCCCAAAAATAATATAAAAGTGTAAAATAAATCCCATTAAACATCCAAAATAGAATATATAATAGCATGGAACAATCAAAAATTATAGGTACGTTGGAGACGTATCAAACATCCCCAAGCTTAATTCATGCTCGTCCTCGAGTAGGTAAATGATAAAAACAGAATTTTTGATGTGGAATGCTAACTAACATAATTCTCAATGTAATTCTCTTTGTTGTGGCATGAATGTTCAGATCCTAAAAGATTCAAGATAAAAGTTCATATTGACATAAGAATAATAATACTTCAAGCATACTAACAAAGCAATCATGTCTTTTCAAAATAACATGGCCAAAGAAAGTTCATCCTTAAAAATCATATAGTTAGGCTATGCTCCATCTTCATCACACAAAATATTCCAATCATGCACAACCCCGGTTTCAGCCAAGCACTTGTTTCATACTTAAATTTTTTCAAACTCTTTCAACTTTCACGCAATATATGAGCGTGAACTATGGATATAGCACTATGTGGAATAGAGTGGTGGTTGTGGAGAAGACAAAGAGGAAGATGGTCTCACATCTACTAGGCATATCAATGGGCTATGGAGATGCCCACCAATAGATATCAATGTGAGTGCGTAGGGATTGCCATGCAACGGATGCACTAGAGCTAGAAATGTATGAAAGCTCAACAAAAGAAACTAAGTGGGTGTTCATCCAACTTGCTTGCTCACGAAGACCTAGGGAATTTGAGGTAGCCCATCGTTGGAATATACAAGCCAAGTTCTATAATGAAAATTCCCACTAGTATATGAAAGTGACTAAACAAGAGACTCTCTATCATGAAGATCATGGTGCTACTTTGAAGCACAAGTGTGGAAAAAGATAGTAGCATTGTCCCTTTTTTTCTTTTTCTTTTTTCTTTTCTTTTTTTTTCTTTTTTTTTCTTTTTCTTTTTTTGGCCTTTTTTTCTTTGGCCTTTCCTTTTTTTTTGCTTTGGGACAATGCTCTAATAATGATGATCATCACACTTATATTGATTTACAACTCGATACTAGAACAAAGTATGACTCTATTTGAATGCCTCCGACGGTGTACCGGGATGTGCAATGAATCAAGAGTGACATGTATGAAAAATTGTGCATGGTGGCCTAGCCACAAATACGATGTCAACTACATGATCATGCATGGCAATATGACAATGATGAAGCGTGTCATAGCAAACGGAACTGTGGAAAGTTGCATGGAAATATATCTCGGAATGGCTATGGAAATGCCATGATAGGTAGGTATGGTGGCTGTTTTGAGGAAGGTGCATGGTGGGTGTATGGTACCGGCGAAAGTTGCGCGGTACAAGAGAGGCTAGCAATGGTGGAAGGGTGAGAGTGCGTGGTGAGAGTGCGTATAATCCATGGACTCAACATTAGTCATAAAGAACTCACATACTTATTGCAAAAATCTACAAGTCATCAAAACAAACTACTACACGCATGCTCCTAGGGGAAGGGTTGGTAGGATTTAACCATCGCGCGATCCCGACCTCCACACGAAGGATGACACTCAATGAAATACCTCATGCTTCAAATTTGTCACACAGCGTTTACAATACGTGCATGCTATGGGACTTGCAAACCTTAACACAAGTATTTCTCAAATTCACAACTACTCTACTAGCATGACTCTAATATCACCATCCTCATATCTCAAAACAATCATCAAGTATCAAACTTCTCTTAGTATTCATTGCACTTTATGCGAAAGTTTTTACTATACCCATCTTGGATGCCTATCATATTAGGACCGGTTTTATAACCAAAGCACATTACCATGTTGTTCTAAAAGACTCTCAAATAGATATAAGTGAAGCATGAGAGATCAACAATTTCTACAAAATAAAACCACCACCGTGCTCTAAAAGATATAAGTGAAGCACTAGAGCAAAATTATCTAGCTCAAAAGATATAAGTGAAGCACATAGAGTATTCTAATAAATTCTAATTCATATTTATCTCTCTCGAAAAGTGTGTCCAGAAGGGATGATTGTGGCAAACTAAAAAGCAAAGATTCAAATCATACATGATGCTCCAAGCAAAACACATATCATGTGGTGAATAAAAATATAGTCCCGAGTATAATTACCGATAGATGAAGACGAAAGAGGGGATGCCTTCCCGAGGCATCCCCAAGCTTAGGCTTTTGGTTGTCCTTGAATTTTACCTTGGGGTGCCTTGGGCATCCCCGAGCTTAGGATCTTGCCACTCTTTCTTCCATAGTCCATCAAAGGCATACTCAAAACTTGAAAACTTCACAACACAAAACTTAGCCAAAATCACGTGAGCCTGTTAGTATAAGAAAACAAACCACCACTCAAAGGTACTCTAATGAACTCATTCTTTGTTTATATTGGTGTTAAAACTACTGTATTCTAACTTCTACATGATTCATACCCTCCGATACTACTCATAGATTCATCAAAATAAGCAAACAACACACGAAAAACAGAATCTGTCAAAAACAGAACAGTCTGTAGTAATCTGTAACTTTCGAATACTTTTGTAACTCCAAAAGTATTGAAATAAATTGTTAAACGTGAGTAATTTGTCTATTAATTATCTGCAAAAAGAATCAACTAAATAGCACTCTCCAATAAAAAAATACAGCCAAACTCGTGAGCGCTAAAGTTTCTGGTTTTTACAGCAAGATCATATAAACTTCTCACAAGTCTTCCCAAAGGTTCTGCTTGGCACAAACACTAACTAAAACACAAAACCACATCTAAACAGAAGCTAGATGCAATATTTATTCCTAAATATAAGCAAAAACAAAGAAAATAAAATTGGGTTGCCTCCCAACAAGCGCTTTCTTTATAGCCATTAAGATAGGCTTGAGAATTCAATGATGCTCACATGAAAGATAAGAATTGAAGCACAAAGAGAGAATCATATAGCATGTGAAAATCACATCTAAGTCTAACATACTTCCTATGCATAGGCATTTTATAGGAAAACAAATTAGCAAGACAAGCAAGATCTAGCATATGCAAGGAAGAAGAAAGAAACAATAGCAATCTCAACACAACGAGAGGTAATTTAGTAACATGAAAATTTCTACAACCATATTTTCCTTTCTCATAATAATTGCATGCAGGATCATAAGCAAATTCAATAATATAGCTATCACATAACATATTCTCAACACGATCCACAAAGTTGACACTCTTCCAGAATAGTGGGATCAACATTAACTAAAGTCATGACCTCTCCAAACCCACTTTTATCAAAAAATTCATAAGATTGAACATTCTCCAAATATGTGGGATCTAAAGTTGACACTCTTCCAAACCCACTTTCAATATTATTGCAAACATTATTATTAATCTCGTATATGTCATGGGGCTTAAATAAGTTTTCAAGATTGTAAGAAGCATCACCCCAATCATGATCATTGCAACAAGTAGTGGACATAGCAATACTAGCATCCCCAAGCTTAGGGTTTTGCATATCATTAACACAATTGACATTAATAGAATTTACAATAGTATCATTACAATCATGTTTTTCATTAAAGAGCTATCGTGAATCACTTCATAATTTTCTTATTTCAACACTTCATCACAATTTTTAGATTCACGAATTTCAAGAAAAACCTCATAAAGATAATCTAGTGCACGCAACACACTAGCAATTGGTTCAACATAATTGGATCTCTTAAAAATATTAGCAAGTGGATGAGGATCCATAATTTAGCAAGCGAAGATGCAAGTTAACAAAAGGCACATGGCAACACAAGCAAACGAAAAGGCAAACGGAAAAAGGGCAAATAAAACGGCAAAGGTGAAGTGGGGGAGAGGAAAATGAGAGGCAAATAAAGTAGTGCGAAGGATAAGGGTTTGTGATAGGTACTTGGTATATGACTTTTGCGTAAGCCTCCCCGGCAATGGTGCCAGAAATTCTTCTTACTACTTCTCGAGCTTGCGTTGTATTCCCTCGAAGAGGAAAGGGCGATGCAGCACAGTAGCGTAAGTATTTCCCTCAGTTTTTTAGAACCAAGGTATCAATCCAGTAGGAGACCACACGCGAGTCCCTCGCACCTTCACAAACAAATAAGAACTTCGCAGCCAACGCGATAAGGGGTTGGCAATCCCTTTACGGTCACTTACGAAAGTGAGATCCGATAGATAGGATAGTATAATATTTTTGGTATTTTTTGTATAAGAACAGAAAGTAAATAAAGCAAAGTAAAGTAGATTGAATATTAATATGTTGAGAATAGACCTGGGGGCCATAGGTTTCACTAGTGGCTTCTCTCATGATAGCAGACTTCTACGGTGGGTGAACAAATTATTGTCGAGCAATTGATAGAAAAGCGCATAGTTATGAGAATATCTAGGCATGATCATTATATATAGGCATCACGTCCGTGACAAGTAGACCGAAACGATTCTGCATCTACTACTATTACTCCACACATCGACCGCTATCCAGCATGCATCTAGAGTATTAAGTTCATAAGAACAAAGTAATGATTTAAGCATGACATGATGTAGAGGGATAAACTCAAGAAGTATGATATAAACCCCATATTTTTATCCTCGATGGCAACAATACAATACGTGCCTTGGTGCCCCTGCTATCACTGGGAAAGTACACCGCAAGATTGAACCCAAAGGCAAGCACTTCTCCCATTGCAAGAACTATAGATCTAGTAGGCCAAACCAAACCAATAATTTGAAGAGACTTGCAAGGATATCATAATCATACATAAAAGATTTCAGAAAAGAATCAAATATTGTTCATAGATAATCTTGATCATAAACCCACAATTCATCGGATCTCGACAAACACACCGCAAAAAGATTACATCGAATAGATCTCCTCGAAGATCGACGAAAACTTTGTATTGAGATCCAAAAAGAGAGAAGAAGCAATCTAGCTAATAACTATGGACCCAAAGATCTGTGGTAAACTACTCACAACTAATTGGTGAGGCTATGGTGTTGATGTGGAAGCACTCCGTGGTAGATCTCTCCTCCGGCGGAGCTCCGGAACAGGCCCCAAGATGGGATCTCACGGGAACAGAAGGTTGCGGCGGTGGAGTTAGGGTTTTCTCCGTTGCCTCGATGTTTTCAGGGTATATGGATATATATAGGAGGAAGGAGGGCATCGTGGGAGCCGGAGGGGGCCCATGAGGGTGGGGGCGCGCCCAGGGGGAGGGGCACGCTCTGGACCCTCGTGGCCACCTCTCTTGTTCCCTCGCGTGTACTCCATGTCTTCTGGGTAGATACGGTTCAAAAAATAACTCTCCCGAAGGTTTCATTCCGTTTGGACTCCGTTTGATATCCCTTTTCTGCGAAACACTGAGATAGGCAAAAAAACAGCAATTTGCACTGGGCCTTGGGTTAGTAGGTTAGTCCCAAAAATAATATAAAAGTGTAAAATAAAGCCCGTTAAACATCCAAAACAGAATATATAATAGCATGGAACAATAAAAAATTATAGATACATTGGAGACGTATCAACCTCGAGTGTGCATGTACGAGGAGAGAGAAGCCAAGCTAGATCGGCAGGACGATCTAGATGGACTTGAAGAGGAGCACGATACAGCTCAAGCCCGTTCCGCATTTTATTAACAACAGGCCAGGCGATACCAGAGCAGAGAAGTGCGCGCCAAGACATACAATGTTGGCAAACTCATTTTACGCCTCCCAGAGAAGAAAAAGGACAAGTTCAAACCAAAATCAGAAGGCCCCTTCATTATCGATGAAGTACTCACCGGTGGAGCCTATCGCCTTCGGAATGCACAGGACAACCGCCTTGAGCCAAACCCGTGGAATGCTGCCAGGCTCCGATGATTTTATGGATAGTTGGGTAGCAGTTTTTTTCCTCCTTTCAAGTCAGGTCTTGTCTTTTATCTTTTATTTTCTCCTTTTCCTTTTTACGTTCTCTCTCGTTGGCAAGTATTCAGCTCGCCCGAACTGGCACAGGATAAGTACATCCTCGAATGTATCTACCTCAAATATACTTGGGGGCTTCTTTAACGAAGCCCATTACCAATAAAAGATTATTGATTAAAATGTCCTCTGTTTCTTATAGTCCTTCCTTGCCATTATATGCACCAATATGACTTAAGTCCTGGCCAAGCTGGGTTGCCTGGCTCCTATGCTTACCCCTACGTTTCCGATTGTTCGGCTAGGGTGTAAAGGGAGCACCTCTGTGATTGTTACAACCGGGTAATCCGGATATGTACCTCATATTGGGTGAAGCCGAAAGCTAGCGCTCTTAAGGGAATGATCGGTCGGCAGATACACGACATATCGCATTCTAAAGTGTATTTTAAACTACCACAGGATATGGCATCCTACAATCCTTTTCATAGTATTAAAAGCCTAGGCCCGCATCTGTATGCACGCCGACCCAGGGAAAGGAACCCCTAACGAAACTATTCTCTCTGGAAGATGTTTCTTACGTTAAACAGTAATATAACATAACTCCCCAAACAGAGTTTGTCTGTTCAAGCAATTATAACCGGATTGCCTGGTTTCCGAATATATCACGTGTTCACCACATATATAGTATTCGGAAGCACTCCAGACTTTGGGTTTATGGAGGTTAAAGCAGATGGTCGGCCATGACAACCTTTTTTATAAATTCGGCTGGAGATAAGTTTGATGATCAAAGTACATTAATACATAGAATCAAACGACTACTCTTTTCCTATTCCCTCTATAAGGTTGTCTAGTTTACAATCCTGTTTGGATAGCATGGCATCTGTCTCTACTTGGTCATATACCAAATGCGGAGGAATTTCTTGTCCATCTGGCCCTCGAGGTCCCACGCGGGCCATATGATTTGGATCAAGACGAGTATAGCGCGTCCTCCCCATGGCCCAGGCCTCTCGAGCACCCATGCGACAAAATGATGCTTTCCATAGTTCGAAGCGGCGTCGAGCCCCTTTGAACAAGTCCGCCAAGTCCTCCATAGTTTCCGGAGACGAATCTACTGGCCATAAAGCCCTGGCCATACTCTTCATGGCCTTCTGAGCTCGCTTGTGGACTCTGGAAAGCTCTTGCAACATGTCACCCTCAAAACCGGACACTCCTCCTTCGGGCTGCCCAGTTAACAAACCTGCAGGAAAAGTTTTATAAGAAACTTCCAAAATAAGAGACTATAAGGAGAGCTAGGTATAAGGGACATACTGAACATGCCGCCTTTTAGCCTCCAGTTCTCTTCCATGGTACTTGAGAGCTGGGCTCTTACACCCTTAAGCTCCTGTTCCAGCCTAACACTTTTATCCTGCGCTTGGTTTCTTTTCTTTATGGCTTGCGTCAATACGCGCTTGCCATCAGTTGTTTTCCCTTCGGCAATTTTTTTGTCCGCCAAAGCAGCTCTTACTCCCTCTCCAGTTGGTCGGTCGACCCTGTTGATGTATTACAAACAGCACAACTATCATAGTATCCGGACACCATTGTTTTTACCACCAGCATCCTTTCCGGATTCCTTTGAATTTTTCAATTCGGCGAGCCGGGTCCGGCACTCTTCAAGCTCCTTGGATAAGGAGTTATTCTTTTCTTGAAGCACCTACAAAAACACAATGATCCTCAAATCAGTTGTACGAACTGCTTTAAGTCTCGGGGCTACTGGCATGGGAACACCAAAATATACACTCACCCGCATATCTTTTGAAAGCAGGTGAGTGGCTCCAATGAGTCCGTCTTGAGCGGCTTGGATATAGGCATCTACAGAGCTTAGGGCATTAAACGTCTCCTCAGAAAAGGCTGGGTCACGCATGGCTGCTTTCCGCCGCCGGTGAACCATCGCAGCCTCCACTTCGGAATTAGTAACTGACATTCCGTCTGAATCCTCCTGGAGAGGATAATCCGGCACTGAATCAGCATTAACCCATGATGGGCCTGATGCCAGATTGGTTGGAGCTTGGTCTGCATTGTCTCTGGAGACATTCCGGTGTGTATTCCTCCTAAAAGGAAAAAACAAATGATACCGACTTCACCACCCAGCGTGTGTCAAAACAAACATACCTCTTTGAAGGTTCGCTGGTGTTCGCGGTCCTCTTACGCTTCAAGGCCTCACCCGACATGGGCGTCACCCTCTGGGATGACGGTCTTCGCATAGTCCGTCATGAGGAACGTCGTCCCTGTTTAGTATAATAACATACGGTGGGTAAGGCGCACTGGGAATCTTATCTTTGATGAGACATGTCCTAGGTACTTACACGGGAAGAAGGAATGAGGCATGGGTAATCGGCTACGATAGCCACCAGGGCGCCTTCACGGCAGGCTTGATAGAAGACTCTGTCTTCTAGCTCTATGCCTATGTCCAGATCTTCATCATATCCGGGGCCCGCATTTTGAAACTGGTCCTCTGGCTATGGGGCGGGACTTTTAATCCCCTCGATCACCTTCCTCCACTCCTGTTGGGATAAACCGAATTAAATTCGGTCAATACATCATAACAGAGAAAAAGTGGGCAGTCAAGAGAGAGACTTACCCAGTCAGGAGGATTGTACATAGAAAAACCCTCCTGGCACGTTAAACAAATGAAGTCTTGGTTCTCTCCTTTCTAAAGACCTTCTAGGACAATGGCTAGAGCGGCAGGGTCATCCGGACCTGGGCGTAAGCAGCGCGAGGCATCATCCTGGCCATTACAATACCACATTTCAAAGCCTCTGGCTTGAAGCAGCTACACGCGTCGTTTTATTGAAATGGCCATCACTTCGATTATAGATAACCCCGAACTTGCGAGCAATTTGATCTTGCCTGCCAGTCTGCTAACCTCCGCTCTCTCTTCTTCCGAAGGACTGCAGGGACACCAGTTGAAAAGCTTCTTTGGTGGAGCACTGGAATATTTGGGGAGGCCTCGCCGAACTGGATCCGGGAGAGCAACGTCCTCAATGTGAAACCACTCCAAAGGCCACTCTTCGGATGCCTTCTTCGGAGTACTGGGCAGATAGCCTATCCCGGCTATGCGCCATACTTCGGCACCCCCAACTTCAAATATGGATCCCTTTTCTGAGCGAGGGACAAGGCAGAAGAACTTTCGCCACAGCTCGAAGTGAGGCTCGCAGCCCAAGAATGGTTCGCATAAAGCGACAAAATCCACGATATGCAGGATAGACCCCGGCGTAAGATCGTGCCGTCGGAGACCATAAAACTCCAGGAGTCCCCTAAGGAAGGGGTGGACGGGGAACCCTACGCTTCTTAAAAGGAAGGGGACAAAACATACTCGTTCTCCATCGGAGGGGTTGGGAAAGCTCTCTGCCAGGGCTTGATTGTCGATAGAAGTTAGTCTGGCCCGGACGGGGACTAGATCCTCGGGAGGGAGATATTCCTGCGCTTGTAGTGTCCTCAAACGCGCATGGGACACAAAGCAGCTTTTCCAATCTCCAGCACGAGGGCCATGGGGGCGCGAGGAAGAGCTTGTGGCGCTAGCCATGTTTGAAGATTTTTTGCAGGCACTAGGGTTTCTTCCACGAGGAATGGGATGGAGAGGCAACTAGGATCTATTCTCTTATATAGGCGCCTTCCCTACATGGTCAAGGGGGTATTTGTAAAACTGCCCAGATGGTTTGCATTCGTTGGACACGTGGAAGCCAAGGCGACAGCGGCGAGGAATCAAGAGAATACAATATTTAAAGAAGCCGAACTATCATCCAGGAGGACTCACCTTGCAAGACCGAAGACATGAAGCCGGACACAAACTCGTCCTTGAAGGAAAGTCTGAGGGCTACTGAGGGAGTCATGTATTCAAGGGTCCTCAGGCATCCGGGTCGTTGAAGCTGGGCCGTATTGGTGGGCCACGTAAAGAAGAAGCAGAAGACTCTCCCCGCGTTCAGTCAGGACTCCTATGTACGTAGGAAGGCAAGTGTAGAGTCCGGATGTATCAATTACTTCCTCCCCAAGTTACCCTTGTAACCCTAGGTCCCCTTTGGTGTGTATATAAGCCGGGGGGGTTTAGTCTGTAGAGGGGATCATCAACATCACAATACCCTCATAGGCTAGGCTTTAGGGTTTAGCCATTACGATCTCGAGGTAGATCAACTCTTGTATTCATATTCACCCATATTAATATAGCAGGAAGTAGGCTATTACCTCGATCGAGAGGGCCTGAACCTGGGTAAACATTGTGTCCCCAGCCTCGTGTTACCATCGATCCCCTATACTCATATCTTGGGCCCCCCTACCCGAGATCTGCCGGTTTTGACACCGACACCGTGCCCAAGGGACACCCGTGCGCACGGGCCCAACTTGCCCCGTGCGCACGGGCCCTTCAGGATGGTCGGTTCTAGCTGGGCTGTTGGGCCTCCACTCCGTCCCTCTTCGTCTCCTACATCCTCAAGGCTATATGTTCCATACCTAGGACATGTTTTAGGGTTAGCAAAGTGGTGAGAACATTTGAGAGCTTTGCCCCTTGTATCCACTCCATCTAGGAGAGACAAGACCTCCTAGGAGAAGAATCCTTGTGGATTACAAGACCTCTTCATCAAGAGAAGGATCCCAATCATAGGATCATCAAGACCTCATCTCTCTAGGGATTTGGGAAGAACTTTACCTTTGTGTGCTTGTTTCCTTCGATTGACCTTGTATACTTGTGGATCTCATGTATGCTATCCTAGTGGATGTGTGATTTGTGGTTTGTTTGAGTGATTTCTCTTTGTGTTCTTCCTATTTTCCCTCCAAGTGTGAAAAGATCATCCCATAGGGTTCCAACCTACAACATCTTGGTACCATGTGCCATGGTTGATTCACATATTGGAGTCCCCACCCCTCATATTCTAGCTTGATTTTGTTGTTTTTCGTCCTAATCCAAAAATTCCCACGAAAATAGCCATAAAAAATTTTCTTCCATTTTGTTTGATCTTGTGAGATTTTTGTTGTTTTGATCAACGAAACTTGTGTTTGGCAATTGGATCTACACCCCTACCACGCCCCCACAAGCACCCCACGGTCGAATTCCGATGAATTTTGGGCCAAACCCATGGATCCGGGCAAGAACAGTCATTTGCCGCGGACCCCGTGCACACGGGCTATTTTGACCCCGTGCACACTAGCTCACATGAGAGCTCCATGACCGCCCAATTTTCTGGGTTTTTTATTCCCACACGTTTCTTATGCATTCACCCTTAGCCCACACACTCGTTTCTGCTACCACCATGTGTTTTTGAGATTTTGAGTTGCGGTTCCGTTTCCTAAGGTGTTTCGGCTACATGGAAACGGTTGTTCATCATCATCGCCACCATTCATCATCGCCGCAGAGTCGTCATCACCTTCACCACTCGACATTAAGACCAATAACCGTAAGCAAGGATGGTAACATTGACGACACCTTACACTCTACCTTGCCTTTACACTTGATAACCGAGCCTTATTCGCGTTACTTACCCATCGATACTAGCGAGTTGAGAATTGTCGGGTGATACGTCCAAAACGTATCTATAATTTCTGCTTGCTCCATGCCACTTTTGGGTGATATTGCTATGATATTCATACACTTCCATACACTTCTGATCATATTTGGACTAACTTACTAATCCAGTGCACCCCAGTGCCAGTATCTGTTTTCGGCTGTTTTTGTATTTCAGGTTTTCACGTTTCGAGAACTGCCTAGAAAAATCCAGAAAATTTATATAAAAAATCAGCGATCCGGAAACAACACTGCGTCCGAAGGGCAGCCTGGGGGGGCCACAGGGGCTCCAGGCGCCCTGTGGGCGCTCCCCCCCCCCCCCCGGGCCGCGCCGGGGGGCGCCAGGGCCCCCCGAGGCTCCCCCGGTGCCCTACTTTGGCATATATTTAAAGGGTCCTCCGTAACCCTCAGAACAGGAACTCTTTTCGCGATCCCATCTCTGTTCCGCCGCCGCCGCCGCTTCGAAGATCGGGAGCACCAGGAGAACTCTTCCCGGCACCCTGCCGGAGGGGAGGATCGCCACCGGGAGCTTCTCCACCACCATGGACGCCTCTCGGATGACTCGTGAGTAGTCTCCCTTGGACCATGAGTCCATGACCAGTAGCTATGTGATGTTCTCCTCCCGTTCTTGTGCTTCACTAATTAGTCCTCGTGAGCTGCCCTACATGATCGAGGCACCTATGTAATCCTTATGCTGTTGCTATGTTGAGTTTGCTGGGATCCGATGGATTATGAGATTATGTTCAGATTGATCTTGAGTAATATATTTGATTCACCTCTTTTATATTTTAGTTCATAAGTAATTCTTGCATGTTCTCCGTTGTTATTTATTGCTTTGGCCGAGTAATAGGTAGTGACTCCAAGAGGGAACGTTATGCTCGATTGTGGGTTCATGCCTCTCGATGACTAGCTTGAGTGACAGAAACATGAGTCTAGGGGATGTGTTGTTGCCACAAGGGGGAAAACAACGGTGCTTGTGCCCGCGGGTGCAAGGATTGTTTACTTTACGCAAAGTTCTTTTAATGCAGTTGTCTGTTGCATTGAGTTTACACTATGGGTGGGACTCGCAACTTAATACCAGCGAGATGTTCTGGATAGATATCTCAAGGTGGATGATTAGTAGTAGATATTGGTGGATTTCGGTCTACTTA
Organism: Secale cereale; assembly: GCA_902687465.1. Taxonomy (NCBI): domain Eukaryota; kingdom Viridiplantae; phylum Streptophyta; class Magnoliopsida; order Poales; family Poaceae; genus Secale; species Secale cereale. The sequence continues at coordinate 385,701,877 of LR738712.1, forward strand.
CTTTGGCGTACCGCCCATGCTTTGAACCTCAACCTTTCTTGCAATGTAGTCAGCATTGGTTTGCGTTCGTGGTCCTGTCAATTGCCCAGCTGTAATTTGTTTACCTCACATAGCTGTTTTATCGTCTTTTGGGAGAGAGACATCACTAGTGAACATCATGAGACTCCGGTCCATATTACCATCATTGATCACATCCACTATTTACTTTCCGTTATCATTTACTATTGCAAAAACTATCTATCACTACTATCATTGCTTTTAACCCTTTGTGAACTACAAGGCCGGAGAGATTGACAACCTCTCTGTACTCGTTGGGAGCAAAGTTATTTGTATCTGTGTGCAGGTCCACGTTGGTTGCTACTAATCTGGCGTCGTAGTAATTGACACCTACTTGTTGAACCTAGGAGTCTCCGGGGATTCGATCCTTGGCATCTTTGCTAGGGGAAAACACTTCTACTTACTACATCTTACACCTTCCACTTGGGGTAACCAACGAGGGGTTCGAGGCTCATCAAGGAGTATTTTCTGGCGCCGTTGCCGGGGACTCCACTCTTCAGGATAGGGGAGTTGCATGCTATCTTTTACCTTTGCTTTTTAGTCTTGTTAGTTTACCTTTCATTTTTGCTTTAGTTCCTTTTTATCAAAAATCACAAAAATAGTTATCTTGTTCTTTAGTTATCATTATGTCGGGTCCTTATGTCTTTGATGAGGCAGAAGTTCTCACCTTTAAACAAAGAGGTGGGGAAAGTTTGAAAGATGCTTGGTATAGAATTAATGATTCACAAAAAAGAGCCACCAAGAAGCAACCTACTACTATCTTGCTTAGAAATTTTTATGTTGGAATTACTTCTTGGAATAGGTTTATTCTAGATACTGCTATCAATGGAAATTTCCTAGAGGCCCCAGTTTGGGAGTCTCTTAGTATTATTGAAAATCTTGTTGGGAGTCCCCCTGTTGTTAGCATTCGAGAGGACATCACCCTAGCTCACATTATGAAAAAACTTGGAAAAATAGAGCTAGAGATGCCAAGCACTAATAAGATGAATGAGTTGGATCGTAAGATCCAAGGGAATTTGAATAGACTTGATAGCTCCATGCATAAAATTTTCAAAATTTTGGAGACCGTCAAATTCCATGATTCTGACTTTTCTAGGATGGAAAAGATTGAGGAAATATTTGATACCTTAGGAACTACTTTCTCCTCGATAAAAACCAAAAAGGTAGAAACTCCGGCAAAGAGGGAGCCTAAGTTCGTTCACGTTCCAAAGGCTCCCCGTTCTAAAAGCAATCCACCTATTGCCAAAGGGGTTGAAACTGTAAAGACTTTGGAAGAAACACCTATCGTTGATGAATTTATAAATGAATCTTCCCTTGACTTTTATCCTTTTGGTCTTCTACCTAGAAGTATCTCTATGAGGCCTTTATTTGAGAGTCCTCTTAAGACTAGTTGTATTATTGAAGAGCTTTTTTATGATCTTGATGATGGTTCAATTGATACAACTTGATCTATGCATTATGCCTAGCTTAAAGGCATAAATGAAAGCGCTTTTGGGAGGCAGCCAACATGAATAAATTTTTTGCTTTTGTTGTGTCTTGATGTTGTTTACTGCTGTAGCGTCATCATTGTATCTTTGCTTTTCATATTTGTGCCAAGTATAGCCTCCGATTGCTAGAAAGTTCAAAAGTTGTGAGGTGCTGTCCAGGAAACATATTCTGTCCTTGGATAGAAAAATTTGTATAAAATCACCAGATCATCTTTTTGGTCTGAATTTTTTCGACAGCGTTCTCTATATAATTGTATTTCGTGCGTCTGTTCTGAGTTTTTTTGATTTGAGTTGTAGAAGTATCCCGAACAGGTCAATTACTGCCTGCTGTTCTGTTTTTCACAGATTCTGTCCTGTTTTGCCTTACCTTCACTTTGCAAATTAAGAACTTGCTTTTTGTTTGCAAAAACCTTTTGGCAATCTTGAGAAACAGTAGAACTTCAAGAATATCCTTATTTCCAGCAAGGTATAATTATTTTATTAAGGGTACTAACCTCGCTAATCAGATTATGATGAGTTATGTATGAAGGGAGTTTTCAAGTGTGCGAGGGAAGATGATAAAAAGATTCAGGAGTGTCAAGCGCTCAAGCTTGGGGATGCCCCCGTGCACCCCCAAGAAATATTCAAGGAGACTCAAGCGTCTAAGCTTGGGGATGCCCCTGTGCATCCCCTTCTCCATCAACATTATCAGTTCGTCTTTCGTTTCGCTATATTTTTATCACTTCATGTGTTATGTGCTATGCTTGGAGCGTCTTGCTTTTAGTTTTCTTTTTAGTTTTTCATAACGAGTCGGAACCCAGCATTCCTTTATGTGGGAGAGAAACACGCTCCACCTCTACCTAGAACATTACATGGAATTTTCATGTCTATCTATGTTGTGTGTGTTCTTTGTCTTTTAATAGCTACTATCGTGCTCTGCTCTTAGTATTCATGCTTATCTTTTCAAGAGCTTTTATTTAGTTGGTTGCTTGAACTCTCTTTAATTACCATGCTCACCTTATTAAGAGAGTTTGCTTCCGTTGCATGGGTTAATATGTCTATGATAAAGATGCTACTTTCATGATGGTGCTTAGTAGTTCAGGTTTTCTTATGGTTAATCTCAAATAGCTGGGGGGTTCCCAATGTGTTATTGGAGTACCAACTTGGTTTGTTTGCCTATGATATGGTATGGTTTAGTAATATCTTCCTTCGGGAATTTATTTTGATTGACTTGGCGTATGCTCACGCATATTCATGACTGTAAAGAAAGTCTGTCAAGTCTTGATGATCTTTTGTTTCTAAGTAGCGATATAACTACCATGCCTGATTCAATATTGCTTTATCGCTCTGCATGATTATGACCGTCATTGCTCTCTTAGTTGGTCGCTCCCAGTCTTTTGCTAACCTCCACCTGCACTAAGCAAATTAACCATGCAATACATAGCTCATGGGAAAGTAGCCTAAAAACTATTGTGGTAAAGAATATGTTGCTTATGTATCTTATTTCTTATAAGTTGCTTGCTGAGCGGTAACCATGTTTCTGGGGACGCCATCAACTGTCACACTTTCGTTGAATATCATGTGAGTTGCTATGCGTGTTCGTCTTGTCTGAAGTAAGGGTGATCTACCGTGGGTTGAATTAATATGCATATTGTTAGAGAAGAACATTGGGCCGCCAACCAAAGCCATGCATCATGGTGGAAGTTTTAGCTTGGACCTTAATCCTCAATCTCTCATGAGAATATGCTTATGCATTAAAGAGGAGTCCATCATCTATTTTCTATGTTGTCCTGGTATGGATGTCCTCAAGTTGAGATCTATCAAAAACGAGAAATCAAATGCGATCTATCTCCTTGGACCTTTGTACAGGTGGCATAGAGGTACCCCTTTGTGACACTTGGTTAAAACATATGTAATGCAATGATAACCCATGGGGATCCGAGCTAATTAGGACAAGGAGCGAGCACTATTAGTATTCGATGCATGAGGCTTGCAACTTATAGGATGTTTTATGCATGACACATATGAAGAACTACTACCGTTGACACAATTGCTTCCATGTTTTCAAAATAAAAAGCTTTAGCACTTAACCTTTCTTTTACCTTTATGTTGAAGCACCAACTACTGAGAGCATGATTGTCATTCTGAGTGTAATGTGCATTGTCCCAAAGTAGCATTGTCTTTTGCATGATTGTGATATCGTTTATTCTGAAATGATTGTATCTAGTCATCACTTAAACCTTGAAGGTGCCCCTGCATTTATGTTTTGCATCACTAAAGGGGGCAAGCTAGATATCACTTTATCATATTTGCACATCATGTTCATTGCAAATCTTTTTGATGTTTCAGTTTCATGTTGTATAACTTTCAGTCATTTGTGATTTTCTCTTGAGGCAACTTAATTACTTTAGAATCATTGTCTCAGTAAGCTTTTGTCATATGACTATGAGAAAGTCCTATATGGTTAATAGCATGTCACCACAGAAATTATTCTTGTTATCATTTACCTACTCGAGGACGAGCAGGAATTAAGCTTGGGGATGTTGATACGTCCAAAACGTATCTATAATTTCTGCTTGCTCCATGCCACTTTTGGGTGATATTGTTATGATATTCATACACTTCCATACACTTTTGATCATATTTGGACTAACTTACTAATCCAGTGCACCCCAGTGCCAGTTTCTGTTTTCGGTTGTTTTTGTATTTCAGGTTTTCACGTTTCGAGAACTGCCCAGAAAAATCCAGAAAAATTATATAAAAAATCAGCGATCCGGAAACAACACTGCGTCCGAAGGGCAGCCTGGGGGGGCACAGGGGCTCCAGGCACCCTGTGGGCGCCCCCCCCTGGGTCGCGCCGGGGGGGCGCCTGGGCCCCCCGAGGCTCCCCCGGTGCCCTACTTTGGCATATATTTAAAGGGTCCTCCGTAACCCTCAGAACAGGAACTCTTTTCGCGATCCCATCTCTGTTCCGCCGCCGCCGCCGCTTCCAAGATCGGGAGCACCAGGAGAACTCTTCCCGGCACCCTGCCGGAGGGGAGGATCACCACCGGGAGCTTCTCCACCACCATGGACGCCTCCCGGATGACTCGTGAGTAGTCTCCCTTGGACCATGAGTCCATGACCAGTAGCTATGTGATGTTCTCCTCCCGTTCTTGTGCTTCACTAATTAGTCCTCGTGAGCTTCCCTACATGATCGAGGCACCTATGTAATCCTTATGTTGTTGCTATGTTGAGTTTGCTGGGATCCGATGGATTATGAGATTATGTTCAGATTGATCTTGAGTAATATATTTGATTCACCTCTTTTATATTTTAGTTCATAAGTAATTCTTGCATGTTCTCCGTTGTTATTTATTGCTTTGGCCGAGTAATAGGTAGTGACTCCAAGAGGGAACGTTATGCTCGATTGTGGGTTCATGCCTCTCGATGACTAGCTTGAGTGACAGAAACATGAGTCTAGGGGATGTGCTGTTGCCACAAGGGGGAAAACAACGGTGCTTGTGCCCGCGGGTGCAAGGATTGTTTACTTTACGCAAAGTTCTTTTAATGCAGTTGTCTGTTGCATTGAGTTTACACTATGGGTGGGACTCGCAACTTAATACCAGCAAGATGTTCTGGATAGATATCTCAAGGTGGATGATTAGTAGTAGATATTGATGGATTTTGGTCTACTTACTTTGGCGTACCGCCCATGCTTTGAACCTCAACCTTTCTTGCAATGTAGTCAGCATTGGTTTGCGTTCGTGGTCCTGTCAATTGCCCAGCTGTAATTTGTTTACCTCACATAGCTGTTTTATCGTCTTTTGGGAGAGAGACATCACTAGTGAACATCATGAGACTCCGGTCCATATTACCATCATTGATCACATCCACTATTTACTTTCCGTTATCATTTACTATTGCAAAAACTATCTATCACTACTATCATTGCTTTTAACCCTTTGTGAACTACAAGGCCGGAGAGATTGACAACCTCTCTGTACTCGTTGGGAGCAAAGTTATTTGTATCTGTGTGCAGGTCCACGTTGGTTGCTACTAATCTGGCGCCGTAGCAATTGACACCTACTTGTTGAACCTAGGAGTCTCTGGGGATTCGATCCTTGGCATCTTTGCTAGGGGAAAACACTTCTACTTACTGCATCTTACACCTTCCACTTGGGGTAACCAACGAGGGGTTCGAGGCCCATCATCGGGCCACGCCATATTGCGCACCTTAGTGATACACTTAGTCTGCAAAGCTACTTGAGAGTGCAATCATCTTGCTATCATATTGTGCCAATATTCTCTCCCGTGCATATTCCATCATACTTGTCACATATCATCATTGGCTCGAACATCAAGCATAGTACAAAAAAGATACAAAGCATTTAAGCAAATCGAGAAGGACAGAAGCTTGTAAGCAATAGAATTGAGCCATTTTGCATATCATATACCTTGACACCATATTGGTATCATACATACGTCGGGTAGTTGGGATTGAGAACGACACGGTTACTCATATAGGTAGGTGCACATAGCGTATCTTGCCCATTTGACCAATCGAGCTACATCTCTCTAGTATCCGTGCAACAAGAGCATTTTCCGTGGTATCATATATCGAGCTCATCTTTTGGTTGTACGGATCCCATTTATCTTCCGTGCATGCGTTCCCACGTGATATCTTTGGGTTGTGCTCTATTGCCTTACTTGCAAGTTTGTGACTCTTCTCAACATTTTCGACATCTTGACTAACATTTACTTGAGATTTTGTGCCACTATTCCTAATCAAGATCCTCGAAAAGCCTTGTACTTGTAGGTGTGAGAAACAAACCCGATACAAATTACACTATCATAGCATTACATCGAGTGATACTCGATACATTCTCAGTCTTCGGAAAAAGGTAACTTTGGTATTGTTTCTTTCCCTTTCCTATTCGCCACATTTGCTCATGATGGACATGCCAAGTACATCGGTGAACCCGCTCTTTGACGACAAACAAGAACCGAACAACTACGTCACCAAAGTGCATCTTTTCTGCGTCCAACAGGCATTACATGAAGAAAGTGAAGCTTTGAGCGACGGCATTGAGAAAATCGCCACTGACTTGAGGCATTCCAAGCAATGTACATGAGACTACTTCGACACAACTATATCCACCCACATGGATACACTCAACGCCAACATGTCAACTCAAATGGAGGAGTTACGTGCTTTGATGGTCAACCGGTCTTCCTCCACTTCTTCATCACCAAGACGGAGCCACTCAAGTCGTCACTCCTACGACTCTCGTTTTGGCTCAAGTAGTCCGACATCAAGTTCTTTTCATCGAGCCGCACATCAAGACGTCAAGCTAGTCAAAACCCATTTCACGGCAATGGTCCACAGGAGCAACTTTGTGAGCAAGAATGTTGTCATCAACAAAACCGCACCACCTTGGAGCAAGCGCAAGAACGCCAACGTCAATGACAACAAGAGGAAGTTGCCGAAGATCTATGATAAGAACAACTTCGTCGTGAGGAAATGCTCTTCAAGCTCAACGTGCTCTTCATGATGCGGCACGAGATGTTCACGACCATAACCGCCGTGTTCGCGAAGGAGAAGAAGCTCTACGCGAAGGCAGACAAGAATGTCACAATCAAGTCCGAGAGCCACAAGCTACCCGGCTACATCAAGATCGCGACGCAGAACAAGCAATCGAGAACCCACCTCTGCGTCAAGCACAACCATGATACCACGACAATGACCATGAAGAAAATCGTTACGGCAAGCTCAAGTCCACCATGCCAAGTTCTCCGGGAGCACCGACCCTGAAGAGTACCTATCATGGGCATTGAAGGTCCACAAGATATTCCGTCTCCACAACTATGACGAGGAAAAGAATATCGCAATGGCATCACTCGAGTTTCAAGACTATGTCCTTATTCGGTGGTAGCAAGTGATCGAGCGGAGAATGGATCGAGGAGAAACACCCATCACAACTTGGACCCAATGAAAGACGTCATGCGAGCCCACTTTCTGCCAACACACTACAATCGAGATCTTTTCAATAAATTGCAACTCCTCAAGCAAGGCACGAAGACGGTGGAAGAATACTATCAAGAGATGGAGATTGCCATGATTCGAGCTAATGTCAAGGAAGATGATGAGCAAACGATGGCACGCTTCTTGAACGGTCTCAACCACCCTAACAAGAAGATTGCGGATTTCCAGCCATACTCAACCCTTCTCGAGCTAGTTCATCAAGCAACCAAGGCGGAGCACCAAGTCCAAGAAGACTTCAAATATGCCAAGTTCTCTTCCAAGACTCCCTGCTCGTACACTCAAAAGACTACAACTTCAGCACCTCCTACATCGCGAGCATTTCCAAGTACCGGCAACAAATCAACTACCAAGCAAGTGATACCCTCTTCAAGTCGTCCACCGGCAAGCTCGTACAAGTCCAAAACTTCGTCTACACCGGCGCCACAAGATGACCCCGTCAAGACAACTTCTATGAAGTGCTTTACGTGTGGTGACCGAGGACACAAGTCATACCAATGCACCAATTGGCGTACAATGATTGTCAACAATGATGGCACATATGAGTCCATGAGTGAAGACGAGATGGAAGCGATTGAACATGTGGCCATGCATCGACAAGTGAATGAGGATGAAGATCACCTTTTGCGACAATGACTCAAGTCCCGCTCTCGTCATCTCCAAAGTTTTGACACTTCAACAACAAGAAGACAAAGACCAAAGATGTCATATCTTCCACACCAAGGCAGGATTCCAAGGGCGTTCAATCAAAGTCATCATCGACGGAGGAAGTTGTCACAACTTAGCAAGTGAAGAACTTTGCTCCAAGCTCCAACTCATGAAGAAGAAGCATCCCCGTCCCTACAAGGTCCAATGGCTTAGCGACTCGGGCACAATTTAAGTGGAGCATACGGTGCAAATTTTCCTTCAAGATCGGCGCATATGAAGACACCTTGGAGTGTGATGTGGTTCATATGTCCGTGTGCCATCTCCTTTTGGGAAGACCTTGGTAATACGAGCATGGAGTGCAACACAATGGACGAACCAATCAATACAGCTTCAAGATGGAGGGCAAGGAGTTCGTGCTATGCCCTTTGACAGCAAGCCGAGTGATCGCCGACAAGCAAGCACCCACTCATCATGGAGAGAAAAGTGAGAGAGTGACCCACCAAAAAGAAAGTGAGCGCCACAAGCCAAATTTGAGTGCCTCCAGGATGAACAACAAAAGAGATCTAGTGCTTTTAGCCACCAAAAGTGATATGAGAGAAGTGTGTGAGAACCCATCGAGAGTAGTTCACTTTGTCCTCTTGTGCAAAGGTGAACCGGAAAAAGCTGACATTTCACACACTCTACCTCTAGTGTTGTCTTCTTTGTTGCAGGAATTTCAAGATGTGTTTCCCGATGAGCTACCTCCAGGTCTACCTCCTCTACACGGCACCGAGCACCGCATCGACCTCATCCCCAGAGCACCTCTTCCTAACAGGGCACCTTATCGCGTCAACCCCGACGAAACCAAGGAGATCCAATGGAAAGTCCAACAACTCATCGACAACGGCCATGTATGCGAAAGCTTGAGCCCTTGTGCCGTTCCGGTAATACTTGTCCCGAAGAAAGATGGTACTTACCGCATGTGTTTGAATTGTCATCCCATTAATACTATCACCGTTAGATATCGTCACCCAATCCCACGCTTAGATGGCATGCTAGATGACCTTAGCGGAGCCACAATTTTCTCTAAAATTGATCTTAAGAGTGGTTGTTACCAAATTCGCATACAAGAGGGTGATGAATGGAAAAATGCTTTTAAAACCAAGTTTGGTTTGTATGAATGGCTTGTTATGCCAATGTGTTTATCTGAAGCACCCGGAACCTTCATGCGTGTCATGCATCATGTACTTAGACCATACATCGACATATATGTTGTAGTATATTTTGATGACATCCTTGTGTTTAGCAAATCGCTTAAGCAACATGTCACACACCTTCGCACCGTTTTGCAAACTCTTCACATGCAAATTTGGTGTTGACAAACTAGTGTTTCTAGAATTTGTCGTGTCTTTTAAGGGTGTGCATGTAGATGAAACTAAAACTGAAGCTATTAAAACTTGGTCCCAACCCATCAACTTGCAACAAGTGCGTAGTTTTCTAGGCCTCGCCGGATTTTATCGCCGATTTGTGAAGGATTTTAGTACCATTGCATCTCCTTTACACGCTTTGAGCAAGAACAATGCAACTTTTGTTTGAGGGCCATCTCAAGACACCGCTTTCCATGAACTTAAAAACTTTCTTACGCATGCACCGTTGCTTGCCTTACCAAACTTTGGCAAACCTTTTGAGATACATTGTGATGCTAGCGGTAATGGCACAGGTGGCGTATTAATGCAAGAGAAGCGTCCAATTGCTTACTTTAGTGAAAAACTATCTGGAGCGCAACTTAATTACCCCATATATCACTAGTACACGTCGGTGCTATACAAACAGTTTTTAACCCCTTTCCGCGACGGTATTTGGAACCGTCACCTAGTGAGTGACGATGATAGCGGGTCCTTCCCACACGAACCAGAAACCGTCGGGGATAGGGAGCCTTGATGCATACATTTGTCCCTATATAACCGTTTCAGATATCTCAAATATCCCAAACGCTTCGTCCTTGCTACTCGGTTGTGCTCGCATTGCCATCGCAGTCGGAGTTTCGTGGTTTTACCTAAATCTAGGCAGATTCCAGGCACGGGAGTTTTCCAGGCGGATTCCAGGCACGGGAGTTTTACGATGCCTGGCACATCACAAAGAGTTCATGATTATGAACCGTGTACGATAGGTAGATAATCACACGCATTTAGTTTTTAGTTTTCCTGCACCGTATGCGATAGTGTCTGACATCACACACGCTTTGCAAATGGCAACTATGTGCATTGTTACACACGTTTCCTCTCTGTGAACTATGTCGGATTATGATGTACATCGCACACGCTGTGCTTTACTAACCGTGTGTGCTGTAATGACCTGCACACCCTAATTTTGCCCTAATTTAATTGCTGCTATTTAAAATTGAACCTAATTTCAACTTGAAAGTAGGCTTTAGCTTTATTCATATCCATCAGGTTCAAACAACCAATGCATTATTCGATTCATAGGTACATATGTTTAAGAATTACATAAGCACCAAATAAAGAATGATCAACCAGGGTTCTATACTTGTAGTATTATAGATGGTAAAGAAAGAGGTGACAGACATTCCGGTTGCTGAACAAGGTGAAGCGGAATGGCCCTATTGTGCTCTCCTGGATGCAGAAGGCATGCAGAACTCTAGTCCAACCCCTTGTGATTGTCGTCCGCCAATCATGTAGTTTGAGAGGTAATCTTGAGTAAACTGCTTCAGGATCCACTGCAAAGGAAAAAAGATTCAGACATTGTCATCTAACACAACTCATTATGGGCAGTAAAAAGAAGGCTACAGGGTTCTTACTTACCATCCTGCAGTTCACTGTTGTCTTGCATAAAGTGTAAACAAATAGTTCGATTGACGTCTTTGGACCCATTTTAATAACAAACTTTATCAGTTTCCTCACTTGATGCTGGTTCATGAATATCTCATTGCCTCGGAAAGGGTCGAAGTATGGAACTTTGGCAATGATATATGTACCTAAAAGCACCAAGTTAATATTAGAAGCTAAGCAACAATTGAAAAATGATGTAGTACAACACTCCCTCCATCCCATTATATAAGATTTTATTACATGTATATCTAGACATCATCAGAACATTAAGGTAACAATCTTCCTTATTGCTATGTAGCATGGGATTGCATATTTAGTCACTCGGTACAACGTATGTTGCTATGTAGCCTCAGATATATTAAATATGGCCCTAGTTAACCTACTGATATATGGGTTATAGATATATTCAGTGAAATGATTCGACGATTAATCCCTTATCAGCCCCAGGCTATATAGGTACCAGCTACCGATATCCTGAACAATGAGTATATATAAGTAATGCGCTGAAAATAACCTTGATGGAAAACAACACTGTTCTCAATATTGTCCTGCATGAGTGCATATAAAGGCATGTTAACAACAGGCTAAACATCAACCAAATATATCCATGGTAGACAACATAATCTACAAACGATAGCTTTAGTGTGTAGGCTTAAGCACGCTAGTTAAGCAAAACAAGAAGTGGAAAGGTGTGTTAACTGCATCAGTCATAACATTTAAAAACAAGCAAATAGTCATTCAAACTGGTATTGTGCAGGTCTAAAGTACACTAGTTATTGTTAAAAAACAAAAAGGCATGTTAACTGCAATATCCTTAATAGCAACCAAATATCGTAATTCATAGTGTTATTGATGAAATTGAACTGCACGGCAAATAGTTGCACATATAGAGTATCACATTGTGAAGAACTGAAATAAACAAGTCATAAGGCCATGTCTAGTCGATCCTCAAAAGTTAAAGGACTAAAACCCTTAGTGCATATATATATATATATATATATATATATATATATATATATATATATATATATATATATATATATATATATATATATATATATATATATATATATATATATATATATATATATATATACTCCAGCAATTTTTGGCCTTTTCTAGTCGATCCCCTAAACTTAACGTTGTAAGCTTCAATTTGATCAAGTTCAAAGCAGGTTCAACCAAAAGTAGCATGCATTCAAACATAAACATAGATAGTTTTGCATAACCAAACATAAAAAATAAATTTAAACTAAGCTAAACTATTTTTGGTCAAAGTAGAGGTCGAGCCAATCCTTCCTCGTCATGTACGGTGTGCCGCGAGCCGGGTCTGGGCCGGTGTCGTCGTCGGGGTCGCTGGGGAAGGCACTCCTCCACTCATCGACAGCGATCTCCTCGTCCCCGGGGCCCACCTCGACGACCTCCGTGCCTTCGTCACCGCCGCCTTCGACCTCGTCATCGGAGGAGAGCGCGATAACCTAGCTGCCCTCTGCGCTGCCGTCCTGGCCGCCTTCGACCTCATCATCGGAGGAGAGCGCGATAACCTCGCCACCCTCCGCGTCGGCAAAGATCGCCCGCTCTGCCTCCATGAGCTCTGGATGCTGCCGGCGGAGCTCTTGCACGTAGGCTTCGGCGATGGCATCGGCCTCGAGGCGCTCCCACGCCTCGCGGTCCTCCCGCGCCATAGCCGAGCTCACCACCCCTGGCTCCAGCAGAATGAGGTCGATCAGACGTGTGCCAAAGGGGAAACTGAGCCTAGCCGCCGCGCGTGGTAGCGGGCCTGCCATCGATCAAACTCCATGGCCGCGAGCTCGGCCGTGTGGAAGCTACCGAGCCACCGGCGGGTGTGGGTCTCCCGATCTGTAATCTCGGCGACCCACGTCCCCCACTGCCGCTGCCGGACCTCGAGGTAGGACCTCGTCGGCTGCCGAGCCCGAGGAAGAACGAGGAAGTCCTCGAACTGGCATAGGGGCGCGGCGGCGGGCGGATAGGGGGACCGGTGACAACGGATCGAGCCCGTGGAGGACGACGGGGACACCTCGGTGGCCACCTTGCCGGCGTCGGGCGAAAAGGCCGCGATAAACCTCTTTTTGGCTATTGGATCCTCGAGCTCCCCGGCACACATGTATAGGTTGAAGATGGAGGCGTCGGCGATGGCGGGGACCTACCAATGATTTCGAGGGTTGTGTGTGTCTGTGTGAGCGGAGGTTTTGGGGAGTGTGTGGTGTGTGTGTGGAGGGGGCGGGGGGGCAAGGTGGTGTTTGAGGAAATTATGCGGTAACTGAAAACTTTACTAGGTGGGAGTAACAAGGCGGGGCTACTGAAAATTTGGATTAAGGGCGAGAAGATATTTTTGAGATTGCGAGGGATGGAGAGGCGGGAGTAAAATGTCGGGGCTACTGAAAATTTGAATCAAGGGACTGAAGCAGAGCGGGAGTAACAGACATCGTGCACGGTCCGCACATACTAATCATGTGCTATCAAACATTAAAACCTTTCAGGCGGTAGATATTTTCGAGATTACAAGGCAGTAATATTCTCAAGATTGCGAGGGATGCAGAGGCGGGAGTATTTGGGGAGCGAGCTAGTGTACTTGACACGTCGGTTGTGGACTATAGCCAACGCACCTTCTCACGTAAACCATAGGCGTACTGTACACCAACTAGCTCCAGGATATTTTGTACTACATCTCACACGGTTGGTGATAATAAGCTGTGTGGGATCTACTTGATTTTTCATCTTGATTTGAATTACATAATGGGGTCGCAGCGACAATGGACGGTGTTTGAATTGCTAGACATTTTTATCTGCAGTGAACATACAACTATATGTGTGTCGTAAAAGAATTGGAATTATTCAGGGTTTGTTGAACATTTTATACATTAAATTGGTTTTCTAGCCATTTCAGGTGCACAATTCAAAATTAAACTATATGCACATGCTCCGGTGCACCAACATGGGTTGTAAAATCATATATGTGTCAATGGGTTTATGCTTATGTCCCATGCAAGAAATGGGGATGAAATTCGAACACCACGGCACCGTGGCTCTCCGGCAAACGTCGACGTACTTGCTTTTGTAATTATAGTAAATCCAAAATTCGTCTGAAATTCATGAAACTTGGCATGCTATCATGGAGCAGCATCAACATTACGTGGTAAAATTTTTGTCCCATTTGGGGCAGGTTTGGGTATAAGTTTCTCATAAACGGGAGCTTCTCTCAACAAGTGTGATGGTTTCGGTAGGGAACATTTCACCTTTCTAGACGAAACAATATCCGTTGCCTCTTCTTGATTTCAAATTTTTTCCTAGTGTCAAGATAGAACAACATGAGTGTTGTGTCAATTTTTGGGATTTTTCGGGGTTCGTTTGGGCATTTTTATGCATTAATTGAGTTTTCAATGCATTTACGTGCATAATTCAAATTTGAACTACATGCACATGCTCTAATGCATATAGATTGGTTGACAATTCAAATTTGTGTTCTTGGTTGCATGCTTAGGTCCCATGCAAGAAATGGGAATGAATGTCAAGCACCCTGCTACCTTCACTCGGCCGCAAACATTGAGATACTTTATTTTTAAATTCTAGTAATCCAAAACTCGTCTGAAATTCATGAAACTTGGCATGCTATCATGGAGCGGCATCAACATGCCGTGGTAAAATTTTGTCCCATTTTGAGCAGGTTTGGGTATATGCTCCTCACAAACCAGAGCCTCTCACAACAAGCATGATGGTTTCGGTAGGGAACGTCCCACATTTGGGGACGAAACAATATCCATTGCCTCTTATTGCTTTCAAAAAGTTTCACGTGTCAACGTAGAACAACATGAGTGTTGTGTCAATTTTTGTCATTTTTCGGGGTTCGTTTGGACATTTTTATGCATTAACTGAGTTTTCAATGCATTTATGTGCATAATTAAAATTTGAACTACATGCACATGCTCAAGTGCATATAAATTGGTTGAAGAATCAAATATGTGTCCTTGGGTGCATGCTTAGGTCTCATGCAGGAAATGGGAATGAATTCAAACACCAGGGTATGGTTGATTGCCGGTAAAACATTTAGATACTTTATTTTTAAATTCTAGTATATCCAAAACTCGTCTGAAATTCATAAAACTTGGCATGCTATCATGGAGCGGCATCAACATGCCATGGTAATTTTTTGTCCTATTTGGGGCAGGTTTGGGTATATGCTTCTCACAAACCAGAGCTTCTCACAACAAGCATGATGGTTTCGGTAGGGAACGTTCCACCTTTGGGGACGAAACGATATCCATTGCCTCTTATTGCTTTCAAAAAATTTCTCGTGTCAACGTAGAACAACAGGAGTGTTGTGTCAATTTTTGTCATTTTTCGGGGTTCGTTTGGACATTTTTACGCATTAACTGAGTTTTCAATGCATTTATGTGCCTAATTCAAATTTGAACTACATGCACATGCTCCAGTGCATATAAATTGGTTGAAAAATCAAATATGCGTCCTTGGGTGCATGCTTAGGTCCCATGCAAGAAATGAGAATGAATTTCAAACACTAGGGACCGTTGATTGCCGGCAAAACGTTGAGATACTTTATTTTTAAATTATAGTAAATCCAAAACTCATATGAAATAGTTTTTTTTCTTGAGTTTAATACTATATCTCGATCATATGTATATACATTCGTAGTATGACCGAATGAAAGATATGGTTTGAGCGAACTTGCGTTTTTCTCTCTTAATGTACATACTTATCAAATGGTTTTCTTTTGAAAAAAATGCCAATGGTTTTTAAATATAAAACACTCGTCGCAAACGTGTTAGTTAGAACACCCGTATGCAAACCGGGAGCTTCCCCAGGAAGCCAAGGGATTTTTGCGGCTCTTGATCGCAAAGGTTTGAGATAGAACACCGTATGCAAAGTGAGAGCAGGATTTGTGCATCTCTTCAACGCAAACAGTTCTTTTGGATGACACGTGTGCAACCACTTACAAACAATTTGGTAAGATTTGCATCTGTCATATTGGGTATGTTGCCATCTGTCAAACTGGAAAGATTGGCATTTCTTGATCTAGTAACATTGCCATCTGCCAACCTTGTAACACTGCGATTTGTCAAAATATGAAGCTAAAAATCACTAGCAGTATCTATTTTTTGCAACTAAAATTCAGTAATTAAGCATAGATGGAGGCGAGAAGGCGTGTTTAGCCGGGCGTGCAGCGGGCGATGCAGTTCCCTATACGGCTTAAATGCAGACGAGAGAGAGGGTAGCGGTTCCTGAAATGTTGAACGACCAATGATGCATCCTCCTTCAATTAGTGTCATGAATGCATGAGGGAAGTAATGGGAGGAGGACCGGGAAAAGAGGCAGCACGATGTGAATGCAATGCAGTTTGCACTCATATAAAGACACCCCTCCATTCCAATGCATCTACCACATCGTACGCACCTAAGCATTTGCCTAAGCACCTACACTAAGCGCAAAAGCGCTCACTCCAGACACATGGCGGCGATGCGCGCGAGCGGCCAACGGTTGTGCCAGATGGTCCACAACGTCGGCCCGCGGCTTGGCACCGAGGGTCTTCTCCAGACGGTGTTGGCGACCGGCTGGTGGATGGCCGCCGCCGATGCCAGCTACGACTCTCAGTTGAACCAGATGATCGTTGCCACCACCAACAAGTTCACCATCGTCAAGAAGCTCGTGGACGACATCGCCGTACTCCTCCAGCCCGCGCGCCCGGACTCCTCATTTCCTGCTACCCTAATCGGCCTCCATGGTCGGAACCTCTTTCAAGCACTGGTGGCCCTACGACTGCCCGCCGATGCCATGAAGAATGTCCACCTGGAGGTCGCGCTCGCCGCGAGGCGCCTCGCCCTGCAAGAATTCGTCGACCTACACATCCACGTGTACGAGCAAATCATGTACATGGGTATCTACAAGGCCAGTGAGGACGCTACGACGTTGGCCTTCTTCAACCGGCTGGAAGCCTTGGATGCCTTTGCTGAGAAGCACTTTGATCTCGCCACGAAAGCCGCCGCTCCTTAGCCGCCGATCGGTGGCCCGGCGCACTGAGTTGAGGAGGAGGAGGTCGTACGCTGATGGATGCATCTTTCTTCTTGCCTCCTGTAACCACCACTGCGATCGCATCATCGTGGCCTTAATTCTTATTGTGCTATTGCATTCTCGTTCCAGTCAATACAGACATGTGCGATCCCTTTGCTTAATTATATGCAACACTATAACTAGTACTCCATCCGTCAATTTATAAGTTGTGCTGCCAGTGTTTGGGGCCAGCGCACGATCACACACGTTCGTGGGCATGCTGTTGCGCCGGGTTCCAATGGCGATCCCCATGGCTCCAATGGCGCTGCCAGCGGCCGACGATGACAACGGCGGGCAGTTCACCACGCATCACGTAGTGGACACCCACGTGAGGGGGAGGCCCTCTCGGTGGTGTACATGAATGATCCGGTCTCGGTGGAGAGTTCCATCCAAACTTCCTTGCCAAGGACAAGTACCAAGTGGTCGCTTCGACCTCGAGTACACCATCGTTCATGCCGGGCACATTCGCGGGGGACGTGGCATTGACCATCGGGCGGCAACAGTCGGTCATCCGGGCGCCCAATAAAGGATCCAAAGAGGGATCCTACCTCAGTTCATTAGACTGAACCGTATGCCGTATCACACACACCTTGATCTGACTGACCATTTCTGTTGCTTTCCCTGATAGCAAACAGTTCATCGGAGCGAACTGTATGCATTATATCGCACACACATTGATATGGTTGCCCGTTTCTATTGTTCTGTCTAATCGCAAACAGTTCATCTGGATCAACCGTATGCCCTGCATCGCACATGCAACTAAACTCTGAACCGTGTTGGATGCATCTATAATCGCAAACGTTTTGCACCTTTTTGACGGGTTTTTTACACCATCGTTTGTGATTATTGCATCACACACAGTTTCGTCGAAGGGTCTCTGATCGTAGTGTCACGTTAGCAGCATCCTGCAGTAGTGTATGATAAAGAGCTTTATGCCTTAGTGAGAGTTTTGCATGTTTGGGAGCACTACCTCCATCCTCATGAGTTCATTCTACATACGGATCATGAAACTTTGAAATATCTCAAGGGCCAAACTAAATTGAACAAAAGGCATGCAAAATGGAGTGAGTTTATGGAGTCTTTTCCTTATGTCATCATGTATATCAAAGGGAAGGAAAACATTGTAGGGGATGCCCTTTCCCACAAATGCATGATTATTACAAAACTTGAATTGGATGGCATTGGCTTCGAGCATATCAAAGATTTACATGAGCATGATCTTACTTTTGCTATTCCATATGCTAAATGTTTGACGCATACATCTTGGGAGCATTATCATATTTCAAATGGTTATCTTATGAGAGCTAACAAACTATGCATCCCCTAGTCTTCGCTTCGTTTGTTACTTTTGCAAGAGGCCCATGGAGGAGGACTTATGGGACACTTTGAATGCGACAAGACGTTCACTACGCTCTTCAAGAACTACTTTTGGCCCAAGATGTTTCGCGACGTCTCTCGCTTCACTAATCGATGCTCTACATGTCGCAAAGCTAAGTCCAAAGCTCAATCTCATGGTTTATATATGCCTCTTCCAATTCCATACCACCCATGGGAAGATATTAGCATGGATTTCGTTCTTGGATTACCTCGAACTAGAATGGCAAAGATTCCATATTTGTTGTTGTGGACCAATTCTCTAAAATGGCACACTTTATTCCTTGCAACAAGATAGACGATTCTTCACATGTCGCCAATCTCTTTTGGTAGGGAAATCTTACATCTACACGGAGTGCCCAAGACAATCGTGTCGGACCGAGATGTCAAGTTCTTAAGCTACTTTTGGAAGACTCTATGCGCCAAGCTCGGCATCAAGTTACTCTTCTCTTCGTCCTATGATCTGCAAAACCGACGGCCAAACGGAGGTCACCAACCGGACACTCTCTACCCTTCTTCGAGTCTTGATCAAGAAGAACCTCAAGGAATGGGAGGAATGGTTACCCATCGCCGAGTACGCCTACAATCGCGCAAGACTCAACTACCGTCAAGTCCCCCTTCGAGGTCGTCTACGGCTTCAACCCGTTGTCCCCATTGGACATTCTCCCACTTCCACTACAAGAGCGCACAAACTTGGACGCAAGCGAACACGCAAGCTACCTCAAGAATATGCATGAGGATACACGTCAAGCAATCGAGCTCCGATTACAACGCCACACGACCAAGCTCAACGCTAACAAGCCCCCAATGGTGTTCAATCCGGGTGATCTAGTATGGCTACATCTTTGCAAGGACCGATTCCCTCAAGAATGCAAGTTCAAGGTTCTCCCACGTGCCGACGACCCTTTCAAGGTGTTAGAGCGCTATAACAAAAATGCATACAAGATCGACATCCCACACGCCATGTATGACGTAAGCGACATCTTCAACATCAAGGATTTGTCCACTTACCATGGGGATGAAGAACACGATCCGTTGACGGATCTCTCACAAGGGGGAGGGGGGAGATGATGCGGAGCATCCACCATCTATCCCCATGGACTCTACTTCAACCATGCAAGCTCCAAAAGAACCTATGACAGGAGCTAGGACACGTGCAATGGAAACTGAGGTGAATTCCTTCCTACTTTAACACATGCATCGACACGAATGGAACTTGGCCGCTACCTCACCAAAATGCTCTATGTGTCATTAGGTACGAAGAAGATCATCACCAAGAAGGAGGAGAAGGACCCCAAGGCCAAGGAAGTGAAGAAGAAGGTCAAACGCTGATGGACAGAAAGTCCCAGGCGACCCCGTGCGCACGGGCCCCCAAGACCCCGTGCCCACGGGCTACGCAGGACGCTACGCTATAACACCCCGTGCGCATTGGCGTGTACCGTGCCCACGGGACCCCCTTGCACACGGGCCCAACTTACCCCGTGCGCACGGGCCCTTCAGGATGGCCGACTGTAGCTGGGCTGTTGGGCCTCCACTCTGTCCCTCTTCGTCTCCTACCTCCCCAAGGCTATATATTCCGTACCTAGGACATGTTTTAGGATTAGCAAAGTGTTGAGAATATTTGAGAGCTTTGCTCCTTGTATCCACTCCATCTAGGAGAGACAAGACCTCCTAGGAGAAGAATCCTTGTGGATTACAAGACCTCTTCATCAAGAAAAGGATCCCAATCATAGGATCATCGATATCTCATCTCTCTAGGGATTTGGGAAGAACTTTACCTTTGTGTGCTTGTTTCCTTGGATTGACCTTGTATACTTGTGGATCTCATGTATGCTATCCTAGTGGAAGTGTGATTTTGTGGTTTCTTTGAGTGATTTCTCTTTGTGTTCTTCCTATTTTTCCCTCCAAGTGTGAAAAGATCATCCCGTAGGGTTCCACCCTACATCAGGTGTAGTACTAGTCTCCTCCGGAAGGAAAGTACGTGACCATCCTCTGTGCTCAGATTTGGCTCGGTTTGGTCAATTGATAGAACATCTCGCAGGCGAGCTGAACACCAGTGTCCCAGGAGGTGGCAAGGGAGGGGCCGGAGCTGAAGCGGAGAGAAGAGAGGCTGCTGGAGGAGGCCAACCTGTCAACCTAGCCACTCTGTCCACATTACCTGCAGCAGAACAGTCGTCTCCCGTCCAGCCTCATCCGGCGCTGGGTGCGTGCTCTTCCTCTGCCCAAGCTGCTTTTCCAAGACTCCAACGACATCATCGCCCCATCCTTCATCGCCAACACTGCCACCGATGACCCAAGCAGCGATTGAGGAGCCACTGGTCTGGTGTGTCCCCGTTTCGTGATTTCCATCACCTTGGAGAAAGAGGAGCGACGTGCGGCAAGAGAGCAGCGGGGCTCCCTCCGGCGGCGGTAAGAGTTAGGTGGAGGGCATGGGGAGGAGCTCCCTCCGACGGCGGTAGATGAGGTGGAGGGCATGGGGAGGGAGGGGGCGTGGGGAACTGCCGCGAGCCGCTGGCTGAATCGGTCTCGAGCGACTGCTTCGGAGGCAATGAGAGGAGAGGTGTGCCTTATTAGTACAAGGAGGAGACGTCTTTATATAGGTTGACGCGTCAAGCTGGTGATCCATCTTTACCCTCAGGATTACACGTGTGATGTCTAGATTGACCTATTTTACACCCAAACACCTTTAAAAAAATTCAAAAAAAGAATGCAACGACACGTGGAGTAGGGCCAACTCACCTAAATCGGTAACCATCAGGTGAAATCGAACATGAATAACGCAATGACAATTAAAAAAAGCAAGAACTCTTTGGAAAAACCCATGGTAGACAGGATCGCATAAATAAGGAACCACCAAGTCAGATCGAACATGCTAAACGTCCTACCAGAACGCAAAAAACTCTTCTAGGCACATGTCATTTTTACAACATCAGTAGAAAAAAGTTCAAAAAACTCAAAAATAGAAAACCCTTACATACCTGTATTCTACTTCCTCCGTAAACTAATATAAAAACGTTTAAATCAATATTTTATCTAAACGCTCTTACATTAATTTACAGAGAAAGTACTAGTTATGCGAACCCGTATAATTTCGTTGGGTGTTCTAGAAAATATCCTTTTTCTTCCCCTGCTCGCCCACCCCCGCTCTCACCTAGCTCCTCTTCACTTCCTCCCTCGGCTTCGAGTTTTTTTTTTCTCTATTGTTTTTCCTTTTTATTTCTTCTCCATTTTTTTCATTTCGATTTCCTTCTTCGTCCAGTTTGGGTTGGATTAATCCCTGACCCAAACCCTAATAAATCGATCTCCCTGACCCGGGAAGACGGGCCGGGGATCGATCGCCATGGAGCAGAGAACGAATCAGGCGGCGGCGGTAGCGGCGCAGCAGCAGCAGCAGCAGATGATGCAGCAGGCGCTGCTCATGCACCAGCACCAGCACCAGCACCAGCAGCAGGCGGCGGTCGCGGTGCCGCCCATGTTCCCGCCGCACCACGCGCACCCGGGTCTCCTCGCCGCGCCGCATGTGGGCTCCTTATCTTGCTCCCCTTGGTTACTGCTTGCTCGATCGCATTCGTCTGCGCCGGGTTGGTGGCCTCTAGGAGTGTCCGGTGTTCGATTTGGGGTTTCCCTCGGTGTTGGTGACAGCTAGGGGTTTCGCTGGCATGGCTCCGTGTTCTAGGGTTGGAGTCTCTCGGTTGGGTTATTCGGTTCAAATGGTGGGGATTTGGTTTCTTTGCTGTTGCGATTTTTCATTTCGTCGGCTCCTCTAGGGGGAGCCTATTGGTTCTCTTCGTTGTGAGCTTGCTAGTGGGGAAAACTTTAGTTTGTCTTTTGTATTGTTTGTCGAACTAGGGTTTTGATCAGACCGGGCCGTTTCTGAGTGGATTTCGCATCTTCTCTGGTATTCCAAGCTAAGTAGCTACTTTACCCCATATCCGGATAGGATTTGCCCCACCCTAGGCTGGACTGATTTATTTTTACTGTAAAGCGATATACTTTTCTAGGCTTGTTGGACTTGTTGGCTGTGTGCATCACGCTATCCAGAGGCCGGGCATTCTTTCAATGCGGTTGTATCACCTGGATATATCAATTGAATGAAATGTTTCTTTATCGAAAAAAAGTAGCTACTTTACCAAAAAAAAAAACTACTGTTTAGAGGATTTGTTATGCTTGAGTATGCCCCCTGGAATTAGGTGCATGTGGTTGTCATTTAAAATTAAGATTACGAGCAGGTTTAGTTAGTGATAATAGTGATAAATATGTTTGTGCGGGAGTTTATGTGATATTCTAAGCGTCATAGTGCTAAATTGTATGTGTTAGTTTCTTAAATGTAAAGTGGAAAATATGAAGTGAGAACTGTGAATGAGCTCGTAGTATCTGTGAAGGTCAGGTGAAATTTGTCCGGTGACTGCTACACAAGTCACCATTTAAAGATGTGGGTTACGTTTTGGTTGTCTCTGATCATAAATAAGTGCACATTTAGTGGTGACTGAAATGTGAATGTACCATAATTATGCTCATTCCTTTTCCTTTTTTCATCCTGTTTGTCAGTTCAGAGGGTACTCCAATTTTCAGTTTTAGTGCATAGGTTGCATTAATGCTAAACTCCATTTATTCTAGTATTAATACTTGCATGCCATGGTTTCTTATACATGTAGCTGTTCCAAGTGCTAGTTAGTGAATCCGATTGCATCTCTAATAGTCAGTTGTGCGAAGTTCTGGTAAACATGTTCAATGTAGACGCGTTTTCCAAGAGTGCAACACTGCAAGTACTGCCTTTCACTGAGTACAGTTAAGTGTGTCTTGACATGTTGGTAGTGTAGCACAGCGATTCCTTTCATCTCGTCTCCGCATGTAATTCAGTAACTGCAAGAAATCTACAGGAAAACTAAAATGAGTAGAAAATGATGGACATTGGCCTTTCTGCAATGCTCATCTGGGGAATCGTGCATGCAGCGACATATTGTACCACTGCACAGCTCCCTGAATCACGTGTGCAATGGACTAGGGGTCTAGCTTGGTCTTCATTGCACACCTTATAGCATTCGTATTGTTTTGTTTGGTTTCTATTTTTGATATTAAATATGTTCACTTCTACTGTTTGTTTGGCTTTTCCTTTCCTTTCAAAATGTTAGGGCTGTATCCCTTTTTTGTGACACCTGTAGTTTTGCAGATAGAGCCCATCGTTAGTGGGAACCTGCCTCCTGGGTTTGATTCAAGCACATGCTGCAGCGTGTAAGTGGTTGATTATTTGCACCTTCCAGTAATCTCGTGCCGTCTTACTGAAAATTAAATATAAATTTGTACAAAACATGATACCTCTTTGTAAAATGTTTGCTCTGTATTTTACATTTCGTTTTGTAAACTCCAAACTGAATATGTTCTAGGACCGACTGATGACATGGATGAAGTTCTCTTCTGCTTATTTACGTCAAACTGCACATCATTTCTTTATGTTACTCACTACTCAACATTATTATTCTAAATAGGTATGTTGGCAACATCCATCTTCAAGTCACAGATTCACTACTGCATGAAGTTTTCCAGAGTATTGGTCCAGTTGAAGGGTGTAAGCTCATCAGGAAAGAAAAGGTGACCTGTGCTTTTTAAAAATATATGCCATTGTCATACTTGGTATTTGGTGCAAGTTCAAGGCATTCATTCGATAGTATCAGATAATGCTGTGTGTTGCATCCTGGCATGACGTAGACCGCCATCCGCAATGCATGCTCTCAGACTTCGATTTGTTGGTATAACAGTGTTTATTTTTGTGCATAATGGTTACGGATCTCAGAACCCTGCTGTGTGAAAGCTGTAAGGGACTGCTTTTGAATATTTGTTCGAATTGGCATGGTAGATAAATGCTATCAACCCCAGTTCTGAGCAACTACCTGCAAGGAAGCTGTCAGATGTTGACTGAATGTGTACAATTAACAAATGCTCACATGGGATAGGTAGATAAATAACTCAATCGGCCTCTGGTTAGGACTATTAACTTGGTATTTTAGTGATGCCGTCTTCTATCTCTTGAAAAAGGCGTGCTGCATTTTTGTTTGTGTTATTTACTTAGTTCACCACTACAATTCGTTGTAGAACAGCTAATGCTGAATTAGTCGTATTGTTTCTGTTAATATTTTATCCATCTTTGTTCTTTTCATCTCGCAGTCATCTTTTGGTTTTGTTGACTATTATGACCGTAGATATGCTGCACTTGCTATTGTGTCACTCAATGGTAGACAACTGTAAGTGTTTCCTTTCAATATTAATTATGTTTGAACAGATATTAATGCAGTGTTCCATGTTCTACATTAATGTTTCTTATAATACCGCATAACCAGGTTTGGCCAGCCAATAAAAGTCAATTGGGCATATGCAAGTACCCAGAGAGAGGATACATCAGGTCTGGTACTGAAATATGGTCTAAATGTTCCATTATATGTACTTATTTTTTCCAGTGTATGTGCATCCTCTTAGATGTGAGACTGTTATAACTGAGATCTGGTCTGCCTGTTTATTCTTGCAGGTCATTTTAACATCTTTGTCGGGGATCTTTGCCCGGAGGTTACGGATGCTGCTTTGTTTGCTTATTTCTCGGCATATTCTACCTGTTCGTAAGTGTTAGATAGCTCTGTGTACTTCATCCCATTTGTACAGTATATTCTGCCTTTCCACTTTAGCTTGGTAACTTGTGCAGAGATGCTAGAGTTATGTGGGATCAGCAGACTGGACGATCCAGAGGGTTTGGTTTTGTTTCTTTTAGGAATAAGCAGGTAGTGTTACCATGGCAACTTAAAACATTAGTCTGGACTCAGAACTAATGCGCAGTTTATTTGAACTGCTATTCATTATCTTCCTTTGTTATTCATTGACAGGATGCACAAACTGCCATAAATGAATTGAATGGTGGGCTCCCTGTTGCTTATTGCTAGCTATGTTCTCTGGAGTTAGCAAATCAGCTTCAGTGATGGATGATAATGTATGTTTGTTTGTGATCAGGAAAGTGGCTTGGCAACCGCCAAATTCGTTGCAATTGGGCAACAAAGGGCGCTAATGCTGGTGAAGAGAAGCAAAGCACAGACTCCAAGGGTATGGTGGAGTTGATAAACTGCTCATCAGGTGAATCTATATGCACTTGATCCTTAGGTGTTTGTTTTACAAGGTTATATGATATGGAACAGTCGGCTAACAACAAGTTGAACTATTAGTTATCATTACTGTGGGAGTGTAGGTTTCTAAATTCTAATCTTTATTTATTACCCTGAGTTGAATTTACTTCATAGTCTGTTACATTTGCAACTCCACTTCAACATAAGGGTTCCAGTCGTAATCCTTAGTAGACTAGGAATTAAAATAATATTTGCTTCTCACAGAATCTAGCTACGCAACCTTGTGAAATCCTTTGTGGCAACTATGATTAGCTAAGTATTTTCATTGTTCCTGTTTTACAGCGGCTGGCAAGGAGAATGCAAATGAAGATGGCCCTGATAATAACCCACAGTATACAACTGTTTATGTTGGCAATCTTCCCCATGATGTACTTTCTTGATTCCTGTTCAATTTTGCATTGTTCTTTTTTGGTTATGCATAGTGTTTACTCATCACTAACTTGCCAATTCTGTTTACTAGATCAACAGCAATGATGTGCATCGGTTTTTCCATTTACTCGGGGCTGGGTCAATTGAGGAGGTCCGTGTAACACACGATAAAGGATTTGGCTTTGTGAGATATAGTACCCATGAAGAAGCTGCACAAGCAATACAGATGGGTAATAGCCAACTTATTGGCAGGAGGCAGATCAAGGTACTGTCTTTAGACATTGGCATCGCCACCAATGAATTCTGTTTCTCTTTGTTACCTTATTTCCTCGGACATAACAGAGGATAAAAGGGCTGTAGTGATTGAGTTTCCATATCATGCAGTGCTCTTGGGGAAGCAAACCAACTCCACCAGGGACAGCATCTGCGCCTCTGCCCCCTCCAGCATTAGCGCCATACACCCCTGGTGTGTCGGCAGGTGACCTCATCTCATACGAGCGATCCCTTGCTCTAAGCAAGATGGCTGCCAACCCGGCCCTGATGGGTCAGCACGCCGCCCTGAGGCAGGCCGCCATGGGTATGGGCGCCGGCGCCAGCCAGGCCATCTATGACGGTGGCTTCCCGAGTGTCAACCCTCAGCAGCAGCAACAGCAGCAGCTCATGTACTACTGAGTGACGACTGTATGAAGCAAGTATGCTGGCGACGAAGGGGACTACAACACCCTCCTCCTTCCTAATATATATACATATATGGTAGATGAAGCCTCACAAGGGCCTTTTCTTTTGTTATTACCAGCCCAACATCGCAATCTAGTACTCCCTCCGTTCCAAAATACTTCCTTCGTCCCAAAATAAGTGTCTTGAGCTTAGTACAAATTTGCACTAGAGCTAGTATAAAGTTGAGACACTTATTTTGGGACGGAGGGAGTAGATGACTCAATTTTGTATAAAGCTAGTACAAAGTTGAGTCATCTATTTTGGAACAGAGGGAGTAATTTACTATCCTTTGCCACTGTTAACGCTCCGGGTCGATGGCTATATATAGCACCAATGTAGAACATATGTATCCCTGACATGTTAAGAGTTGGGCAATTCTTATTTTTAATAACTACTCCCATCGATCCAAAATAATTGTTGCAGTTTTGAACTAAGGTTAATTCAACTTTAATTCAAAACTGCAACACTTATTATTAACCTTAATTCGAATCCAAAATAATTGTTGCAGCTTTGAACTAAGGTTAATTCAACTTTAATTCAAAACTGCAACACTTGTTATTAACCTTAATTCAAAACCGTTACTGCTTATTTTGGATTGGAGGGAGTAGCTGCATTGACGAGTATGGGTAAGGGTAATGGGGGCAAATTTGACAATTTTGACTTGTTGGCGTAATCAATTCATGGAATGAACTGCCCGTGAAACTATTTCACATCCCTGACCTTTTCGTGTAGCGCCTGCCACGACGGCGCTGCACCCTATTGTGTAGCAGCTAGCTCAGGGGCGTTGCACGCCTGTCCACCGTGGCAGCCCCTGGGCCCGCACCCGGCGGTGCAGCGCCTCCGAGCTAGGCGCCACACATGGTAATGTGCAGCGCCTCCAAGCTAGGCGCCACACATGGTAATGTGCAGCGCCTCCGAGCTAGGCGCTGCACATTGACTTATCCAGCAGCCGCGCTGGACCCCCACTCCCTTACTCACTCTCCCACTCTCACCCCGAGCTTAGGCCCCTCTCCCACTCTCTTCCCCTCTCAAATCCTCTCTCAAATCTTGCATATTCGAAGAATTTGTCCGTGGATTTCGAAGTCAAACCCTCCCTTAAGGTAATCTTTTTCGATCCCCTTGTTTTGATCCAAGTAATGTTATCAAATTGCTCATATGTTGCTAGTTTGGGGAAACCCTAATTTTGTTTGGATCTAGAGATTTGCATGGAGAAGTGAGATGTATGTTTATGGGTGTTCCTATGGGTGTTCTTATGGGTGTTCCTATGGGTGTTCTTATGTTGTTGTTAGGGTTAGGTTTAGGCTATTGTTAGGGTTATGGTTAGGGTTGTTGTTTGATATATATATTAGGGTTTCTATTCCTTGTTAATCTTTGCATTTAGTACTCATGGAAGCAATGTTACCTTGTGTTCTTGGAATGCTTATAGGGATGGGAAGAACATGTGTGTTTGTTCATCATGCGGACAAAGACGCCCTTTTGAAAGGCAATATCGAACCGGACCCGGATGAGCTTGACATTGTGTTTGATAGTAGTCTTAGCTACGCGGAGCTCTTGCAACAAGTTAGGAAATAATTGAATTGGATGGACCCTAGTGATATCGTTGAGTTGGAGGGAAGGCATAATGTAGGCTTTGGAATACACGTCCGTTGGAAGACAATGCGTGTCAACTCGGAGTAACGTTGGGTTGCATACAAGGAAATGGTGGCCGAATCACTTGACAAGGCTCTTGAGTTATTTGCAACGAAGAAGGTTGATTCAAGTTTGCATTTGGACTTGAACCGGAAACCCTCCCCTTTGGTTGATAGTAGCCCACCACCCTTGAAGCGAGATGAAATTGTTGAACCTCTTTTGACCCAAGAAGTGGGGCAAACATTGAGTCCGTTTACAAACAACCAAGATGAAGCTTTGCAAGAGGACAACAATGATTATGCGGACGATGACAATGAAGTTGATCACCATGACAACAATGTGGGTGATCTCGACAAATATCATTTGCAAGAGACAATGGACCATTCCATCCCTTTTTCCCGTGCATATGCATCAGACTCGGATGACGATGGTCCCGATGAACAAGTTGATGCGGAGGGGTTCACTGTGAAGGAGGCCGAAGCTTTCGAGAAGGTATTCCGTCGGGATCATCGGACTACATTGTTCAAGGATGTTAGTCTTGCGGATGAAGCCGTGGTAGATGGTGGCCAATGTGTATCCTCT
This sequence comes from Secale cereale, assembly GCA_902687465.1. NCBI lineage: Eukaryota > Viridiplantae > Streptophyta > Magnoliopsida > Poales > Poaceae > Secale > Secale cereale. The sequence goes on from LR738712.1 coordinate 385,730,816, forward strand.
TGGTGTTAGGCCAAGCTCTCACCGTGATATGGGAGACGACAAGAACCAGATGGCTAAAGGGTCTAAGTTCGAAACCTTGTTGGAATTGAAGATGTGGCTGGACAACTACTCGGTTACGCATTATCGTCCACACAAGGTGGTGCACTCGGATATCAATGTGCGCTACGGTTGCATGTGCAAGTGAAGATGAAATATGTCCATGGATTGTGCGTGCAAGACCATGGAACGGAGGTCCAACTTGGCATGTAGTGAGTTGTGTGCCAACTCACATGTGCCAAAGCGAAAGGGTGGATGGCAAGATCGTGTCCCAAGACCACAAACAACTCACGTCCGAGTTCATTGCTTACAGGCTGCCCAACTCAATATCCACACTTCCAACAATGAGCGTCCAACATGTCATTGATCTTGTGAAAGCCATATTTCATTACAAGGTGAAGTACGGCAAGGCATGGAAGGAGAAGCAAGCCGCATTTAAGATGTTGTATGGTACTTGGGAGGAAGCATACAACCGAATCCCTGTTGTCGAGCCTCATGGGCACCAAACAACGGTTCATGAAGGAAGGAAAGTCCGAGTATTTGGCCGTGCATTTTGGGCGTTCGAGCAATGCTTGAGGGCTTTCGAACACTGTAGGCCGGTCATTGCCATTGATGGCACGTTCTTGACCGAACAATACAAGGACACCTTGTTGGTTGCGATAACAAGTGATGCCAACAACCGGGTGTTGCCATTGGCATTTGCTTTGGTTGAGGTGGAGAACAATGACAATTGGGAGTGGTTTTTGCGTCTTCTGAGAACGAAGGTATTACCCGCTCAAAGGGAAATTTGTGTCATATCGGATCGGCATCAAGGAATTCTTAACGCGGTGGAGATTGACATTCCCGGTCATGCACCGTTGCACCATCGATGGTGCATGAGGCACTTTTGTTCGAACTTCTATAGGGCATGTGGCCTTAAGGAGTTGGCCGATGATCTTCAAGGTTGTTGTCTCGCTTTCTCCGACAAGCGCTTCGCCTATTTGTACATCAAATTGCTCGCACACAAAAAACTTGATCCCGGGGGTCAAGACTTTCTCAATAGGCACATTCAATACCGGAACAAGTGGGCACGTGCTTTTGATGAAGATGTCCGGAGATACGGTCAAATGACAAGCAATATGGACGAATGCTTCAATAGGGTGCTCAAAGGTGCACGTGGATTACCCGTGACGGCAATAGTTCAATACACATTTGACAAGATGAATGCGTACTTTGTAAAGTACTCGATGGAAACGGATGCACAGATAGCGGTTGAGAACCCGCGCAAGTACAAGTACAAGTTCCCACCCAAGGTTGATGAATGGTTGGTATTTCAATCACGGAAGGCGTACTCAAAAGAAGCTATATTATATGACAATGAAGAGTGGAAGTACGAAGTGAAAGAGCCAGGAGGAACCACAAACGATGACCGACAACATGGAGGTCGGGCTTTCAAGGTGTCGTTAACACAATGTGATTGCACTTGCGGGAGGCCATTGTTGCTTCATCTCCCTTGCTCACACTTGTATACCGCCGGTCGCGTTCGGAATATGGACATCAACCACCCACGCACCGTGAGGGAGTCGGAGTTCTCAATCATGACGGTCAAGAAAACATGGGCTCCCCGCTTTCACCCGTACTTGGACCAATCACAATGGCCGGAGTACCATGGAGTTCAACTATGACCGGATCCGGAGTTGAAGGTTGTTAAACGGGGTAGACGTAAGACAAAGCGTCTTAGAGGCGACATGGACGGATGGGGCCATGGTGGCCGGCGCGAAGCGGGCAACGACCAATTCCAAGAGCCTCGTGATAGCTCCCGTTATGGGCGGTGCAAATGTCATGGCCACAACCAAAGAAAATGTACTAAACCGGGGAAAAGGTCCAAGAAAAATGATGCAAGCACAAGCCAACAAGGAGCTACACAAGGGACCCAACCAAGTGGTAGCCAACAAGTGCCAAGCCAACCAAGAGGTAGCCAACAAGTGCGAAGGCAACCACGTGGTAGCCAACCTAGCGGTAGCCAACAAGTGCCAAGGCAACCAAGTGGTAGCCAACAAGTGCCAAGCCAACCAAGTGGTAGCCAACCTAGCGGTAGCCAACAAGTGCCAAGGCAACCTAGCGGTAGCCAACAAGTGCCAAGCCAACCAAGTGGTAGCCAAAGAGGATCTAGACAACAAAGAGGTCGGCAACTTGGACTTACAAGAGGCAGTGGTGGTGGTAGAGCTCGTGGTCGTGGTGATGGACAAGGGCAAGTTCGTTATAGAGGAATGGTTGGATACCTCGATGGACCATTTCCGTACGTTCTTCACTAACTATAATGTTTCATATGTTCTTCTTTTTCATATGTTTTCTTTTTCATATGTTCTTGTTTTACATGTGCTTCCATTTGTCCTTACTAACCATTATGTTTCACTCATTGTAGGTATTGCGGCTTCCCAACCCAACAAACCAACAATGAAGGAGGATGGCGAAGATGAGATGGCGGGATGGTGGGAGAAGGCTGCGAAGAAGCTTAGAGAGGAGGATGCATCCAAGCTAAAGAAGAAGAAGGAAGAGGAGGTTGAGAAGAAGAGGGAGGAATTAGAGAGAGCGAGAGAGGCGATGCGAGCTAGGGAGCAAGTGTTGGTGAGGAGATGTGAGGAGGCAGCGAAGAAGCGTCAAAAGGATTTTGAAGAAAAAACCGCGAAGCTTTGGGCATTTGCAGCTACAAAAAAGAGAGGGAGACTCAGATGTTCATGGAGAGGGTGGTTAAGGAGGCTCAGCTTATAAGGAAAAGGGAGGAGGAAGAGGAAGAAGAGAGGAAGAAGAAGAAGGGAAAGGGGCCTTGCTCTACGCAATAGAGCTATGTCGTCCTATTCGATTTGGTTGTGAACTACTATGTGCCCTCCTCGATTTGGTTGTGAACTATTATTTGTCGTGAACTACTATGTCTCCTCCTCTATTTGGTTGTATCATGAAGTACTATGTAGTATGAACAACTATGTGTCGTGAAGTACTATGTGTTATGGACAACTATGTTTCGTGAAGTACTTTATGCATATGTTCTCTCCACAGTTCTTTGCTTGCTATGTATCAATCGTACTTGACATCATCGCACTAAGTTTGCAAATGCCAAAAAATTCACTAAGTACTGTGCAACGCCTAGCTCTCAGACGCCACACTGTACAGTGCAACGCCTGGCAGGTAGGCGATGCACAGGTCTGTAACTGTCCAGAGAGCAACAGAAGCTTTGAAAAGCTTCAGACCTGTGCAACGCCTACCTGCCAGGCGTTGCACTGCACAGTGTGGCGCATGAGAGCTAGGCGCTGCACAGGCCTGAATCTTTGCAAAGCTTCTTTTGCTCTCTGGACAGGTACAGACCTGTGCAGCGCCTACCCGCCAGGCGTTGCACTGTACAGTGTGGCGCCTGAGAGCTAGGCGCTGCACAGTACAGTGCAACGCCTGACAGGTAGGCGCTGCACAAGTCTGTACCTGTCCAGAGAGCAACAGAAAGCTCTGAAAAGCTTCAGGCGTGTGCAGCGCCTAGCTCTCAGGCGCCACACTGTATAGTGCAACGCCTGGCAGGTAGGCGCTGCAGAGTACAGTGTGGCGCCAGGGAGCTAGGCGCCACACAAGTCTGTATCTTTTCCTACATTCTATTGCTCTATGTTGCACCAGTTTTGTCTCTCTAAATGGGTCTGTTTTAGTCACAAACAGTTGCATACACATTAGACAAGATGAATACTTCAACACATATAGAGTTCAACACATATAGTGCCAACATAGAGTTCAACATTAGCACCAACATAGAGTTTAACATTAGCACCAACATAGAGTTCAACACATATAGTATCTTCAGCACGACAAGTTCGACATTACTACCAACATAGCGTTCAACATTACTAACGGAGTAAGACGACTAGTTCCTTCCGCGCTTGCTGGCTCCTCCCCCCCTCTTGACACTAATATTCTTCACCTTCCTAGGACGAGGAACCCGCTCCGGCTCCGGCTCCGGCACCTGCACGTCATCCTCATCGTCATCCAAATAGTCATCCAAAGCCGCCATCCGCGAGGTTTCGACCGTCCTTTTGCCTTTTTGGGTGAAGTCCTCAGGTGTGTATTTCTTGAATCCCCTCCTAGGCTTTAACTCGTATGCAGAACGAGCCTTGTACTTCCCCAAGACCATATCATCAGGAGCCTATGCATCAACAAAAGTTATGGAAAGACCGTGTGTGAGCATGTAGTTAGCAATGCATCAACAATTGGATATATATCCTAATGCCATACCTCTTGGGTGACCACACCCACATCCTCATCCTCCAAAGGATCAACATCGCCAGAAATGGGATCTGATGGTGTCGCTGACCTAGAACGTTCTGGTGATACATACTCGGGGTCACGACAACCGAAAAGATTTGATAGCCGCCTTAACTTTTGGCCATGGGGCTGCAACATGAACAAGTGAATGAGACATCGAACGTAGCAACACATGTTAAGTGCTAGTTTGAAGGAGATGTGAACCTTAATGAATGCTCGATGGGCACCTTCCCCATCGCCTTTGCCAGCCGGGGTTGTTTCCAAAATAGTGTCGGTCTCATCAGCTGCTTTCTTGATCTGGGCACACTATGAACAGAAACGGTATTAATGTGTTAGGCAAGCGAAGATGTAAATAGTGCGAATGGAAAAGTAGAAAGGGCAAATACCACAAAGTTCATCATTGGGCCTGCAAGGATCACTGAGTTGCCTTTCCGGACTAATGCGTTGTACTGGTGCTGGGCTATCTCATCAAAAACGGTGGGATCTTCCAAAATCTCCTCAGCATACGCCGGCTTGCATACCTCCACACGGGTTCTTGCAAGGAACCATGTGAGATAGTTGTTGAACGCGATCGGGCAGTACTCACGAAGCGGGGCTCCTTTGTTGCGCCTAGCTTGATCAACACTAAACTGGAACCGCACAACATACTTCCTGTGATGCTTGGCCCAGTCCTTGATCTTACGCTGCTTTTCCCTATCCAACTTGCAAGTTAGAAACATAATATTACAACCATCGATGAGGCCGAGAAGCAGCTAGGTGCTCAAGGTTAATTATATCTTACGCGTGTAGCAGGTGGTCCGTGTCCTCCCACTCCGGCGGGTGTGTCTGGAACAAACCAAACTGGCAGTACACCCGATGTGGCAGGTGAAGCTCGACCGCCCAGTTGCATATGAGTGGACACCGCATATGCCAGAGTTCCCTATCCCTAGTGCTCATCGGATTCAGCGCGAACTCCATAGGGTTCCCAAAACTCTCTACACTTCCATATGGTTCCCATTCAACTTGCAAAATGGGATAGAATGCAAAATTGATATCGAGTTACGATATAAGCATGATAATAACTTATGCAATGTCGATTCACCTACTCAGCCGTGATCGCGTCCATCTCGCTCCTGTAGAGCTTGTACATGACCGAGGGATCATCTGTCATCTCATTTAACACATCCCACTTGTAAGCCCAAGTGGGAGCCGTAGTGGGTCGTCTTTGTCGTCCCAAGCCTCGTACTTCACGGTCTTCGGTCGTCCAACCGGCAAACGCTTCCAGCTCCATATGGAAAGTGCGAGCAAATAATCACCGATACCTCCAGATAGCCTATAACTGGCTTCGTCCAACTGCACATAAAAGAGAACATGATTGAATTAACAGAAAGATCGCATTCATAATGTAGCAATGAAGTGAAATATAAACAACTTCATACCTGTCTATACAAGTAAGCCAGTGTCGCCGAACCCCAACTCCATTTGCTATCGGAGACGGTCAACGCCTTCAGCCACATCCATGGAGCATTCTTGCCTGTGCCATCAACAAACATAGTCCTGGATATCACATACCACATGTAGACACGAGCATGTGTCTTGACCGTGTCCTCATCAGCATCCTCAGGGCAAGTACCAAAGTGCGAAGTAATCCAGGTGTAAGGGGCACTGGCTGCAACTCCTTCCTTCCTCTTGCCTTCAACTTCTGGTTCCTGAGGCTCCGGAGGAACCATACCAATAAGGGCATGCATCTGCTCGCGCCACCCATCTGAATCGGTGCTCATACATAGAGGATTGCCATCGACAGGAAGACCGGTGATCATTGCTATATCCTGAAGCGTCACGGTCATCTCCTCGGTCCGCAGATGGAAACTGTGTGTCTCCGGCCTCCAATGATCAATAAGCGCGGTGTGTGCTGGAGCATTGTTGGGTGGCGTCGACCGGCTGACCAACTGAATGAAAGGGAGAAGTCCTGTCTCTCTAACATACGGTGTGTAGCGCTCATCATAGCGCATCCACCCAAGGTTGACTCTGTGAGCCCGAAGCTTCAGAGGTGAAAGCTCCTACAAGCAAACAAACAAATCATTACATCTGGGGGTATGTGTTTGAAAAAAACACGAAATAATTAACACCGGCAACTTTCATTATTACCCGCTGATCCACCGACATAGCGTACGACCGGTGTTGTTTGTCCCAGTGATCATCGAGAAGCCAATCCATCATAAAATTTTGAAAAAAAGCTTTCTTGTCAACACGATTATCTTTTGAATACACAAAAACAAAACTACGGCTACTAGATGCAAAATTTGAAAAAATGCTTTCTTGTCAAACCATATAAATAACATCATCCTATGAATACAAAATAACTAAACTAAGCCTACTTCAATTCAAATATCTTTTCCATATAACTAATATTCAATTCATCTAACTCATCTAAAATAACATCTAATACAATCTAACATAATGTAGGTTTCCAACATAGAAGCAATTTTTTTTAATATATACAAACTAAACTAAGGTTACAGATAACTTATAAATCATCTACAAATCATAAATCCCACATATGCAAGATTCTAATCTAATCAAAAAAGGATTACACAAATCTTCAAAAAAAAAGAAAATTTATGGATAGAAAGAAGGGGATCGGAGGAGGGTACCTTGTAGGATGGAAGGGTGAAGAACTCCACGGACCAAATCCTCAGATCTGAAGTTTTTTGGAGATGAGATTGAGAGAGGGAGAGGAGAGGATCCAGCAGCCGCCACAACCTCCTCTCTTCTCTGTTCTGTAACTGCAATGGGTGGGGATTGGGCCTGCGCGCGGCTGCTGGATAAGTCAATGTGCAGCGCCTAGCTCGGAGGCGCTGCAGATTACCATGTGTGGCGCCTAGCTCGGAGGCACTGCACGGCCGGGTGCGGGCCTAGGGGCTGCCATGGTGGACAGGCGTGCAACGCCCCTGAGCTAGGCGCTGCACAATAGGGTGCAGCGCCGTCGTGGCAGGCGCTACACGAAAAGGTCATGGGTATGAAATAGTTTCACGGGCAGTTCATTCCGTGAATTGATTACGCCAACAGGTCAAAATTGTCAAATTTGCCGGGTAATGGGTATGCTTAGAGGTGACGGGTAAGGGTAGGGGGGCTCCATCCGTACCAAGATCCTGATCAGTCAGTTGATTAGGTGAGCAACCCTACGGATATCCAATTTGGCTCCTCATCTACTCTCTATATCTGGACCACCCAGTTGCTCTATGATTGGTGAAAGCATGTGTATTTCAGCTTGCATTCTCTCATTGAAAAATATGTATGTAGCTGTTTTCTCTTTCTTCATGTCAGATCTGACATGTGAACAGTTGTGGGATCAACATTTGAGCACGCTCTCACTCTGTTCATTCACTGTCATTTGTCTCCATTAATTGACTGCTCGGACAGATAGCAGGCTAGCAACAACTTACAAATGCAGAAGATGATTTGTTTTTTAAGCTGGAAAATTATAATTTTGACCGCACAAATTTTAACATCAACATGATTAGGATCCAAAATGTTCTTTCACCAAGACAACGTTTGCAGGATGGATTTCGTAAAGGAAAATTCAATCTACAAACTGTACGCACCCAGCCTTACATGTTGCGTGAACTAAGAGCAACTCCAATGGGCCGAGTCCAACGGACAGCGCATTTGTTCGCTTTTTGTCCGTTTGGGTCGGCCACCCGCCCGGCGTTCGCCCAGTTTTGTATTTGGGTCAGCAGTGCGCCCAACGCGTCGACCCATTTAATGTCCTCACTCAATTTTAAAAAGAGGTTCGCGGCCACAGATAATGCCAACGGCCATAGATCATGCCGGCACCATACCAGCGCCGACACACATTGCCGGCTTAAAAAAATATCATCGCAGTTCATGTTGGCGCGCTCGCCATCGACCGACACATGCCAGCACACAAAAAGGGTGGGACTTGAGTTCGACCACGCCGTCGCGGCCTCGTGGTCATGCCAGCACACAAGCCGGCATACAAAAAAGGACGGCGCTTGCGGCCACGAGATCAATCGTCGGTTAACTTGAGCATGTCGGCCTGCATCTTCTCAAACCACGACCTCTTCCTTGGCGATACGGTGTTGAGATTCACCTTCATGATCTCCACACCGGTCATCATGCTCGCGAGAGCCACTTATTTCGCCTTGGTCTTGGCGTTGGCGGCCTCGATCTCTAGCATCTTGGCTTGCTTCTCCGCCTCCAGCTCGAGCATCTTGGCTTGCTTCACCGCGTCCCTCTCAGTCTCAAGTCTCCTCCTTTGGATCTCCATGAAGGCATTCCTTTGCTCTTCCTTAAAACACCGGCGCTCCTCCTCCCTTGAGTCCTTCTTGTTCATCATGCCCTCCACGCTTGCGATCAAGGCGTTGGACGCCGCATCCCGCTTGTCCTACTTCTTGGAGTTGGTCTTTCCCCGTGGCCGTGCCGGCTCGCCCTCCGCAATCTCCTCCACGGCTTGCTTCCCCCCACGCGCCTTGAGGGCGACATATTGCGCCTTGAACTTCTCCTCATCCTTGATGATCCGAAAGCAACGGGAGAGGTTGAAGCACTTGCCATCGTGTTGAACCTTGAATGCCTCCAAAGCTTGAAATGCCTACAAAATGTTTCAATGCAAGCATATGGGCAAATGGTATGCAAATGAACACGCAAGCATGAACTTGATGACACAAAAAAGAGGGCGGCTTGCTAGCGTACCATGTCTTGCATGCCGATGCCGCTCACGGGGCGGGCCTTGACGCTCTGAAGAGTGGCACAAAACTTGTTGCACTCTTGTTGGATCACCCTCCATCGCTTGGAAATGGACACCCACCCGCGCGTGCTCACAATTTGGTAAGGCGGAAACTTCTTGCGCTCATGAAACTCTCGGTGGACACGAATCCAAAAGGTTGAATGCTTTTGTTCGGCGCCCGTCTCGGGGTCTTGTCCAATGTCTCGTCAACATCGCGAAGAAGTTTGTCCTTGACAGCCGTGTATGCCTTCGTGCGCTTGCTCTTGCGCTTCGGCTTCGGACCGGCGGCTTGGTTGGAGAGCTCGTCCTCGAACAAAGGCTCCGCTTCGATGTCGCACTCGTCCTCTTCCTCTAGCCCGTAGTCGTCCGGGAACTCATGGTCGAGTGGAAAGCTGTCCAGGTCCATGCTGACCTGATCACGCATGAAGGCCGCCTGATCGGGATCATAGCCAGCGGCCGGCATGAACACCCCGCGGCCGTCCTGGCTTTGTGTCTCGCCGGGATCGTAGCCAGCGCCCGGCGCACCGCCCTCGAAGATGAGGTTCTGCATGTAGTCCTCGTTGACGGCTGCTACTTCTCGAGCTTGCGTTGTATTCCCTCGAAGAGGAAAGGGTGATGCATCGCAATAGCGTAAGTATTTCCCTCAGTTTTTGAGAACCAAGGTATCAATCCAGTAGGAGACCACGCTTTAGTCCCTCGTACCTGCACAAACAAATAGGAACCTTGCAGCCAACGCGATAAAAGGGGTTGTCAATCCCTTCTCGATCACTTTACAAAAGTGAGATCTGACAGATATGATAAGATAATATTTTTGGCATTTTTTTGTATAGAGATTGAAAGTAAATAATGCAAAGTAAAGTAAATAGTTGATGGAAGATAAATATGATGTGAATAGACCCGGGGGCCATAGGTTTCACTAGTGGCTTCTCTCATGATAGCAGATTTCTACGGTGGGTGAACAAATTACTGTCGAGCAATTGATAGAAAAGCGCATAGTTATGAGAATATCTAGGCATGATCATTGTATATAGGCATCATGTCCATGACAAGTAGACCGAAACGATTCTGCATCTACTACTATTACTCCACACATCGACCGCTATCCAGCATGCATCTAGAGTATTAAGTTCATAAGAACAGAGTAACGCCTTAAGCAAGATGACATGATGTAGAGGGATAAACTCAAGCAATATGATATAAACCCAATCTATTTATCCTCGATGGCAACAATACAATACGTACCTTGCTGCCCCTGCTGTCACTGGGAAAGGACACCGCAAGATTGAACCCAAATCCAAGCACTTCTCCCATTGCAAGAACTATATATCTAGTAGGCCAAACCAAACCGATAATTCGAAGAGACTTGCAAGGATATTTAAATTATACATAAAAGATTTCAGAAAAGAATCCAATATTGTTCATAGATAATCTTGATCATCAACCCACAATTCATCGGATCTCGACAAACACACCGCAAAAAGATTACATCGAATAGATCTCCTCAAAGATCGAGGAGAACTTTGTATTGAGATCCAAAGGGAGAGAATAAGCCATCTTGCTAATAACTATGGACCCAAAGGTCTGTGGTAAACTACTCACACCTCACCGGAGAGGCTATGGTGTTGATGTAGAAGCCCTCCGTGATCGATGCCCCCTCCGGTGGAGCTCCGAAATAGGCCCTAAGATGGGATCTCACGGGTACAGAAGGTTACGACGGTGGAATTAGGGTTTCGTGGTGCTCCTCGATGGTTTCTGGGTACGTAGGTATATATAGGCTGAAGAGGACGTCAGGGAAGCAACAGGTGGCCCATGAGGGTGGGGGCCCGCCCGCTGCCCTCGTGGCCGCCTCTCTCGCTTCCTGGCGTGTACTGCAAGTCTTGGGTTAGTAGGTTAGTCCCAAAAATAATATAAAAGTGTATAATAAAGCCCATTAAACATCCAAAACAGAATATATAATAGCATAGAACAATAAAAAATTATAGATACGTTGGAGACGTATCAAGAATCCCCAAGCTTAATTCCTGCTCGTCCTCGAGTAGGTAAATGATAAAAATAGAATTTTTGATGTGGAATGCTAACCAACATAATTCTCAATGTAATTTCTTTATTGTGGCATGAATGTCCAGATCTGAAAGATTCAAGACAAAAGTTTATATTGACATAAGAGTAGTAATACTTCAAGCATACTAACAAAGCAATCATGTCTTCTCAAAATAACATGGCCAAAGAAAGTTATCCCTACAAAATCATATAGTCTGGCTATGATCTATCTTCAGCACACAAAATATTTAAATATGCACAACCTCGGTTTCAGCCAAGCAATTGTTTCACACTTCAATTTTTCAAACCTTTCAACTTTCACGCAATACATGAGCGTGAGCCATGGATACAACACTATAGGTGGAATAGAGTGGTGGTTGTGGAGAAGACAAAAGATGAAGATAGTCTCACATCAACTAGGCGTATCAATGGGCTATGGAGATGCCCATCAATAGATATCAATGTGAGTGAGTAGGGATTGCCATGCAACAGATGCACTAGAGCTATAAGTGTATGAAAGCTCAACAAAAGAAACTAAGTGGGTGTGCATCCAACTCGCTTGCTCACGAAGACCTAGGGCATTTGAGGAAGCCCATCATTGGAATATACAAGCCAAGTTCTATAATGAAAATTCCCACTAGTATATGTAAGTGACAAAACTCCCTCTTTTTCTCTCATTTTTTTCTCATTTTTTTTTCTTTGGGCATTTTCTCTTTTTTCTCCTTTTTATGGCCTCCCCTTTTTTTTTCTTTCGTCCGGAGTCTCATCCCGACTTGTGGGGGAATCATAGTCTCCATCATCCTTTCCACACCGGGACAATGCTCTAGTAATGAAGATCATCACACTTTTATTTACTTACAACTCAAAGATTACAACTCGAAGCTAGAACAAAATATGACTCTATGTGTATGCCTCCGACGGTGTACCGGGATGTGCAGTGAATCAAGAGTGACATGTATGAAATTTATGATTGGTGGCTTTGCCACAAATACGACATCAACTACATGATCATGCATGGTAATATGACAATGATGAAGTGTGTCATAATAAACGGAACGGTGGAAAGTTGCATGGCAATATATCTCGGAATGACTATGGAAATGCCATAATAGGTAGGTATGGTGGCTGTTTTGAGGAAGGTATATGGTGGAAAGGTGAGAGTACGTATAATCCATGGACTCAACATTATTCATAAAGAACTCATATACTTATTGCAAAAATCTACGAGTTATCAAAACAAAGTATTCAACGCATGCTCCTAGGGGAGGGTTGGTAGGAGTTAACCGATCCCGACCTCCACACAAAGGATGACAATCAATAAGTAAATCATGCTCCAATTTCATCACATAACGGTTCACCATACGTGCATGCTACGGGAATCACAAACTTTAACACAAGTGTTTCTCAAATTCACAATTACTCCACTAGCATGACTCTAAAATCACCATCCTCATATCTAAAAACAATCATCAAGTATCAAACTTCTCATAATATTCAATGCACTTTTATGAAAGTTTTTACTATACTCATCTTTGATGCCTATCATATTAGGACCAATTTTATAACCAAAGCACATTACTATTCTATTCTAAAAGACTCTAAAAAAGATATAAGTGAAGCATGAGAGATCAATAATTTCTACAAAATAAAACCACCACCGTGCTCTAAAAGATATATGTGAAGCACAAAGAGTATTCTAATAAATTCCAAATCATGTGTATCTCTCTCAAAAGGTGTGTCCAGCAAGGATGATTGTGGTAAACTAAAAAGCAAAGACTCAAATTATACATGATGCTCCAAGCAAAATACATATCATGTGGTGAATAAAAATATAGTCTCAAGTAAAGTTACCGATAGATGAAGACGAAAGAGGGGATGCCTTCCCGGGGCAACCCCAAGCTTAGGCTTTTGATTGTCCTTGAATTTTACCTTGGGGTGCCTTGGGCATCCCCAAGCTTAGGGCTCTTGCCACTCTTTGTTCCATAGTCCATCAAATCCTTACTCAAAACTTGAAAACTTCACAACACAAAACTTAGCCAAAAATCTCGTGAGCTCCGTTAGTATAAGAAAACAAACCACTACTCAAAGGTACTGTAATGAACTAATTCTTTGTTTATATTGGTGTCAAACCTAATGTATTCCAACTTCTCTATGATTCATACCCCCCGATACTACTCATAGATTCATCAAAATAAGCAAACAACACACGAAAAACAGAATCTGTCAAAAACAGAACAGTAATCTGTAACTTTCGAATACGTCTGTAACTCTTAAAAAATTGAAATAAATTGGTGGACGTGAGGAATTTGTCTATTAATCATGTGCAAAAAGAATCAACTAAAAAACACTCTCCAGTAAAAATGGTAGCTAATCTCGTGAGCGGTAAAGTTTCTGTTTTTTACAGCATGATCACATAACCTTCACCCAAGTCTTCCCAAAGGTTCTACTTGGCACAAACACTAACTAAAACACAAAACCACATCTAAACAGAAGCTAGATGCAATATTTATTCCTAAACAAAAGAAAAAAATAAAAAAAAATTGGGTTGCCTCCCAACAAGCGCTATCGTTTAACGCCCCTAGCTAGGCACGATACAAGAATAGATCTAGGTATTGCCATCTTTGGTAGGCAATTCTTTAATTGAACACTTATAATTCTTGGAAGTTTATTCCTTCCTATTAATAATCAAACTTCTAGGCAAGAAATCAAGAATTTCGTTTGTGGCAAAAGGTTCCCTTATGATAGAGAGAAGGTTGGGGTGAACACTTATCGATTTAAGATCCGCAGTCTCCTTACTAGAAGATTCACCCTTATTTTTTAGGAACATACATAAATTTGGCTATTTTAGTAGTAGAGGGGCTCGAAGTATTTCTCACAGCAGGAAAAGAAGACCCTACACTATTAATAATATCCTCAAGTTTATCAATTCTAGTGGAATCTTGATCTATTCTCTCTTTAACTATGGGTTCTTTTTCTTTAAAAAAATTCAAAATAACTCCTACCCTAGATCCATATTGGGTAATTTGGTTATGGATCTTTTTGTCCAAACTCTTGACCAACTCTACAGTGGCAACTTTATTTTCAATAATTCCAAGCCTTTGCATAACATGCTCTAAGGTTAAGAAAGTTCCATTAACCAGAAGAGGTGGTGGACCAAACAATTTTGTCATAGAGTTATAAGAATCAAAAGTATGGCTACCCAAGAAATTCTCTCCTGTAATGGTATCAAGAATATATCTATTCTAAGGAGTGATGCCAACATAAAAATTGCGGAGAAGCATGGAAGTGGAAAGCTTCCTAGTAGATCTATTTTGAGCATTGTAAATTCTATACCAAGCATCTTTTAGATTTTCTTCCTTCCTTTGTTTAGAATTAAGAACTTCACTCTTGGGAGTATTGATAATGATAGGCGGCCTAGGCATGACGGCAAGGCAAACGGTAAAACACACGAAAAAAGAAGGGTGAATAAAACGGCAAGGGTGAAGTGAGGGAGAGGAAAACGAGAGGCAAAGAATGTAATGCGAGGGATAAGGGTTTGTGATAGGTAATTGGTATATGACTTTTGCGTAGATTTCCCCGGCAACGGCGCCAGAAATTCTTCTTGCTACTTCTCGAGCTTGCATTGTATTCCCTTGAAGAGGAAAGGGTGATGCAGCACAGTAGCGTAAGTATTTCCCTCAGTTTTTGAGAACCAAGGTATCAATCCAGTAGGAGACCACGCGTGAGTCCCTCGTACCTGCACAAACAAATAAGAACCTTGCAGCCAACGCGATAAAAGGGGTTGTCAATCCCTTCTCGGTCACTTACAAAAGTGAGATCTGATAGATATTATAAGGTAATATTTTTGGTATTTTTTTGGTATAGAGATTGAAAGTAAATAATGCAAAGTAAAGTAAATAGTTGATGGAAGATAAATATGATGAGAATAGACCCGAGGGCCATATGTTTCACTAGTGGCTTCTCCCATGATAGCAGATTTCTACGGTGGGTGACCAAATTACTGTCGAGCAATTGATAGAAAAGCGCATAGTTATGAGAATATCTAGGAATGATCATTGTATATAGGCATCACGCTCGTGACAAGTAGACCGAAACGATTCTGCATCTACTACTATTACTCCACAATCGACCGCTATCCAGCATGCATCTAGAGTATTAAGTTCATAAGAACAGAGTAACGCCTTAAGCAAGATGACATGATGTAGAGGGATAAACTCAAGCAATATGGTATAAACCCCATCTTTTTATCCTCGATGGCAACAATACAATACGTGCCTTGCCGCCCCTGCTTTCACTGGGAAAGGACACTGCTAGATTGAACCCATAGCCAAGCACTTCTCCCATTGCAAGAACTATAGATCTAGTAGGCCAAACCAAACCGATAATTCGAAGAGACTTGTAAGGTTATTTAAATCATACATAAAATATTTACGAAAAGAATCCAATATTGTTCATAGATAATCTTGATCATAGACCACAACTCATCGGATCTCGACAAACACACCGCAAAAATATTACATCGAATAGATCTCCTCGAAGATCGAGGAGAACTTTGTATTGAGATTCAAAGAGAGAGAAGAAGCCATCTAGCTAATAACTATGGACCCGAAGGTCAGTGGTAAACTACTCACAACTCATAGGAGAGGCTATGGTATTGATGTAGAAGCCCTCCGTGATAGATGCCCCCTCCGGTGGAGCTCCGACATAGGTCCCAAGATGGGATCTCACGGGTACAGAAGGTTACGTCGGTCGAATTAGAGTTTCATGGTGCCCCTCGATGATTTCAGGGTACGTAGGTATATATAGGCTAAAGAGGGATGCCAGGGAAGCAACAGGTGGCCCACGAGGGTGGGGGGCGCGCCTACCCCCTGGGCGCGCCCCCTGCCCTCGTGGCCGCCTCTCTCGCTTCCTGGCGTGTACTCCAAGTCTTCTTTGTTGACATCGTTCCAAAAATAACTCTCCCGAAGGTTTCATTCCGTTTGGACTCCGTTTAATATTCCTTTTCCGCGAAACACTAAAATAGGCAAAAAAACAACAATTTGCACTGGGCCTTGGGTTAGTAGGTTAGTCCCAAAAATAATATAAAAGTGTATAATAAAGCCCATTAAACATCCAAAACAGAATATATAATAGCATGGAACAATACGTTGGAGACATATCAACGGCGGATGGCATTCCCTAGAACAGGTTGCGGGCTTCCGGGAGCACGCCGACCAGCGTCTGCCACATGCGTTTCTCCGCGCCTCCGGATGACGAGCCACCGGCCACGGGGGTGGCATTGAGGTCGATGGGCACGGGCACGCCAAGGATAAAATCAAAGCAATTACAAAAACAAATCTGCCGCACAAATAAGTTAATGACGAACATATGGTGACTTGCCGATGAACACATTGCTAATATTTGTTTGACATGACGCATGCTACAATTAACATCACACTGATCACACTAAAAATGTGTTAAATTGTGATCCAAATTCTATCGTATTGGACTAGATGTAGTACATACGGCGTGGACCTTTACGTTGGTACCGACACGTACGAGTACAACTCGTTTACTTGTCCTCCAAGGAATCTCATGTATTGCTCTCATATATACTCTATATAGTCGCACCTAAGATGGCCTGTCGTCTCGTGCTTGTAATACTCCTCCTCATAGTGATTGTGCCTTTGTGCGTCCGTGGTTTCTCCCGCAAAGGTTTCCACGTTAAATCCGTGTCTCTTAGTCTCGTTTATTTCTCGTTATTATCTAACAAGTGGTATACATTGCTGAGGTTCATATACGAGATTTTTGAGATCGCGGGATTAGGGTTGTGACGTCCTTTGCAATTTTTGTGATCAGGAGATTAGGGTTGCAGCGTCCTTTGCGCCGCGGTCGACGCGACCTAGCGGTCCGAAGCTAGATCAATTTTGGTGCACTGCCACGAGAAGCCGAGACCGACGTGAACTATGGAAGCTATGGTTTATTGTTACCCATGAAGCTGATCCGCCTGATCGCTTTGCTCCGCTCACGTACCGAGGAGTCTGGTGTCGCGAGGCAACATCAATCCACTGCACTGTTGCTTCTGTTGCTTCACATCAATTGAGGCTGGTCACAGTGGGGAGTATCATATACTAGTATCATGCATATGATACTAGTGTATGATACTACATTCATAGTGCATAGTATTATAGATTAGTATCATAGATGGTCTCATTTATTGACATGCATGACACATAGTAGCATCACATTTGTTATGTTACGGTATCTACCCATGTTACTATAACCATCTATCTTCTTTAATTCCCTACCACATAAGCATGTTTGTGAGTCCCAAGTGCATGATACTACTTATCTTACCCCCACTATGGCCAGCCCGATCCAAGCAGTACAAGTACTTCTCATGTGAAGACCGAAGCTAATTTATCTACGATTTATTTTGTCGGCTGCTCCACGTCCAAGCCTACCGAAGCTGCTGCTGCTCCTACTCACGTGAGATTACGAGGCTACAATACCTAGTACTAGTACTACCCTACGTGAGGCTAGTACTGTAGTATTTGCTTTTCGTTCGTCTACTACGTGCACTGCCTATACAACATCCAGGTGCTATTTACCTTATTTTTGTCTGCCCCGCATATTAAATTCTGTCAAGAATTTTTCTACCGGCTTGTACTACTTTGTGCATAGATTTTATCGACTCATGGCATCCATGAAATACGATCTTCCGCTGCTGGATCGTGGCACAAGATTTACCCTATGGCAAGTCAAGATGCGGGCGTTGTGGGCACATGCTGCCTATACAACATCCAGGTGCTATTTACCTTATTTTTGTCTGCCCCGCATATTAAATTCTGTCAAGAATTTTTCTGCCTGCTTGTACTACTTTGTGCATAGATTTTATCGACTCACGGCATCCATGGAATACGATCTTCCGCTGATGGATCGTGGCACAAGGTTTACCCTATGGCAAGTCAAGATGCGGGCGTTGTCGGCACAGGCTGACTATGATGATGCACTAGATAGTGTTGGAAAGGACAGAATTTAGGACTGGACTGACGAGGAGACAAGAAGGGATCATAAGTCTTTGTCACAAATTCATCTCCATTTGCATAATAATATTTTGCAGGAAGTTTTGAGAGAGAAAACTGCCACCGCTCTATGGTTAAAGCTGGAAAGCATTTGCATGACAAAAGATCTTACCAGCAAGATGCTTCTGCAGCAAAAATTATTCCTACACAGTTTACCCGAGGGGGGTAATGTTTTGAATCATATTTCAGAATTTAAAGAGAACATATCCGATCTAGCTGCAATGGAGGTTAAGTATGAAGAGGAAGATACTGCTTTAATGTTACTTTGTTCACTGCCAAGTTCTTATACCATTTTTAGAGACACCATATTATATAGTCGTGATACTCTCACACTTAATGAAGTTTATGAAGCTTTTAACTCTATGGAGAAGATGAAATTAATGGTGCCTCATGATGGTTCGAGTTCATCCTAAGCCGAGGGATTATCTGTTCGTGGCAGGACAAAGGATAATAACTCACATAATGGAAACATGGGCAAAAGTAAGAACATCTACAGGGGCCGGTCGCAATCCATAGACAAGAAATATTGCAGATATTGCAAGAGAGACGGGCATGACATCTCAGAGTGTTTCAAGTTGCAGAACAAAGAAAAGAGAAAAGGTAACAAACAAGGTGAAAATTCTGCTAACGTTGCTCGTGATGATAGTTCCCATGATGCTCTTGTTGTTATTGCTGGATATGTTGAGACCAATTATGAGTGAGTACTTTATACTACATGTACTTTTCATATGTGCCCCCATAGAGATTGGTTTACTACTTTTGATTCCACTATTGCTGCTGGTTCCGTTTTGGGTTTTGATAATTCATCATGCAAGATTGAAGGCATAGGTTCCGTTCGAATCAAGATGTTTGGTGGCACAATCAGAACTTTGACAGATGTTCGGTATATTCCGAAAATGAAGAGAAATCTTATCTCTGTGAGTGCCCTTGATGCAAAGGGGTACAATTATTCAGGTGGAGATAGTGTCTTGAAGGTCACCAAAGGTTCCCTTATTGTGATGAAAGGTGACTTAAGTTCGACCAATTGTCTTTATTACCTTCGAGGTTCTATCGTTTCAGGTAGCGCTACCCCAGTTATTTCGAAGAATTTTGATTGTAATCCCGCTAACCTTTGGCATATGCGTCTTGGACATATGAGTGAACTTGGTTTGGCAGAGTTAAATAAGAGAGGTCTTCTTAAATGATACGAAACTGGTAAATTGAAATTTTATGAGCATTGTATCTTCAGCAAGCACAAGAGGGTGAAGTTCAACACTTCGACTCATACAACTGAAGGTATTCTTGATTATGTTCATTCTGATTTACGGGGACCATCTCGCAAGAAGTCATTAGGTGGTGCTAGATACATGTTGACTATAATTGATGATTATTCGAGAAAAGTTTGGCCTTATTTCTGGAAGCATAAATATCAAGCATTCTCAACATTTAAGGAGTGGAAGATTATGATTGAAAGATAAATTGAAAAGAAGGTAAAAATACTTTGCACTGATAATCGTATGGAATTCTGTTCTAAGAAATTTGCAAATTATTGCAAGTCTGAAGGCATTGTCAGACATCACACCATTCCTTATACTCCTCAACAAAATGGTGTTGCTGAGCGTATGAACATGGCCATTATTTCAAGAGTCTGTTGCATGTTGTCCAATGCAGGTTTGCACAAGCGTTTTTGGTCTGAGGCTCCTTCCACTGCTTGTTATCAGATTAACCGTTCACCATCTATTACTCTTAATAAGAAAACTGCAATTGAGGTATGGTATGGTTCACCTGCAGATTATTCACAGTTGAGAGTTTTTGGTTGCACTGCTTATGCACATGTTGATAATGGAAAATTGGAGCCTAGGGCTGTTAAGTGCATCTTTCTTGGTCATAAGCCTGGTGTTAAAGGTTTTAAATTATGGAATCCTGAAACCCAGAAGGTTGTTATTAGCAGAAAGTTATCTTTAATGAATCTGCTATGTTACATGATGTTTCATCTACTAATGTTCCCGTTGAGAGTGAAAAGCATGCTACTATTCAGCATCCTACTGTTCAGGTGGAACATGTTATTGATTTAGGTGATACATCCGGTAATGAAAATGTTGATGGACATGATGAACCCGTCGTTGATCATGAACATGTCACTCCCATTCCAAATCAGCCTATTGTTCCACCCGGTTGGAATCTTGCACGTGACAGAGTTAGGCGGGGTATTGATAAACCTAAAAGGTTAATTGAAGAGTGCAATATTGTTTCTTTTGCTTTATCTGTTACAGAAGAAATTGAAGGTAATGCTGAGCCTTATTCATATTCTGAGGCTATTATTTCTTGTGAGAATAATAAGTGGATGACCGCCATGCATGATGAGATGGAATCACTTGAAAAGAATGGCACTTGGGATTTAGTAAAACTGCCTAGAGAGAAGAAACATATTCGCTGCAAGTGGGTTTTCAAGAGGAAAGAAGGTGTTTCTCCTAATGATGAGATAAGATATAAAGCAAGGTTAGTTGCTAAAGGTTACAGTCAGATTTCAGGTATTGACTATAATGAAGTATAGCTCTATTCGCACTTTACTTAGTATTGTTGTCATGAATGATTTTGAGCTTGAACAATTGGATGTTAAAACTGCATTTTCACATGGAGAATTAGAAGAGGATATTTATATGGAACAACCTGAAGGTTTTGTTATTCTTGGAAAAGAAAAGCTTGTCTACAAGTTAAAGAAATCTCTTTATGGATTGAAGCAATCCCCTAGATAGTGGTACAAGAGATTTGACACCTTTATGCTCTCTCGAGGTTTCAAAAGGTCTAATTATGATAGTTGTGTTTATTTAAAAATTGTCAAAGGTTAAACTATTTATTTGCTCCTTAATGTTGATTATATGCTAATTGCTGCAAAGATTATGTCAGATATTACTGAACTAAAGAAGCAATTGAGTAATGAATTTGAGATGAAGGATTTGGGTGCAACAAAGAAAATTATTGGCATGGAAATATCCAGAGATAGACCATCTAGAAAAGTATATCTAAGTCAGAGAGGATATGTTGATAAAGTTCTTTGTAATTTTAATATGCATAATGCCAAGCCGGTGAGTACTCCTGTAATGCCCCAGATGTAATACTTTCCCTTTTTGGGCATATAATAAATCTCCGGCTTCATCTATTTTCCTTTTCGGGTTCTTTGTCTTTCGGGCTTTCGTCGTTTTGTTGTGTGAGTGTGTGGCATTCGTTCATATCATGTAGACATGTGCATTGCATTGCATTTGTGTTGTGGGTTGTTTCCGGTTCGTGGCGTTCCTTTCCGTTGTCCGTTTCGTGTTCCGGAGCTCCCTCACGTGTCCGTGACGTCCCGTAGGCCTACTTTGTTGTTCGGGCGTTTTTCGTTACCGGTGTGCCGCGAGGTTGTGTTGTGTGTTGTTGTTTGGTTGTGTGCAACCTGCCTCTCAAATCTCGTCTCGTTTGGACTCCGTTGATTTTTCCCTCCGTTGTCCGTGTGGGTCCGATGTGCCTTCACTTCGTGTCCCGGAAATACCCCTACTGCTTCCTTTTGTCTCCGTCTGGTCCTTTTAAATCAACCCCCGCGATCGGATCCGTCGGATCACGATCGGAGGGCTCCTAGACACCCTAGTCTCCTAACCCTAGTCTAAAGACTGCTATATAATAGACCCTAGTCTATTGTGGTTTTCCCTTCTTCTTCCCCTCTCCACCATTTCGTTTTTTTTTTCCCTTTTTCGTTCAGATCCAAATCCAGATCCCGAAGGATCCCTGGGAATCTTCCCCTCCGACCGCACCTCGTTCGAGGCGAGGTCAACGCCGCCGCCGCTGTCGTCGCTCCTTCGATCGGGAGATCGACCGCAGGCCTGCCTCCTCGACCCGATCGGCCCCTTCACCGCGCCAGCAGCCGATCCGGTCGGGGCCCAGATCGCCGCCGCACACAGCCGCGGCCTCCTCGAGCGCATCGGGTCCGAGGACCACATCCCCTTCGGCCCGTACGTCGCCGCTCTCCCCGCTCCGCGCGTGTGGGCCTCCCCATCGCCGCGGCCCGTTCCTCTCCAGTCGCGCCGGCCCAGGCACCCCGCCTCGCCTCCCTCGCCAGCTCGCCTCCGCTTCGCCCCCTCCACCGGGCCAAGCCAGGCCGCGCCTCCCCGGGCCTCTCCGCACCGGGCTCCACCCCGCGCCGGCTGGGCCTCTCGCCTCCCCGCGGGCTCCGCAGGCGCCAGCTGGGCCGCTCCACCGAGGCCGCCGCCTCCAGGCCGCGTCGCAGCCGCCGCCGTTGCCAGCTGGGCCACGCCGCAGAGCCCAGCGCTACAGTTCGCGGGCCGCCGCAGTTCGCCTCGCCGCCGCCTCCGCCAGTTCGGCCCGCTCCAGATCTGGGCCAGATCCGCCGCCACCGGCCCGCGTCTCCTTTTTTTTCCAGATCCCTGAGGTTGTTTTCCCTACTAAGTCTCTGTTTTCTAATCTGAGAGTGCCTACTTTGATCATGCATAACTTTTACTGTGGTGCTCCGTTTTGTGCGTGTAATATGTCCAGATGTTCGTGGAGTTGTCCTCTACGTTTTACCTGTTGTAGTCATGCATGTTAGATGTCATCTAGGGCCTTGTTTTGCTGTTGCAAGAGTGTATGATGATATAAACTGCTGTTATGTGTTATTTTTGTGCCACCTTTGACATGTGATATCTTTAAGCTCGTTTGTCCAAACGAAGCAAATGACATGTCCACGTGTTCGTCTTGCCACGAACTACGTGTTGGGTGTGATAGGTTGCATGGTAGATGTATTGATTCCTTGTTATCATCGTTGCAAGATGCCATGTTCATATGTTGTGTTTTCACTTGTTATGATATGCCATGTTGTTGAGCTTGTTGCAATCGGTGTGTTCACCACATTGATGCATGCTTGTGTGTTTCGGGATCACCGTCATATGTATTTTGATGAGGTGCTTACCCTTTGCCATGTTTAGATTCGAGGTGTCTTAAACATGCTCTTTTTGTTGCTATGATGATGTTGCTGTTTTGGGACTTAGTGAAATTTCACTAAGTCTGAAATCTGTAACGTTCCGATGCCATGTTCGTGTGATGTTGTAGGACAAAGCATGATAGTTTTGGGGTGGATTTTGATTGTTCCATGAAGTATATATTGTTGTCTTTCCATCCATGTCCTCACATGTCCATTTGAGGTGCTGTAGCATGTTTATCTTTTGCTCCAAACTTTCAATAAAATTCTGCTGCCAGAATTTTATTTCAAAGTTCAATATGTCCAAGATCATTGCTGTTGATCCGTGACTCCGTTGGGGGTGCACTTTGGACCTAGTTGCTGTACATTATATCTAGTTTATGTTCAAGTCCTTTGCCATGCCTTTTGGGTGCTGTAGATTATTTATTTTGAGCTCCCAAGATGCTATGTTGCTGTAATTTGCAGTTTTCGCTCAAATCTTGTTTCGGGCATAACTTTTAGCCCGTAACTCCGATTTCAGCGAATCTTATATCAAACTTGGGTGATTTTCTGTGTAGATTACTAATATCAGGTTGTTATCTTGTTTTGAGGTGTTTTGCTTGAGTGATGTTCTACGTGCTCCTTGTGCATCTTTAGTGCATCCATCATGCATACATGTTTTTCGAGTGCGCATTGCATCGTGTTGATTGGTGCTTGGTGTGTTTGTCTTGTTTAGAGCCGGAAGTTGAGCACGAGTTTTCCAACGAGGTTGAGCACGAGGTTTCCAACGAGTTTGAACACGAGGACCCTTCTTTCGATCCGAACTTCTTCTCTTCAGGCAAGATGACCGAACCCCGATAACATTACTATCTTTGTCTATTGCTAGTAGTCTCGATCTATAGTTTTGCCTCGATGCCCATGTTCTTCTTGTCAGCCTCCTACTTGTAACCAATTGCCATGTTTAACCACCCTACCTATGCAAACCGTTGCTTGGCTAAGTACGCTTCGCTCAGCCCTTCTTATAGCATTGCTAGTTGCAGGTGAAGTGAAGATGCTTGCTCCATGTTGAAGTTTGGTTGGGTTATATCACACTATATAAATGCTTTAATTGAAATCACCTATATATTGTCAAGGGTGGAAGGCTAAGCCTTTTGCTTGGTGTTTTGTTCCACTCATGCCGTTAGGATCCGTATAAGCCGGTTTTATGTTCCTTGATTATGCGTTCCTAACACGGTTGGGGTGTATGGGACCCCCTCGATAAACCGCTAAGTGCTAAGTCTTTTCCAGCAAATCCCAACATTGGTACTATTTGCCTAATAACAAACTAAACATGCATAAGGGAGTAATTAACCCTCTTTCTTAATCAACAACCCCGGGCCAGTGCTCCACATGAGTGTTGGTCCGAAACGGGGGTCCTGCAGGGCCACCTCGAGGAAACTCAAGGTTTGGTAAAAACCTGTAGCATCGCCCATCCGGTCGTGTCCTGAGACCTAGATACGCGCGGCTACGATCAGGGTGACAACACGCCGGGAGGATTTCCTGGATTAGCCTTACCTTAGTTTCGGTTTAACTTGAGCACGGGATTCCGAGGATACTCGGGTCTTCCCACTTTGGAGTTGCGACTCCGCGGATCGTGGGCTTGTAATGGGTCAAGTTGGAACACCCCTGCAGGGTTTGAACTTTCGAAAGCCGTGCCCGCGGTTATGTGGCAGATGGGAGCTTGTTAATTCCGGTTGTAGATAACTTGACACAATGATATTAATACACTACCAGCGTGTGTTCCGTGACTGTCAATTTCTGAATAGGGATTCGGGAGTTGAACACGGAGGGGTTATGCTTGTGAGCTTGTAGCTAGGATCACTTAGTGATCACTTCTCGCGTTGCCTTCTCTTCTCGCTCTCTCTTGCGTAAGTTAGATGCTAGTTGCTGCTGCAGACTCTTTGTTGTTCCTTCACCTCATTTCTTTCTTCAGCCTTTCCCTCACCTAAAGGCTTTGATAGTTCTGTTACCCGGGAACGGGATTGCTGAGTCCTCTGTGGCTCACAGTTACTTCACACACCAGATGCAGGTCCAGCTGTGAGCTATCCAGGTGATGGCACCGAGCTGGATTGGGAGTATGACGAGGAGCGTAGTCGTTACTACGTGCGCTACCCGGACGATCAGTAGTGGAGTCTCTTACTAGGATTCGATCCGCCTGTGGTTGTTTTATCTGAGTTTGGTACTTTGACTTTTGGCTTTTGCCCTTAGAGGGTTGTAGTGCTCTTATGTATGATGTTTGAGATTTGTACTGTTATTCTGTGACGTGGCGATTGTAAGCCAACTATTTTAAGTTTACTATCCCTCTTTTTCATGAGTTGTGCAAAGATTACCAAACTTGAGATCATTCTAGGATGGACTTATGCCTTTAAGTCGTGCCTCGACACGTAGGAGGTATAATTCCATCCTGGGCATTACAAGTTGGTATCAGAGCCTTCTCCGACCTAGGAGCCCCCACTGTTTGATCGAACCGTTGACGGTTGAGTCTAGGCACACACTGAAAAACTTTTTGAGTCCTATATTATATCGGAGAGTAGGATTTCTTTGCTTCTCTTCCCCTTTCTCTCTGGTGAGGACTCCTGACGTCTGCTCTTGTCTCTCCTATCTTCAAAATTTGCACAAAATTTTTTTTAGGATTCCCGCGAGTATTCTGGGATTGTTTCGATGTTCTTGTGACAAGGATATTGTTCCTGATGCCTCCTGTTACCGAGGAGTTGAGCTTCGGGGTATCACTGTAACAAGCATATCGCAACAGTACTAAATACTTAAGACGGCCGACATCGAAAATCTCCCCTATACGGCCAGTGGCACGATAACCCCGACATCACCCAGTACTGGGGAGGTAGTTCGGGAGTATTGCCATAGCTTGTTATAGTGGATGCTTTTCGAAGGTCCGAGGTACACAGTTTCCGAGAAAGACTGGTTATGTGTTGAAGGATGGATACACCTGGATGTAGGTTAGAGTTGATTGCGCGGTGCTTCCCGTGTATCCCCAACACCTGATTGCATAACTGGAATCTTTCGGAAAGCTATAGGTGGGTTTTATCCAGTAGATCGTAGGCATTCTTCCAACGAATGCAGGTTAGTGAGTTCGGGGTTCGACATTGAGTGAAGGGGTTATATGACCGAGGTTACTATCAGGAGTTGCATCTTAAAGGGTCCTTGGCTATGCTGATCCGGGGATTGCAAAACCTTTTCGTAACGCGTTCATATGCTTTCAGCACAAAGATGTTAGAACGGAACTCCTCTCTTGTGTTTGTTCCTTTCCGTACCTTGTTGTTTTTATTATTTATCCTTTTGATCCCTATGTGGCTTCTCGTGAAGATGATGTTATCAATTAACTAAGAAATTCATTCGTTCCTCTTGTTCGGATGATTTCATTCGTTCTTATTGTTCGAATGATTATTGTGAAGACTTGTTGCAATTCATTCCATTGATTCAGCTTATTCCTTTTGTCAATCAATTGCTGATTCGTGGTCATCTCTTACAGGATGGCTCCGAAAAGGGTTCCGAATGCCAACCCAGAGGGTGAAGAGGTTCCAGAACGTCCTCCTTCACCTCCTCCTCCGCCTGAGGCTTGGAGAGCAATTATGCAGACTACTGCTCAGAACACTCAGTTGATGATGCAGATGATGCAGATGATGCAAGCTAATCAAGCTAATCAAGCTAATCAGGGCATTCCAATGAACCAAGGCAACTTCTTCCAGCAGCACCATGCTACCCTCAACCAGTTCTTGGCCAACAATCCTAAAGCTTTCAGTTACTGTGTCGACCCTCTTGATGCTGAGGATTGGCTGACCGATATCAAGAAGCATTTTGAGTGCAGTAACGTGAAAGAAGATGACTATGTGAAGTTTGCAGCCTTCCAACTGAAAGATCAAGCAGCTGATTGGTGGCAGCAGTACAAAGACTCAAGGCCGGGTCAAGTGATCTCGTGGGAGAACTTCTGCAGGGATTTCCGCTCGCATCACATTCCTACAAGTGTTATCGAGGGTATGCGTGAGCAATTCCGCAACCTCAAGTAGGGCTCCATGACAGTCTATCAGTATAATGTCAAGTTCCAAAACCTCGCTCGTTATGCAAAGCAAGACATACCTGATGCAAAGAGCAAAATCTACCAGTTCCGTGGAGGTCTCAAAGATGAACTTCAGCTTGCTCTCACCTTGTTCGAGCCAGACGAATTCGATAAGTTCTATAATATGGCTTTGAAACAAGAAGCAGCTCAGCTTAAGATGGAGGCTTCTAAGAAGAGAATTCGAGATGCTGTTCACTCTACCTCATCGTCTCAGTTGGCTGCGAAACAACAGAAATTCTGGCTTCCTCCTCCTCCAATGATTCGAGCTCCATACAACAACTCCAACAACAAGAACTCTAGTGGCCGCATCTGAACCTCCGCCAGACTCGTTGGGTCGAGATGATTCAAGAGTACAACCCCAGCATTGAGTACACTCCAGGCAAGGCGAATGTGATTGCAGATGCTTTGAGCAGAAAGGCATATTGCAACAGCCTTCTTATCAAGCCACACCAGCCTGAGCTTTGTGAAGCTTTCAGGAAGCTCAACCTTCAGGTTGTTCCGCAGGGTTTTCTTGCAAATCTCCAAATTGCTCCTACCTTGGAAGATCAAGTCCGTGAGGCCCAGCTCAGTGATACCATGGTGAAGAAGGTGAAACATGGGATTGCAAAGGGCACTCCAAAATACAAGTGCTTCCGTGTTGATGAGAGAGATACCTTGTTCTTCGAGGACAGACTCGTTGTTCCCAAAGGTGATCTCAGGAAGCTCATAATGGAAGAAGCTCATGACTCTCTCCTTTCCATTCATCCTGGCAGTTCCAAGATGTATCAAGACCTCAAGCAATCTTACTGGTGGACACGCATGAAAAGGGAAATTGCTCAATTCGTGAATGAATGTGATGTATGCAGAAGAGTGAAAGCAGAACATCAACGTCCAGCCGGTCTTCTCCAACCTCTTCCTATTCCTGAGTGGAAGTTCGACCACATTGAAATGGACTTCGTCACTGGCTTTCCTAAATCCAAGCGAGGCAATGATGCTATCTTTGTGGTGATTGACAAGCTTACCAAAGTCGCTCACTTTCTTCCAGTCAAAGAATCAATCAATGCAGCTCAACTTGCAGAGCTGTACACTTCCAGAATTGTGTCCCTACATGGCATTCCTCAAGTGATATCCTCAGACCGTGGCAGCTTGTTCACATCAAAGTTCTGGGACTCCTTTCAGTCCGCCATGGGCACGAAGATCAGGTTCAGCACTGCTTTTCACCCTCAGACTAGTGGTCAAGTCGAGCGTGTGAATCAGATCCTTGAAGATATGCTCAGAGCCTGTGTCATCTCCTTCGGCATGAAATGGGAAGACTGTCTTCCATTTGCAGAGTTCTCTTACAACAACAGCTTCCAAGCAAGTGCAGGCAAAGCACCGTTTGAAATTCTCTATGGCAGAAAGTGCCGTACCCCTCTCAACTGGTCTGAAACAGGTGAACGCCAACTTCTTGGCAATGATTTGATCTCTGAAGCCGAAGAAATGTGCAAAGTCATACGTGAGAATCTCAAGGCCGCTCAGTCGCGTCAGAAGAGTTACTATGACGGAAAGCATCGTGATTTGGCTTTCGACATCGGTGATCATGTCTATCTCCGAGTTTCTCCGATGAAAGGGACCCAGAGGTTCGGTATCAAAGGAAAGCTTGCTCCTAGATACGTCGGGCCTTTCAAAATTCTTGGCAAAAGAGGCGATCTAGCCTATCAGCTCGAGCTCCCTTCCAACTTTGCAAATGTTCATGATGTCTTCCATGTGTCTCAGCTTCGCAAATGCTTCAAGGCACCTGAGCGCATGATTCCGTTTGAGGAGATTGATCTCCAACAAGACCTTTCCTACCGAGAGCATCCAGTTGCAATTCTCGAAGAAACCGAACGCAAGACTCGCAACAAGACCATCAAGTTTCTGAAAGTCAAGTGGTCACATCACACAGACCGAGAAGCTACCTGGGAACGAGAAGATCATCTTCGTTCCGAGTACCCTTCCTTTTTCCAGTCCTAGATCTCGGGACGAGATCTTTTTGTAGTAGAGGAGAGTTTGTAATGCCCCGGATGTAATACTTTCCCTTTTTGGGCATATAATAAATCTCCGGCTTCATCTATTTTCCTTTTCGGGTTCTTTGTCTTTCGGGCTTTCGTCGTTTTGTTGTGTGAGTGTGTGGCATTCGTTCATATCATGTAGACATGTGCATTGCATTGCATTTGTGTTGTGGGTTGTTTCCGGTTCGTGGCGTTCCTTTCCGTTGTCCGTTTCGTGTTCCGGAGCTCCCTCACGTGTCCGTGACGTCCCGTAGGCCTACTTTGTTGTTCGGGCGTTTTTCGTTACCGGTGTGCCGCGAGGTTGTGTTGTGTGTTGTTGTTTGGTTGTGTGCAACCTGCCTCTCAAATCTCGTCTCGTTTGGACTCCGTTGATTTTTCCCTCCGTTGTCCGTGTGGGTCCGATGTGCCTTCACTTCGTGTCCCGGAAATACCCCTACTGCTTCCTTTTGTCTCCGTCTGGTCCTTTTAAATCAACCCCCGCGATCGGATCCGTCGGATCACGATCGGAGGGCTCCTAGACACCCTAGTCTCCTAACCCTAGTCTAAAGACTGCTATATAATAGACCCTAGTCTATTGTGGTTTTCCCTTCTTCTTCCCCTCTCCACCATTTCGTTTTTTTTCCCTTTTTCGTTCAGATCCAAATCCAGATCCCGAAGGATCCCTGGGAATCTTCCCCTCCGACCGCACCTCGTTCGAGGCGAGGTCAACGCCGCCGCCGCTGTCGTCGCTCCTTCGATCGGGAGATCGACCGCAGGCCTGCCTCCTCGACCCGATCGGCCCCTTCACCGCGCCAGCAGCCGATCCGGTCGGGGCCCAGATCGCCGCCGCACACAGCCGCGGCCTCCTCGAGCGCATCGGGTCCGAGGACCACATCCCCTTCGGCCCGTACGTCGCCCCTCTCCCCGCTCCGCGCGTGTGGGCCTCCCCATCGCCGCGGCCCGTTCCTCTCCAGTCGCGCCGGCCCAGGCACCCCGCCTCGCCTCCCTCGCCAGCTCGCCTCCGCTTCGCCCCCTCCACCGGGCCAAGCCAGGCCGCGCCTCCCCGGGCCTCTCCGCACCGGGCTCCACCCCGCGCCGGCTGGGCCTCTCGCCTCCCCGCGGGCTCCGCAGGCGCCAGCTGGGCCGCTCCACCGAGGCCGCCGCCTCCAGGCCGCGTCGCAGCCGCCGCCGTTGCCAGCTGGGCCACGCCGCAGAGCCCAGCGCTACAGTTCGCGGGCCGCCGCAGTTCGCCTCGCCGCCGCCTCCGCCAGTTCGGCCCGCTCCAGATCTGGGCCAGATCCGCCGCCACCGGCCCGCGTCTCCTTTTTTTTCCAGATCCCTGAGGTTGTTTTCCCTACTAAGTCTCTGTTTTCTAATCTGAGAGTGCCTACTTTGATCATGCATAACTTTTACTGTGGTGCTCCGTTTTGTGCGTGTAATATGTCCAGATGTTCGTGGAGTTGTCCTCTACGTTTTACCTGTTGTAGTCATGCATGTTAGATGTCATCTAGGGCCTTGTTTTGCTGTTGCAAGAGTGTATGATGATATAAACTGCTGTTATGTGTTATTTTTGTGCCACCTTTGACATGTGATATCTTTAAGCTCGTTTGTCCAAACGAAGCAAATGACATGTCCACGTGTTCGTCTTGCCACGAACTACGTGTTGGGTGTGATAGGTTGCATGGTAGATGTATTGATTCCTTGTTATCATCGTTGCAAGATGCCATGTTCATATGTTGTGTTTTCACTTGTTATGATATGCCATGTTGTTGAGCTTGTTGCAATCGGTGTGTTCACCACATTGATGCATGCTTGTGTGTTTCGGGATCACCGTCATATGTATTTTGATGAGGTGCTTACCCTTTGCCATGTTTAGATTCGAGGTGTCTTAAACATGCTCTTTTTGTTGCTATGATGATGTTGCTGTTTTGGGACTTAGTGAAATTTCACTAAGTCTGAAATCTGTAACGTTCCGATGCCATGTTCGTGTGATGTTGTAGGACAAAGCATGATAGTTTTGGGGTGGATTTTGATTGTTCCATGAAGTATATATTGTTGTCTTTCCATCCATGTCCTCACATGTCCATTTGAGGTGCTGTAGCATGTTTATCTTTTGCTCCAAACTTTCAATAAAATTCTGCTGCCAGAATTTTATTTCAAAGTTCAATATGTCCAAGATCATTGCTGTTGATCCGTGACTCCGTTGGGGGTGCACTTTGGACCTAGTTGCTGTACATTATATCTAGTTTATGTTCAAGTCCTTTGCCATGCCTTTTGGGTGCTGTAGATTATTTATTTTGAGCTCCCAAGATGCTATGTTGCTGTAATTTGCAGTTTTCGCTCAAATCTTGTTTCGGGCATAACTTTTAGCCCGTAACTCCGATTTCAGCGAATCTTATATCAAACTTGGGTGATTTTCTGTGTAGATTACTAATATCAGGTTGTTATCTTGTTTTGAGGTGTTTTTCTTGAGTGATGTTCTACGTGCTCCTTGTGCATCTTTAGTGCATCCATCATGCATACATGTTTTTCGAGTGCGCATTGCATCGTGTTGATTGGTGCTTGGTGTGTTTGTCTTGTTTAGAGCCGGAAGTTGAGCACGAGTTTTCCAACGAGGTTGAGCACGAGGTTTCCAACGAGTTTGAACACGAGGACCCTTCTTTCGATCCGAACTTCTTCTCTTCAGGCAAGATGACCGAACCCCGATAACATTACTATCTTTGTCTATTGCTAGTAGTCTCGATCTATAGTTTTGCCTCGATGCCCATGTTCTTCTTGTCAGCCTCCTACTTGTAACCAATTGCCATGTTTAACCACCCTACCTATGCAAACCGTTGCTTGGCTAAGTACGCTTCGCTCAGCCCTTCTTATAGCATTGCTAGTTGCAGGTGAAGTGAAGATGCTTGCTCCATGTTGAAGTTTGGTTGGGTTATATCACACTATATAAATGCTTTAATTGAAATCACCTATATATTGGCAAGGGTGGAAGGCTAAGCCTTTTGCTTGGTGTTTTGTTCCACTCATGCCGTTAGGATCCGTATAAGCCGGTTTTATGTTCCTTGATTATGCGTTCCTAACACGGTTGGGGTGTATGGGACCCCCTCGATAAACCGCTAAGTGCTAAGTCTTTTCCAGCAAATCCCAACATTGGTACTATTTGCCTAATAACAAACTAAACATGCATAAGGGAGTAATTAACCCTCTTTCTTAATCAACAACCCCGGGCCAGTGCTCCACATGAGTGTTGGTCCGAAACGGGGGTCCTGCAGGGCCACCTCGAGGAAACTCAAGGTTTGGTAAAAACCTGTAGCATCGCCCATCCGGTCGTGTCCTGAGACCTAGATACGCGCGGCTACGATCAGGGTGACGACACGCCGGGAGGATTTGCTGGATTAGCCTTACCTTAGTTTCGGTTTAACTTGAGCACGGGATTCCGAGGATACTCGGGTCTTCCCACTTTGGAGTTGCGACTCCGCGGATCGTGGGCTTGTAATGGGTCAAGTTGGAACACCCCTGCAGGGTTTGAACTTTCGAAAGCCGTGCCCGCGGTTATGTGGCAGATGGGAGCTTGTTAATTCCGGTTGTAGATAACTTGACACAATGATATTAATACACTACCAGCGTGTGTTCCGTGACTGTCAATTTCCGAATAGGGATTCGGGAGTTGAACACGGAGGGGTTATGCTTGTGAGCTTGTAGCTAGGATCACTTAGTGATCACTTCTCGCGTTGCCTTCTCTTCTCGCTCTCTCTTGCGTAAGTTAGATGCTAGTTGCTGCTGCAGACTCTTTGTTGTTCCTTCACCTCATTTCTTTCTTCAGCCTTTCCCTCACCTAAAGGCTTTGATAGTTCTGTTACCCGGGAACGGGATTGCTGAGTCCTCTGTGGCTCACAGTTACTTCACACACTAGATGCAGGTCCAGCTGTGAGCTATCCAGGTGATGGCACCGAGCTGGATTGGGAGTATGACGAGGAGCGTAGTCGTTACTACGTGCGCTACCCGGACGATCAGTAGTGGAGTCTCTTACTAGGATTCGATCCGCCTGTGGTTGTTTTATCTGAGTTTGGTACTTTGACTTTTGGCTTTTGCCCTTAGAGGGTTGTAGTGCTCTTATGTATGATGTTTGAGATTTGTACTGTTATTCTGTGACGTGGCGATTGTAAGCCAACTATTTTAAGTTTACTATCCCTCTTTTTCATGAGTTGTGCAAAGATTACCAAACTTGAGATCATTCTAGGATGGACTTATGCCTTTAAGTCGTGCCTCGACACGTAGGAGGTATAATTCCATCCTGGGCATTACAACTCCGTTAGCTGCACACTTCAAATTGAGTGCATGTCTAGAGTTCCCTATTCAAGTGCAGTTGGTTCACTTATGTATGCCATGGTTTGTTCTCGTCCTGATTTATCATACACATTGAGTGTTGTCAGTAGATACCTGGCTAATCCTGGAAAAGAGCATTGGAAAGCAGTTCAGTGGATTTTCAGATACCTGCGAGGTACTTCTGATGCTTATTTACAGTTTGGGAAAACTAGAGATGGACTTGTTGGTTTTGTTGATTCTGATTTTGCTGGTGATTTGGATAAGAGAAGATCGCTCACAGGTTATGCTTTCACCATTGGTAGTTGTGCTGTGAGTTGGAGAGCAACTTTGCAGTCTATTGTGGCTTGTTCCACTACTGATGCCGAGTATATGGCTATTTCCGAGGCATGCAAAGAAGCTATCTGGTTGAGAGGTTTGTACGCTGAGCTTTGTTGAGAGGCATGCAAAGAAGCTATCTGAATTCAAAATTTAAAACTTTGAAAAATATATTTGAGTTGGTTTTCTGGATATATGAGATCATATTGAAGATTTTAGCGTTGGTTTCACCGAATTTGGACAGACGAGTAAAAAGTTGTGATCGTTTGAAAAACAGGGACTGATCTATAAGAAAAGTATTCGCATCTGGGTCCCTGGCTATGAAACAGAAAACTAAACGAACGAACGTTCGCTACAGAAACTTAAACAACGAAAATGTTCGCAGTTGAGATCTAAACAAAGAACGTTCGCAAAATAAAAAATATCTAAAAAACAACATCACGCGATCTGGATCGTCTGATCCAGATCGGACGGACGG
The DNA here is from genome assembly GCA_902687465.1 of Secale cereale. NCBI lineage: Eukaryota > Viridiplantae > Streptophyta > Magnoliopsida > Poales > Poaceae > Secale > Secale cereale. The sequence goes on from LR738712.1 coordinate 385,765,081, forward strand.
GGAGGGCGGCGACGTTCGTCGACGGCGAGGTGGAACGGCTTCGGCGGCTCCGGTGGATGGCGGCTCGGGCGGGTGTGGCTTCGACGCGGCGACGGCGTCGATGACTGCGGCGGTAAGGGCCGCGGTGAAGGAGGAGAGAGGGTGCCAGGGTCGGCATTATTTATATGAGAAAGGGAGCGGCGATGGCGTGGGGGAGGGGTCGAGGTCGGCGAGGTGGCCGAAGGTGGCACGACGGTGGTGGCGTGCTCGCTCGGGACTCCGTCCCGAGCTTGGGGGCGAGCAGGGCGCGCGGGCGGGCTTGCTGGGCCGCGGCTTGGCGAGCTGGGCCGGCCCGGTCCGGTCGGTCCGATTTTTTTAAATAAAATCTTTTTTTTTTCCAGAAATACGAAAATAAGAAAACCATAATAAATATATATTCGAAAATCACAGAAAAATTCACACATAACTAGGGCCTTATTATTGACATTATGAACATTTTTCTGGGCCTAAATCCTAATTTAAAAATAAATATTTTAGTACTAATAAAACTTGCATAAAATGAATATTTTTGCAAATAAAATCGAATAAAAATATTTCGACTCAAAATTGAATTTCCAACATTTCTTTTCTGTTTTTTAAGAAGTCATGTCATCTTCCCTTCTTATTTTATTTATTTTGAAAATGTTGGAATTGAAAATTGGCAAAGTTTATACTTGATCCAACCCCACTTGGAAGGAAATAAAATGGGTGTCTTTTTGGGAAACTTCCAACTCTCACATTTGGTCATTGAGTTGCTTAAAGTCCATTGGGTCAATTTCCAACAAAATCCAAATTCAAAAAATGCACAAATTATGAATGCATATGAACGATCTAAATAATAACATCCAAATTGAAAAATGGGATGTTACAATACTCTCTGTCACTGTATTTTCAAAGGGAACAACAAGATCTAAAAGATAACTCTGATTGAGCAGATATTGGGGCAAGAGAAATTTCAACCAGAAAAACAAGATTTGAAAAATAACTTTGATTGAGCAGATCTTGGGGCATGAACATAAATCCATAAAGTCCCTCAAAGGAGTGAAAAAAATGAGCATCTACGAGTACAGAATGCAAGATCGACACCAAGCAACTTTACCCAGATTTAACTGAATGAGGCCATCTGAAATACAAAAGAGAACCAGGTGGTGGCCATAACAAGGATTCACTGCTGAGGACCAAGATGATGATCTAAGGGAGGGGAGAAAGATTGCGATGGACCTGATATGGCTGGATCCACACACGGGGAGCCCCGCACAAACTCCTGGCCGGCCATATCCATCAAATGCCGAAGCCATTATGGCCGACTCCGGTAAACTCTTCTCCATGTATCTTCGACTCCAACTCCCTTCTTGAAGGAAATATGCCCTAGAGGCAATAATAAAGTTATTATTTATTTCCTTATATCATGATAAATGTTTATTATTCATGCTAGAATTGTATTAACCGGAAACTTAGTACATGTGTGAATACATAGACAAAACAGTATGTCCCTAGTATGCCTCTACTAGACTAGCTCATTGATGAAAGATGGTTATGTTTCCTAGCCATAGACATGAGTTGTCATTTGATCAATGGGATCACATCATTAGCAGAAATGATGTGATGGACAAGACCCATCCATTAGCATAGCACTATGATCGTTTAGTTTTACTGCTATTGCTTTCTTCATGACTTATACATGTTCCTATGACTATGAGATTATGCAACTCCCGAATACCGTAGGAACACCTTGTGTGCTATCAAACGTCACAACGTAACTGGGTGATCATAAAGATGCTCTACAGGTGTCTCCGAAAGTATTCGTGGTGTTGGCATAGATCAAGATTAGGATTTGTCACTCCGAGTGTCGGAGAGGTATCTCTGGGCCCTCTCGGTAACACACATCACAATAAGCCTTGCAAGCAAAAGGCTAATGAGTTAGTCACGAGATGATGTGTTACGGAACGAGTAAAGAGACTTGCCGGTAACGAGATTGAACTAGGTATAGAGATACCGACGATCGAATCTCGGGCAAGTAACATACCGATGACAAAAGGAACAACGTATGTTGTTATGCGGTTTTGACCGATAAAAGATCTTCATAGAATATGTAGGAGCCAATATGAACATCCAGGTTCCGCTATTGGTTATTGACCGGAGATGAGTCTCGGTCATGTCTACATAGTTCTCGAACCCGTAGGGTCCGCACGCTTAACGTTTGATGACGATCGGTATTATGAGTTTATGTGTTTTGATGTACCGAAGGTAGTTCGGAGTCCCAGATGAGATCACGGACATGACGAGGAGTCTCGGAATGTCCGAGACATAAAGATTGATATATTGGACGACTATATTCGGACACCGGAAGTGTTCCGGAAAAGTTTCGGATTTAACGGGATTGCCGGAGGGGGTTACCGGAACCCCCTACGAAGGGGGATGGTCCATAGTGGGCCTTAAGGGAAAGAGAGAGGCAGCCCATAGGGCTGGCCGGCGCCCCACCTAGGGTTCCTAGTTGGACTAGGATTGGGGGGGGCGCCACCTCTCCCTCTTTTCCTTTCCCTCTCTTCCTTCTTTGGTGATTCCTACTAGGAATAGGATTGCAATCCTATTCCTAGTAGGATTGCACCTCTAGCCGCACCAAACAAGGGCCGGCCGGCCTCCCCCTTGCTCCTTTATATACGGGGGCAGGGGGGCACCCAAAGACACACAAGTTGAATTGTTCCAGCCGTGTGCGGTGCCCCCCTCCACAGAAACACACCTCGGTCATACCGTCGCGGTGCTTAGGCGAAGCCCTGCGCCGGTGAATACATCATATCCGTCACCACGCCGTCGTGCTGACGAAACTCTCCCGTGAAGCTCAACTGGATCAAGAGCTCGTGGGACGTCATCAAGCTGAACGTGTGCTAAACGCGGAGGTGCCGTACGTTCGGTGCTTGATCGGTTGAATCGTGAAGAAGTTCGACTACATCAACCGCGTCACTTGACGCTTCCGCTCCCGGTCTACGAGGGTACGTAGACACACTCTTCCCTCTCGTTGCTATGCATCTGGTAGATAGATCTTGCGTGATCGTAGGAAAATTTTAAAATACTACGTTCCCCAACAGTGGCATCATGAGCCAGGTCTATGCGTAGATGATATGCACGAGTAGAACACAATGAGTTGTGGGCGATACTAGTCATACTGCTTACCAGCATATCATACTTTGCTTCGGCGGTATTGTGAGATGAAGCAGCCCGGACCGACATTACGCCTACGCTTACGCGAGACTGGTTTCACCGTTACGAGCACTCGTTGCTTAAAGGTGACTGGCGGGTGTCTGTCTCTCTCACTTTAGCTGAATCAAGTGTGGCTACGCCCGGTCCTTGTGAAGGTTAAAACAGCACATACTTGACGAAACATCGTTGTGGTTTTGTATGCGTAGGTAAGAACGGTTCTTGCTAAAGCCCGTAGCAGCCACGTAAAACTTGCAACAACAAAGTAGAGGACGTCTAACTTGTTTTTGCAGGGCATGTTGTGATGTGATATGGTCAAGACATGATGAGTTATACGGTTTTGTATGAGATGATCATGTTTTGTAATGTTATCGGCAACTGGCAGGAGCCATATGGTTGTTGCTTTATTGTATGAAATGCAATCGCCATGTAATTGCTTTACTTTATCACTAAACGGTAGTGATAGTCGTAGAAGCAATAGTTGGCGAGACGACAACGATGCTACGATGGAGATCAAGGTGTCACGCCGGTAACGAAGGTGATCATGAAGGTGCTTTGGAGATGGAGATCAAAAGCACAAGATGATGATGGCCATATCATGTCACATATTTTGATTGCATGTGATGTTTATCTTATTATGCTTCTTATTTTGCTTAGAACGACGATAGCATTATAAGATGATCCCTTACTAAATTTCAAGGTATAAGTGTTCTCCCTGAGTATGCACCGTTGCGAAAGTTCGTCGTGCCGAGACACCACGTGATGATCGGGTGTGATAAGCTCTACGTTCAAATACAACGGGTGTAAACCAGTTTTGCACACGCAGAATACTCGGGTTAAACTTGACGAGCCTAGCATATGCAGATATGGCCTCGGAACACTGGAGACCGAAAGGTCGAGCGTGAATCATATAGTAGATATGATCAACATAAGATGTTCACCATTGAAACTACTCCATCTCACGTGATGATCGGACATGGTTTAGTTGATTTGGATCACGTGATCATTTAGATGACCGGAGGGATGTCTATCTAAGTGGGAGTTCTTAAGTAATATGATTTATTGAACTTTAATTTATCATGAACTTAGTCCTGGTAGTATTAGCATATCTATGTTGTAGATCAATAGCTCGCGATGTTGCTCCATGTTTATTTTTTATATGTTCCTAGAGAAAACCAAGTTGAAAGATGTTAGTAGCAATGATGCGGAATTGTTCCGTGATCTGAGGATTATCCTCATTGCTGCACAGAAGAATTATGTCCTTGATGCACCGCTAGGTGACAGACCTATTGCAGGAGCAGATGTAGACGTTATGAACGTTTTGACAAAAGCTCGATATGATGACTACTTGATAGTTTAGTGCACCATGCTTTACGGCTTATAACCGGGACTTCAAAAACGTTTTGAAACGCCACGGAGCATATGAGATGTTCCAAGAGTTGAAATTAGTATTTCATACTCATGCCCGTGTCGAGAGGTATAAGACCTCTGACAGTACTTTGCCTACAAGATGGAGGAGAATAGCTCAACCAGTGAGCATGTGCTCAGATTGTCTGGGTAGTACAATTGTTTGAATCAAGTGGGAGTTAATCTTCCAGATAAGATAGTAATTGACAAAGTTCTCTAGACACTATCACCAAGTTAGTAGAACATCGTGATGAACTATAATATGCAAGGGATGACGAAAGTAATTCCCGAGCTCTTCACAATGCTGAAATCGGCGAAGGTAGAAATCAAGAAAGAGCATCAAATGTTGATGGTTAACCAGACCACTTGTTTCAAGTAAAGGGCAAAGGGATAGAAGGGGAACTTCAAGAAGAATGACAAGCAAGTTGTCACTCCCGCGAAGAAACCCAAAGCTAAACTCAAGCCTGAAACTAAGTGCTTCTACTGCAAAGGAAATAGTCACTAGAAGGGGAACTGCCCTAGATATTTGGCGGATAAGAAGGATGGCAAAGTGAACAAAGGTATATTTGATATACAGATTATTGATGTGTATTTTACTAGTGTTCATAGCAACCCCTCGGTATTTGATATTGGTTCAGTTGCTAAAGAGTAGTAACTCGAAATGGGAGTTGCATAATGAACATAAACTAGTTAAAGGAAGAAGTGACGATGTGTATTGGAAGTAGTTCCAAGATTGATATGATCATCATCGCACACACCCTATACTTTCGGGATTAGTGTTGAACCTAAATAAAGTGTTATTTGGTGTTTGTGTTGAGCATGAATATTATTTGATCATGTTTATTGCAATACGGTTATTCATGTAAGTTATAGAATAATTGTTGTTCTCTTTACATGAATAAAACCTTCTATGGTCATACACCCAATGAAAATGGTTTGTTGGATCTCGATCGTGTGATACACATATTCATAATATTGAAACCAAAAGATGCAAGGTTAATAATGATAGTGCAACTTATTTGTGGCACTGCCGTTTAGGTCATATTGGTGTAAAACGCATGAAGAAACTCCATAGTGATGGACTTTTGGAATCACTTGATTATGAATCACTTGGTGCTTGCGAACCATGCCTCATGGGCAAGATGACTAAAACTCCGTTCTCCGGAACTATGGAGCGAGCAACAGATTTTTTGGAAACCATACATACTGATGTATGCGGACCAATGAGTGTTGAAGCTCGCGGCAGGTATCGTTATTTTCTGACCTTCACTGATGATTTGAGCAGATATGGGTATATCTACTTAATAAAGCATAAGTCTGAAACATTTGAAAAGTTCAAAGAATCTCAGAGTGAAGTGGAGAATCATCGTAACAAGAAAATAAGAGTTTCTACGATATGATCGTAGAGGTAAAATATTTGAGTTAGCGAGTTTGGCCTTCAATAAAAACAATGTGAAATAGTTTCACTACTCACGCCACCTGGAAAACCACGGTGTAATGGTGTGTCCGAACGTCATAACCGTACTTTATTAGATATGGTGCGATCGATTATGTCTCTTACTGATCTACCACTATCGCTTTTGGGGTTATGCATTAGAGACAGCTACATTCACGTTTAATAGGGCACCATCTAAATCCATGGAGATGACACCGTATGAATTGTGGTTTGACGAGAAACCTAAGCTGTCATTTCTTTAAGTTTGGGACTGCGATGCTTATGTGAAAAAGTTTCAACATGATAAGCTCGAACCCAAATCGGAAAAGTAAATCTTCATAGGATACCCAAAAGGAGACTGTTGGGTACACCTTCTATCACAGATCCGAAGGCAAGATATTCATTGCTAAGAATGGATCCTTTCTAGAGAAAGAGTTTCTCTCGAAAGAAGTGAGTGGGAGGAAAGTAGAACTTGATGAGGTAATTGTACCTTCTCCCGGATTGGAAAGTAGTACATCACAGAAAATTGTTCCAGTGATTCCTACACCAATCAATGAGGAAGTTAATGATGATGATCATGAAACTTCGGATCAAATTTCTGCTGAACGTCGTAGATCAACCAGAGTACGTTCCGCAACAGAGTGGTACGGCAACCCAGTTCTGGAAATCATGTTGCTAGACCATGATAAACCTACGAACTATGAGGAAGCGATGATGAGCCCAGATTCCGCAAAATGGCTTGAGGCCATGAAATCTGAGATGGGATCCATGTATGAGAACAAAGTGTGGACTTTGGTTGACTTGCCCGATGATCGGCAGGCCATCGAAAATAAATGGATCTTCAAGAGGAAGACCGACGCAGACGGTAATGTTACTGTTTACAAAGCTCGACTTGTTGCGAAAGGGTTTCGACAAGTTCAAGGAGTTGACTACGATGAGACTTTCTCACCTGTAGCGATGCTTAAGTCTGTCCGAATCATGTTAGCAATTGCCGCATTTTATGATTATGAAATCTGGCAAATGGATGTCAAAACTGCATTCCTGAATGGATATCTCAAAGAAGAGTTGTATATGATGCAACCAGAAGGTTTTGTCGATCCAAAAGGTGCTAAAAAAGTATGCAAGCTCCAGCGATCCATCTATGGACTGGTGCAAGCATCTCGGAGTTGGAATATACGCTTTGATGAGGTGATCAAAGCATATAGATTTATACAGACTTGCGGTGAAGCCTGTATTTACAAGAAGTGAGTGGGAGCACTACAACCTTTCTGATAAGTATATGTGAATGACATATTGTCGATCGGAAATGATGCAGAATTTTCTGGAAAGCATAAAGGAGTGTTTGAAAGGAGTTTTTTTTTCAAAGAAAGACCTTGGTGAAGCTGCTTACATATTGGGCATCAAGATCTATAGAGATAGATCAAGACGCTTGATAAGACTTTCGATGAGTACATACCTTGATAATATTTTGAAGTAGTTCAAAATGGATCAGTCAAAGAAGGAGTTCTTGCCTGACTTGTAAGGTGTGAAGTTGAGTAAGACTCAAAGCCAAACCACGGCAGAAAAATATAGAGAGAATGAAAAGTCATTCCCTATGCCTCAGCCATAGGTTCTATAAAGTATGCCATGCTGTGTACCAAACATGTTGTATACCTTGCCATGAGTTTGTCAAGGGGGTACAATAGTGATCCAGAAGTAGATCACTGTACAACGGTCAAAATTATCCTTAGTAACTGGATGACTAAGGAAATGTTTCTCGATTATGGAGGTGATAAAGAGTTCGTCGTAAAGGGTTACGCCGATGCAAGCTTTGACACTAAATCCAGATGACTCTAAGTATCAATCTGGATGCGTATTGAAAGTGGGAGCAATTAGCTAGAGTAGCTCTATGCAGAGCATTGTAGACATAGAAATTTGCGAAACACATACGGATCTGAATGTGACAGACCCGTTGACTAAACTTCTCTCACAAGCAAAACATGATCACACCTTATTACTCTTGGGTATTAATCACATAGCGATGTGAACTAGATTATTGACTCTAGTAAACCCTTTGGGTGTTGGTCACATGGCGATGTGAACTATGGGTGTTAATCACATAATGATGTGAACTATCGGTATTAAATCACATGGCGATGTGAGCTAGATTATTGACTCTAGTGCAAGTGGGAGACTGAAGGAAATATGCCCTAGAGGCAATAATAAAGTTATTATTTATTTCCTTATATCATGATAAATGTTTATTATTCATGCTAGAATTGTATTAACCGGAAACTTAGTACATGTGTGAATACATAGACAAAACAGAGTGTCCCTAGTATGCCTCTACTAGACTAGCTCATTGATCAAAGATGGTTATGTTTCCTAGCCATAGACATGAGTTGTCATTTGATCAACGGGATCACATCATTAGGAGAAATGATGTGATGGACAAGACCCATCCGTTAGGATAGCACTATGATCGTTTAGTTTTACTGCTATTGCTTTCTTCATGACTTATACATGTTCCTATGACTATGAGATTATGCAACTCCCGAATACCGTAGGAACACCTTGTGTGCTATCAAACGTCACAACGTAACTGGGTGATCATAAAGATGCTCTACAGGTGTCTCCGAAAGTATTCGTGGTGTTGGCATAGATCAAGATTAGGATTTGTCACTCCGAGTGTCGGAGAGGTATCTCTGGGCCCTCTCGGTAACACACATCACAATAAGCCTTGCAAGCAAAAGGCTAATGAGTTAGTCACGAGATGATGTGTTACGGAACGAGTAAAGAGACTTGCCGGTAATGAGATTGAACTAGGTATAGAGATACCGGCGATCGAATCTCGGGCAAGTAACATACCGATGACAAAAGGAACAACGTATGTTGTTATGCGGTTTTGACCGATAAAAGATCTTCGTAGAATATGTAGGAGCCAATATGAACATCCAGGTTCCGCTATTGGTTATTGACCGGAGATGAGTCTCGGTCATGTCTACATAGTTCTCGAACCCGTTGGGTCCGCACGCTTAACGTTTGATGACGATCGGTATTATGAGTTTATGAGTTTTGATGTACCGAAGGTAGTTCGGAGTCCCGGATGAGATCACGGACATGACGAGGAGTCTCGGAATGTCCGAGACATAAAGATTGATATATTGGACGACTATATTCGGACACCGGAAGTGTTCCGGAAAAGTTTCGGATTTAACGGGATTGCCGGAGGGGGTTACCGGAACCCCCTACGAAGGGGGATGGTCCATAGTGGGCCTTAAGGGAAAGAGAGAGGCAGCCCATAGGGCTGGCCGGCGCCCCACCTAGGGTTCCTAGTTGGACTAGGATTGGGGGGGCGCCACCTCTCCCTCTTTTCCTTTCCCTCTCTTCCTTCTTTGGTGATTCCTACTAGGAATAGGATTGCAATCCTATTCCTAGTAGGATTGCACCTCTAGCCGCACCAAACAAGGGCCGGCCGGCCTCCCCCCTTGCTCCTTTATATACGGGGGCAGGGGGGCACCCAAAGACACACAAGTTGAATTGTTCCAGCCGTGTGCGGTGCCCCCCTCCACAGAAACACACCTCAGTCATACAGTCGCGGTGCTTAGGCGAAGCCCTGCGCCGGTGAATACATCATATCCGTCACCACGCCGTCGTGCTGACGAAACTCTCCCGTGAAACTCAACTGGATCAAGAGCTCGTGGGACGTCATCAAGCTGAACGTGTGCTAAACGCGGAGGTGCCGTACGTTCGGTGGTTGATCGGTTGAATCGTGAAGAAGTTCGACTACATCAACCGCGTCACTTGACGCTTCCGCTCCCGGTCTACGAGGGTACGTAGACACACTCTTCCCTCTCGTTGCTATGCATCTGGTAGATAGATCTTGCGTGATCATAGGAAAATTTTAAAATACTACGTTCCCCAACACTTCTGCCATGCTACTCCTCGGCCACGACATTACTGGGAAGCAATGCGCTGCCACGGGGGCCTAATCTGAGCGGGGGCATACCACCGGAAAAGAAGGAGATGGCGTATCCACTCCCACCCAGATCCACCGCCAGGAGACACACTTGTTGGTGTCGAGGGAGAGAGATAGAGAGCAGGGAGGGGGGCGAACAAGTCAAAGACAGACATATACCAGACACATCTCATATATTTCATGGTGTATATAGTTTGTCTGTCCCCACAAATTACTTTAGGCATATATCCCCATGTGACACTAAGTGGTCCAGATATCCAGAGCAGATGAGCTCGGGAGCCAAAATGCTGCTTCCAGCAACCCTATCTTTTGATTATTTGTTTATAAGGCAGGACATGTATCTGTACCTGTGGAATTTGTTAAAATGTATTACAAAAACAATCTGATAGCTATGTTGAAGAACTTGGTAATTATTTTCTAAACACGATAACTATATCAAAACAATCCCATAGACGGTAGCTACATCAAAGAAGCCGCTTTCTTTTTTGTGTAACCCGGTGTCAGAAATGATTTCGATAAATCCCTTGATTAGGTTGGATGGTAATATGAGCCGACCGTTTACTTGGTGATGTGGGTGGAACCTTATGGTGTCAATCTTTCATGATTTGGAGGGGGAACGGGGAAGAATACGAAGAACACAAGGGGAAAATCACTCAAATAGACAAAGACACAATCACACATGCGCTAGATTCACATACACATGGAGAGATACACGATCCAAAGTCAACAAGGGAGGATACAAATGATAGCTAGTTCACCCCAATCCATGAGGAGAGAGGTCTGGAATCTATATAGGATCTTCCCATGAAGGGGTATTGAATACACTCAGGGGATCTTCTCAAATTGAGGCCTTGATCTCCATGGGAGTAGGGGTAAGTGGATGACTAAAGCTATATCTCAATGAGATAATCCTTTCCTGACTTTAGGAGGAGGGAGAGGTCTATATTTAGTAGTCCACGAGGTAGGAGGGGAAAGGATGGGTGAGGGAGTCCTGGATTGAGGGGTCTTCAGGTGGCAGGATAACTCGTGGTGGGCCGGACTGGTGGGCCGTGAAGATCATCATTGAAGATCGTCTCTCGTATCCGGATAGGACTCCTATGTGCATATAATGGCAGGTTTTAGGTCCGGGCGTAATCTTTCCTTCCTCTGCAAGATGGTTATGTACAAACCCTAGGGCCCTCCGGTGCATATATAAACTAGAGGGTTTAGTGTGTAGAGGCTAGACAACAATAGAAACATAGGCTAGACTTTTAGGGTTTAGCCATTACGATCTCGAGGTAGATCAACTCTTGTAATCATATTCATTAAGATCAATCTAGCAGGAAGTAGGGTATTACCTCGATCGAGAGGGCCTGAACCTGGGTAAACATTGTGTCCCCAGTCTCCTATTACCATCGATCCTTAGACGCATAGTTCGGGACCCCCTACCCATGGCCCGCCGGTTTTGACACCGACATTGGTGCTTTCATTGAGATTTCCACTATGTCATCGACCGAAGGACTGATGGATCGCTTCGTCAACACCGACAACGCCACCGCCAAGGGGAGCTTTCCTCCCGGCCAACCTTTTGTGTTTGGCGGCTTCATGCTCCGCGCCAACACAGAAGGCCACCTCGAGCAGGTTGAGAGTTACGCCCCTGGCCATCAGGTCAGGTTTGGAAGCTTGAACTACGTTGCTAATATCCGCGGAGACTTGATCTTCGATGGATTCGAGCCCACGACGATCGCTCCCTACCACCATGATGAACATGACATAAATCTGTCATCGGACCACCTCTAGGGAATAGCACCTAAACCACTGCGGCCCTAGATCCGGAGCAGATCGCGTCACCTAGGGACGGGAAGCTCAACCCCGCCGCAGAAGCTGCAGACTCAGCGACGTTGGAGCCGCACACAGACCCAACCTTGAACTGGATCTGTGTTACCGGAACTTCAGACTCGTCTCCGGCTACAGGTTCCGAACCATGTGCATCTGCGTCCTTCGAGCTTGATCATGCGTCTATCGTCGAATTCAACGCCGGAAGGAAGATGTGATGAACTCATTAAAATCCCTCTCCTTAGCTAGGGACACACAGCCGAATTATATCTGGTTTGAACTGGAGGCTGATGATGGAGAATTTCGCTTCCCACCCACCACCCACTTGGTAGCCACGATCGAAGATCTAACCGATCTACTTGACTACGCTTCCGAAGACTTCGAAGGGATGGACCTCGAAGCCGAACCAGATCTAGACCAAAACCCGCCCGTAATCGGGTGATGGACGGCTACGTCCTCATACGACGTGTATATGGTGGATACACCTAAGGATAAGGAGGGCGACGTCGATAATGATCCCACAAAGGATAAGCCTGTCGATGAACCTCCTAAGCGTCGACGTCCTAAGCGCCGAACTAAACCCCATAAAGGGAAAGATAGCAACACTGTCACTAACGACGGTGATACTCCGGAGCAAGCCAATGACCCCGCAGATCCAGCGATGGAGCATGTCGTGCGAGAGGATGGCGAACACAGTCCGAGACCGCTGTCCGATCACTGCGACGCCGAAGATAGCAATTATGAACCTGTCTCCAAAGAGGATGTTAGCCTGGGCGACGACGAATACATCATCCGAGAAGAACCCTTAGAGCAAAAGCGCTTCCATCGGAGGCTTATTGCCACCGCAAGGAGCCTGAAAAAGTAGCAGCGGCGGCTTCGAGCCGCACAGGATACACTCAATGATAGATGGAACTAAGTGCTAGACGCTAAGCAAAAATATGGCTGCAATCGCCAAACAAAGGGCTATCCTAAGTGTAAACTGCTGCCCGAATTTGATGACGAGGCTACTGCGCCTATATCGCCGACGAACAACACTGCCCACAAGCCGGATCAACCACCTCGTGCACGGGACAGAGTGGCTAGCAACGACGTACACAAGCCCGCACCCCCGCCCCGTAAAGGAAAGGAGGACGTGGCTCAGGGCCGGAAACACGATCTACGTGAGGACGTGAACAAAAAGGCTGGCAAGACCAGATCCATCTACAGATCCAGGGACCGTGCTCCCGCACGGGACGGCGGCTATCAAGCCAAATATGCCGGTCATATACCAGTTCGTGGTCAATACCGAACATCACAACCGTCGGACATACGCCATGACATAGCAAAATACAGGGGTGTCGCACACCCTCTGTGCTTCACCGATGAGGTGCTAGATCACGAATTTCCAGAAGGGTTTAAACCCGTAAATATCAAGGCGTACAATGGAACGACGGATCCTGCTGTTTGGATAGAAGACTTTATTCTTCACATCCACATGGCTCGTGGAGATGATCTCCACGCCATCAAATACCTACCCCTCAAGCTGAAAGGAACAGCTCGGCACTGGCTGAACAGCCTCGCAGAAAACTCCATTGGAAGTTCGGAAGAGCTTGAGGATGCTTTTCAGGCAAATTTTCAAGGGACCTATGTCCAGCCCCCGGATGCTGACGATCTAAGTTACATAATCCAACAACCCGGGGAGTCAGCCCGCAAGCTTTGGAATCGGTTTCTCACTAAGAAGAACCAAATCGTTGACTGTCCGGACGCCGAAGCCTTAGCGGCCTTCAAGCACAGTGTCCGGGATGAATGGCTAGCTAGACACCTCGGCCAGGAAAAGCCGAGGACAATGGCTACCCTAACCACACTCATGACCCTCTTTTGCACGGGCAAGGACATCTGGTTAGCTCATAGCAGCACCAGCGACCCTGGCACATCCGAAGTCAGGGATGGCAATGGAAAGCCATGACGTAAAAACACAACCATCGAAACAATTCTGGAAGCCCAGATGATACAACGGTAAACGCCAGATTCAGTGGCTCCAGACCTGGTCAACGGAAGAAGCCATTTAAAGGCAATAAAGACGGTCCATCCAGCCTGGACAAAATATTAGATAGGCCCTGCCTGATCCATGGCACCCCAGATAAACATGCAAACCATACCAATCGTAGTTGTTGGGTTTTCAAGCAGGCCGGCAAGCTCAACGCCGAACACAAGGGAAAGGGGCCTCGGAGCGAAGACGAGGATGAACCTCGCCAGCCGAACAAGGGGGACAGAAGAAAGTTCCACCGGAGATCAAAACAATGAACATGATCTATGCCACTCATATCCCAAAGAGGGAGCGCAAGCGCGCACTCCGAGATGTCTATGCCGTTGAGCCTATTGCCCCCAAATTCAACCCATGGTCGGCCTGTTCGATCACCTTCGATCGCAGGGATCATCCGACTAGTATCCGTCATGGGGGTTCGGCTGCCCTAGTGCTTGATCCAATAATCGATGGATACCATCTCACTCGAGTCCTGATGGACAGCGACAGTAGTTTCAATCTGATATACCAGGACACTGTCCGCAAGATGGGGATAGACCCGTCAAGAATCAAGCCAAGCTGCACAACCTTTAAAGGAGCGATACCGAGCGTAGAAGCCCGCTGCATGGGCTCTTTAACATTGGAGGTCGTATTCGGCTCTCCCGATAACTTTCGAAGCGAAGAGCTAATCTTCGACGTAGCTCCGTTCCGAAGTGGCTACCATGCACTGCTCGGAAGAATGGCCTTTGCCCGCTTTAATGCATTCCCACATTATGCTTATTTAAATATCAAAATGCCTGGACCACGTGGTGTCATCATGGTCAATGGAAATATGGAGCGCTCTCTCCGTACGGAGGAGGACACTATGGCCCTAGCAACCGAAGTCCAAAACGGCCTATTCAAGCCGAACAGCTCATCGATCGTCAAGGCCACGGACACAACTAAACGTGTCAGGCATTCGCCTCAGTGTGGTAGCTCAGATGAACCTGAGCTTGATTAGCAGCTACGCCCCCATCGACTGCCCCATAAGGTGGTAGCATACGTGCCTCGTGTACACAATTATGCCCTTAAAATTCCTTGGGCGGGGCTGGGGGCACACTGCATACAAATAGTCCATAGTTCGGCTCGACCCTATTCGGACTCTAAAATTATATTTCAAGGTTCATTAAACGAACCAGCCTTGTTTACGGCCACACTGGATTTCTTTTCTTTTCCAGGTTTTTTATCTTTCTTTTTCTTATTTTACAGATGCCCATCACACTTCCCCCTTCAAGGACACATCACAAAGGAGAAAACGGCGCACACGTGCAGCAGGGCCCCGCGTTAAGGTTTCTTCTTTTTAGATTAAGACCCTGTGTAAACCTTGTTTTATCTTTTTGTTTTATACTTTTTTGGCATGTAAAATGACCAAGGAAGTTATCGGCATTATCTAAAAACATATGGCTCGCCGTACTATAATGGGATATTATAGAAATAACTTGGTTTATATCATGTTTGGAGTTTTATTCTATCACCACCTGTGTTCTCTCCCCATGTCAAATTGCCACATGTGCCTTGACAACAGGGTCCATTACCAGGGGCTGTATTCAGCCTAGTATATGGCAAAAAGTCCGAACACCTATAGGGAGTGTTCGGCGTCCTGGATATTTGCTTTATATGCATCAGTTCCGAATCATGTCTTCGGTCAATAATTGGGTTGCCCCGCTCCTGTGCTTACCCCTACATTCCCGATTGTCCGGCTACGGTGTAAAGGGAGAACTACTGCGATTGTACTTCTGGCTCGTCCGGTCAAGTACCTCAGTAGAGAAAGCCGAAAACTGACTGTCATGATAGGCGAGAATCTGGTCTGTGATCCGGTGACTTAGTGTTGTACTACGATCGATGGAGATCCACCGCGTGTTATACGAAGGGTTGGTTTTTTGCCCAACCGCGTAAAAATGGATACCTTAATTCGAAAATACCATATACGCACCAGAGGCTAGTACCTAGCCCCACTTGTAAAACTCCTATGGCTAAGTGAAAGCAATAACACCGCATAGTCTGATTGTCTGGTTCGCTCCGCATACACCTCCTACATGGACCAAGACGTTGGATAAAGAGTGTCTATGCATATGACTGAACACCCCAGTAATATTTACGTGGGGGCTGAAGCCGACGACTGGAAACTTTCAGAATAAAATAAACGTCCGCACATGATGTAGAAGTCGCTCACATTGTAATGGCGCAAAAGTTATATACATCGGTTCATAAAGCTTAAGTCTTTACAAACGGATACAATTACTCAAAGATAATATCTTTTGAGCATTGTCCTTCTACAAGGCGGGTGCCTTCTATGACGCCCTCGAAGTATCTCTCCGGCTTGCGGTGCTCCTTGCCTTCGGGTGGGCCAGTAGTGGCTATGTCCCGTGCCTTCATCTTCGCCCAGTGCACTTTAACACGGGCAAAGGCCATCCGAGCACCTTCTATGTGGGCCGAACGCTTCAACGCATCGACCCACGGACTCGCTTCGACGAGCCGCTTCACCAATCCAAAGTAGCTACTTGGGACTAGCTCAGCGAGTCATAGTCGTACTATCAAGTCCTTCATGGCCGAACCCACCATATTGTGCAGCTCGACTAGCTGCTTCATCTGGTCATTAAGGGGCACTAGATGTTTTGGCGCATAGAACTACGACCAAAACAACTTCTCCGTGTTGTTCCCCTCTTAGGCTCGGAAGTATTGGGCGGTGTCAGCAATGCTCCTCGGGAGATCAGCAAACACGCCTGGATAACTCCATAACTGTGTCTGCCCAAGGTACTTCTGCCCTCCGAAGATGCTCTGTAAGAGAAAAGTCTTACCAGATGCTATCTCCGCGCCTGCCTGATTTCTTTGCAGACGCTACGCGACTCGCTTCGCGCCTCCTGGGCAGCCTTAACTGCCGTAGTGAGCTCAGATGCTTGTTCCGAAGTCTTCTCTTCCAACGCCTCGCATTGGCAAATAGCATCTTTGAGTTCATCTTCGACTTCGGACACCCGAGCCTCGTGCTTTTGGCACGCGGCCTTTTTGGCCTCTAGATCGGCAACCGCTTTGTCAGCGATTGCCTTGCTCGCTTAGGTCTCCTTCTTGGCCTTCACGAGTTCACCCTTGAGGGCCTCGAGCTCAGTGGCGCCAACTGTTTAATACAGAACATCACAAAGAGTTTATACTCATACCCAATTAATATTATTAGTCCTCTTGACATCTCAATTATTTAAATCCGCATACCTTGCGTCTCATCTAAATGCTGGTTGACGCGGTCGAGGTCCACGTTGGCCTGCAAAAGCTTCCGATTTAGTTCGGCAACTTTAGCATCTTGTGCAGTTGCCACAACTAGTGAAGCCTGTCCAAATGCAAAAGCATACAATTTAGCTCTATAATATGCTATAGTATGGATATTTCGTCCGATTCTGTTCCGAATCACACAAAGCATCAGGGGCTACTGGCTATATATATGCATATAAAACAAATAAAGTTCCATAAAGAACATTACATTACGTACCTCGAAGCATGTTAGTAGGCTGTTGAAGGCTTCATTCAGTCCGCCTTTGACGGACTGAATCTTCTTCATCACCGCACCCGTTACGGTGTGGTGCTCCTCCATGATGGAAGCACTTCATAGGGCTCCCTCCAGAGGGTTCGGTGCCTCCGGATTGACTCCGGGCACAGTAGGAACAGTTGTATCCTCCCCTGCCTTGGGGGTCTAGTCTTCGGACTCCCGAGCCACGCTAGGCTCCGGATCAATATTCGGCGAGGCCCCGAATTGTTTGGGCCCCCTATCTTAGGTCTCCATGGGGATTGTTTCCCCATGGTCAGCGGCAGCCAAGGTGTTACCCTCGGTCGCCCTATCACTTGCCCTGCTCCCGTCTCCTTGGCTAGTGGATGCACGCTGAGAGGACACTTCGGTGTCCCCGTGGGCCATGGGCGATTGAGCTCGGACCGGCGGGTCACTCTCCGTCTCTCCAGGCGCTAGAGAGTTCCCCTCTGATAAGGAGGCATCAGGGTGTGCTCGGGGAGGGCTGTAGGTCAGCAGGTGAGAAATACTTAAAAATCATTAATATGCCGAATGAACAAGGTGCATCAATTAATATATCCAAACAGCTTACGTTTCGGCTAGGGCCTTCTCCCTAGGCTTCGCCACAAAACTATGTTCGGACGATGGGTCTGAACTGGCGGGGAGGTTTAGCTTCCTTCGGGGTGCAGCCTTGCCTGTGTCAGCAGGGGCCGCCCTCTTCTTCCCCCTACCTTGGGCGGGGGACTCTTCTTCTTCATTATCCTCCTCCTCTTTGGAGGATAGGATCTTGATCTCCTCATACTTCGCGTCCGTAGGGTGGGGGCCGCTCTCGGCCTCCTTGCTCTTCTTCTTGGACTTCTTCTCCGGCTCCTTGTACGGCGCCAGAACCAGCATCGTCGTCAGTTGAGGCATGTCTGGGTATTTTGGCAAAGGCGCCGGACACTTAATCTGGATTGCCTTATTCGTCCAGCTCTGTATATCATGCAAAAACTCCAATTCCTATTATCGTCAAAATAAGAAGGGGATATATGTTCGGCAGAGTATTTGATTACCTCTTGTGCAGTAAACGCAGTGCTGTAGCCTGCGTCCTCAGTTTCCTTTGACCACTCCTTCTGGCTCTTGAAGAGATGCTTCCAGATCTCATTGTGCGTGGAGCTGAAGAGATGCTTCATGGACCGGTGTCCTGCCGGATCAAACTCCCATAGGGAGGAGCCCCGGTGTTGGCAAGGAAGGACAAGTCAGGCCAGCATTACCTGAACCACGGTTGTGAGTTGGTAGCCCTTGGTGATCATGCTGGACACACGGTCTTGGAGTGCCGTCACCACAGTCTGAGACCCGCAGTTCATTTTCTTATCGATCGAGGAGGTTAGCCTCTCTGGGGGTCCAGATCTGAAGGCAGGCGCCGCCGCCCACTTGGCGTCGCGGGGCTCAGTGATATAGAACCACTCCTGCTGCCAAACCTTGTCCGTCTCCACGAACGACCCCTTTAGCCAGGTTGCATTCGGGAGCTTGCTTATCATAGCGCCCCCGCACTCCGCGTGTCTCCCGTCCACCACCTTCGGCTTCACATTGAAGGTCTTGAGGCATTGGCCAAAGTGTGGGGGAACGCGGAGGAAAGCTTCACACACCACTATGAAAGCGGAGATGTGAAGGATTGAATTCGGGGCTAGAACATGGAAATCTAGCCCGTAGAAAAACAGTAAACCCCGTACAAAGGGGTGAATAGGAAATCCTAGCCCCCTAACAAAGTGTGAGAGGAACATGACTCTCCCACCCGCCTCCGGGACTGGAATCACCTGGTCCTGGGCGGGGACTTGCTACTTCTCGAGCTTGCGTTGTATTCCCTCGAAGAGGAAAGGGTGATGCAGCACAGTAGCGTAAGTATTTCCCTCAGTTTTTGAGAACCAACGTATCAATCGAGTAGGAGACCACGCGCGAGTCCCTCGCACCTGCACAAACAAATAAGAACCTCGCAGCCAACGCGATAAGGGGTTGTCAATCTTTTCATGGTCACTTACGAGAGTGAGATCTGATAGATAGGATAGGATAATATTTTTGGTATTTTTGGTATAAGAACAGAAAGTAAATAAAGCAAAGTAAAGTAGATGGAAGATTAATATGATGAGAATAGACCCGGGGGCCATAGGTTTCACTAGTGGCTTCTCTCATGATAGCAGAATTCTACGGTGGGTGAACAAATTACTGTCGAGCAATTGATAGAAAAGCACATAGTTATGAGAATATCTAGGCATGATCATTGTATATAGGCATCACGTCCATGACAAGTAGACCGAAACGATTCTGTGTTCATAAGAACAGAGTAACGCCTTAAGCAAGCTGACATGATGTAGAGGGATAAACTCAAGCAATATGATATAAACCCCATCTTTTTATCCTTGATGGCGACAATACTATACGTGCCTTGCTGCCCCTGCTGTCACTGCGAAAGGACACCGCAAGATTGAACCCAAAGCCAAGCACTTCTCCCATTGCAAGAACTATAGATCTACTAGGCCAAACCAAACCAATAATTCGAAGATACTTGCAAGGATATTATAATCATACATAAAAGATTTCAGAAAAGAATCCAATATTGTTCATAGATAATATTGATCATAAACCCCCAATTCATCGGATCTCCACAAACACACCACAAAAAGATTACATCGAATAGACCTCCTCGAAGATCAAGGAGAACTTTGTATTGAGATCCAAAGAGGAAGAAGAAGCCATCTAGCTAATAACTATGGACCCGAAGGTCTATGGTAAACTACTCACAACTCATTGGAGAGGCTATGGTGTTGATGTAGAAGCCCTCCGTGATCGATGCCCCCTCCGGCGGAGCTCCGGAACAGACCCCAAGATGGGATCTCACGGGAGCAGAAGGTTACAGCAGTGGAATTAGGGTTTCTTTGTGCTCCTCGATGTTTTCAGGGTATATGGGTATATATAGGAGGAAAAAGTACGTCGGTGGAGCAACATGGGGCCCACAAGGGTGGGGGGGGGGGGCGCACCTACCCCCGGCCGCGCCCTACCCCCTCGTGGGCACCTCGTTTCTTCTGTGACTTGTACTCCAAGTCTCTCGTGAAGACATCGTTCCAAAAACAACTCTTCCAAAGGTTTCATTCCGTTTGGACTCCGGTTGATATTCCTTTTCCGCGAAACACTGAAATAGGCAAAAAACAGCAATTTGCATTGGGCCTTGGGTTAGTAGGTTAGTCCCAAAAATAATATAAATGTGTATAATAAAGCCCATTAAACATCCAAAACAGAATATATAATAGCATGGAACAATCAAAAATTATAGGTACGTTGGAGACGTATCAAGCATCCCCAAGCTTAATTCTTGCTCGTCCTCGAGTAGGTAAATGATAAAAATAGAATTTTTGATGTGGAATGCTAACCAACATAATTCTCAATGTAATTCTCTTTATTGTGGCATGAATGTTCAGATCTGAAAGATTCAAGATAAAAGTCTATATTGACATAAGAATAATAATACTTCAAGCATACTAACAAAGCAATCATGTCCTCTCAAAATAACATGGCCAAAGAAAGTTCATCCCTACAAAATCATATAGTTAGGCTATGCTCCATCTTCGTCACACAAAATACTCAAATCATGCACAACCCCGGTTTCAGCCAAGCACTTGTTTCATACTTAACTTTTTTAATTTTTTTCAACTTTCACGCAATACATGAGCGGGAGCCATGGACATAGCACTATGTGGAATAGAGTGGTGGTTGTGGAGAAGACAAAGAGGAAGATGGTCTCACATCAACTAGGCGTATCAATGGGCTATGGAGATGCCCATCGATAGATATCAATGTGAGTGAGTAGGGATTGCCATGCAACGGATGCACTAGAGCTATAAATGTATGAAAGCTCAACAAAAGAACCTAAGTGGGTGTTCATCCAACTTGCTTGCTCACGAAGACCTAGGGCATTTGAGGAAGCCCATCGTTGGAATATACAAGCCAAGTTCTATAATGAAAATTCCCACTAGTATATGAAAGTGACAAAACAAGAGACTCTCTATCATGAAGATCATGGTACTACTTTGAAGCACAAGTGTGGAAAAAGATAGTAGCATTGTCCCTTTTTTTCTTTCTTTTTTTTGGGCCTTTTTTTTCTTTGGCCTTTCCTTCTTTTTTCTTTTTTCTTTTCTTTGGGACAATGCTCTAGTAATGATGATCATCACACTTCTATTGATTTACAACTCGATATTACAACTCGATACTAGAACAAAGTATGACTCTATATGAATGCCTCCGGTGGTGTACCGGGATGTGCAATGAATCAAGAGTGACATGTATGAAATTATGCATGGTGGCCTAGCCACAAATACGATGTCAACTACATGATCATGCATGGCAATATGACAATGATGAAGTGTGTCATAGCAAACGGAATGGTGGAAAGTTGCATGGAAATATATCTCGGAATGGCTATGGAAATGCCATGATTGGCAGTTATGGTGGCTGCTTTGAGAAAGGTATATGGTGAGTGTATGGTACCGGCAAGAGTTGCGCGGTACAAGAGAGGCTAGCAATGGTGGAAGGGTGAGAGTGTGTATAATCCATGGACTCAACATTAGTCATAAAGAACTCACATACTTATTGCAAAAATCTAAAATTCATCAAAACAAAGCACTACACACATGCTCCTAGGGAAATGGTTGGTAGGAGTTTACCATCGCGCGATCCCGACCTCCACACACAGGACGACACTCAATGAAATACTTCATGCTTCAAATTTGTCACACAACGGTTACCATACGTGCATGCTACGGGACTTGCAAACATCAACACAAGTATTTCTCAAATTCACAACTACTCTACTAGCATGACTCTAATATTACCACCCTCATATCTCAAAACAATCATCAAGTATCCAACTTCTCATAGTATTCAATGCACTTTATATGAAAGTTTTTACTATACTCATCTTGGATGCCTATCATATTAGGACTAATTTTATAACCAAAGCACATTACCATGCTGTTATAAAAGACTCTCAAATATATATAAGTGAAGCATGAGAGATCAATAATTTCTACAAAATAAACCACCACCGTGCTCTGAAAGATACAAGTGAAGCACTGGAGCAAAACTATCTAGCTCAAAAGATATAAGTGAAGCACATAGAGTGTTCTAATAAATTGTAAATCATATTTATCTTTCTCAAAAAGGTGTGTCAAGCAAGGATGATTGTGGCAAACTAAAAAGAAATGACTCAAATCATTCATGACTCTCCAAGCAAAACACATATCATGTGGTGAATAAAAATATAGTCTCAAGTAAAGTTACCGATAGGCGAAGACGAAAGAGGGGATGCCTTCCCGGGGCATCCCCAAGCTTAGGCTTTTGCCACTCTTTGTTCCATTGTCCATCAAATCCATACTCAAAACTTGAATGTTCAGATCACAAAACTTAGCCAAAAATCTTGTGAGCTCCGTTAGTATAAGAAAACAAACCACCACTCAAATGTACTGTAATGAACTCATTCTTTGTTTATATTGGTGTTAAACCTACTGTATTCCAACTTCTCTATGATTCATACCCCCCGATACTACTCATAGATTCATCAAAATAAGCAAACAACACACGAAAAACAGAATCTGTGAAAAACAGAACAGTCTGTAGTAATCTGTAACTCTAAAAAAATTGAAATAACTTGGTGGACGTGGGGAATTTGTCTATTACTCATCTCCAAAAAGAATCAACTAAAAAGCACTCTCGAGTAAAAAATGACAGCCAAACTCGTGAGCGCTAAAGTTTCTGTTTTTTACAGCATGATCACATAAACTTCTCACAAGTCTTCCCAAATGTTCTACTTGGCACAAACACTAATTAAAACACAAAACCACATCTAAACAGAAGCTAGACGCAATATTTATTCCTAAACAGAAGCAAAAACAAATAAAATAAATTTGTGTTGCCTCCCAACAAGCGCTATCGTTTAACGCCCCTAGCTAGGCACGATACAAGAATAGATCTAGGTATTGCCATCTTTGGTAGGCAATCCATAAGTGGCTCTCATAATAGATTCATAAGGTAATTTGATTTTTTTTCTAGGAAAGTGTTCGATGCCTTTCCTTCACGGAAATTGGAATCTAATATTTCCTTCCTTCATATCAATAATTGCACCAATCGTTCTAAGGAAAGGTCTGCCAAGAATAATAGGACATGAAGGATTGCAATCTATATCAAGAACAATGAAATCTACGGGCACATAATTCCTATTTGCAACAATAAGAACATCATTAATCTTTCCCATAGGTTTCTTAATGGTAGAATCCGCAAGATGCAAATTTAAAGAACAATCATCAAGTTCATGGAATCCTAACATATCACACAAAGCTTTTGGAATTGTGGAGACACTTGCACCCAAATCACACAAAGCAAAGCATTCATAATCTTTAATTTTAATTTTTATAGTAGGCTCCCACTCATCATAAAGCTTTCTAGGGATAGAAACTTCTAATTCAAGTTTTTCTTCATAAGATTGCATTAAAGCATCAACTATGTGTTTGGTAAAAGCCTTATTTTGACTATAAGCATGTGGAGAATTTAGCACGGATTGCAACAAGGAAATACAATCTATTAAAGAGCAATTATCATAATTAAATCCCTTGAAATCCAAGATAGTGGGTTCATCGCTATGCAAAGTTTTTATCTCTTCAATCCCACTTTTAACAATTTTAGCATCAAGATCTATAAACTCCGAATCATTGGGACGCCTTTTAACTAAAGTAGACTCATCTCCAGTCCCATATTTATCAAGATTCATACTAGAAAACAAGGATTTAATAGGAGACATATCAAACACTTTCAGATCTTCATCTTTATTCTCATGATAACTAGAAGAACACGCTTTCATAAAGCAATCTCTTTTTGCATGCATCCTAGCGGTTCTTTCTTTGCACTCATCAATGGAAATTCTCATGGCTTTGAGAGACTCACTGATATCATGCTTAGGTGGAATAGATCTAAGTTTCGAAGAATCAACATCAAGAGTAATTCTATCCATGTTTCTATCCAACTCATCAAACTTAAGCAATTTTTCTTCAAGCAAAGCATTGAAATTCTTTTGCGAATTCATAAAATATTTAACACTAGTCTCAAATTCAGAGGGCATCCTACCAAAATTTCCATAAGAGTTATTGTAGGAATTATTAAATTATTAGAGGAATTACTAGGAAAAGGCCTAAGATTAAAGTTTCCTCTATAAGCATTGTTACCAAAATTATTTCTACCAACAAGATTCACATCCAAAGATTCATTATTATTTTCAATCAACGTGGATAAAGGCATATCATTAGGATCAGAAGAAGTACTCTTAGTAGCAAATAATTTCATAAGTTCATCCATCTTTCCACTCAAAACACTAATCTCTTCAATAGCATGCACTTCTTTACTAGTAGATCTTTCGGTGTGCCATTGAGAGTAGTTAACCATAATATTATCTAGGAGTTTGGTAGCTTCTCCTAAAGTGATTTCCATGAGAGTGCCCGCCGCGTCTGAATATAAAAGATTTCTAGAAGCAAAATTCAAGCCAGCATAAAAGTTTTGTATAATCATCCATAAGTTCAAACCATGTGTAGGGCAATTACGTATCATTAATTTCATTCTCTCCCAAGCTTGTGCAACATGCTCATGATCTAGTTTCTTAAAATTCATAATATCATTTCTAAGAGAGATAATCTTAGCGGGAGGAAAATACTTAGAAATAAATGCATCTTTGTACTTATTCCATGAATGAATACTATTTCTAGGCAAAGAGGAAAACCAAGTTTTAGCACGATCTCTAAGTGAAAATGGAAATAGCTTCAATTTAACAATATCATTATCCATATCCCTCTTCTTTTGCATATCGCACAAATCAACAAAGTTTTTGAGATGGGTACCGGCATCTTCACTAGGAAGGCCAGAAAATCGATCTTTCATGACAAGATTCAACAAAGCAGCTTTGATCTCACAAGATTCAACATCTAAGATAGGAGCAATCGGTATGCTAATAAAATCATTATGGTTGGTATTGGAGAAGTCACACAATTTGGTATTGTCTTGAGCCATAGTGACAAGCAAGCAATCCAACACACAAGCAAACAAGAGGCAAGCGAACAGTAAAACACACGAAAAAAGAAGGGCGAATGAAACGGCAAGGGTGCAGTGGGGGAGAGGAAAACGAGAGGCAAATAATATAGTGCAAGGGATAAGGGTTTGTGATAGGTACTTGGTATATGACTTTTGCGTAGATCTCCCCCGCAATGGCGCCAGAAATTCTTCTTGCTACATCTCGAGCTTGCGTTGTATTCCCTCGAAGAGGAAAGGGTGATGCAGCACAGTAGCGTAAGTACTTCCCTCAGTTTTTGAGAACCAAGGTATCAATCCAGTAGGAGACCACACGCGAGTCTCTCGCTCCTGCACAAACAAATAAGAACCTCGCAGCCAACACGATAAGGGGTTGTCAATCCCTTCACGGTCACTTACGAGAGTGAGATCTGATAGATAGGATATGCTAATATTTTTAGTATTTTTGGTATAAGAACAGAAAGTAAATAAAGCAAAGTAAAGTAGATGGAAGATTAATATGATGAGAAAAGACTCGGGGGCCATAGGTTTCACTAGTGGCTTCTCTCATGATAGCAGAATTCTATGGTGGGTGAACAAATTACTATCGAGCAATTGATAGAAAAGCGCATAGTTATGAGAATATCTAGGCATGATCATTGTATATAGGCATCACGTCCGTGACAAGTAGACCGAAATGATTCTGCATCTACTACTATTACTCCACACATCGACCGCTATCGATCATGCATCTA
Source organism: Secale cereale (assembly GCA_902687465.1). NCBI lineage: Eukaryota > Viridiplantae > Streptophyta > Magnoliopsida > Poales > Poaceae > Secale > Secale cereale. The sequence continues at coordinate 385,791,271 of LR738712.1, forward strand.
GAGTATTAAGTTCATAAGAACAGAGTAACGCCTTAAGCAAGATGACATGATGTAGGGGGATAAACTCAAGACATATGATATAAACCCCATCTTTTTATCCTCGATGGCAACAATACTATACGTGTCTTGCTGCCCCTGTTGTCACTGGGAAAGGACACCGCAAGATTGAACCTAAAGCCAAGCACCCATTGCAAGAACTATAGATCTACTAGGCCAAACCAAACCAGTAATTTGAAGAGACTTGCAAGTATATTATAATCATACATAAAAGATTTCAGAAAAGAATCCAATATTGTTCATAGATAATCTTGATCATAAACCCACAATTCATCGGATCTTGACTAACACACCACAAAAAGATTACATCAAATAGATCTCCTCGAAGATCAAGGAGAACTTTGTATTGAGATCCAAAGAGAGAGAAGAAGCCCTCTAGCTAATAACTATGGACCCGAAGGTCAGTGGTAAACTACTCAGAACTCATCGGAGAGGCTATGGTGTTGATGTAGAAGCCCTCCGTGATCGATGCCCCATTTGGCGGAGCTCCGGAACAGGCTCCAGGATGGGATCTCACGGGAACAAAAGGTTACGGCGGTGGAATTAGGGTTTCTTCGTGCTCCTCGATGTTTTCAGGGTATATGGGTATATATAGGAGGAAAAAGTACGTCGGTGGAGCAACATGGGGCCCACGAGGGTGGGGGGCGCGCCCTACCCCCTCCTGGGTGCCTCGTTTCTTCTCTGACTTGTACTCCATGTATCTCGTGAAGATATCATTCCAAAAAAAACTCTCCCGAAGGTTTCATTCCGTTTGGACTCCGTTTGATATTCTTTTTCTGCGAAACACTGAAATAGGGAAAAACAGCAATTTGCACTGGGCCTTGCGTTAGTAGGTTAGTCCCAAAAATAATATAAAAGTGTATAATAAAGCCCATTAAACATCCAAAACAGAATATATAATAGCATGGAACAATAAAAAATTATAGATAAGTTGGAGACGTATCAGGACTCGGAGCGCGATGTTAGCAGCGAGGTATCCCGCGCTCCGGAGATCCTCCACAGCTTTTTCAGTAACCGTGGAGGGCTCCCACTTACCCTTGGCCCCGGATCCATCCATTGCTGGGGAAGGAAGTGGTGGTTGAGGAACGGAGAGCTGCGGGCGCAAGAGATGAGGATGCTAGGGCTAGGAAGATTGGAGAGCTCGGGCTTGAGGAAGGCGTGGGGCTGATGGAAGGGATTGATATCCTTTTATAACGCTGTGAATAATGAATGTCCCCCACTTTAGCCATAAAACTCGCCGGTTCCCCAAGCGGTCGTGCGTAATGTGCGGTTTGGAATGCTCACGTCACGTTGATAAGGATACCATAATAAGCGGGCACGATCTCTGTTCTGATAAGACATGTCAGTGAGGTTATACCTCGAAACGTGAAACTAGGACCAAATAAAACGGTTCGATTTGTTAATGGGATGGATGTGACGCTTCACCAAAAAGTTGTCAGTAAAGACACACTACTTGATGCCTTGCCTTCAAGGCTAAGGGTTGTACTAACCATGCAGAGCCGAACACAATACCCTTTTTGCAGAAGATATATTCGGAAGAAGGAACCCGCCTTGCAAAGACAATATGGAATCCGAACTCATCATCATCGAAGACAGGTTCAGGGGCTACCGAGGGAGTCCTGGATTGAGGGGTCCTCAGGTGGTCGGATAACTCAAATAGACAAAGACACAATCACACATGCGTTAGATTCACATACACACGGAGAGATACACGATCCAAAGTCAACAAGGGAGGATACAAATGATAGCTAGTTCACCCCAATCCGTGAGGAGATAAGTCTTGAATCTATATAGGATCTTCCCATGAAGGGGTATTGAATTCACTCGGGGGATCTTCTCAAATTGAGGCCTTGATCTCCATGGGAGTAGGGGCAAGTGGATGACTAAAGCTATATCTCAATGAGATAATCCTTTGCTGACTTTAGGAGGAGGGAGAGGTCTATATTTAGTAGTCCATGAGGTAGGAGGGGAAAGGATGGGTGAGGGAGTCCTGGATTGAGGGGTTCTCAGGTGGTCGGATAACTCTTGGTGGGCCGGACTGGTGGGCCGTGAAGATCATTGTTGAAGATCATCTCTAGTATCCGGATAGGACTCATGTGTGCGTATAATGGCAGGTTTTAGGTTCAGGTGTAATCTTTCCTTCCTCTGCAAGATGGTTATGTACAAACCCTAGGGCCCTCCAGTGCATATATAAACTGGAGGGTTTAGTCCGTAGAGGCTAGACAACAACATATCCATAGGCTAGACTTTTAGGGTTTAGCCATTACGATCTCGAGGTAGATCAACTCTTGTAATCATATTCATCAAGATCAATCTACCAGGAAGTAGGGTATTACCTCAATCGAGAGGGCCTAAACCTGGGTAAACATCATGTCCCTAGTATCCTGTTACCATCGATCCTCAGACGCATAGTTCGGGACCCCTTACCCGTGATCCGTCGATTTTGACACCGACAATGGGTACATGTGTCTTCGGCCCGTTCACTGTGCACAGACATGCGTCGGATGTCTAGGCTGGGGGCCAGATGCCTAGGGACGGGGCCGGATGTCCGGGCCGGCTTCGGCCGATTCCAGTTGCTCTCTGGATAGGGTGTAGTCGGATTTCTGGGGTCGGGTCGGATGTCCAGGCGTGGCCAATGTTCTGGCCTGGGTTGGATGTCTGGGGCTGTAGCGACCACGATCCGAATGGACCGAAGTCTCTGTGTTTCAGTGTCATCCCTGGATCGGTAATGCTGACACACACAGTACTTGAAGGATTTATAACAGAGTGGCAATCACACACTTATTACATTGAATGTCTCCAAAGAGAACTTATTACAAAAGTCTATGGCTTAAGGCCATCTAACAAAATAACAGCGGAAGGCTTGGAAGATAAGTGAGTCCATCAACTCCAACGGCATAGCTGAGTGCACGGCAAACGACCTAGAACGTCTTACTCCTCGTCTGAAAAGTCTGCAACGTAACATGTTGCAGCCTGAAACGGGTCAGCACATGGAATATGCTGGCAAGATAAAACAGAAGATGCAAGTAACTGAAATAAAGGCTAACACTATATGCATATTTGGCTGGTGGACGCTCTAAGGTTAAAGTTTTTGCGTAAAGCCATTTTTTCCCTACAACAAAATAATAAATTTTATTTTAACTATCATGGTAGTTGAAACATCATTGAGAAGGCACCTCCAACTCAATCCCAATTAAAGTAATCATTAACCCAACAAAATTTATTTTAGAGTGATGAGATCAATCAAACTCAAGTACTAGATACTCAAAATTGTCCATAACCGGGGACACGGCTAATCATGATCAGCTTGTACACTCTGCAGAGGTTTGTGCACTTTTCCCCACAAGACTCGATCTCCTTCGTTGAATTTCTCGCACTACATTGTGTTTGAGAAACGAATGACCGAGACACAGTCTTTCAGAAGCATTTACTCTTTACCCCAGGTGGACCCGTACACCTACTTTCCCCTACATCTGCTAGTCCACCACGAAAGAGCTCACACAACTTACTCATACTATGCCAGAGCCCATAATGGCATTGTGGCTGCACACGGAAGTTTCTAGAATGAATTGTTTTTATGATCCCTTTGAGCCTGCGTGGCATTCCATAGGACAATCACATGGAACCTCGGGATTTCCTAGGACAACACTGGATTCTCCAGGTGCCCTGAAACCAATCCACCCAGATGTGTATTCAAGTAGCCACCTTAAGTTGAACCATTAGTTAAAAACTCACACCTGTCATGGATTTCACTCAAACCCAAACCACATCTACAAGCATAGCATGATAACCTAAGCATAGCGTAGAAGTAACTCCCAAGGGTTTGAAAATAATGTAGGTGATAGGTTCTACCTCAATCTACTTCCCAGGCCCACAAGTTAAGAGATCCTACTCATGCAATGTGTGAGGGTTTGTTCCAATGCATAAAACTGGGTCATAAAAGGGGTATGATCAAAGTGTTACTTGCCTTGCTGATGATTCGCAAAACTTAGAGGCCCGTAGTAGCACGCTTCACAGTCCGGGTACTCTATCGCAAACAAACAATAGCATACATAAGCAATCAAGCAAAGATGCACAAACAAAACTCCGAAAGAGAAGATCTAACAAGAAAGTTCAACTTAAGAACCCCGGTTTGCAAAAAGAATCAAATCGAAAGAAGCAACAAAACTCAAACCGCAAAAGAAACGAGATCCGTTTACTAGTTTGGGCTAGGGTCAAATTTTACAGTAACAAAACCTTGTTCAAGTTGGTTAAACGAAAAGAGGGCATCGAGACGAAGATCTGGGATTTTGAATCACCTGATTCCGACTCTCGAGCGAAAAGAAAAACGAAAAACAAGATCAGGGCAGAAATCACGATTGAAAATAATCGCGGATAAATACCCCGAAAAAGAAAACTGACGAACAGATTAACGAACGAACGTTCATTAACTGAAACTAAATGACGAACTCGTTCATTAAAACAAACGAATGGGCGAACGCTCGCTAAACCGCTAAACCGAAAAAACCCGATCTAATTGAAAAAACGAAACTAGGGTTTTTCTAAAAAAACGGATCGGTTTTCTTTAGAAAACCGGCACGGCGGGGCGGCTACCTCGGCTCGGCTCCGGCGGGGCTCCGGCAGTAGTCCGGCGCGGCGGCAGGGCGACGTAGGGAGGCGGGTCTGCGGCGGCGGTGGTAGGAGGCGGCGGCGGCGGCGCAAACGGCGGCAGCGGCTGCTGCTGCTGCGGGCGGCGTCGGGTGG
>LR738712.1:385797334-385817031 GCA_902687465.1 Secale cereale
GCGGGAGCTCTTTTTTTTTAAAAAAAAAACATACCGCCGAAACTAAGGAAAATTCTAGAAAATAAAATAAAAATCTAAAAATGCCAAAACAAATTTTCACCGTCTAAATAAAATATTTAGAACAAGATGAACATTTTCTTGGCCCTAAAATGCAGTTTTGAAAACGTGCAATTTTTCCTATGCAAATAAAATTGCAAATAAAACCAAATAAAAACCAAAAGCGATTTTAATATTTTTCCCTCCAATATTTCTTTTATTTTGGAGAAGTCATTTTATCTCCGCTCATATATTTTATTAAGAAATATTTTTAGGAGAGAAAAATAATTAAAACCAACACTATCCTCGTACCGGTATTCGAGTAAACTCAAATACAAAAACGGTAGAATTCCCAACTCTCTCTGTAGGTCCTTGAGTTGCTTAGAATTTTCGAGGATCGCCACGCACAAAATGCAAAGAAATATGAATGCAATATGATCTATGTATAATATTCCAAATTGAAAATTTGGGATGTTACAAACCTACCCCCCTTGGAATGAATCTCGCCATCGAGATTCGGCTTGGCTAGAGAACAGGTGTGGGTGGTCCTTGCGTAGACCGTCTTCTCGTTCCCAGGTGGCTTCTTCCTCGGTGTGGTGACTCCACTGAACTTTGCAAAACTTGATAACCTTACTGCGGGTGACTCTACTCGAAAATTCGAGAATCTTTACATGCTTCTCCTCGTAAGTCAGATCACTATCCAACTGAATTGCTTCCAGAGGTACCGTGTCTCTTAGCGGGATATCGGCCATCTCCGCATGACACTTCTTAAGCTGCGAAATGTGAAACACATCGTGCACTCCTGACAATCCTTCGGGTAACTCCAACTAATAGGCAATCTCTCCCATGCATTCCAAAACACGGTAAGGTCCCACAAATTTCGGGGCTAGCTTTCCCTTAACTCCGAAACGTTTAACTCCTCGCAGAGGTGATACTCTCAAGTATGCTATGTCTCCAATCTCATAGGCTACTTCCTTGCGCTTCGAGTCTGCATAACTCTTCTGCCTGGACTGAGCTACCTTCATTCTATCCTGAATCAACTTAACCATCTCTTCAGACTCTTTGATCAGATCTGGTCCAAACAACTGACGGTCTCCAACTTCGTCCCACATTAACGGCGTTCGGCATCTCCTTCCGTACAATGCTTTGAATGGTGCCATCTTCAAACTGGCCTGATAACTGTTGTTGTATGAGAACTCAGCGTAGGGTAAATTGTCATCCCAACTAGATCCATAATCTAGCGCACAGGCTCTCAACATGTCCTCCAGAATCTGATTGACTCTTTCGGTCTGTCCATCTGTCTGTGGATGAAAAGATGTACTGAATTCCAGCCTCGTTCCCAAAGTTTGGTGTAGCTGATCCCAAACTTTGGGGTGAACTATGTTCCTCTATCTGATACAATGGTCCCCAGAACTCCGTGCAGACATACGATCCTGGTAATGTATATCTTGGCCAACTTCGCACAGGTATACATGGTCTTCAGGGGGATAAAGTGGGCTACCTTGGTCAAGCGATCCACTACTACCCAGATTGATTCATATCCTGATTTGGTCCTGGGCAATCCTGCGATAAAATCCATGCCAAGCTTATCCCACTTCCATTCAGGTATCGGCATAGGCTGTAGCAAACCGGCTAGCTTCTGATGTTCCGCTTTTACTCTGTTGCAGACATCACATAAGGCTACATACTCGGCAATATCCTTCTTCATTCCCGTCCACCAGAAATGCTCCTTCAAATCCAAATACATCTTGGTGTTTCCGGGGTGTATCGAGTATGGCGAATCATGTGCTTCATGCAGTATCAACTTCCTGATCTCCCGGTTGTTGGGCACATAGATTCGGTCCTCAAACCACAAGGTGTCGTGTTCGTCCTCACGAAATCCCTTGGCTTTTCCTTCACTCATCCTCTTCTTTATCTCGGAAATCTCCTTGTCATCCTTCTGGGTTTCGCGTATCTTTCCCGGCAATGTTGACTGAACTTCTAGTGTTGCAACAAATCCTCTAGAACTATCTCCAAACGAAGCTCTGTGGGATCTTCTACTAACTCCTGGGGCAATCCCCCTTTTACTAGGGCATTTGCATAACTCTTCCGGCTCAAAGCGTCTGCAATGACATTGGCCTTTCCTGGGTGATAGTGCAGCTTCATATTGTAATCCTTTATAAGCTCCAACCATCTCCTTTGCCTGAGGTTCAGCTCCTTCTAAGTGAAAATGTACTTCAAACTCTTGTGATCCGTGTACACATCACAACGATTTCCAATGAGGAATTGTCTCCAAGTTTTGAGTGCGTGCACTACAGCTGCTAACTCCAGATCGTGTGTCGCATAATTCAACCCGTGCGGTCGCAGTTGACATGATGCATAAGAAACAACTCTTCCATCCTGCATGGGTACTCCTCCAAGTCCTAAGCGTGAAGCATCACAGTACACTTGGAACTCCTTGCGTATATCTGGCAAAATCAGCACTGGGGCTGTCGTTAACCGTTTCTTCAACTCCTGGAAACTTTCTTCGCACTCTCCAGTCCAATGGAATTTTGTCTCCTCCTTCAACAATGTCGTCATTGGCTTATCAATCTTGGAGAAATTTTCTATGAATCTCCGGTAATATCCCGCGAGTCCAAGAAAACTCCGGATCTCTCCAATTGAAGTGGGTGCCAACTATTCAGTGACTGCCTGCACCTTGACGGGGTCCACTGCTATACCTTCTCCTGATATAACATGCCCTAGGAATCCAACTTCCTTCAACCAAAACTCGCATTTGCTGAACTTGGCATACAACTGGTGTTCTCTGAGCTTCTCTAATACCAATCGCAAATGCTCTGCGTGTTCCTCTTCATTCTTCGAGTATAACAAAATATCATCAATGAATACAACGACAAACTTATCCAAGAAGTCCATTAACACCTTGTTCATCATAGTCATGAAATAGGCAGGGGCGTTAGTCAATCCAAATGACATAACCGTATACTCATATAGCCCATACCTTGTGGTGAAGGCTGTATTAGGTATATCCTTCTCTCGGTTCTTCAACTGGTGGTATCCAGATCATAGATCAATCTTGGAGAATACTTTCGCTCCCTGTAGTTGGTCGAATAGATCATTGATCATCGGCAACGGGTACTTGTTCTTAATAGTCACTTCATTCAGTGCCCGACAATCAACGACCTTCTTAAAGATCCATCTTTCTTCTCGACCAAAAGCACTAGGGCTCCCCAAGGTGATGAACTCCGGCGAATAAATCCTTTCTCCAATAACTCCTTAATCTGCTTCTTGATCTCCTCCAGATCATTTGCTGGCATCCGATATGGTCTCTTCGATATAGGTCCGGTGCCAGGCAACAACTCAATCAGAAACTCAATATCCCTATCCGATGGCATGCCAGGTAGCTCCTCTGGAAAAACATCTGGATAATCCTTTACTACCGGCACTTCCTCCTGAACAACTCCCGTGAGAGAATGTACTTGTGTCCTTATCGGCGAATGCCTGTATACATACTTGATCCTTTTTCCCTCCGGGGTGGTAAGCAAAATAGACTTATTGGCACAATTGATGTTCCCTCCATACATCGATAGCCAATCCATACCTAGTATCACACCCAATCCTTGTGACTCCAAAACTATCAGGTCTGAGGGGAAAACATGGCGTCCAATGGTCAATGACATCTGAAAACATCCTTGATTTGCCATATATTCCGCTCCGGGTGAACTTACTAACATGGGGGCCATAAGGACTCTGGTGGGCAACTTATGTCTATTTACGAATCCCCTTGAAATGTATGAATGCGATGCACCAGTATCAAAAAGAACTACTGCGGTAATTGACTTAACCAAAAACTTACCGATTACCGCATCTGGTTGCTCTTCAACCTCCTCCACGATCACGTGGTTCACTTGTCCTTTGTTGAACGGGTTGGGATTCTTCCCAGCGCTTCCATTGCCGTTCCCATTCTTAGCTTTAGGGCACTCATTGGCATAGTGTCCATTCTTCCCGCACTTGTAACAGGTGACATGGCTTAAATCCTTCTTGGCGGGTGTGGATGGAGTAGAGCGATTCTGATTATTGTTTGCTCCATTCCCATTCCCATTCTTGGAGCCATTGTGGTTGTGAGAACTTCCTCCAGTGTGGGTGTGGCTTCCATGGTTATGGGTGTATCCTCCCGAATTCGGGGTGAATCGGGGCTTCTGCTGGGCTCCAGAATTATTCCTTCCTTGTCCATACTTCCTCTTGCGGCTCTCAATCTGCTGCTGCTTCCCTTCAATCATAAGAGCCTTATCTACCAACTCCTGGTAGCTGTTGAAGGTTGCCACCATCAACTGTACGCTCATCTCATCATTTAGCCCTTCCATAAACCTTTCCTGCTTAGCGGCATCAGTGGCCACATCATCTGGGGCATAACGAGATAGGGTACTAAACTCATCCACGTACTAAGCTACAGTACGATTTCCTTGGCGCAAGTTGCGAAACTCCCGCTTCTTCATGCTCATAGCTCCAGTTGAGACATGGGTAGTATGGAAAGCTTGCTGAAACCGATCCCAAGTGACATTGGCTATAGGGAAAGTGGCTGTGTAATTCTCCCACCATGCTGCGGCTGGTCCAGACAACTGATGTGCGGCAAATCGCACCTTCTCAGCATCCGAGCAATTGGTGGTGGTCAAATCCCTTCAATCTTGCGCAGCCAGTCATCAACAACGATTGGTTCAATGCTGCTAGCAAACACCGGTGGTTGCAACCTTAAGAAACGTGTCAGGTTGTCCACGGGTGGTGGTGGTGGAGGGTTGTTGTTGTTGTTCTGGCTGTTCTGAGTGTTCTGGACAAGAAGTTGCATCAAAGTGTTCTGCTGCTGGATCAACTGAGTGAGCTCAGGGGGAAACTGAAATCCGGGCTCACGTCTCAGAGGCATCTGTTGGGTGTAGAGGGAAGAGATTAGAGTAGAAATGAGGTCTAAGGGAAAATCACTACCCATATGCACATGAGACAAACACAATCATATCACACCAATCAATTTCAAACAAGGTCTTGCAAGATCTAACTAACGTTACAAAAGCGCTCTAAGACTACTTGGTGGGGAAAAACTACTAGTCATAGGGTGGTCATCTAGAAATTTTGATCGGCGAAAGATTCCATGATGTCTGCTCCAGCTTCATCTTCATAGTCTTCGTCATCACTATCATCGGGGTCTGAATCCGTGTGGTCGATGATGATGTAATCTTCAGAGGGAATCTCCTTGGGTTCTTCTTCCTCTTCTTCTCCTCCTGGTGCTGGATCTCCCATAAATACTCCTAGCTTCCTTGTCAAATCATCATTCTTCTCCACAAGTATCAACATCTCCTCCTCGTATCCGTCACGAGTAGACTTGAGTTCTTCTTCTAGCTCCAAGTTCCTCGTTAGTGCCTTCTTAAAATCTATCATCCCTGCGCACATCTGGTGCTCCTGTTGACGAATGTGCTGGTTTAACTCCTGGATGAACGTTGTAGTGGACCTGTCCTTCCTGGTACTGATCATGTCCCAACGCTCATCTCGGCGTCCACAAATCTAGTAGATGGTGTCCTTCAGCTCCTGCTTGTAGACTTCTCCGATCCTTCCCATAGTGATGTGGGCTGCCATACTCTTGCCTAGGCTCCAGGTTGGTGCATCAAAAGAAAACTCTACTGGCTCAGTGGATGGTGCGAAGGTTCTCCCGGGAATTTGAAATTGAATGCTTCATCGCTCCTCTTCTGGTAAAGTGGCGGTGTAGGTCCCGGTGAAGCTTGGTATTCCTATGTTCAGGTACCTAGTGACTTCCTTCAAGTGTCGTCCAAAAGGTGTGTCTTCGTTCGGTTGAGTGAACTTGCTCCTTGAGTCCACCATCCTAAAGAAGTAGAAAATGGAGAGGAGTCAGAAATGAGTACAGAAGAGTGACCTAGGGTTTGTCTTAGTGGTCGTGTCCTACAGTCAGCGTGTGCTCTAATACCATCTTGTAGCGACCACGATCCGAATGGACCGAAGTCTCTGTGTTTCAGTGTCATCCCTGGATCGGTAATGCAGACACATATAGTACTTGAGGGATTTATAACAGAGTGGCAATCACACACTTATTATATCGAATGTCTCCAAAGAGAACTTATTACAAAAGTCTATGGCTTAAGGCCATCTAACAAAATAACAGGAAGGCTTGGAAGATAAGTGAGTCCATAAACTCCAACGGCATAGCTGAGTGCATGACAAACGACCTAGAACGTCTTACTCCTCGTCTGAAAAGTCTGCAACGTAACATGTTGCAGCCCGAAACGGGTCAGCACATGGAATATGCTGGCAAGATAACACAGAAGATGCAAGTAACTGAAATAAAGGCTAACACTATATGCATATTTGGCTGGTGGAGGCTCTAAGGTTAAAAATTTTGCGTAAAGCCAATTTTTCCCTACAACAAAGGAATAAATTTTATTTTAACTATCATGGTAGTTGAAACATCATTGAGAAGGTACCTCCAACTCAATCCCAATTAAAGTAATCATTAACCCAACAAAATTTATTTTAGAGTGACGAGATCAATCAATAACTCAAGTACTAGATACTCAAAATTATCCATAGCCGGGGACACGGCTAATCATGATCAGTTTGTACACTCTGCAGAGGTTTGTGCATTTTTCCCCAAAAGACTCGATCTCCTCCGTTGAATTTCTCGCACTACATGGTGTTTGAGAAACGGATGACCGAGACACAGTCTTTCAGAAGCATTTACTCTTTACCCCAGGTGGACCCGTACACCTACTTTCCCCTATATCTGATAGTCCACCACGAAAGAGCTCACACAACTTACTCATACTATGCCAGATCCCATAATGGCATTATGGCTGCACACGGAAGTTTCTAGCATGAATAGTTTTATGATCCCTTTGAGCCTGGGTGGCATTCCATAGGACAATCACACGGAACCCCGGAATTTCCTAGGATAACACTGGATTCTCCAGGTGCCCTGCAACCAATCCACCCAGATGTGTATTCAAGTAGCCACCTTAAGTTGAACCATTAATTAACAACTCACATCTGTCATGGATTTCACTCAAACCCAAACCAAGTCAAGCATAGCATGATAACCTAAGCATAGCGTAGAAGTAACTCCCAAGGGTTTGAAAATAATGCAGGTAATAGGTTCTACCTCAATCTACTTCCTAGACCCACAAGACAGCTCCTCGCCCTCTCCCCTGGCCTCCCGAGCCGTTGCCGCGACCACTCGTGCGCCACGTCCATGGTGAGCTGCGGGATGTCTATATAAAACCGTTCCAGACCCTCCTCTCCGCCCCATTTGCTCCCTCTCCCTCCCGTGCATCCTCTGGACCAACCCTCACCTCTCCCCACGCCCTCAATGCACCTCCGTGGCCGGAGCCTCGCCGACGGCCGCCGCTCGAATTCGAGCAACCCCGAGCCCCTCTCTCCCTCCTAGCCACTCTGGCGCCATCACACGATCTCCAGGGAGTCCCCCACCTCCGCCAATCCTCCCCGAGATGCCCGTACGCTCGAAGCCCAAGGTGGCCGAGGCCCTTCTCCGCTGCGGTTGAACCCCTGCTCGACCTGGTCCTCCCCGACAGGCGTGCTACCCATGGTTGGATGCGCCTCTCCGCGCTGGTCATTCCGGTGGCCGGGGCGTCGCCGGAGACGGCCCGAGTAGACGGGGCCACGCCGGCGAGCGCTCGGCCGCGCCTCCCCTGCCTTGCCTCTGTTCGAGCAAGAGGAGGAAGGCAAACCTGCTAGGCGGGGCCTGCTTGTAAGAGACCGAGGGGCTGGGCCCGCGTATAAGTGGAAACGCCTCCGTGGGAGCCGCGTCCCTGCGGTGAAGACGCCTGGCCCGATGGTGCCTTCGACGTCTCCTGGCCCTCTGCGTATGGCCGTGCTGCCGGGCCGGCCCAGGGCGCTGCGGCGTTATACTGCGCCCGAAACGCAGTATAGGTATAACCCCCCTCCTTTTCCATTTTCTTTTTGCATTTCCAGTCAACTTCAAAAATCCATGAATAATTCAAATGAACTCCAAATCTGATGATTCAAATTTTGGTAGTTTCTAAAATCCCGATCTACCTGTTGGTGCAACATGCACATTTTTCCAGAAACCTTTTCTTCACTAAAAATTATTAAATACCCTTATTCCATTGTCTGTGATGAGCTTTAGAAAATCACAGAGGGCTCAAATTTGATCCAAATGCAGTGGTTCAAATTCCTATATGCTTGTCATATCCAAACTTAGTTTTGGAACAGTTTTATTAATACTTTCTGTACCCCACCAAATAATGAGCCATTTCTTCATATTTAACAGCTTTGCAAAATCCTAGGAAATTCATTTGAACTCCAAATCCAGTGAAACCAACTCCTAGATGCTTCTAAAATCATGACTTGTTGATGGGTGCCTTTGCTCATTGTTCAAAAATAGATTTCTATACACTTCTTTCAAATCCATAAAACCCTTGATTCCATCATATTGAGATGTGCCAAACCATCCATTGATCATACCCCAATGAAACCACCTTGGTTATTTTTCATATGACCAGAGGTATCCTAGAAAAGTACAACTCCTATTTTTAGAGCACTTTTATTTTTGCTTTGATTATGTTGCTTATTATTATTGTTTCCATCATTAGTTGACGAAATAAACGAAGTACTCCGAGATGGACCAGAAGGTTTGAAGACTCGGAAGGACAAGGCAAGCAGCCCTTTGACCATGTTCGAGAAACCTTTTTATGCATGTCTCATAGCACCTTATTATCAATGCATCGGAATCATATAGAAGAGGTGACCACTTGGGTTGGTACCTTTGTTACTTTACTATTGAAACTTGGATCAAACATGACTCTACCTTCCTATGAGGGTTATGTGGGTGGGAGTAGTTAGGTTGCTATAATAGTGGCTACGCAAATGGGATGGGTATATGCATGGTGACGGAGGCAGAATACTTTCAAAAGACTTTTCGAAAACCCCGTCGGGTGCCATTTATGCCCGAGGGAGATGGTGAGATGGGTAACCACTTGATGACGAAGTGGTGTGCCGAGGCAAGTGTGTGTGATGATTTGAAAACGGATTGGTTTAAGTTGCGACCGTTATTCCAACCTTACATGCGCAACCACTCTACCCTTATATGGGAAAGGGCATTATTGATTACCTAGGCTGATACTAGCATGGTGCCCGCATTACTAGTGACGGGGGTGACATGAGGTCACTCTTGGGACGGGGTCGTGCTTGGATAGGCGGCCATGACTGTCTTTACAGGGCACCGGACACACCGTTGGTACCCCGTGCTTGTGGTATGTGATGAATATGGGAGCGAGGCTCCAAAATCTTAAGATGTGAAATGTGGGGCACGGGGGTTGCTACCAATCGAGTGGACTCCATATTAGTGTCGCCTAGGGAAAGATAGTGATCGGGTGCTTACCCCGGGTACTTGAGGTACCGCGGGTCGTGGATGTCACGGAAGTTACCCGGATCTTGTGGGTAAAGTGTGCAACCTCTGCAGAGTGTAAAACTATTCGAATAGCCGTGTCCACGGTCAAGGACAGTTGGGTAACCGCTCTTGGGCTACGTCCAAAGTTTGCGAAACCTAGGTGTGTGTGTGAGGTGTCAACACAGTTCAGGGATATTGATGATGTGATTCTTGAGGAAGTCACAATGACCTTGAGCATGAGTTGATTACAACTCTTTCTCGATAATGATGTCTGTAACCTCCTCATACTTGTTGCAGACACATGCATGTCCATGTTATATGTTGACCATACTTGCATATGAAAAACTAGCTTTCCGCAAAACTGCCAATTTAGCAGTAGGGCTTTGCATAATTATTCTGTCATCACACTTGGGTTGCTTGCGAGTACATTCAAAGTACTCATTGGCTTGCCACTGGTTATTTTATTGGCCAGGCATGAGAGAACAGGTTATGATGAAGATTTCTTGATGACGAGCATGCGAGCTAGGACGCTTCCCAGTCAGAATGCCTGTAGGGTTAAGGCAGATGGCATGGGTCCAAGTTGTTATTGAAGATTTCCGCTACGATGATATACTCAAGACTTGACCTTAATGGTCCTTTTTGTGTAATACGGTATGTATGGATGTAAGACTCTTGCTATTCAGCTTCTGTGTGTTCAGTGAGCATTGATCTCTGGGATCACTGTACACGTGCATTCGATGATCTCGACTTATGAGTCGGGGTCCCCACAGAGGTTGTATCAGAGCCATCCTGACTGTAGGAAGCCTTAGTTAGCATGGTCGTTAGTTAGGGTAAAACTATTTCCAAAACTATTACTAGTTTTCAAAACTATCCATACTTCTCTTCCGTTCTTAGTTTTTCGAAAACTAGGATATACTTAATCTCTCCCCCCTTCAAAATTGTTGGTCGCTAGAACCCTTATGCCCCAGACCACTGGATTTTCTGTAATCCTCGTGGAGTGCACCTTGCCAAACACTCACCCGCCACTTCTGCACACAAGATTGGCGACACCACGACAAGACGATACCAACAGAAAATCCATCCTCGAGGAATGGGGACATGAAGACCCAGAAGATGATGACACCCTTGACAGTGCCCCAAGAAGATGCAACATTGGCCTATGATGACCAGGGTATAGGTTATGCAAAATCAGGATATACATTGCTAATAGAGTAATCCTGTCACTACCGTTGTTGTATCGGCAACCACTGGTGGATGAGAACCTCGCCATTTGGTCCGCCTCACTATAGTTAGCAGGAAAACGGCTCTCTTCGTCCCCCGCTCTTGGTGTCGATGTTTTCATCAACGAAACTGACATGTTGGACCTCTATTATGCCTTGTTATTGTCATTTCATACGGATTGCCTACCTGGTACCCTCGACGTCCCAGAAGGCACAAGGGGTCATCATGATTAAGGAGACAAGAAAAGACCAAGTCAACGCCAGCTACAAGGAGGCACCTTCACCACATCACCACATCAGGCGAGAAGTTGTTGGAGATTCTTCAGGCTCAACCCGGATCATTTATCAAACAACTACAAGGGACATAGCAACACCTGAGGAAAGCTCAAAAGACTGCACGAGGCACAAGTCACGACTGCTGAGTCCGAGAACCCCTAGGGTAGGATGAGTCGTGTACCCCCTATGCGCAGTCGAGTCCATATGATGGTTCGAATAGAACCATGATTGTGTGTTGCTTGCTCTTATTTGTTGTGTTTTGATATAAGTCGCACTTTGCCCTAGGCAACAAGTGCATGGCTATATAATCTTCTTTGCCTTGTTTCTTTTGCTTGGGTCTTTTGCGCCTGTTTGTTTGCACCTGCACTATAGAACCTCCTCTAGGCATTTCCCTCCTCTATGCTACTTTTTCCCTCTCTTCCCTCTCCCCAACTAAAGACCCGCGAGACAAGATGCACCAAGGATTCTACCTCGGCAACCAACTGGCATTGAAGACTTCTGCTATAACCTCCACGACCAAGTACAACCCCGTAGAATTATGTTTAACCCTCCAGGCTAGAGACCCATTCCTAGACCCTTTGAGACTTCACGAGACACTCCAGCACGAATCCTTAACGATGTGCCAAACCCATAGTGTTACAAGAAAACCTGTTAAGCCTTTGTAACCTTGCACAACACTGGGTTCATAATGGAACTAGTGGACACAGTGAGTGAGCACATTTTCGTCCTAATATAGCACAAGCACAGACGATGCCATATATAGACCAGATCGAGGATATTAGACAGATGACTTGGTGGCTTTATATCAGTGACTTCGAGGAATTATCTGAGACCTTGATGGATTGTGAGATTTCATATTGGTGGGATCATGACCTTGGGGAAGCATGTAGGAATTCTCGTTGGACAAGAGATTTGGATGTACGTAGGCGATTCTGGTTGGGTATAGACGCTAGATATGTCTGCATGGTTCGGAGTAAATTGGATTTAGACCGATGATCCTGATCATGATACCGTGCTTCTCGGTGGACAATAAATTAGGAGATTGGATTATTTGTCGGAGATGATTTAGGGATCTATATAATCATGACCTTGGAGTTTACTTGACCCAGATGTTGGGAATTATGTGGACTTACTATCATAATGCATAGCCCTTCCAAGTATTGGGTATTACAGGGACTTGAGATCTTGTGGAACACCGTAGACATCGGATTCGTAGAATTGTTGGATTATGTGGTGATTGATGGAAGATTACCGGGCTATTGGAGTTGATCTATAGGAGGAAACAAAATCTTGGAGTGGCATATGACGTGTTTCCTTAGAATAGAGATGCATTATATTGAACCTTGCAAGAATAGGTTGAGTGCTTGGATTGTGAAGTTTAATTTAAGCTTAGCGGCATGTATGATCTACCCATGGATTTTTGGGGTAGAGATACGTATGGATTGGGGATCGTAGACAAGTAAAATTTTGTTAGACCGTCTCTTGAGAGTCATGAGGATATGTATGGCATGAGTGGTGATTAAAGTTGGACTATGTGAGAAGATGCTTTTTCGTTCGGAGTACTAGATAGAGCTATTGGCATCTCAGAAACCGTGCTTAAGGATAAGATGATAAACGTTCACTCACTCACTAGAATCCTTGAAACCCTTAAGCCCCACCAAGCCACAACCTGGTCAGATTCTGACCACGGGCCTTCGCTCTAAGTCAGGAAGACCTTGCAAATACTCAACGGAGACCACCACCAATACCCTAGCCTACCTTGCGTACCCCATAGACCTCATGGAGTAATTGGACAAGTTGGGTAACATCGTTATTGGATGGCCTACTTGTCTGCCCGAAGACAAAAGAAGAGACGGGCAGCTGGATAGAAGATATTTGAAGACCGCCCTGTCAAGAAGGAAGAACTACACCGACCACCGTCATCAAGAAGTGAACTCCTGCATCCAAGACTGGGCGTATCTGCAAACCACTCCTCTCGAAGGAACCGAGCATTTCCATGTCGGAGGAACGCTCACACCAAGATTTATCGACCTTTCTTCAAGGCCACTTCAAGACAAATAGTAGACGACTCCCAGCTAGACTTACCACCTGAGTTACCCTCAGTGTAGCAAATCTTCCACGAGTCACCACTCTGGAAGTGCTTCTTACTTCCTAATTAGCCCAGTCCCCGCAAGGACATCGATCACCGATCCTTTGACAACTAACTCAACCTAACCTACTCAAGAGACCCCTCAGCAACCTGCATCAAAGAAGGCAGCAAGCGAGAAGCCACACCACCAAGTACTTCAAGATTCCATGGAGCACCACTCGGAAGCAGAACCAACAAGAAGAAGTGGAGACTACCCCGTATCCAAGACTTCGTCTTCTTTTCCATGCCTAGTCTGGGAATCTCAGGGACGAGATTCTTGTAAGGGGGGTAGGTCTGTCACACCCTGATTTTCATGCCACATTGCTTAAGCTAATAATCATGCTAAAAATGTGGTTTGGCAATTTTTTTTGAGTGATTTTGACTTTGCTTGATTGACTTTCTGTTTGCTGCATGCTAGTGCTCTAAAAATCAAATAAATCCTCCAACTCTTATACTTCATCTCCTTGATCCAAAACCTTTTCCCAATGATCATGCCATGTGTATAGACCAGTATAGTATTTTCTTATAAAAATATTTTGGCCAAATAGTATTTTCTAAAATTAGTTTTCCAAAAACCCCTGAATTGAGGTTTGCACTACAAGTACCTTATTTAGGGTGTGAAAAATCTTTCAAAAAGTATATTTGAATCCTATTAGGTATAGGACTCCCAGAAACCACAAAATAATAATTTTAAAAGTTATTTTTATATTTTATTTAAAAGCTTTTTCTTAAGGCCAGAAATGGTCTTTAATAGGGAAAAATTATTTAATTATTCCAAACATATTTGCCAAAATTCAGGGAAACTCATAGGACATATATTGTCCATATATAAGAGTTTCAACACATGGTCATGTTCAAAATATTGGACAAATCCTTCCAAAACCCTTTCTGGATATTTCAAGCTTTTGAAATATTTACAAAGGAAATATTCTCCAAAAATTCCAGGGAAATTCTATCATGTCATATATGACATATTTGATGATATTGCAAAGCCTCATGCCTTGAAGATCAAGGAAACATCATCTAATCCCCTCAAAACCATTTCTGTCCATTTTGTAGTTTGAGCAACTTTACATTGCCAAACTTGTCCAAATGCTCTCAAACTTGGTGCACATGCTAAAATGATGTAATTATGAATCTATGCCAAATGGCACAAGTTTTGGAGAAGCATAACTTGATCTAAGTGCCCCAAAACCATTTCTGTTCAAATTCAAATTTGAACAACTTTACATTACCAACTTTTTACCTGGGGATTCAAACCTTGTGGGCATGATCATAACCCCAAATGATGATACTACACCAAGTGGTGCATCAAGGGGAGATGATTAGCTTAACTCAAACATGGTGAAACCATTTCTGTTGATTTCTAGGGTTCACCAAAGTTACATTGGCAACTTTGCCCAAATGAGCTCAAATTTTGTGGAGGGGCCTAATTGTGTGTGACATTCCATCCTGTTGAGTCCCATGTCAATTGGAAGTCATTTGCGTTCCCAAAACATGATCAAACAGCTTCTGCCATTTTTCTTAAACCATTGTTTTGACCACTTTTACTATTCCCCTTTACCTCAAATTCTTACCACAGGTAAACCTGATCATCTTCTACCCCCAGTAACTTCCCCATGTCCTCAGCTCAATGATTGGGGGGGGGGGTGAAAACCCCATTTTTACTTTTGTGGACAGCAACATTCTTCTCCTCTTTCACCTCCCTCCTCACTCCTGTGGCCTCCAGGGCATCCCAGGCCGTCTGGGCAATTGTTTACTAACCCCTAGCACTGCTGGACATAAGGGGACACGCCAATGACACCTTGTTTATGCCATGGCATGCAGAGTTCGCGCTCTGGAGCACGCTACAGTGCCCTGGCGCACTATAGCCACCTCCAATCAGGAGCATCCGACAGCCTCGGGCCTCCCCCTCGTGTCCCCCGAGGCCGCCTCGACGTACGGGACACGGCAGCTGGTGGGCCCCCTCCTTCCTCTCTCTCTCCGGCCCCTGCTCGCACGCGCACCGGCCGACCACGAGCTCCAGTGAGCAAGCTCGCACGCGCGGCCCCTCTGGCACCTCCCCGCTCCTCCTCTATCTTCCTGGCGCCCTACTCAAGTCCCACGAACGCCGTAGACAGCTCCTCGCCCTCTCCCCTGGCCTCCCGAGCCGTTGCCGCGGCCACTCGTGCGCCGCATCCACGGTGAGCTGCGGGATGTCTATATAAAACCGTTCCAGACCCTCTCTCCGCCCCATTTGCTCCCTCTCCCCCCCGTGCATCCTCTGGACCAACCCTCACCTCTCCCCGCGCCCTCAATGCACCTCCGTGGCCGGAGCCTCGCCGACGGCCGCCGCTCGAATTCGAGCAACCCCGAGCCCCTCTCTCCCTCCTAGCCACTCTAGCACCATCACACGATCTCCAGGGAGTCCCCCACCTCTGCCAATCCTCCCCGAGATGCCCGTACGCTCGAAGCCCAAGGTGGCCGAAGCCCTTCTCCACCGCGGTTGAACCCCTGCTCGACCTGGTCCTCCCCGACAGGCGTGCTACCCATGGTTGGATGCGCCTCTCCGCACTGGTCATTCCGGTGGCCGGGGCGTCGCCGGAGATGGCCAGAGTCGACGGGGCCACGCCGGCGAGCGCTCGGTCGCGCCTCCCCTGCCTCGCCTCTGTTCTTGCGGGAGGAGGAAGGCGAACCTGCCAGGCGGGGCCGGCTTGTAAGCGACCGAGGGGCTGGGCCCGCGTATAAGTGGAAACACCTCCGTGGGAGCCGCGTCCCTGCGGTGAAGACGCCTGGCCCGATGGCGCCTTCGACGTCGCCTGGCCCTCTACGTATGGCCGTGATGCTGGGCCGGCCCAGGGCGCTGCGGCGTTATACTGCGCCCGAAACGCAGTATAGGTATAACCCTGTAATGCCCAGGATGGGACTATACCTCCTACGTGTCGAGGCACGACTTAAAGGTATAAGCCCATTCTGGAATGATCTCAAGTTTGGTATCTTTGCACAACTCATGTAAAAAAATAGGGATGAAATTGTAAAAGGAGATAGTTGGCTTACACTCGCCACTTCACACAATACATTACATGAGCAAAACATCATTCAAAACATCACAACCCGACTACGGGCGAAGACCCAAAGGAAGATACCAAAAACATAAAGCCACAGGTCCGAATCGCCCCTAGTAGAAACCACTACTGTTCGTCGAAAACGTCACAAGCATACGGCCATGCTCTTCATCGAGCTCCCAGTGAAGTACTTGAACCAGCTCCTGCATCATTCTCGGCTGAACCTGCATCTGGTGTTGTAGTATCTGTGAGCCACGAGGACTCAGCAATCCCATAACCATGGGTATCAAGACTAGCAAAGCTTTATGGGTAGGAAGAGGTAAAGTGGTGAGGTTGCAGCAGCGGTTAAGCATAATTTATGGTGGCTAACTTACGAGTACAAGAATAAGATGAGCTTCTACGCAAACGGTCGCAACTAGTAGTGATCGCTAAAGATCCTGAACTACATACGAATCAAACATAACCCCACCGTGTTCTCTTCTCAAAGTGAAAAGAGACAGTCACGGTTACTCACACAGTTGTGTGTTTTACTTCGGATCCTCTGTCAAGTTTTCAACAACCGGACATTAACAAATTCCAATCTGCCACATAACCGCGGGCACGGCTTTCGAAATATTATAACCCTGCAGGGGTGTCCCAACTTAGCCCATCACAAGCTCTCACGATTAGTTGAAGTGATAAATATAATATCATCACCCCTTATCTTAGGGAAATCCGATCAGGCTCGGCTTACCGGTGCACAAGACATTTCGACAATGGTAAAACAAGTCCAGCAAGACCTCCCGGTGTGTCGACACCCTGATAGTAGCCGCGCGTATCTCGTCTCAGGCCACGACCGGATGGGTGAAGCTACGAGTAAAACCAAACCTCGAGTTTCCCCGTGGTGGCCCCGCAGGCTCCCCGTTTGGGACCAACACCATCAGCACTGGCCCCCTCCTGCTATGTAGAAAGAATCCCCGGGGACGCGACCCCCTATGGAAATTTATTAATTAATTAAGTTGTTATTATGAGCAAATTAAAACCAATGTCGGGCCTTGCTGGAGGAGTTTTATTCAAAGACGAACTGTCAAGGGGTCCCCATCCACCCATCGTGTAAGGAATGCAAAATCATGGAACATAATGCCGGTTTATCGGCGCCTAAGGTGGCATGAGTGGAACAAAACACTGAGCAAAAGGCCAAGCCTTCCACCCATGCCCAGTATATAGGTGTGTTAATAATAATAATAGATATTGTGATATTCCAACAACAAGTTCCCACCTGGAACGATCTTCATCTTCACCTGCAACTAACAACGCTGTAAGAGGGGCTGAGCAAGCGGGTAACATAGCCAAACAGTGGTTTTGCTAGGAAGGTGTCAAAGGTTAGAGGTTTCATGGCAACAAGGAGAGGCTGACATAAAAGGTGGGTAGCGCGACATGTAACGATAGCATCGAGACAACTAAGCATGGCAATGGTAGTAAAGGTATCCAAGGGTATAATCATCTTGCCTGGGATTCCGCGAGGGAGAAGAACAAGTCCAAGAAGTAGACGGAGCAACATAGTCGAGCGAATCCTCACAATTCCGGAACGAAACCGAAGCTAACAAGAGAAGCAACCGGAAAGAAGCAAACAACACGGTAAACACACAAGCATAAACATGGCATACGATGCACATCCAAGTATGATGCATGTCCGGTTTAATTATGCATGGCATGGCAATGTGCACAAACAAAACTACAAGTTAAGTGGAGCTCAATATGCAACGAGTTGCATATTGACGAAACACCACATGTTATTTATTTAGTTAACTCTCGTTATTTACAAGACAAGATTAAATGTTTGTTAACATGGCAAGAGGTGAAGCAAAACAAACTACCTATTTAGTCATTTAAATGAGGCCGAAAATAACAACAACAATTCCGGAAAATCCCCATGAGCATGTTTAGCAATTTTTAAGCAACAACAATTCACAAGTTTTAATGTTGTTAACATGATGCGGATGACATGATCAAGTTTTATGCAAATTTTAGTTAAGCGTTAACATGAAGAGATATGAAGCACTTGTCACCGTGGTGAAAGGAAAGGGTGCCACGGCAACAAATCCGAAAATGATGCAACGGCAACATCTCGGTTCCGGTAATTCGTTGAGAGACCGGTGCAACAGAAAAGATGACGTGAGTGAGCGAAACAAGATGAAAGGTGGGGTGATCCCGTCATCAGGTTCCCACGATTCGGCGACGAGGCAACCGAGGAGCATGACAAAAGACGAAATGGCACGATGCACACAAGGGAAACATCTCATACAACACAACAAGCATTCATCAACGGGCATCGTCTCAGGGTTATACCTTCGGAACATTCGTTCTCGGAGGGGGTTCGAGTCGTAGAGGAAGGAGTGGTACACGGGTCGTAGAGGAAGTAGTTGTTCACGAGGTCGTGGTGCACGTTCGTAGAGGGAAGTAGTCGTTCCGTAGAGGTACACGTTATGTAGCCGTTCACGTTCCGTAGAGGTACTTGTCGCGGCATCGGACGTCCTCGGGGCGACGGTAGTCGAACTTGGAGGGGGTAACGGTAGTCGTTCACGATCGTCTTCTCATTTGGCGCCATCTTGGTCTTGGCGGCGGTAGTGGTACACGGCGACGGTAGTCGTTCACGGAGCTCGTTTTCTGTAGATGTTCGGGTCGTCATGGTACTTGTCGGGGTCGGTCTTGTCGATCTTGCCGGTCTTGGCGAAACCAGGGGTCGTCGAGGTACTTGTTGCATCGTCAGGCGTAGTTGAACTTGGCGTATCCGAAGGGGTACTTGCGGTCTTGGTCAAACCGAAAGAGACACTTGGCTAAACCAAAGCTAACAAAAGTAAACCCATGCTCGGGCTCCATGGAGACAACAACAAGGAGGCGATGCGGACGAAGCCTTGGGGCGCGTGGTAGCATGCGGCGGTTGCAGCGGGTTCCAAGGGTGGCGCTCGCCGGCTCGGCGGGGGAAAACGCGACAGCGGTGGGGCGGAGCCCTCTCTCAGGCGATGCGGGGCGAGGTGAACGAGGGTGCGGCGCTGGAGTCGAAGCAGGGTGCTGGCTGGAGGCGAAGAGGAAGGCGATGGCGCGACAACGGTGGCGCTGGTCGCGGCCTTGGCGAGGCCGAGGCGACGCGGCCACCTGGCGGTCTTCAACCGCGGCAGTGCGCAACTCCATGGCGAGGGGAGGCAGAGGAATGAGGCGCCCCGACCGCGGGCGCTGCGGGGTTCGGCATCCTTGGAGGCGAGGCGCGCGGCTGGAGGACAGGGCGCGCCATGGCTGCGGCCTTGACGACGGACGGCGCATCCGAAGGAGGAGGCTGAGAGGCGCTCCTGGCGCGCGGGAGGAGGAGGGCCTTGCTGGAGAACGATGGGGAGGCGCGATGCGGGAGGAGGATCGAGGGGATCGAGCACTTGCGCGATGGGTGTGAGCCAGGGGAGAGATGGGACGAGAGGGGTTCGACTGCGAGGGAGAGCGAGGGGGACGAGCGAGGGGGATCGAGGGAATCGGGGGACGGAGGAAGGAGAGTGCGGGGCTGAGGGAGGATCGAGGGGATCGGGGGTGCGGTCGGGCTAGGGTTACGGGGTGGCTGGGCC
>LR738712.1:385825460-385851999 GCA_902687465.1 Secale cereale
GGGGGGGGGGAGGCCGCAGGCCCAGATGGCCTATCCCTCTCCTTGTTCTTTTTCTTTAGCAGAAAAAAATAGAGAGAGTTCAACATTTAAAAAGAAAAGAGGCCATGAACAAGAAAATAAATGATGGAACATTTTTGTAAGGCTTTATGGAATAATACCAACCCAACAAAAGTGGTTCCAACAATATAGGGAAGTGCAAACCAAAATTATTTAGCTTGCCTTAAAGGAGTTTGAAAGGAGTCTAGACTTTAGGAGGAGCCTCGATACAACGGAAAAGAATTATAGAGAAGGTTTAGATGGTGAAACTTGAAGTAGAAAAGGCATGGGGAATATATGCAAGTGTGTTTGGGTTAATTCCAAACAACTGGAATATTTTTATAATAGCTCCATAAATATTAGGAGGATATGTTATAAAGAGAAGTCATCCTTCCCTCGATTTAAATGGACCGAAGGTCCACACAATTTATTTAAGTTGAGATGCAAAAGATTAAAGACATGATGGCATGATGACATGATGCAATGCAAAATAAATAACACAAGTACAAATGAAACACACGGTTGAACCCGGAACATCTGGAATCTTCTGGGACGTCGGTCTTCGGGCATCACAACCCCCCTCCTTTTCCATTTTCTTTTTGCATTTCCAGTCAACTTCAAAAATCCATGAATAATTCAAATGAACTCCAAATCTGATGATTCAAATTTCTGGTAGTTTCTAAAATCCTGATCTACCTGTTGGTGCAACATGCACATTTTTCCAGAAACCTTTTCTTCACTAATAATTATCAAATACCCTTATTCCATTTTTTGTGATGAGCTTTAGAAAATCACAGAGGGCTCAAATTTGATCCAAATGTAGTGGTTCAAATTCCTATATGCTTGTCGTATCCAAACTTAGTTTTGGAACATTTTTATTAATACTTCTGTACCCCACCAAATAATGAGCCATTTCTTCATATTTAACAGCTTTGCAAAATCCTAGGAAATTCATTTGAACTCCAAATCCAGTGAAACCAACTCCTAGATGCTTCTAAAATCATGACTTGTTGATGGGTGCCTTTGCTCATTGTTCAAAAATATATTTCTGTACACTTCTTTCAAATCCATAAAACCCTTGATTCCATCATATTGAAATGTGCCAAACCATCCATTGATCATACCCCAATGAAACCACCTTGGTTATTTTTCATATGACCAGAGGTATCCTAGAAAAGTCCAACTCCTATTTTTAGAGCACTTTTATTTTTGCTTTGATTGTGTTGCTTATTATGATTGTTTCCATCGTTAGTTGACGAAATAAACGAAGTACTCGGAGATGGACCAGAAGGTTTGAAGACTCGGAAGGACAAGGCAAGCAACCCTTTGACCATGTTCGAGAAACCTTTTTATGGATGTCTCATAGCACCTTATTATCAATGCATCGGAATCATATAGAAGAGGTGACCACTTGGGTTGGTACCTTTGTTACTTTACTATTGAAACTTGCATCAAACATGACTCTACCTTCCTATGAGGGTTATGTGGGTGGGAGTAGTTAGGTTGCTATAATAGTGGCTACGCAAATGGGACGGGTATATGCATGGTGACGGAGGCAGAATACTTTCAAAAGACTTTTCGAAAACCCCGTCGGGTGCCATTTATGCCCGAGGGAGATGGTGAGATGGGTAACCACTTGATGACAAAGTGGTGTGCCGAGGCAAGTGTGTGTGATGATTTGAAAACGAATTGGTTTAAGTTGCGACCGTTATTCCAACCTTACATGCGCAACCACTCTACCCTTATATGGGAAAGGGCATTATTGATTACCTAGGCCGATACTAGCATGGTGCCCGCATTACTAGTGACGGGGGTGACATGAGGTCACTCTTGGTACGGGGTCGCGCTTGGATAGGCGGCCATGACTGTCTTTACAGGGCACCGGACACACCGTTGGTACCCCGTGCTTGTGGTATGTGATGAATATGGGAGCGAGGCTCCAAAATCTTAAGATGTGAAATGTGGGGCACGGGGGTTGCTACCAATCGAGTGGACTCCATATTAGTGTCGCCTAGGGAAAGATAGTGATCGGGTGCTTACCCCGGGTACTTGAGGTACCGCGGGTCGTGGATGTGACGGAAGTTCCCCGGATCTAGTGGGTAAAGTGTGCAACCTCTGTAGAGTGTAAAACTATTCGAATAGCCATGTCCACGGTCAAGGAAAGTTGGGTAACCGCTCTTGGGCTACGTCCAAAGTTTGCGAAACCTGGGTGTGTGTGTGAGGTAACAACACGGTTCAGAGATATTGATGATGTGATTCTTGAGGAAGTCACAATGAGCTTGAGCATGAGTTGATTACAACTCTTTCTCGATAATGATGTCTGTAACCTCGTGATACTTGTTGCAGACACATGCATGTCCATGGTATATGTTGACCATACTTGCATATGAAAAACTAGCTTTCCACAAAACTACCAATTTAGCAGTAGGGCTTTGCATAATTATTCTGTCATCACACTTGGGTTGCTTGCGAGTACATTCAAAGTACTCATTGGCTTGCCACTGGTTATTTTATTGGCCAGGCATGAGAGAACAGGTTATGATGAAGATTTCTTGGTGACGAGCATGCGAGCTAGGACGCTTCGCAGTCAGAATGCCTGTAGGGTTAAGGTAGATGGCATGGGTCCAAGTTGTTATTGAAGATTTCCGCTGCAATGATATACTCAAGACTTGACCTTAATGGTCCTTTTTGTGTAATACGATATGTATGGATGTAAGACTCTTGCTATTCAGCTTCTGTGTGTTCAGTGAGCATTGATCTCTGGGATCACTGTACACGTGCATTCGGTGATCTCGACTTATGAGTCGGGGTCCCCACACTTGTTCCCCTTATCTAAAACAAAAAAACCCTCATCTAGACTCTCTTTCTTTTTGTATCCTTTTTTTTTCAAATTCATTGCAAATCTTTGAGAATTTTATCTGCCAAGTGAGATGAGTTGCCAATTTTTTTCTCTCTACATTGAACTCGGACACATCTATTCCAGCCTATCGGCTAGACTGAAGCACAAGGATTCCTTGTGTGTAGTTCATCGGTTCAACCAAAGAGGACTAACCCAGTCTGACCGATATGCATCATCCATGACACTGCCAACTCGGTGTCACCGATGAAAACAAATCGGAGTGACCGAAATCACTATTGAGAATAAGTTTTGCCAATGCATATCTGATTTCTTCTCTAGCTCCACTCAATGATTCCTATCCTCTACCAGCATCTCGAGCTATATGCTGCTTTGTAGTATCTCTCAAGGACCAAACCAACTTGACTCAAATTCATGAAGAAACCCTTCTTGGAAATTGATGTCAAAGGTGGAGAGAGAGATCATCAAAACTCAATCAAAGCCTATAAGAGAACATCAAAGTATCTTCTACAAGGATGAACACTTATCAAGAGGAGATAAGTCACATGTCTTTAAGAGGGGAAAGCCATGTTTAGTTATGGGTCTGGTTGTCTGAGAATTGTCTTATGCTCTGATCATTTCTTGCTCTGATAATCTATGCCTATGCTCTGATTCATTTATAGATTTATTGCTCTGATATGTTTATCTTTGCTCTTATATTCTGTTTCCTACCTTCTCCCATTATCCAATATCAGATTCAGGGGGAGAGAGAGATCATTTCCAGGGAAAAAAATCGTTGGAATTCATTGCATATCTGTAATGCCCAAGATGCGGCTATATCTCCTATGTATTGAGGCACGACTTAGAGGCATAACCACATTTTGGTATGATCGCAAGAAGGGTCATCTTCACAAATTCCCATGTAAATGAACAAGGAAGTAAATAGATGGCTTACAATCGCCATGTCACACAATGAACAAATTATTCATACATCATTCAGAGTACACGCAAAGTAGACTACAGACGGAACCAAATGAAAAGAAGATAATCACCCAACTATGCCCGATCGGCCCTAGTAGGAACCACTACTGATCATCGGGGTATGTGACGTACATACGCTAATGCTCTTCATCGAACTCCCATTGGAGCTCCAGGCCATCGCCTGCATCGAACTCAGTTGTACCTGCACCTATTTGTGTAGTAAACTGTGAGTCACGTGGACTCAACTATCTTGTTCCCGGGTATCAAAACTATCAAGGCTTTTAGATGTGGAGGAGGCATAAAGTGGTTGCAGTAGAACTAAGCATTGTATGAGGCTAGCTTACGAAGTCAGAGCGAGATGAGAATATATGCCAATGATCTCAACTAGTAGTGATCAAGAAGTGATCCTCTCTACTTACGTTCATACATAACCCCACCGTGTTCACTTTCCGAACGCCTTCGAAAAGAGACCATCACGGCTACACACACAAGTTGTGTATTTTATTTGAGTTTCTACGTCGAGTTATCTACAACCGGATACTAACAAACTCCAATCCGCCAAATAACCGTGGGCACGGCTTTCGAAAGATCATAACCCTGCAGGGGTGTTCCAACTTAGCCCATCCCAAGCTCTCATGACCAGCAAAGGAAAAACCTCTTATCTTAGGGACAACCCGATTAGACTCGGAATCTCGGCGCACAAGACATTTCGACAATGGTAAAACAAGTCCAGCAAGACATCCCGACGTGCCGACACCCTGATAGGAGCCGCGTGTATCTCGTCCCAGGCCACGATCGGACAGGTCAGCCTACAGGTATATACCAAATACCCCGGGTTTCCTCGAGGCGGCCCCGCAGTCTGCCGGGTTTGGACAAACACTCATGAGGAGCACTGGTTCGGGTTGTAAATTAAGAATCCTCGGGTCAATTACTCCCTATGCAAGGTTTTGTATTAGGCAAATGGTAAA
This sequence comes from Secale cereale, assembly GCA_902687465.1. Classification (NCBI taxonomy): domain Eukaryota; kingdom Viridiplantae; phylum Streptophyta; class Magnoliopsida; order Poales; family Poaceae; genus Secale; species Secale cereale. The sequence continues at coordinate 385,830,282 of LR738712.1, forward strand.
ACCAATGTCGGGCCTTGCCGGAGGAGTTTTATTCAAAGCGAACTATCAAGGGGGCCCATAAACCCCAACCGCATTAGGAACGAAACTCAAGGAACATAACACCGGTTTATCGGTTCTTAAGGCGGCATGAGTGGAACAATACACCAAGCAAACGGCCAAGCCTTCCACCCATTGCCAAGTATATAGGTGCATTAATTAAACATAAGAGATATTGTGATATTCCAACATATCCATGTTTCGACACGGAGAAATATTCAACTTCAACTGCAACTGACAACGCTATAAGAAGGGGCTGAGCAAAATCATATCTTATCGAATCAACAGTTTGCTATTAAGCTGGTTAGAGGTTTCATGGTAATGTAGGAGGCTGACAAGCAAATAGATAGGTAGCGCGACATAGCGATAGAGCGAGACAACTAGCAAAGCAAAGATAGAGGTGATATCAAGGAATTGTCATCTTGCATGGGATCCCTTAAGGAAGAAGAACGTGTCCATGAAGACAAACAGATGTAGTCAAATGAATCCTCACAACTCCGGAACGAAACCAAAGCTAACGAGAGAAGCAAACAGGAAAGAAGCAAACAACATGATAAACACACATATCATAACCATGGCATGATGCACAATCAAGTATGATGCATGTCCGGTTTAAATAGGCATGGCATGGCAAAGTGCAACAAACAATACTACAAATTAAGTGGAGCTCAATATGCATCGAGTTGCATATTGAGCTCCACTTAATTTGTAGTATTGTCTGTTGCACTTTGCCATTATCGAGTTGCATATTGACGAAACACCACATTCACATATTTAGTTTGATTTTGGTTATGTACACAACAACATTAAATGTTGGTTAACATGGCAAGAGGCGCAACACAATTAAAGTACACTATCTAAGAAAATTAAATGGGGCCGGAAACAACAAACACCAATTCCGGAAAATGCCCATGTGAATATTTTGAATTTGGTACTGTTCTGTCTCAAAATATATTTTAAAGTTATTAAACAACAAAAGTAAATGTACCATGTTAATATATACATTTTTCTAGCCCATTTACATATAAAGTTTATTAAATTTGAAGCTACAATTATTTAGTTATTAATTAAATCATTTTAACATGATATTGAAACAAATTAATTCAAACAACAAGTTAAACATATTTATACATGGCTAAAAGTTGGCAATTATTAATCTACACAAAATTCTAAGCAATTTACATGTTTAAAACATTTTCATCCGATGCATGGTTGTGGAGTTATGAAATGTATGAAGTACATGGGTTTTTCTGTAAAACAACATTCTCTCGATAATTAGACGAATTCGCTGGAACAGGAAAAAAAACAACACTGGGCCGAATTGGCTGGGTGCTTGGCTGCTCACCACTGGGATGTTCGGTGCAGAGGCCCACAAAGAGGAGGCAGGCCAAGGCGAAGCGGCAGAGGCAGGGGGTCTTGGTGCGGGCGAGCTGGGCCTGGCGCTTGTACACGCTAGCCCCAGATCGGGTCAACGAGGGGGAACGAGTGGGCACGGCCCGCTAGAAGTAGAGGATGCAGCGGTGCTGGACTTGGTGCGACGGCGACGCTGGAAGCAGACGCGAAGGCCGGCGGCAGGGGAGGCACGGATCCGAGCAATGGAGCACGTGTTCGTCCGAATCCAAACGGTCTTGGTGGCAGACGGTGCTAGGACAATGAGGAAAGTGGGGGAAGCGGTCTTGGTGTAGGTAGAAGGATGCCGAGTGTGGGTCGCCTGGACATAGAGAAGCGTGGGTCGAGGCCATGGTCTCCCTCGACCCATGAAGGAGCGGGGCATGGCTATCTCGTCGTTGCTCGGACGAGGGGGTCAAACGGGCATGCGGGTGCGCGGACCTGAAGCAGCCCGGGACCGAGGACGATGTTGGGACCCCGATCCTAAGTCACACCGATCTAGCATGTAACACATCATATCACTTTGTGGCCTCACGCACGGTATCCCCACGGGTGCCACCTTACCTGGCCCGGGACCGTTTGCGCATTTTGGCTCACGTATATGATAGTGTCGCTAGCATCCATATGACAGAGAACCCGGGCCGACATGACTAGTTATAAACCAAAAGTGGCGCTAGATTACAGGGACATGCATACATGACCTAGCAACAAACATGTTAGCCATCAACGTATGAACCCAAGTCGTAGCAAGCTACAAGAACTTAAAGGAACAACGCGTGACATTTCCCCGAAGGGAGAGACACAGGAACGAAGAAGGACACATGCCGGCCAGCCTAAGTGTTCCGGAGCAGTAGCAAGCTACCAAGGCTCAGTGGAAGCACTAGGAGGCATTTCCCCATAAGATAGGCTACCAAGGGTAAACAACTAGGTGTCGTAACCCACACATAACAATACACATTACACGTACGCATAACATGCAAGTATGTGCTGTACAACATGGCATCACAACATAAACCAACAACTCATATAGATAAAGGCCCAGAAGAGCCATCATAGCATTTATTACAAGCAGTGGGTCTCATGACCCAACATACAGAGCATACTGGCAACAGAAGCATAAACATGTCTGAGTACAGACATCTGAAAAAGGAAGAAGGCTACCAAGCCTGACTATCTACCAGACCCTCCCAAGGGTACAAGATCGTAGCTGAGGTAACAAGCTAAATGTCGAAGTCCACGTGGAACCACTAGTGAGACTGAAGTCTCTCTGCAAAACATAAATTAAGCAAACGCGAGTACAAATGTACACAACAAGACTTACATCAGAACTAGCTCCATATGCATCAGTATCAACAAAGGGGTAGTGGAGTTTAACTGCAACAAGCCAGCTTTGACTCAGTGGCTAACCTATACTATGGCTGCAAGTAACTCTTTTGAGGTAGCGCACACGAGTCCGCACATTCACTAATAAATACACCACTATGGATCCGGTCCCGTTTTCCTATGAGAAGGCCATCCATAGCACTCACGCTTATCTTGTGCATTTTAGAGTATCCACTTTCACTTGTCTATGAACTGTATAGGCAACCCAAAGGTCCTTTACCGTGGACGTGGCTATTCGAATAGATGATGTTAACCCTGCAGGGGTGTACTTATTCACACATGCTCTCTCCACTTACCGCCAAGTACACGTTATGTATCTCGGCAACCTTCAAGCGGAAGCCTGGCGAGGGTGTCTGCCACGACCTGACCAACCACACAAGTCCCTTGTCCAGGTTCCCGAGGCACCAAACGGGCATCCCAGTACACCATGCCACGTGCCTACCACATCACAGCCCACCCCTAGGGTCAGCGTTGCGCACTACATCCAGCATACTAAAAACACTAGAAACTACTTGCAACTCCTGGACAGAGGACAAGGGCGGTTAATAAGTCGAGAGGGTACATTGGTTTCGGGCCCAATGCGTGGTAGTAGCTGTTCATGGATCGCAAATACATAACCGAGTTCCTGATGACGGTTTCAATGAGACAACCCACCATGTACTCCTACATGGCCTCTCACCACTACCTTTACCAAATCGTGTTCACACACTTAGCTCACACACAGTAGGACATGTTCATCACCACTCCAATTCATCCCCGGTGAATCAAACCTGACTCAACTCTAAGAAGTAGCAGACATGACAAACAAGCATGAATGAGTAGGCACATCAAGGCTCAAACAACTCCTACTCATGCTAGTGGGTTTCATCTATTTACTGTGGCAATGACAGGTCATGCAGAGGAAAAGGGGTTCAACTACCGCAACATGTAACAGATGAATCGTTGTTGTCCTAATGCAATAAAAGAGAGCAGGAGCGAGAGAGTGGAATTGTATCAGAATGAACAAGGGGGTTTTGCTTGCCTGACACTTCTGAAGATAGTAAAGCTCTTCATCCGTGTCATCGAACTCATCGTCGGAACAACGTCTACTGAGGGGGAACAACACCGGCAATAGAGAAGGAACACAATCAATGCAATGCAACAATATGATGCATGATCATGACATGGCAATATGGTGTTGATTGAGCTGATGCAACTAGCAACGATTTAAGTGAAGTTGGTTTGAACCCTAGGTTCAAATTCAAACTCCATATAAGACATTTCAAATGCCATTTAATCAAATTTTCATATCCAGCAACTTTGAGTTGTTCAAACATGCATGAAAATTCCATAAACAGATTCCTCATATTTTTCTAATAATTTTACATATATAAATTATTTCATTTGGAGTTACGGTTGATTTTATATGATTTTTAGAAGTTTAGGACATTTTCTGAAAATAAATAAATCGTTTGGATTTATTTAAAATCCAGAAAAGTCATTACTGCATCAGCATTACGTTAGTGTGACGTCAGCAGGTCAACCGGGCCGAGCAGGTCAAACCTGACCAGTGGGACCCATTGGTCAGTGACACAATTACTTAACTAACGAATTAGGGTTAGTTTAGTGCTAAGATATGTTCAAATCCCTGGCCAACCGGGTCAAATCACCGGTGTTTAGCTGCCGGCGACGACCAGACGCGGCGGAGGGTGCGGGTTTTACACTTCGGCGACCAAAAGGGCGGCAGAGAGCACCTACGTGTAGCTGGAGGCGAGCTGCGTCGAGTGGTGGTGGTGGTTGGGCTCGGGGTCGCCGGAAACGACGCCGGCGACGAGCTTTGCGGCTGCCAGAGTTCGGGCGAGGCCGAACTCGTCATTGTTGTGGTCCTGGAGGCACGAGGCCAGCTCCTACATGGCCTATGAGGTGCGGTGAGGTACGTGGACACGGTGACGTGGCCGTTGGGTGGCTGGAGCTGCGTCGGCGACGAGCTCAGGCGGCAGTGTGTGCGGTGGTGCTTGTTGCAGTCGTTGCAGAGGACGGCATCGAGAACGGAGAGGATGGGGAGAGGCAGGAGCTCACGGTGGTCTCAGCGAGCTAGTCGGCGAGGTCGGGGACGAGCTGGTGCAGGGGTGACGGCGAAAGGGATCTCCAGCGATGGCGAGGTCGGGCGAGGTCGTTGCAATGGCTCCGGGGCGAACGAGCGCTCGGGGCTCAGTCTGCTCGATGGAGAGGAGGGTGGCGGAGATTCTGGACACGGTGAGACAGCGTGGAGTCGACGATGGCCACTGCTACGACGGCGGTGCGGGTGCGGCTGCGTCGGCCATGGTGGGGGAGAGCAAGAGAGAGGTGCTGGGAGGAAGTGAGGTGTCCAGGGTGTCGAGGCGACGACGTGGAGGACTTCCAAGTGTACAGCAGCTCGAGCGGCAAGCAGCTGGCGCTGTGGCGAGCTCGCGCGCGCCGGCTTCACCTCCCTGCCTGCCTGGCGGGGAAGAAGCAGCTGGCTGGCGCGGGCCAGCACAGTGCTGGGCTGCCAGGTGGGCCGAGTGGTAGGTTTGCCCACGTAAGTTAGGTTCCCTTTTTATTTTCTTTTTCTTTTCTTTCTGTAGGCTTGTGGCTTTTCTAAAAATGCCTAAGCACTTTCAAATATCATCAAACTACTCATGCCCACTGTATAGAATATATCCAACAGGAAACATTTTGGTTTATGATTATTTGGACATTTAAAATATTTTATAGCATTTAAATGTCCAAATGCAAATAACATATATTTAATCCAGTGACCTTAGGATGTCCTAGAAAAATGTGCACCTTTTTTGGCAGAGGTTCTAGACCAATTCAAAAATGAAGAACATTTATGAAGGGCATTTTGGGTTCATTGAAAAGATTTAATTTTGACCCTAGTTGAAATTCATTTGCTGCTGGGGTTTATCAGTCCCCATTTCAAGTTTCTGAGAAATATAAACATGATACAAACACTCTAATGCATGCACTAACTAGGGTTGTGACAGATGATGAGCTAGAACGACAGCGCCCTAGAGAATGCAACAGCTTTGGCTTGGAGCTCCAGCGGGTAGGCGAGGCGGAGGGCTGTAGGTACTCCAGCGAGGGATGAAACTTGACGGATCTAGAGTTGTTGGGTCCATTCCCGGTGGCAGCGCTGCTTGACTTGCGCTTGGGAGGCCATGGCAGTCTCCTGCTACAGCAAGTACAGGGTGAGAGAGGTATATGAGAAAGAGCATCAGGGAAGGGAAGATGCGCGGGAGGAAGGAGAGGGACATCCTGAGTGTTGGTCCTGGTCGCCGGCTGCTGGGTTCTCTTGGTGGTTCCGATCGAAGGAGCTCGGGCTCAAGCGCTGGTTGGATGGCTATGCAGATCGGGGGAGGGGGTCGGCTGTGATCTGGTTGGATGGAGATGGATCATGAGGGATGAGGGGATCCTGAGGAAGAAAGGTAGGTGGGTGGCAGCGGACACAGATGGGCTAGGCTTAGGTTTAGTTGGACCCTTCGATTGTAATCGGATGGTCTGAGAAAATAGGATAGTGAGTCCAATAAATAAAACGAAGATATTTTAGGGATGTTTGGGGATGATAAGGACCCATCGGTAACGACAGCTCGGACCGGGTTCGGGGCGGTTTCGGACGCGCAAGCGAGGGGGTCTGACAAAAGGTCAACGGAGACAAAGAGAGAAGCAACAACTATGAACGAATGCAGGTTTTATGAAAACATGCGGATGCGATGCACATGATGCCATGATGAAATGCAACAAGCAAAAGTAAAACACACAACAACAACGAAATAACTGGAAGGCTTCTGGAGCATCGGTCTTGGGGCGTCACAACTCTCCTACACTAACAGAGGATCTCGACCCGAGATCCTAGGGATGGCACCGGAGAGAAATGGAAAAGGAAGAGGTAAAACAAAGTTGCTTCTTTGGTAAACAAGTTAACCTTGGAAGGTTGAACAAACTTGAAAGAAAGAATACAATGGAGATGAATGAAGTTGAGAGCACTCCGGTAAAAGGAGGAACAAGGGGCACCACTAATATTTGAAGGTTGCAGAGACTTGAACAAAGAGCTCAAGGCTCATGGAAGAATTTAAAACCACTCCGGTTAAATAAAGGTAGAGAAGGACTAGGAATGAAAGAATTTGGACATCACTCTATCAAAAAACGGAAGGAATTAACATGAACTCGAGAAGATTGGATGATACTTGATGAAATCAACAATAGACAGCCTCCGGAACAATTAAAAGAATGGCACAAGGGGTAAGAAGGATTTAGACAGCACTTCGGTTGAAAAGAGAGGCAAAACTTGATTAGATCACATAACTTGGATGGAGGACAGGACACTCTTGTTAACTGGACCTGAAAGGAAAAGAACATGATCTTGATAAAATGGGATGATGGGTCGAAGGGAGAAGCATCACAACGCCTCCAAAATGAAAGAATAGAATATAGATCGTTGGAAAGAAAAGAACGAGGAAGAAAAAGACAACTTCTAGCACAATTGAGTTTGAAGAGCATCCTTACAAAGAAGGGTTGAACGGAGTTGTTGAAGAATCCACAATCAAATGATATACTCCTCGTGGACTTATGGAAAAAATCTCAAAATTATGAGGTGACAACCGACCACTAACGAAAACATTTGATTGCTTGAGATCAACGAAGAGATGAAAACTTCTTTCACTGAGAGGATAAATGAAGAACTTGGGTCATTTATAAGCACAATAAATAGCAACAATCCTTAGGGAAAGATTTTAGGTGAAATATATTCCAAGATAACTCCAACAAATAAATTGAAGGATCTCCTGAATAGAGAAAAATGACGGGTTTAAATATTTCATTCTTGATAACTTATGAATCATGAAACATGAAGGAAATTGTCAAGAATGACATAACACCACCTCAAAAGATAAGGGAGCAAGAATTGCACTTCAAAATGCAAGATGAAGAATACTTGAGCTCCTCCAATAAGAATCTTGATGAAGACTTCGATGATGAATTAAATCATGATGAACCACCATGAAGAACTCCGGTAACAAAAGGATGAGAAGTGAAGGATGAAAGAATAGGATTGAAGCCTTGCAATAATTAGATTGAGCTTTGAAATAATGTAATTGCAATAACTTGGAGCTCCGGAAAGAAAGATGGAAAACTTCGAACCTAGAGTTTATTCATCATGAACAAACTCTGAACAAAGGAATTAATCACTTGGATGAAATAACAATAAGAATTATGTTATGCGTATCCTTCACCAATTTAAATTGATAAGAAGTATTTGATTTGGCATACTACTTATTCGTGTTGAAAATGATTAAGGAGAGAAATAGCGCCACTCAATGGGCTACTAATAGGATTTGGAAAGAAAAATTGAAATGATATGGGAACAAAGGAAACTGAATCTTGAACGAACCACAGTAAGAATTGAAACGAATGAAGAAAAGAGAATGAATCGCCGGGAAGAATTAGAAAAACAACAAAGGAACTTGAGGAAACTTAGATACAAAATAACGAAGGGATCACGAGCAGAGTAGAGAATACTTGAATGATGCACCGTAAAAATTTGAGAACAAGAGTAGAACATTGAGAATGAAGAATTCTGAAATGGTGAGATAAACAACACAAAACACTCCTGAAATGCTTCGGATGCATATGAAAAGAATTCGTCAAAATCGGAACAATAATGAGGATGTAATGAAGCTAGAACCATGAATCTTCAAGAGAATGGACCAAGAGTTAAGAGAAACTTTTCTTCGGTCTTCAGAATCTGAGAATGACGACGAGATACAACAACATGAATTGTTGAGGCACTCCGGAATGAAGAATGAAAATGTTGAAGCAATGATAGAAATAATTTGAAAGCGATCTTTGAGAAGGCATATGACTGATGGAAATTCATTCTTATGTCATACTTTGAAAATAATTTAATAAACTCCGAAAAAATTAGAAGAGTCAGGTAAGATCCTGGGAAAAGACCTGTGGGTTAGGGCCCACTCAAAAGAAACACCGATGGACATGATTCTTGAAAGAGAGATTGCTCTAGTTGAATTAAATGACTTGGATGAGATAACAACCTCGAAATAGTTTAAACGAATTAAGAATGGAAACATGAATCTTCTGAGATATGTTCATCACTCCGGAACGATAATAGAGAGAGGTGAACAAACAAGAGACTTAGATAAGAACTTCCAACATGGGAAGCATGTTAATCGAAGAAGGTGAAATGATGAACACCGAAAGCTTGGATTTAATCCACCAGAAAAGAATAAGAGAATGTAGAATGATGAACTTGAAGCTTCCTGAGCATCTTCACGAGAAATCACTGGATGAAACATTAAAGAAAAATTGATAAAGAGACTTCACATGAATAAAATAGATACTTGACTAAGAATTCTCGCTCCATAAAGAAAAAGGGTGGGAGGTTGGGGAAAAACAAAGACAACTTGGGATGAATGAAACGGACAATCCTCACATTTCTCAATGGCGTCTGTATGGAATAACTTGAAGAGAAGGCATGTCGGTTGGAAAAGAATTGACCTGATCATTCCGCATGATCAAAAGGATCAGCATTCACATAGAAATATGAGAACACTGCTTAGGAAAGGTATGGAATCAACACTTGACATTGAAGCAACTCAAATACCATAATGCAAAAAAAACAAAGGATTTGGCTTGCCAAAGTAAGCCGGAACAAACATATGATAGAGATTTCATCCAAAGTTTTCGTGATGAGGCCCCCCGAGCATGACGTTTCATAGGAGATTACGTCCCCGAATCGGCATAGCCAAGGATTCATTAAGACGCAACGAGACCATTGTAAAAAACGACCGTGACAACTAAACACTAGACGTTGGATCCCAACCTCATATCATGTATTTGTCGTAAGAAATCCTAGAGCTACTTGAATTCCCACCTACTAATTCTCGAAACTTTCTAGTTATGCAATCTGGTGTTGGGGATACAGGGGAAGGACAATATCTCACACAACTAACAAGCCCTACATCCAGCTGTATCCATCCGCCAATACATAACCAGACACTTTCGGAAACCGTGTACCTTAGACCTTCGAAAAGCATCCTCTATACTAGCTGTGGCAATACTCCCGAACTATCCCCCAATACCGGGTGACATCGGGGTTATCTCACCACTAGCGTGCATAGAAGAGTTTTCGATGTCGGCGACCTCTGGTATTCCGGAACTGCAACGATACAATTGTGACGACAACACCTCATAGCTCAACTCCCTGAAACACTGCAACAACCCCTAAATGACAAGAGGCACCAAGAACAATGTTCTCGTCACAACAATACCAGAACGATCCCAACAATACATCCGTGATCCTAAAAAATAAAAAAATAGTGAAAAAGAGGATAGGGAAGTCAAAACTTCTACGTCAGGAGTCCTCACCGGAGCGACGAAGGGGATAAGGAGTAAAAGAATTCATACTCTCCGATATATATATTCGTAAGACACAAAACAGAGTTTTTTTCTAGACTCAACATCGGCAGCGGTTCTATCAAGCAGGGGCTCCTAGGTCGGGCAAGGTTGTGATTACCAACTCATAACACCCAATATGCGGCTATATCTCCTACGTGTCGAGGCATGACTTAGAGGCATAACCGCATTCTGGTATGATCACAAGAAGGGTCATCTTCACACATTCCCATGTAAATGGACAAGGAAGTAAATAGTTGGCTTACAATCACCATGTCACACAATGAACAAATTATTCATAAATCATTCATAGTACATGCAAAGTCCGACTACAGACGGAACCAAATGAAAAGAAGATAATCACCCAACTATGCCCGATCGGCCCTAGTAGGAACCACTACCGATCATCGGGGTATGTCACGTACGTACGCCCATGCTCTTCATCAAACTCCAATTGGAGCTCCTGGCCATCGCCAGCATCGAACTCAGTTGTACCTGCACCTATTTGTGTAGTAAATTATGAGTCACGAGGACTCAACAATCTTGTTCCCGGGTAAGAAAACTATCAAGGCTTTTAGGTGTGGAGGAGGCATAAAGTGATTGTAGAAGCACTAAGCATTGTATGAGGCTAGCTTACGAAGTCAGAGCGAGATGAGAATATATGCCAATGATCGCAACTAGTAGTGATCAAGAAGTGATCCTGTCTACTTACGTTCATACATAACCACACCGTGTTCACTTTCCGAGCCCCTTCGAAAACAGACCATCACGGCTACGCACACAGGTTGTGTATTTTATTTGAGTTTTTACGTCAAGTTATCTACAACCAGATATTAACAAACTCCAATCTGCCAAATAACCGCGGGCACGGCTTTCAAAAGATCATAACCCTGCAGGTGTGGTCCAACTTAGCCCATCACAAGCTCTCACGACCAGCAAAGGCAAAACCTCTTATCTTAGGGACAACTCGATCAGACTCAGAATCTCGGTGCACAAGACATTTGGACAATGGTAAAACAAGTCCAGCAAGACATCCCGACGTGCCGAAACCCTGATAGGAGCCGCGTGTATCTCGTCTCAGGCCAGGATCGGATAGGTCAGCCTACAGGTATATACCAAATACCTCGGGTTTCCCCGAGGCGGCCCCGCAGTCTGCCCGGTTTTTTCAAACACTCATGAGGAGCACTGACCCAGGTTGTAAATTAAGAATCCTTGGGTTAATTACTCCCTATGCAAGTTTTTTATTAGGCAAATGGTAAAACCAATGTTGGGCCTTGTTGGAGGAGTTTTATTCAAAGCGAACTATCAAGGGGGGCCCATAAACCCCAACCACGTTAGGAACGCAAACTGAAGGAACATAACACCGGTTTATCGGTTCTTAAGGCGACATGAGTGGAACAAAACACCGAGCAAAGGGCCAAGCCTTCCACCCATTACCAAGTATATAGGTGCATTAATTGATCATAAGAGATATTGTGATATTCCAGCATATCCATGTTCCGACATGGAGAAATCTTCAACTTCACCCACAACTAACAACGCTATAAAAGGGGGCTCAGCAAAAGCATATCTTAGCCAATCAATGGTTTGCTAGGAAGGTGGTTAGAGGTTTCATGGCAATGTAGGAGGCTGACAAGCAAATAGATAAGTAGCACGACATAGCGGTAGAGTGATACAACTAGCAAAGCAAAGATAGAGGTGATATCAAGGAACGGTCATCTTGCCTGGGATCCCGCAAGGAAGAAGAACGAGTCCATGAAGAAGACAACCAAACGTAGTCGAATGAATCCTCACAACTCCGGAACGAAGCAAACTGTCACATCCCCAGTTTAGTACTTGCATTAGGACTAGCTAGAGTGTGCATCATGTTTACTTATCAAAGAAACTTGAAATGGGAATGGCAGAAACCCCAGCACCCCTCTTCTAACAACTAGGGTTTGATAAAATCTTTTCCAATGTACCCAAAATGCCCTTCAGAAATGTTCATCATTTCTGCCTTGGTCTCAAACCTCTGCTAAAAATGGTGCACAATTTTCTAGGACATCTAAGGGCTCTGGATTAAATCATATGGTATTTGCATTTGGGCATTTAAATGCTATAAAATATTTTAAATGCTTAAATAATCATAAACTATAATGTTCCATGCTGTTCATATTATATACAATGGGCATGACAAGTTTTATGAGTTATAAAAATGTTCTGGCATTTTTATTAATTAAACAAAGTTGCAAAACAAATGAAACAGAAAGAAATAGGAAAAAGAAAGAGAGAGAAAGTTTACCTGGCGCCCCACCCGGCCCACCTGCCGGCCCAGCCCAGCTGCCGCTCCAGCGAGCTGCTTGGCTCGGCCAGGCAGGCAGGCAGGTGCTCGATGGCGGCCGCAGCGCGCGCCACGCAGCTGCCCGCCGCCCTGCTTCCTCCCCTCGCCGTCCTGGAGGGCTGGATCGGTCGTACACGTCGCCCCCGACCTCGCAGACACCTCCCCCTCTCCCCAGCTCCTCTCTTTCGCCCTCCCCGCACCATGGCCGATGCCGCCGTGCTCGCACCGTCGTAGTAGCCGTGCCCACCGTCGTCCCTGAGCTCCGTCGTCGTGTCCGTCGTCTCCGCCGCCCTCGACTACTTCGAACAGGCCGAGCCCCGAGCGCTCGCCCGCCCTGGAGACGCCGCCGACCCCTTCTTCCCCAACTCCGGCCGCGGGGATCCCCCTCGCCGTCCCGCTCAGCTCCGACCACCCCCAAGCTCGCTCCGGCGTCTGCTGCAACCCCTGTGAGCCCAGCTTCGTCCTCCCCCTCTCCGTTGGTTCTCTACTGCCCTGGAATGCACCGCACGAAGCTCACCTGCACGCACCGCCGCGGAGCTCGTCGCCGACGAGGCTCCGGCCATCCATTGGTCCGGCCACCATGCCTATCAGCTTCACCGTCACGCGTAGGTGCTGTAGGACCACTTCACGCTCCTCTACGAGCACCGCACCGTCGTTTTCGACTTCGCCGAACTCCGACAGCCGCTGGACTCGTCGCCGGCGTCATCTCCGGCGACCCTGAGGCCAGCCACCACCTCCACTCAATGCGGTTTGCCTCCAGCTACCCGTAGGTGTGCTCCGCCGTCGTTTTGGCAGCCGGAGCACGAAACCCGCACCTCACCGCCGTGTTTGGCCTCGCCGGCGGCTAAACGCCGGCGAGTTGGACCTGTTTGACCACGGGTTTGACCCCCCTGGGTCACTGACATGTGGGCCCTGCCTGCAAGTCAAACCTAGTTTAGGTATTAATTTAATTCTAATTAGTTAATTAGTTAACTGTGACACTGACCAGTGGGTCCCACTGGTCAGGTTTCACTTGGACTATCCCTGTTGACTGACTGACGTCAGCATGATGTCATGCTGACGCAGTAAAGGATTTTCTGGGATTTTTAGATTTAAAAATAATTCAGGAAATTCCAGAAAATGCCTAAACTTCAAAAAATCATATAAATTCAACAGTAGCTCAGATGGAAAAGATTTATATATGAAAAATGATCAGAAAAATCCAATCTTTCCAATGGCACTGGTTTCATACATGTTTGAGCAAGGTAAGCTTGCTGTATACATTAAAACATGATAATGCACTTATTTAAATAATAGCTAAAGTGCCAATTTGAATCTTTGATTCAAATAAGCTCAAACCCTTCTGGTTATAGTTGCATTAGCCCAACACACATGCATCTTGACATGTCGTGAGCATGCATCATATTGTTGCATTTGTTTGTTTAATGATTGTATCGCCGATATTCTCTGTGTTAGGTCCTGCTCTCGAGGATACTGCCGCGTATCCAGTTGAAGAGCAGTACCCGACAACCACTTTGTCAGGCAAGCAATCATTGATCATTTCGATACAAACCCAATCTTCTCGCTCCTGCTCTCTTTTACTGCATTAAGGCAACAGCGTGTGAACTGCTACTTGCTGCGGTAGATGAACCCTATTCCCTTGCATGACCTGTCATTGCCATAGTAAATAGTTGAAACTCACTAGCATGTGTAGGAGTTGATTGAGCCATGTGATGTGTGATACACCATGCTATTTGTTTATGTTGCCTTCTATGCTTAGAGTTGTGTCAGGTCTGGTTCATCTGGGTGATGGATCAGAGTGAAATGATCATACCGATAAAGAGAAGGAAGTGTGGAATACGCTTGGTAAAGGTATCGATGAAAGGCCATGTAGGAGTACGTGGTGGGTTGTTTCATTGGAATCGTCCATAGGACCCGAGATCTGTGTGTGTGATTCAAGTTACAGTTACTACCACACATTGGGCCCTGAAATATGACCTCGCTCGACTTATCGACTGCCATGATCTCTGTCCAGGAGTTGCAACTAGTTTCTGGTGTTTATAGATTACTGGAGGTCGTGCACAGCGCTGACCCTCGGGATGGGCTGTGATGCGACAGGTACGTGGCACGGTGTACCGGTTGCCAGTTTGGTGACTCGGGAACCCTGTACACATCATTTGGGGCCGTGAGCGACACCCCGGCCGGATCTCCCCACGGATGGAACCCAAATAGGCGATAAACCTGGACGAGAGACTTGAGTGGTTGGTTAGGTCGTGGTCTACACCCACGTCGGCTTTTGCTTGAAGTCTGCCGAGCACATGTCGTGTGCAGACGCTAAGTGGTGAAAACATGTGTGAAGAAGTACACCCCTGCAGGGTTATCAATCTATTCGAATAGCCGTTGTTCGTGGTACGGACTACTTGGTTACTCTTACAGTTCATAGACAAGTTGATGGATACTACTAAAAGCCTCAAGATAAGTGTGAGTGCCGTGGATGGCCCTTCCGTAGGATGACGGAAGAGGATCCTCGGTAGTGTATTGTTGTGGTGAGTAAAGGACTCGTGTTCGTAATAACATCTTGCAATCTGTTGAGAGTTGTAGTATAGGTTAGCCAAGAGTCAAAGCTGGCTCTCTGCTATGAACTCCACTACCCCCTTTGATAATGTTGCATGTATGATAGGTTCTGTGGTAAGACTTGCTGAGTACCTTTGTACTCATGTTTGCTTAATAACTGTTGCAAAGGAGAACCCTGCCCCGCTGATGGGTTCTACATAGACGTTGACGTCGACGAGTAGCTTGACACCCAGACGGAGATCTGGAGCTTGTGAAGGGCCTTGTAGATAGTCAGGCTACACCAATCCTGCTTTATTTCCTAAGCTGTCTGTACTCAGACATGTAGCTTCCGCTTGTGCTTGTATGACTGTATGACTTGAGTGTTGGGTCATGTGACCCCTACCTGTATGGATATGTTATGTATGGCTCTTGGAGCCTTTTAAATAAAGTACTTTGAGTCATAGAGTTCTGTTGTGATGCAATGTTGTATTTGCACATATTAAGCATATTGTGTGTATGGTTGAAATGCTTGGTATGTGTGGGATCCGACACCTAGTTGTTTTCCTTTGGTAGCCTACCTTACAGGGAAATGCCTCCTAGTGATTCCAATGAGCCTTGGTAGCTTGCTACTGCTCGGA
Source organism: Secale cereale (assembly GCA_902687465.1). Taxonomy (NCBI): domain Eukaryota; kingdom Viridiplantae; phylum Streptophyta; class Magnoliopsida; order Poales; family Poaceae; genus Secale; species Secale cereale. The sequence goes on from LR738712.1 coordinate 385,845,990, forward strand.
ACACGTAGGCTGGCCGCCATGTGTCCTTCTTCGTTCCTGTGTCTGTCCCTTAGGGGAAATGTCACACGTTGTTCCTTGAAGTCCATGTAGCTTGCTACAACCTGGGTTCATACGTTGATGACCGACACGTTCGTTGCTGGGTCATGGATGCCTGTCTCTGTAATTTAGTGTCACTTTTGGTTTATAACTAGCCATGTCGGCCCGGGTTCTCTGTCATATGGATGCTAGCGACACTGTCATATACGTGTGCCAAAATGCGCAAACGGTCCCGGGCCAGATAAGGTGGCACCCGTGGGGTTACCGTGCGTGAGGCCGCAAAGTGATATGACGTGTTACAACTAGATCAGTGTGATTTAGGATCGGGGTCCTGACACAAACAACATGGTAAACACACATATCATAACCATGGCATGATGTATAATCAAGTATGATGCATGTCTTGTTTAAATAGGCATGGCATGGCAAAGTGCAACAAACAATACTACAAATTAAGTGGAGCTCAATATGCATCGAGTTGCATATTGACGAAACACCACATTCACATATTTAGTTTGATTTTAGTTATGTACACAACAACATTAAATGTTCACTACTGCAGGATGCTGCTAACATGACACTACGATAAGAGACCCTTCGAGAAACTGTGTGCGATGCAATAATCACAAACGGTGGTGTATGAAAACCGTCAAAAAGGTGCAAAATGTTTGAGATGGAGGATGCATCAAACAAGGTTCAGATTTTAGTTGCATGTGTGTTTCAGGCCACACAGTTAACCCGTTCGAACTGTTTGCAATGAGGCAGAACAACAGAAACGGGCAGCCATATCAATGTGTGTGCGATATACGACATACAGTTCGCTCCGATGAACCATTTGCTATTAGGGAGTGCAACATAAACGATTAGCCAGATCAAGGTGTGTGTGATATAGGGCATACGGTTCACTCTGACGAACTTTTTTCGATTAGCAAACGCAACACCGGTTCAACTTAACAAGATGTGTGTGATACGTGGCAAACAGCCGACTCAGATGAAGTGTTTGCGATGAGAAATTATAACACAGACGATTAATAAAGTTAGTTCATGTGCGATCCTGTGTGTACAAAAAACTTTGAAAAATGCAAACTAGTTGCTTGCGGTGGCTAGGAATATCGCACACGATGCGTCTGCGAGTACTCTTGTGCGATGATTAGTAAGTTCCACATACGTTTCCTTATGTTAACACTTGTGTGATAAATAACACGTGGCACTGGATATAGTATTCGGGTTGTGTGTGTGCTCCACTTAGTCTTCCCGTGCTCTAGCGAATGCTTCCCGAGCAACCACATGGTCAACCTTCTGCCATCAATAAATTTTGACCTTGTTTATCATCACATTGTTGATTACAACGCAATAAGTAATTGCAAATCTGTTCACACCTATCAAACTAATATGTGTTCACACTTAGCACCGGGCTATAAAAACTACCCACTCGAAAATTACTTCATAGTTCCTGTCCTCATCACCCACAAAACTGGTTTTCTCTGTCAAGTCGTTCCGCCATGACTGGTAGGAGGATTTTAGGGTGGACATATAACCAGGCAGCAAAGACCAAGGTCGCGGAAGCACTAGAGAGGTCCCGCTGCGAAGCCGTCGCAGCAGAGATGTCCCAGCGCGCCGCGGAGCCCTCGAACGAGCTCTCGCGGGCACGAAAGGGCTCTCACAAGCGCATTCGTGGCGTCGGCCATCGCGACGAGCCGGCGTTCCTGAAGTCCTTCGCTGGCGACGACGACATTCTCGCTGGCGTCACTACGCAACAGGAGCTGGTCGACGGCTTGATGAAGCTGCTCAAGATCAGCGATGCCTCGGTTGACAAGGCGATTGGCCTCGTCGAGCAACTCATGGATGACAATGCGAAGCTCTTCAAGTTGGTCGCTGAGAAGGAGGAGGAGGCCGCCGGCTAGAAGATGTGGCATGAGCAGAGCAGTGCCTCGAAGATGATGCAGAAAGCGGTCGTCAAGGAACTGATGGGTGGCTTGAGGAAGCTCCTGATCGAGCGCGGGCAGGAGGTGGAGGAATCCGTGGCTGCTTTCAAGGAAAGTCGTGAGGAATTGAAGAAGGAGCTGGAGGATTTCGCCGCCTGACGATCCATCAACGAGTAGAGACAGTAGCGACCCAGATCATTGTCTTCAATTTCCTTCTTCTCTTGCCCCCGTGTCTTCCCGGCTTTTCCGCATGTGGCATTTTAAATTATCGGAAATATGTAAGACAATTATTATGTGCGCCATTGTAAATTTATCGTCATATTATCTGTTGCCATTTTATTTGTGGTCGTATTATCCGTTGCCCTATGTGGCAATTAAATTAGGGCGGAATACTAGTTGAAAACACGAAGAAAGCAAATGCTGCCATGGGATCACAAGCAAACACCCTCCGTCCAGGTGCTTTATTTAACCCATCAATGGAGAAGTTGTGAGCGAGGCGGGCGGCGGCTGGTGCATGGAGGTCAAAGAGCTCGCTTCCCGGTGAGCATGGACGGCCTTGCTGCTCGCACGTGTTCCGTAGAGCCTACGAGGTGGACAGGATGCACGCGTCCCGTCGAGCCTGCGCGACAGACTGCTCGCACGCGTCCCGTTGAACCTGCACGGCGGACTTCTCGCGCTCGTACCGTCTAATTAAACAGTTGAACGCACGCTACCGGGTATGGTTAAATTTTGACATGGTAAATATAATACAACCGTTTGCGACATTAGCGTGTCAGCTTTTTGTTTCAAAAAGGACTTCGTTGGCTACTAATGTGTGCGCCTCTTCTCGAACTGGACGATTTCTTTACACGGCATATATGTGCCATGTCATGAAACCATGCCAAGTTTCATGTTTTTCGATGACTTTTTTATTTACTGGGATTTAAAAACTGAGATTCTCATTGTTTCAGGACAACGACAAGTTTGTAATTCATTCCCATTCCTTAAACGAGACCTAAACATGCACCCAATGACACATGTACGATTTCCCACCCATTTGCTTTATTGGAGCATGTGGTTGTAGTTCAAATTTGAATTATGGACTACATTAAATGCATAAAAAACTTAGTAATTAGTAATATATATACAATGGCCAAACGGACCCTGAACAATTTCAAATTTCAGCGTGACACTCCTGTTATTCTTTGTTGCCTGTAGAAAACAAAGTTCAAGGCGAGAAGAGGCATCGATTATCATTTCGCCCACAAGAGGGGCATGTTTCCCTACCGGAACCACGAGGGTTGCGACAAGCTTCGGTTTGTAAAAGGCTTGTAATACAGCTTTGCCCAAATTGGACAATTATATATACCATGTAGTGACACCATGCCAAGTTTCATGATTTCCTGGCGAGTTTTGGATTTACAGACATTTAAAAACCGAGATTCGCAATGTTTGTGGTTAGTCCAGGACGGCGAGGCGGTTGAATTCATTCCCATTCGTTCCATGGGACCTAAACATGCACCCCAAGGATACATGTACGTGCACCGGAGCATGTATTTGTAGTTCGGATTCGAATGATGGACATTAAATGCCTAGAAAACTCAGACCCTAAATAATTTCAAAGTTCAGCGCGAATCTTGAGTTGTTCCGTGTCGCGTGTAGAAGAAAATACGAGGCTAGAAGAGGGAGTGATTTTCATTTGGCCCACAAGGGGACACATTTACCTATCGAAACCATGAGGGTTCTTGCGACATGCTCCGATTTGTAAGAGGTTTGTAATAAAGCTTGGCCCAAATTGGCAATGTTTTTACCACGACATATATGTGCCATGACATGACACCTTTCCACTTTTGATTTTTTTTCTAGTGAGTTTAGGATTTATGGGGACTTAAAAACTGAGAATCGAAATGTTTGAGGAAGATCCAGGACAGCAGTACGCTTGTAATTCGTTCCCATTCCTGACATGAGACCTAAACATGCACCCAAGGACACATGTATAATTTTTCTAGCCATTTTGGTGAACTGGAGCATGTATTTGTAGTTCAGATTTGAATTATGGACATTAAATGCCTAGGAAACTCAATTAGTGTATAAAAAGGCCAAACAAACCCTGAATAAGTTTAAATTTTGGCATGGATATCATGTGGTTCCATGTTGCCCGTGGAAGAAAATACAAGGTGAAAAGAGGCGGTGATTACGTTTTGCCCACAAGGGGAACACGTTTCCCTATGAGAACCACCAGGCTTCTTTGAGAGAAGCTCCAGTTTTTGTAAGAGGTTTGTAATAAAGCTTGGCCCAAATTGGTGAATGTTTTTAGCATGACATATATGTGCCATGGCGTGACACCATGCCACCTTTGATGACTTTCTGGTGAGTTTAGGATTTATGGGGACTTAGAAACTGAGATTCGGAATGTTTGAGTACGAGCCATGACACCAGTACGGTTGTAATTCATTCTCATTCCTGGCATGGGACCTAAACATGCACTCAAGGACACATGTATAATTTTTCTAGCCATTTTGGTGAACTGGAGCATGTATTTGTAGTTCAGATTTGAATTATGGACATTAAATGCCTAGGAAACTCAATTAGTGTATAAAAAGGCCAAACAAACCCTGAATAAGTTTAAATTTCAGCACGGATATCCTGTTGTTCCATGTTGCCTCTAGAAGAAAATACAAGGCGAAAAGAGGCAGTGATTACGTTTCGCCTACAAGGGGGACACGTTTCCCTATCGGAACCACGAGGCTTCTTTGAGAGAAGCTCAGTTTGTAAGAGGCTTGTAATAAAACTTGCGCCACAATGGGCGAAAAAAATTCCTCGACATATAAGTGTGATGTCATGACACCATGGCAGGTTTCATGTTTTTAGCTTAGTTTTGGATTTACGGGGATTTAAAAACCGAGATTCTTCTCACAAAATGTTTTCAAATAGCACACGGTTCACTCACGAAAGCCGATATTCAATGAAAACTTTGTGGAAACCATATTTTAAAGTTTCATAAAATTCTGAAAAAATGTGGGAAGTTAAGAAGGTGATGTTTTATTGCGATACAAAATTTCAAGTTGAAAAACATTACGAGTTGTGAGCTATGAAAAAGACAAATTCCGCCCTGAATAGTGATATTACTATTCGGCACTATTCAACACTGATTTTGTCTTTTAAATAGCTCACATCTCTTAATGTGTTTCAACTTGAAATTTTGTGTGACGATAAAACATCATCCTCTTAACATCCCGCATTTTTTTTGTTTTTTTGAAACTTCAAAACATCTTTTTCTCGTGGTTTTCACCGGTTTCCACCAAATGTTGGTTTCCGTATGATATTCCCCACACCCCCTCCCGCTACGCGCGCGATCTGAGTCCTGCGTTCTGACTGGCCAGAACCCAAACCCCATGGATTGTACGTGCACACCGTTGGATGCTCCTAGATCGAACGGCAACCCTGAGCCCTTTGGATAGCACATGCAGTACATGAGTAAGCACTGCGCATGCATCGTGTAGCTCACACTTCCTTCTCTACTAGGTTTTCATTCAAAATAGACTACCATTTCTCGCCACTCCTCTCATAGGTTTCCCGCCTCTTCTCCCAGATATGCATGATGTAGATGATCGTTTAATTCTTATAGTTCATCTCATCCAAAATCAAATAGTTTTGTAAAAAAAACTATTTTAAGATTGATGGAATTGTGCATTGTAAAGGTAAAAACAAAAAGTGACAATTCATTTAGAAAAAAAGGTTTGGGCAATTAAAATATGGAAGATTCTAGAGAACAAAGGAGAAGTGCTTGTGTTTTGAGGTTTGTGCATTATGCTTAAGTTCAACCATGGAGTCTTCTAGATTGTACATGTGGCAGAATCTGGTGTAATGTAGATGATATCCAACGGCCAGTAGTGCTCGGATTTTCCATCTCTGTACTGTCAGATTGGCTTCATCCCACAATCAACTTTCATAGTTATTCGCACACTATATAAGTGTATAGATGTATATATATTTATATATGTGTCCCATGCTAGACAAAATAAAGTTTGAGCGCATGCGTGGGACAACCCCCCCCCCCCCCCCCCCCC
>LR738712.1:385852073-385915289 GCA_902687465.1 Secale cereale
CGCCACCTCGAAGTTGGGAAACTGACATCATAGGTATTGAACCAGGCTTGGAGTCGGGTACGGTGTTTAGTTTGTAATGTACTTGGCGTGGCCCATCGAAGTTGTGCATTTGGGATTTAAACACATCATACACCATTGTACCCATACATATTTTCGGGCCGCAGGAAGTGTATACGGGGTCTTCTGATCGACCACGTCTCCCTTGTGCGGTTTTTTGTGACGACACGGATATCTGTGGGCTCCCCGAGTGAAATCACCACGATTGCGCAAGCATGAGCAAAGGGTGGAGGTAGTGGCTTAACCGTGTGCGATGCAAGTGCGCTGTAAAACCACCTCCTGTGGAAGCTAAAGGTGGGTAAGTTTATTTGGAAATTAGGACGAACCGTGTGCTATAGACCAACTAGCTAGAAATATAAAAAACAAACTACCCGCCTTGAGCGTTGCAAAAATCGGCGGATCCGCGCCACTTTTCCTTACTATCATACACACATATTGTTATTGGACCGTGCACGATCTTGGGCATTCCAGCCCCGCATCAATTCCTTTCCCAAATTTTGGTAGCCGCCGTACTTCAACCGCCGGCCACACTCCTCCACCATCTCCACCCACCATTACTAAAAATTTCAGTAGCTGCGACGTATCCTCAAACACCACTCCCCCTCCACAATCCCCCACCCGCCCCTCCCCCCTTCGAACCCTAGCTCACGACCGCCGGTGCCGCTGCTGCCAACCCTGCAGGTCTGCCCGTTCCTCCTAGCTTAGAAAATAAAGTTTATGTTATCCAGCGATTCCCATACCGTCGCCCCACTCCCCCAAGTTTTTAGATGAGGCCTGCGGTGTCCCTCCCCGCAAAATCCACATCCCCTGCTCTAGAATGTCTTAGCCTAAGCTCGACCACGTATCTCGGGGAGCCCGACGAGCGTTCGGCCAAGAAGAGGTTTATCATGGCCTCTCTGACGGACTTTGGCGAGGTGGCCGCCGTTCGCCCCGACCTGTCGATCCTGGAGCAACACATCGCCGCGGAAGCCGGCGAAGACGTTGACTATGTTGCCAAGCCGAAGGCTTCACATCGGCGGGCTAGCGTATTACCGTATCTTAGGAAAGCTGGCTACGACATCAAGCTCGTCCACGCCGACGGCTTCACGCGGGCCATGTTACAGGTTAAGTGGTCCATCCCCAACACCTCTAGTTCAACCACCATCGATCTCTTCAACGACCCTTCCGCTGATCTCGTCCGCCAAGCGGTCAAGGATTTGCGAGCTTTATACGGCATGGAGCCCATTTTGTCACTTCTAAAGGACATGTTCTACGGCGGCGGCTTGGGATCCTCAATTGCCAAGTCAGATCTCATCGACCACGAACACGACCACGAGGAGGGCACCCATGAAGGTTCTTCCAAGGTGAAACAACCCATCTGTGACATCAGAGAGCGCACCATGGGTCTGTGCTCTTCCAACTGGAAGGATCCCGTCCATGAAATGTGAGGCAACATTCTATCAGCAAATATAACATTTTCTCGCTTGCCAACCCGTACCCTTTGTTATAGTAGCATTTTCCGTGCGGTGCTTTAACTGTGCCGTGTTTAATTATTTCAGTTATGCAAAAATCTATTGTTCAATAGGTCTATGTGATGTTTAAGTATGAATTGTCCACTTTAGTTTCGCGAATGGATATATTTGGTTGTTTATAGTGAGTAGATGCCTTGCTTATCTGTATTTGGTTGTTAGGTTGGTTGGAGTGAGCAGTTTTTCAATTATCGAGCAGATGCCTTGTTTATCTGTATTTGGTTCTTGGTTTGGATGAAGTGAGTATTTTCCAGTTATCAAGCAGATGACTTGTTTATCTGTATTTGGTTCTTAGGTTGTTTTTTTAGCATTTTTCCAGTTATCAAGCAGATGCCTTGTTTATCTTTATTTGGTTGTTAGGTCCCTTTTTTAGCATTTCTCTAGTTATCAAGCAGATGCCTTGTTTATCTTTATCAGGTTGTTCGGTTGGTTGCAGTGAGCATTTGTCCAGTTTTCATGCATATGCCCCGTTTATCTGTGTTTGCTTGTTACTTTGGTTGTAGTGAGACTCTGTCCTTTTCAATAGCTATATTTGGTTGTTATACTAGTCTTTTATGCCTTGTTTATTTCAGTCATTCACAATGTGTGATTCATTATGTGCAAGTCGGAACTGTGCCGCTCAACTACATCAATACCAGTTTGAACGGCTATATTTTGTTCCAGTTATTCCTGGTGTAGTTAACACATGCCCTTTATTACAGTTTTACACCTTTATCTAGTGTGATGTTTAAGCATTACCTACGTTCTATTCATTTTCAACAATACCAGTTGAATTGCAATATTTGACGGCTGTTAAGCCTGCTGTCGGTAACATTCAAGCTATCATTTGGAGATGATGTTGTTTACCTTTGCTATATTTGTTTGATGTTAAGATTGCTGTACTTATCATGCCTTTCCACTACTTATGCAGGACAACAACGGGAGTGGCCACCATTTTCCGCTGAGGTTAGCTTCATCCCTCGGCTTGTACTCCCCCCGTCGTTCCATAATGTAGTGCATATAGATCCAGGCCTGGACACTAGTTAGCTTCTAATATTGACTTGTTGCTTGTAGGTACATATGCCCTTGGCAAGGATCCACGCATCGACCCTTTTTGCGTATGGGGAAATGAGATATTGATGAACAAGCATCAAGTGAGGAAACTGATACAGGTTATTAGCAAAAAGATACGAATGGTGGCAAGCAAATTATTTGTTTATGCTCTATCCAACACAACAGCGAGCTATAGGATGGTCACTACAAACTCTGTAGCCTTCTCTTTTTACTGCCCATAATGAGTTGTTAGACAAAAATGTCTGATCTTTTTCGTTCCTAGTTGTTCCCGAAGCAGTTCACTCAAGATTACCTCGCAAAGTACATGATTGGTGAACACATAATGAAGGTTAAAGTATTTCATCCAGACTACAATGAGCATCGAGAAGTCCTAATGAAGACAGTGAAGGATGGACGGGGATCCATCACAAGGGGTTGGCCTAGAGTCGTGCGCTCCTTACGTAAGGAGGAGGGCACAATATGGGCATTCCGCTTCACCTTCTCCAACAACCAGAATGACTTTCGTCTCTCTCTTTACAGTCTTTAGTACAACTGTGGTTCATCATTCCATACTTTGTGCTTATGTAGTTGTAATGCCCAGTATGAGATTATACCTCCTACGTGTCGAGGCACGACTTAAAGGTATAAGCTCATACTAGAATGATCTCAAGTATGGTATCTTTGCACGACTCATGTAAAGAGGGATGAAATTGCAAAAGAGTAGTTGGCTTACACTAGCCATGTCACACAATACATTACATAAGCAATCATCATCCAAATAACATCACAGTCCGACTACGGACGAAGATCCAAATGAAAGATACCAAATAAATAAAGCCACAAGGTCCGATCGCCCCTAGTAGAAGCCACTACTGATCCTCTGGGTAAGACACGTAGTATCGCCCACATTCTTCGTCGAACTCCCAGTACAACTCTGTCCCATCTCCTATGTAGTTCACCATACTACATGCATCTGGTGTTGTGTAGAATCTGTGAGCCACGGAGGACTCAGCAATCCCGTTCCCTAGTAGCAAAACTATCTAAGCCTTGGGTGTGGAACAAGGCTGAAGAAAATACAAGGTGAAAAGAGGCGGTGATTACGTTTCGCCCACAAGGGGAACATGTTTCCCTATGAGAACCACGGGGCTTCTTTGAGAGAAGCTCCAGTTTTTGTAAGAGGTTTGTAATAAAGCTTGGCCCAAATTGGTGAATGTTTTTAGCAAGACATATATGTGCCATGGCGTGACACCATGCCACCTTTGATGACTTTCTGGTGAGTTTAGGATTTATGGGGACTTAGAAACCGAGATTCGAAATGTTTGAGTACGAGCCATGACACCAGTACGGTTGTAATTCGTTCCCATTCCTGGCATGGGACCTAAACATGCACTCAAGGACACATGTATAATTTTTCTAGCCATTTTGGTGAACTGGAGCATGTATTTGTAGTTCAGATTTGAATTATGGACATTAAATGCCTAGGAAACTCAATTAGTGTATAAAAAGGCCAAACAAACCCTGAATAAGTTTAAATTTCAGCACGGATATCCTGTTGTTCCATGTTGCCTCTAGAAGAAAATACAAGGTGAAAAGAGGCAGTGATTACGTTTCGCCTACAAGGGGGACACGTTTCCCTATCGGAACCACGAGGCTTCTTTGAGAGAAGCTCCAGTTTGTAAGAGGCTTGTAATAAAACTTGCGCCACAATGGACAAAAAAATTCCTCGACATATAAGTGTGATGTCATGACACCATGGCAGATTTCACGTTTTTAGCTTAGTTTTGGATTTACGGGGATTTAAAAACCGAGATTCTTCTCACAAAATGTTTTCAAATAGCACACGGTTCACTCACGAAAGCCAATATTCAATGAAAACTTTGTGGAAACCATATTTTAAAGTTTCATAAAATTCTTAAAAAATGTGGGAAGTTAAGAAGGTGATGTTTTATTGCGATACAAAATTTCAAGTTGAAAAACATTACGAGTTGTGAGCTATGAAAAAGACAAATTCCGCCATGAATAGTGATATTACTATTCGGCACTATTCAACACTGATTTTGTCTTTTAAATAGCTCACATCTCTTAATGTGTTTCAACTTGAAATTTTGTGTGACGATAAAACATCATCCTCTTAACATCCCGCATTTTTTTTGTTTTTTTTGAAACTTCAAAACATCTTTTTCTCGTGGTTTTCATCGGTTTCCACCGAATGTTGGTTTCCGTATGATATTCCCCAGACCCCCTCCCGCTGCGCGCGCGATCTGAGTCCTGCGTTCTGACTGGCCAGAACCCAAACCCCATGGATCGTAATTGCGCACCGTTGGATGCTCCCAGGTCGAACGGCAACCCTGAGCCCTTTCGATAGCACATGCAGTACATGAGTAAGCACTGCGCATGCATCGTGTAGCTCACGCTTCCTTCTCTACTAGGTTTTCATTCAAAACAGGCTACCATTTCTCGCCACTCCTCTCATAGGTTTCCCGCCTCTTCTCCCAGATATGCATGATGTAGATGTTCGTTTAATTCTTATAGTTCATCTCATCCAAAATCAATTAGTTTTGTAAAAAAACTATTTTAAGATTGATGGAATTGTGCATTGTAAAGGTAAAAACCAAAAGTGACAATTCATTTAGAAAAAAAGGTTTGGGCAATTAAGATATGGAAGATTATAGAGAACAAAGGAGAAGTGCTTGTGTTTTGAGGTTTGTGCATTATGGTTAAGTTCAACCATGGAGTCTTCTAGATTGTACATGTGGCAGAATCTGGTGTAATGTAGATGATATCCAACGGCCAGTAGTGCTCTGATTTGCCATATCTGTACTGTCGGATTGGCTTCATCCCACAATCAACTTTCATAGTTATTCACACACTATATATGTGTATAGATGTATAGATATTTATATATGTGTCCCATGCTAGACAAAATAAAGTTTGAGCGCATTCGTGGGACGACCCCCCCCACCGCCACCTCGAAGTTGGGAAACTGACATCATAGGTATTGAACCAGGCTTGGAGTCGGGTACGATGTTTAGTTTGTAATGTACTTGGCGTGGCCCATCGAAGTTGTGCATTTGGGATTTAAACACATCATACAGCATTGTACCCATACATATTTTCGGGCCGCATGCAGTGTATACGGAGTCTTCTGATCGACCACGTCTCCCTTGTGCGGTTTTTTGTGACGACATGGATATCTGTGGGCTCCTCGAGTGAAATCACCACGATTGTGCAAGCGCGAGCAAAGGGTGGATGTACTGGCTTAACCGTGTGCGATGCAAGTGCGCTGTAAAACCACCACCTGTGGAAGCTAAAGGTGGGTAAGTTTATTTGGAAATTAGGACGAACCATGTGCTATAGACCAACTAGCTAGCAATATAAAAAACAAACTACCTGCCTTGAGCGTTGCAAAAATTGGCGGATCCGCGCCACTTTTCCTTACTATCATACAAACATATTCTTATTGGACCATGCACGATCTTGGGCACTCCAGCCCCGCATCAATTCCTTTACCCAAATTTTGGTAGCCACCGTACTTCAACCGCCGGCCACACTCCTCTCCACCCACAATTACTAAAAATTTCAGTAGCCGCGGCGTATCCTCAAACACCACTCCCCCTCCACAAGCCCCCACCCGCCCCTCCCCCCTTCGAACCCTAGCTCGCGACCGCCGGCACCGCTGCTGCCAACCCTGCAGGTCTGCCCGTTCCTCATAGCTTAGAAAATAAAGTTTAGGTTATCCAGCGATTCCCATACCGTCGCCCCACTCCCCTAAGTTTTTAGATGAGGCATGCGGTGTCCCTCCCCGCCAAATCCACATCCCCTGCTCTAGAATGTCTTAGCCTAAGCTCGACCACGTATCTCGGGGAGCCCGACGAGCGTTCGGCCAAGAAGAGGTTTATCATGGCCTCTCTGACGAACTTTGGCGAGGTGGCCGCCGTTCGCCCCGACCTGTCGATCCCGGAGCAACACATCGCCGCGGAAGCCGGCGAAGACGTTGACTACGTTGCCAAGCCGAAGGCTTCACGTCGGCGGGCTAGCGTATTACCGTATCTTAGGAAAGCTGGCTACGACATCCAGCTCGTCCACGCCGACGGCTTCACGCGGGCCATGTCACAGGTTAAGTGGTCCATCCCCAACACCTCTACTTCAACCACTATCGATCTCTTCGACGGCCCTTCCGCTGATCTCGTCCGCCAAGCAGTCATGGATTTGCGAGCTTTATATGCCATGGAGCCTATTTTGTCACTTCTGAAGGACACGTTCTACGGCGGCGGCTTGGGATCCTCAATTACCAAGTCAGATCTCATCGACCACGAACACGACCACGAGGAGGACACCCATGAAGGTTCTTCCAAGGTGAAACAACCCATCTATGACATCAGAGAGCGCACCATGGGTCTGTGCTCTTCCAACTGGAAGGATCCCGTCCATGAAATGTGAGGCAACATTCTATCAATAAATATAACCTTTTCTAGCTTGCCAACCCGTACCCTTTGTTATAGTAGCATTTTCCGTGCGGTGCTTTAACTATGCCGTGTTTAATTATTTCAGTTATGCAAAAATCTATTGTTCAATAGGTCTATGTGATGTTTAAGTATGAATTGTCCACTTTAGTTTCGCGAATGGATATATTTGGTTGTTTATAGTGAGTAGATGCCTTGCTTACCTGTATTTGGTTGTTAGGTTGGTTGGAGTGAGCAATTTTTCAATTATCGAGCAGATGCCTTGTTTATCTGCATTTGGTTCTTAGTTTGGTTGCAGTGAGTATTTTCCAGTTATCAAGCAGATGACTTGTTTATCTGTATTTGGTTCTTAGGTTGTTTTTTTAGCATTTTTCCAGTTATCAAGCAGATGCCTTGTTTATCTTTATTTGGTTGTTAGGTCCCTTTTTTAGCATTTCTCTAGTTATCAAGCAGATGCCTTGTTTATCTTTATCTGGTTGTTAGGTTGGTTGCACTGAGCATTTGTCCAGTTTTCATGCATATGCCACGTTTATCTGTGTTTGCTTATTACGTTGGTTGTAGTGAGACTCTGTCCTTTTCAATAGCTATATTTGGTTGTTATACTAGTGTCGGGGGAAACTGTCCGCCACGAACACCTATGGGACCGGAGCCCCTTGTCTGTGCGGTACGAGGGCGGAGGGAGCACAAAGAGCAGATCGTAGCGAGCACGCGGGCAGTTTTACCCAGGTTCGGGCCGCGGTAGACGCGTAAAACCCTACTCCTGCTTGGTTGTGTATTAAGTTGGAGAGCTCGGGAGCTTGAAGAAGCAGCTACACCAAGCGTGAGAGTGATCTAGGTTCCGAACCCCCTCCACGTCGTGCATGGGCCTCCTTTTATAGTGCAAGGGGTCACCGACAGGTGTCAACGTAGGAGAAAGGGGTAAAAACGTAAAAGAGGTGGTAGTTGTAACAGTGCGGGAACAGTGGAGCTACAGTGCGGAACAGTGGTCTATACCTACTTTGACAGTGGGGGACAAGGGCATTTAATGCCCGTCGCCGTCGACCCAAAAAGTTCCCGCCTTAGCGTCTTCGCCTGCCACGGCGATGGATCCACCACCGTGGAGTGCCACCGTGTCCCCCTAGGCTGCACAGCCATCCGCCACGCGTCCCTGGATAGGCCCCAGGGCGACGCGTGGGCCGATGAGCTGGAGCGCGGGCACACAGCGCAGCCTTCCCGGCAAGCACCTTGCCGGGGCCTTGATCTTGCCGGGCCCGGGAGCTTGCCGCTCCCCGGGCCCTTGCCGGGGCGCATAAAGCGCTGAGGCGTGTCTTCTAATCTTCCTGGCAAGTTCCTCTCGCCAGGGTCTTGTGCTAGTGAGGTAACCTTGAGCCTGGTACGGCCTTCCCGGCAAGCTCCTCTTGCCGGGGTCTCGATCTTATGTCTTGTATACTTTGTTTTTGAATGGTTTAATAAGGAGCAGGAAGGTCTCCGGCGAGCACGCGGTAAACCTTGCCGCGGGAAGCTGCGACTGCCCGTGCACAAGTTGGGGTACTGAGGTACCCCTACCTTAGTACACCGACAGGAGCCCCCGGGCCTGGGCCACACACGGTGCCGAGCGCTGTTGGGCCAGGCCCAAAACAGTGCACGGGCACCCGCGGCCCGCGGCGCGCCGAATCCACTTCCGTATCCGCCGCACCACACCGTAACGGCACGCGTCGATCGCGGCGTCGTGGGATGGGATGTGCCCACGATCTCTTAATGGAAAGGGCGAAACGCCCCCCACTCCCCCATAAAAGCAGAGGAAGCGGGCGCGGTTCCCCTCCTTGCGCTTTCATTGCATCGTCTCCTTCCTCCCGAGATCTCTCTTGCGCTCTGCCTCCACACCTCCGCCGCCGCCGAGCTCTTCGTCCCCCTCCTTCCGCCGCGTCCGCCATGGCCCCAAAGACCGACAAGGCGAAGGCGGAGAAGTCCAAGAGGGAGAAGTCGGAGCAAGCGGCGAAGCTCGCCGCGTACCGGAAGCAGCATCTCGTCTTTCCGCCGAAGCTCGGCGTGCGGGAGCTCTGGAACAAGTATTACTTGTTCTGGGCCAAGGAAACCAAGGCGCACCCCCGCACCCTAGCATATCCGGCCGCCGCCAAGGACAGCTATCCCGGCGGGTATTACTTCTTCGCAGCCTTCTTTCACTGTGGTCTCTGCCCTCCTTTCTCAAACTTCTTCTGCGACATTATGCACACATACGGCTTCCATCTGCTTGACTTC
This sequence comes from Secale cereale, assembly GCA_902687465.1. Lineage (NCBI taxonomy): Eukaryota > Viridiplantae > Streptophyta > Magnoliopsida > Poales > Poaceae > Secale > Secale cereale. Next base: position 385,861,372 of record LR738712.1, read on the forward strand.
ACCCCCAACGCCATCCTCACCATGGCGGTTTTTGCACACATGTGCGAAAACTTCATAGGAGTACACCCAAACGTAGCGCTTTTTAGGCACTTCTTCACTCCTAGAGCAGAGGCCGACGCCCCCCTCTCCGGAGGAATTTCTTGGGTTTTCCGTCTGAATAAGAAGGGATCCTACTTGCCGGGGGAGCTCCGCGGCAAGTGGGAGGAGTGGCGCGCGGAGTGGTGCTGGATTGTTGAGGACGCGCCGCAGTCCTTCACCGCGCCGCGCACAACACCCATCGTGCGCGGCAGGGATTGGAGCGAGCTGGACTCGGACGATATCAAGCTCGACATCGCCCTCGTCCGGATTCTTCGTCTTCGGATGGCCAAGCTGTCTGTTGCCGAGGTGGGCGCAGACTTCCTCCGCCGCCGCATCGCCCCTCTCCAAGACAGGAAGAGGCCGGCCTGGGAGTACGGCGGCCCGGCGGACATAATGAGGCTGCGCCCCGGGCTCAACTTCAACTTCACCACGCTGGAGCTGAAGGGGATGGTCCGGGAACTCTTCAAGTACGACCCGGCACACCCTGAGTGGTTCAGACCTCCCCGGGAAGTGGTGCCGCTCTGCAACAACATCGTCCGGGACCGTATCCTCGCTATGATGCCCATGTGTGACTCGCACGGCGTGGACCGCACGTGGATCGCGCCCAAGCCCATCGACGTCCTCAACTTCTACGACAACCTCGCGGAGGTGGCGAAGAACAAGAACGACCTCAAGGAGCATACGCGGGACACCACCGACCAGGAGATTGCCTACATGGCTTCTCGGGCTGAAGAGGCCGCCGCAGCCGCGGCGGCAGGAATTTTTGGATACACGCCTGAAGAGGCGGAGGTTGCGGATGCGACCAGCCAGGCTGAGGAGGTGGAGATCCGCAGATTGCTGCAGCTCCCTCCCGACGCGCTCGCCGGGGTCCCCTCGCTGAGGCACTCCGGGATCCACGGGATCGTGGCTGAGGCCGCGGCAATGGAGGGTGCCGCCGGAGGGAGCAGAGGCGCCGCGAGGGGCGGAGGCGCCAAGGGAAAGGGGGCCGCAGCGCAGGACGCTGGGCCCAGCGAGCCGGCCGGGGAAGAGGAGGAGGAGGAGGCCGAGGACTCCGGCGGATCCACGGAGCTCTACGCCGACGACCTCTCCTCGTCGGAGAGCTCTCCGCCCCCGGCAAGCCCAAGGCAGTCTCCGCCGAAGCGTCTCCGCAAGACGGCGACGGGGGAGAGGGCGCAGGCGCCCCGGCAACAACCAGCTCGCCGGGCAGCTCCCCGGGGGAGCCAAGCCGCGCCAAGGGCGACCGGCGTACCAGCCGCAGCAGAGGCGGCCCGCGCGCGGGCCACGACGGAGGCGCCTCGCAGGCCGGCGCCGAGCCGACAGGGGTCTTCTCGGAGCGGAGCAGCGGCTCCGCCCGCTCCTCGGGCGCCGGCTACCACAGGGGCTGGGTCTTCGCAGCCCCCAGCCCCGGTGAACACCAAGCGCGCGAGGGAGTCTTCGTCTTCCGCTCCTCGCGCCGACGCGCCCACGGTGGAGTACGACTTCTCCGCCCTGAGCGAGGACGACGAGGAGGACCAGGAGTAAGGGTCCAGGACCTTACGCCTTCTCGAGTTTTGTCTTGATTTCTGTTGATGCTGACTCTGTTCATTGCTTTGATTTCAGGACCTTGACTCAGCGCGCGGCGAAGAAGGCCAAGGCGCCTGTAGTCGAGGCCGCGGAAGACTCAGCCGCCGCGGCAACAGGAGGTGTGCCGGAGCCGAGCCTGCCGGACCCGAGCGCTGCTCCGAGGAGCAGCCCCCAGCGCAGCCCGCAGCGCAGCCCCCAGCGTAAGTCTGGGGTTTATTCTTTCGCTTGTCGGGGTACGCCTGAGGATTTCGTCTTCATTCATCATCTTGACGTTTCTTATCTTGATTTGTGCAGAGGTGGAGCCACAGCGGGAAGAGCGCCCGGAGGCCGTCGTCGAGGAGCCGCAGGCCCCGCCGTCCCCGCCAAGGCAGAACTCTCCGGCAAGGGAGAGTGCTCCGCCAAGGGTGGGTACTCCGCCAAGGCAGAGTACCCCGCCAAGGGCGAGCAGCCCGGCGAGGGCGGCCACTCCGCCAAGGCCGAGCTCCCCGGCGAGGGAGCCCGCCGCTGAGGACGTCCGCCAAGGTATGTTCTGTAATTTGCCTTCTTGGCCTTGCCTCTTTTTGGATATTTGCTTGAATCTTGAACTTCTTTTTCTTCTTTTTTCTTTTTAGATCCTCCTCCTCCCGAGCCGATGGAGACTGAGGTCATCAACATCGAGGACGAGGAGGGCGCGCAGGGCGGCGGCGGCGACGTTCCTGTCGTCGAGGAGATGGCCGAGGCCACCGAGCTGGCCGCGCAGGAGACCGCTCCGGCTGCGGACGCAGCGGCCGGGGAGGGGGACGGTGGCCGCACCGCCGACCCGGAGGTGGCGGGAGCATCAGATGCTGCACCGGCCGCCGACCCCTCCGCCAGCAAGGAGCAGGGCTATTACCTTGAGGCCCCCAACGGCGTCTTCATCCAGATGCCTTGGGGGTCTTCCTCGCGAGCTCCCGCGGAGGGCGAGGCGTTTGACGGAGAAGTCCTCGCCTCCGCGGGCCTGAAGATCGTCGAGGCGCCCGGCGGGAGTGAGGGGCCCGAGGAGGAGAATCTGCTCCACCAGCTCCTGGCCCTTTACCGGGCCAGGCAGGCGAAGCTCGCCTCCCGGGAAGCCCTCGCCGCCAAGGCCGCCGCGGAAATGGAGAAGCGCGCGGCGGAGCTCAGCGCCGCCAACCAGGCGGCCCTCCGCGAGGTGGCGGAGGAGCGCGAGCGTCTCGCCGGCGAGTACCAGGAGTGGGTGCTCGAGAAGGCTGAAGCTGAGGAACAGCAGCGGCTCGCCGGGGTGGAGCTGTCCCGGCGAGAAGGAGAGCTCGCGCAGCGGAAGGTTGAGCTCGACTCCCACGAGGAGGACCTTGCCGCTCGCGAAGCGGCCCTTGGCGGGGAATTGAAGGAGGCGAAAGCCGCCGCGGTTGCCGCGGAAGACGCCAAGAAGGAGCTCTCCGCCAAGGTTGTGCAGCTGGAGAAGGCGCTGAAGGTGAGCGCGGAGAAGGTTGCCGCGCTCATCACGGAGCGCGAGAAGGATGCTCACACAAATTCAGAGCTCCAGGTGAGCCTCTCTAAGAGGGGCGACGAGTTGAAGGCCGCCAAGGAATCCATCGAGGACTTGGAGTTGAAGGTCACCACTCTGAAGGATTCACTCGACGCTGCCCGGGCTCAGGAGAACAAGCTGAAGGAGGAGCTCCGCAAGGAGCGGACCTTGGTGGACAGCGTTAACAAAGCATCCGAGCTCTTCCGCCAGACCATTGAGGTATGGACCGAAGACTTGGTATCTTCTGCGTCCAACATTGACCAGGAGCTGCTGGCGCTGAAGGTTGAACATCTCATCTACTCGCCGGATCCGGATCTCCCGCACAGCGCCAAGCTCAGCCTCTTCTTCAGAGGGATCGCGCCGGCCCTTGCAGGTCTCCGGAACCGAATCCCCGCGCAGCTGGCCGAGGAGTCGCGCCTGCTCTGCGCGGGAACTCTGGAGCGGGTGCTGACGAAGATCGTGTACCGCAACCCGGGGATCAATCTCACCAACGTTCTTCGTAGCTTGCCGGCTGATGCGGACACGGAGGCCCTGAAGGAGCAGGTCGCCCACATCATCGCCAAGGTGGCTAAGCTCGGCAGGAAGGAGGGCGACCGCGTAGATTAGGGCTCCATTATCTTTATCTTTTTACTGCTGCACATTATGTCATGAACTTATTAGTCCATCGCGACAAGTTATCCTTTGTAAGATATTTATCTTATTTTGATCAATCAGTGCAATGTTATCTTCCTTGTCTTAATCCTTGACTTTGTATGTTTTTCACCCTACGCTCCCGGGGAGCTTGCCGGCAAGGGGCCTTTGCCGCGAGCGCTGAGTGCTGGACTCTGAGCAGCCTGCTGGCCAAGGTCTTCACCGGCAAGCAACCTTGCCGCAGCTAGTCGCAACGCACTTAGCTTGCTGAGCGTACTCGGAAACGAAGCAAGGGCGCGACACTTGTCGCAGCTCACTTAAATCGTTGAGCGAACTCGAAAACAAGATAAGGGTGCGGCAAGCTACGGGTAGGTTCCTCCGCGCACAGGTTTTCCATACAAAGTGTGATTGTTCAAGGAAGACAACTAAAATTTGAAATTTGAACTGGTCAAATTCTAACAACTTATCTTTCATATGTTGCTTGCTTATATTGCTTGCTTTCCGGTAAGACTTCTCTTTCTTGAACAGCACTTGGTTCCTCCTCCACCTCCTTCCCCCCCGGCAAACTTGTGCGCGAGGAACGTTCCTTCTGCTTAAGAGGAAAGAAAAGGGAGAGGGAAACAAGTATGTGGCCTTTCGGCGTGCTAATGCTTACCGTATATTTGAGTGTTGCACCAAATGCCAAACAGAACATGCAAATAGCAAAGAAAAGCATGCAAAAGGCAATCGGTGCGAAAAACACGAGAACTTTACTGATGCACGGGGTCTGCGCCCGGCTTTGTACAAAGGGTTACATGCAACAGCGGCAAAGCTTGTACAAAAGGTGGTTGCCGGAGCGGATCACGGCAACCGCGCCTTAGGGGTGAAACTTGCGAAGATGCTCTATGTTCCAGGAGTTGCTCACTGGTAAGCCTTCTTCGGTCTCGAGGCGGATAGCGCCGGGCCTCGTAACTTGTCTCACCCGATAAGGGCCTTCCCACTTCGGCGTCAACTTGTTGGAATTCTTGGCGGACTGAACACGCCGAAGAACAAGGTCGCCTTCCTCGAGACTCCTGGCCTTGACCTTGCGGCTATGATAGCGGCGCAAGGCTTGCTGGTATCGAGCAGCTCGTACAGCAGCCTGGAGACGTCCCTCCTCGAGGAGCAATGCGTCATCTTGCCGCAGTTGCTCTTGCTCGAGCTCATCATAAGCGAGCACTCGAGGAGATCCATATGCGAGTTCCGTGGGGAGAACTGCCTCTGCTCCATAGACTAGAGCAAAGGGTGTCTGTCCGGTGGCTCGACTTGGTGTCGTTCTGATTGACCAAAGAGCCGCCGGTAGCTCCTCTATCCAATTCCTTCCGCACTTGCGCAGCCTGTCAAAGGTCCTTGTCTTGAGTCCGCGCAGCACTTCAGCATTTGCCCTCTCCGCTTGACCGTTGCTCCTCGGGTGAGCAACAGAAGCGAAACAGACCTTGGCGCCAAGGTCTTGGACGTACTGCATGAAGGTGCGACTAGTGAATTGTGTACCGTTGTTGGTGATGATCCTGTTAGGGATCCCGAAACGGCAAACAATCGACCTGAAGAACCTGACTGCTGACTGTGCTGTCACCTTTCTCACTGGCTCCACTTCTGGCCACTTTGTGAACTTGTCGATTGCAACGTACAAGTACTCAAAGCCCCCGACGGCACGAGGGAAAGGGCCGAGGATATCGAGCCCCCAGACCGAGAAGGGCCAGGACAAAGGGATTGTTTGGAGAGCTTGAGCTGGCTGATGGATCTTCTTTGCATGGAACTGGCACGCTTCACACTTGGTTACTAGTGCAGTTGCATCTTGGAGGGCTTCTTGCCAAAAGAACCCTTGCCGGAAAGCTTTCCCGGCAAGCGCCCTTGCGCCAATGTGGTGGCCGCATATGCCTCCGTGTATTTCCGCCAACAGCTTCTGTCCATCTTCTCTGGAGATGCACTTCAACCTGACACCATTGAGTCTTCTTCTGTACAACTCGTTATCCACGAACTGGTACATACTTGACTGCCTGGTTATCTTCTCTATCTCTTGAGGGTCGTCGGGAAGTTCTCCAGTTTGCAGAAAACGGACTATCTGCTGTGCCCATGCCGGAGCCTGAGGCTCAACGGCAAGGACTAAAGGCTCGAGGGCCGCTGCGGGAACCTCAGCTTCTACGGCGAGGACCTCTGGTTCTGCCGGAGCTGATGGTCCCCCGGCAAACTCGCCGGGGCGAGGCTTGCCGGGAACGCTTGCTTCAACTGTAAAAGCCCGAGGACTTGCAGGAGCAAACTGTTCCTCAGCGTTCTGGTTGTTGATCTTGGGGACCTTGGCGGCGGTTTCAGGAAGATCCGCCGGCAAGTAGTCGCCGGAGACCAACTTTCTCTTCTTGGACTGCCCAATTGATGGTGTAACGGATGGTTGAGTCAGCTTGAGCAAGAAGGTCCCTGGTTCCACAGGTAACTTCATCGAAGCGCACTTTGAAAGGCTGTCTGCAATTTCATTTTGAGCTCTCGGGACGTGCTCCATCTGCAGACCTTCAAAGTGCTCCTCAAGCTTCCTCACTTCATCGACATAAGCTTCCATCAAAGGGCTCTGATAGCTCTTGTTGACTTGCCGGACCACCAACTGAGAATCTCCCCGCACAATCAGCTTCCTGATCCCAAGTTCGGCCGCAATCCTGAGGCCGGCAAGCAAGCCTTCATATTCTGCGGTGTTGTTTGTCGCTTGCTCCCTGGGAAAGTGCATCTGGATAACATATTTGAGGTGCTCTCCGGTGGGCGCGATGAGTACCACGCCAGCACCGGCGCCTTGCAGCGAGAAGGCACCGTCAAAATACATTACCCATTCACTTGTCGCTTCTTGTACGGGTGTGCTTGTTTCTTGAACTTCTTCATCGGGCGTTGGAGTCCACTCAGCTATGAATTCTGCCAAGGCTCGGCTCTGTATAGTTGAAGTACTTTCAAACTTGAGTCCAAAGCTCGACAGCTCCAGTGCCCACTCAACGATCCTGCCTGTTGCTTCTGGGTTGTGCAATATCCTCTTCAGCGGAAAGCGAGTGACCACCGTTATCTCATGGGCTTGGAAGTAATGGCGCAGCTTTCTCGAGGCCATGAGGAGGCCGAAAAGCAATTTTTGCACACCAGAGTATCTTGATCTAGCCCCCTGGAGAAGGGAACTTACAAAATACACTGGGCGCTGCACCATCTTCTTCCGCGCCTCTCCTTGCTCCTGCGCAGAGTCATCCTTGTCGGGGCCAGAGCTTGCCGGGGCAACCCCCTGCTTGTCGCTGGATTCGCTTGCCGGTGGTGCTGACTCCTCGTCGGACTCCCTCTCCGCTACTAACGCAGCACTAACCACCTGGTTGGTTGCCGCTAAGTATAGCAACAACTTTTCCTGTGGTCTAGGTGCGACAAGTATTGGAGTGGAGGATAGGTACCGTTTCAAATCCTGCAGCGCCGCCTCCGCTTCGGGAGTCCACTTCATGGGACCTGCCTTTTTCAAGATTTTGAAGAAAGGTAGGGCGCGTTCTGCAGACTTTGAAATGAACCTACTGAGGGCAGCCACACAACCTGCAAGCCTCCTGACATCCTTGACGCGCTTTGGGGCCTCTATCTGCTCAATGGCTTTAATCTTGTCGGGGTTGGCTTCAATCCCCCTCTGTGATACCAAGAACCCGAGAAGCTTGCCGGAGGGGACTCCAAAGACGCACTTCTCGGGGTTCAACTTGAGCTGTATCCTGCGTAGGTTCTGAAACGTCTCTTCCAAATCTTGGATCAGGGTTTCCTTGCTCTTGCTCTTCACCACGATATCATCCATGTAAGCCTCTACATTTCTGTGGATCTGTGGCTCAAAAGCAGTGTATACTACCCTTGCAAAGGTTGAGCCTGCATTCTTCAACCCAAATGGCATGCGTATGAAGCAATAAGTGCCACATGGGGTGATAAATGCAGTCTTCTCTTCATCTTCCTTGGCCATGAAAATCTGATGATAGCCTGAGTATGCATCAAGAAAACAGAGTAGCTCACATCCGGCAGTGGAGTCAACGATCTGGTCAATGCGCGGCAAAGGGAATGGATCCTTGGGACATGCTTTATTCACGTCGGTGAAGTCTATACACAGTCTCCATTTCCCATTGGCCTTGCGCACGACGACTGGATTCGCCAACCACGTCGGATGGATCACACCTCTAACTAGGCCTGCTGCTTCTAGCTTCTTGATTTCCTCGTTAATGAACTCTTGGCGCTCCACGGCTTGCTTCCTCACTTTCTGCTTGATGGGCCGCGCATGAGGACAGACAGCAAGCTTGTGCTCAATCACCTTCCTGGGAACACCGGGGATGTCAGATGGTTGCCAGGCAAACACATCGACATTCGCCCGCAGGAAGGCAACGAGCGCGCTTTCCTATTTGTTGTCAAGGGTGGCACTGATGGTGAAGGTACCACCAGTGCCGTCCTCCTTGGCGGACACCTTCTTGGTTGCCGGAGGAGCGGCCATTCCTTTCTTACTCTTGCCGGTGGAGCTCGATGGAACGTCCTCGACGGCAGCGCAGCACTCCGAAGAGGTGCGGTTGCCGGAGTGGGTCCCAGAGCACTTGCCGGACTTGGTCTTCGTCTTCTTCCCCCCGGGAGCTTCAGCGGCAAGAGTATCCTTCTCGGCCGCAGCTGCCGCATCCCGGTAGATCTTGTCGGTGCAGATAAGCGCATCCTTCTTGTCGCCGTGAACAGTGATGACGCTTATCGGCCCCGGCATCTTGAGCACGTTGTAGGCATAATGGGAAGCTGCCATGAACTTGGCGAGGGCAGGACGGCCGAGTATTCCATTATAGGGTAATGGAATATCGGCGACGTCGAAAGTGATGCGCTCAGTCCTGAAGTTGAGCTCCCCGCCAAAGGTCACCGGCAGAGTGATCTTTCCCTTTGGCTTGCTCCTTCCCGGGTTGATTCCTTGGAATGAACCGGTCTCTTCGAGCTCGCCATCTGGAATCTGGAGTTTCTTGATCACAGCAGAGGAGATCAAGTTCAGCCCGGCCCCGCCGTCAACCAACATTTTGGTGACCTTGAGGTTGCGGATGGTGGGAGAAACCAGCATCGGCAAGCACCCGACCGCAGTGGTGCGGTCAGGGTGATCCTCAAGATCAAAAACGATGGGCGTGCTGGACCATTTGAGGAGCCTGCGCGACTCCACGGGCGGCTCCGCCGCATTCACCTCACGCACCCACTGCTTGAGTTGGCGGTGGGAGGTGTGCAGAGAGGCGCCACCGTCGACGCACAGGACCTCCGTGGCCTTCTGGAACTCCTGCTCGATGTTCTCCTCGTCCTCCATGTCTTCATCGTCGTCTTCTTCGTCCTTGTCGCGGCCCCGGGGAGGTCGATCTCCTTGCCGCTGCTTGGCCTTGCCGCGGCGCCCTCCCTGGCCGTTGAACGGCCGCTTCTTGCTTGTCTCCTCCCCGCCACCTTGGGCCTTCTCCTTGTCGCGCCTCTCGTACTCAGCCTTCTGCTGCTCGACGAGGTACTCGACGCGCTTGCAGTTGGAGAGATCGTGACCCTTGGTGCGGTGGATCTTACAGTATTGCTTGTCGGAGCTTCCCGGCTTGTCGGCCGCCGCTACAGGGGCAGGCTCCTTGCCGGAGCCGCCAGCCTGCGCTTGCTTGGCGGGGGCCTCCTTGCCGGACTTCTCGACGGCAAGCACCTCTTTCTTGCCCTTACTTCTGTTATTCCGCCGCCGGCTCTTCTTTGGCGGGGCGGCGTCATCGCTGTCGCTTCCTCCTGCGCCAGCATCCTCCCCGGGGAGTCTCCTCCCCTCTTCCGCGCGTGCGCACTTGTCAGCCAGAGCATAGAGCTCGCTGACATCCCGAATCTTCGTCATCGCCATCTCCTCATGCATGCGGCGGTTACGCACGTTCTGGTGGAACGCGCTGATAACCGCGGCAGGGTGGACATCAAGGATGTTGTGCTGCACACGGCTGAAGCGTTGGATGTACTTGCGCAGGGTCTCGCCTTCCTTCTGGGCCAAGATGTGGAGATCGCTCTCCTGGCCGTGAGGTTTGTGGCCGCCGGTGAAGGCGCCAACAAACTGGTGGCAAAGGTCGGCCCAAGAAGATATAGAACCTTCCGGCAAGTGCATAAGCCACGAACGGACGTTCGGCTTTAGCACGAGCGGGAAGTAGTTCGCCAAGATCTTCTCGTCGCGCCCCCCGGCAGCTTGCACTGCGATGGTGTAGACGCTGAGAAACTCCGAGGGGTGCGTCTTGCCGTCGTACTTCTCCGGTACGTCGGGCTTAAAGTTCTTCATGCTGGGCCACTGGACGCGCCGCAGCTCGCGGGTGAACGCAGGGCAGCCTACCGCGTACGGCAAGTCGCCTGGCTCACCGGGCGCGTGCGCGTCGACAGTGTTTCCAGCTCTCTTGTCTGATTGTCGCCGAGCTTCTCGGCGGCGCTCGATTGTGGTCCGAGCGTCTTCTTCTCGCCGATCGTCGAGGACTTGGCGCTGGTCCCGACGGGCCCGCGGGTCCGACGAGGCTGTGGAGCCGTCGTCGGCGTTGTTCCGGCGGGGCGGCGTCTTCTGCTTCTGCGGCGGGGAGTGCACGCTTGTCGCACCCCCGGCAGTCTTGTCGCCGTCAGCCTTCGTCTTCTCAGCTTGCCGCGGCCATGAGGTCGACGGCTGCTGTGGAGAATCGTTGTTGGCGAAGTCTATCAGGCTTCGGATGGTGGCCCTCCATTCTTCGGCCTTGTCGGCCGCTGGAGGGAAGTCGAGGAGCAGTTGCGCTCTTGCGAGCGCTTCTGCCGGAGTGGAGGGGAACGCGGGCGAGCGATGCGAGGAGCGGGATACGCTCGGACTTCTAACAGCGTTAGAAGGAGCGGGGTCCCGCGCCGGCGCTTTCGCTTTGCTTGTGCCCGGACGGGGGTCCGGGGCGTCCCGCGAGCCTCCGGTTTGGCCTTGTCCCAGCAAGCGGATGCCACCTCCCGTGACATGGCGCTGCTGGGTCATCGTGTGCTGAGAGGGACGCGGTGCGTCCATGGAGACCGAGGTTCGGTCATCCGTCCTGTTCTTGGATCTGGTGGCGCCGTGAGTGTCCTCGCCGGCGACCACCCTTCCGACGGCGTCTCCCCCGCCCACCGTTGGCTCTGGTGGCGGCGGGTGAGACGCAGACGGGCCTCCGACCTCCGAAGCCTTCTTCTTCGGGGCCATGGAGCTGTTGCTGGTGAAGTTGGTGAATTCGGAGAGGTTGATGAAGAATGCGCCCGCGCGAACGCCGGATCAGGTTCGCACAACCTCGACGCCCCCTACCTGGCGCGCCAAAGATGTCGGGGGAAACTGTCCGCCACGAACACCTATGGGACCGGAGCCCCTTGTCTGTGCGGTACGAGGGCGGAGGGAGCACAAAGAGCAGATCGTAGCGAGCACGCGGGCAGTTTTACCCAGGTTCGGGCCGCGGTAGACGCGTAAAACCCTACTCCTGCTTGGTTGTGTATTAAGTTGGAGAGCTCGGGAGCTTGAAGAAGCAGCTACACCGAGCGTGAGAGTGATCTAGGTTCCGAACCCCCTCCACGTCGTGCATGGGCCTCCTTTTATAGTGCAAGGGGTCACCGACAGGTGTCAACGTAGGAGAAAGGGGTAAAAACGTAAAAGAGGTGGTAGTTGTAACAGTGCGGGAACAGTGGAGCTACAGTGCGGAACAGTGGTCTATACCTACTTTGACAGTGGGGGACAAGGGCATTTAATGCCCGTCGCCGTCGACCCAAAAAGTTCCTGCCTTAGCGTCTCCGCCTGCCACGGCGATGGATCCACCACCGTGGAGTGCCACCGTGTCCCCCTAGGCTGCACAGCCATCCGCCACGCGTCCCTGGATAGGCCCCAGGGCGACGCGTGGGCCGATGAGCTGGAGCGCGGGCACACAGCGCAGCCTTCCCGGCAAGCACCTTGCCGGGGCCTTGATCTTGCCGGGCCCGGGAGCTTGCCGCTCCCCGGGCCCTTGCCGGGGCGCATAAAGCGCTGAGGCGTGTCTTCTAATCTTCCTGGCAAGTTCCTCTCGCCAGGGTCTTGTGCTAGTGAGGTAACCTTGAGCCTGGTACGGCCTTCCTGGCAAGCTCCTCTTGCCGGGGTCTCGATCTTATGTCTTGTATACTTTGTTTTTGAATGGTTTAATAAGGAGCAGGAAGGTCTCCGGCGAGCACGCGGTAAACCTTGCCGCGGGAAGCTGCGACTGCCCGTGCACAAGTTGGGGTACTGAGGTACCCCTACCTTAGTACACCGACAACTAGTCTTTTATGCCTTGTTTATTTCAGTCATTCACAATGTGTGATTCATTATGTGCAAGTCGGAACTGTGCCGCTCAACTACATCAATACCAGTTTGAACGGCTATATTTTGTTCCAGTTATTCCTGGTGTAGTTAACACATGCCCTTTATTACAGTTTTACACCTTTATCTAGTGTGATGTTTAAGCATTACCTACGTTCTATTCATTTTCAACAATACCAGTTGAATTGCAATATTTGATGGCTGTTAAGCCTGCTATCGGTAACATTCAAGCTATTATTTGGAGATGATGTTGTTTACCTTTGCTATATTTGTTTGATGTTAAGATTGCTGTACTTATCATGCCTTTCCACTAGTTATGCATGACAACAACGGGAGTGGCCACCATTTTCCGCTGAGGTTAGCTTCATCCCTCGGCTTGTACTCCCCCCGTCGTTCCATAATGTAGTGCATATAGATCCAGGCCTGGACACTAGTTAGCTTCTAATATTGACTTGTTGCTTGTAGGTACATATGCCCTTGGCAAGGATCCACGCATCGACCCTTTTTGCGTATGGGGAAATGAGATATTGATGAACAAGCATCAAGTGAGGAAACTGATACAGGTTATTAGCAAAAATATACGAATGGTGGCAAGCAAATTATTTGTTTATGCTCTATCCAACACAACATCGAGCTATAGGATGGTCACTACAAATTCTGCAGCCTTCTCTTTTTACTGCCCATAATGAGTTGTTAGACAAAAATGTCTGATCTTTTTCGTTCCTAGTGGTTCCCGAAGCAGTTCACTCAAGATTACCTCGCAAAGTACATGATTGGTGGACACATAATGAAGGTTAAAGTATTTCATCCAGACTACAATGAGCATCGAGAAGTCCTAATGAAGACAGTGAAGGATGGACGGGCAGCCATCACAAGGGGTTGGCCTAGAGTCGTGCGCTCCTTACGCAAGGAGGAGGGCTCAATATGGGCATTCTGCTTCACCTTATCCAACAACCAGAATGACTTTCGTCTCTCTCTTTACAGTCTTTATTACAACTGTGGTTCGTCATTCCATACTTTGTGCTTATGTAGTTGTAATGCCCAGTATGAGATTATACCTCCTACGTGTCGAGGCACGACTTAAAGGTATAAGCTCATACTAGAATGATCTCAAGTATGGTATCTTTGCACGACTCATGTAAAGAGGGATGAAATTGCAAAAGAGTAGTTGGCTTACACTCGCCACGTCACACAATACATTACATAAGCAATCATCATCCAAATGACATCACAGTCCGACTACGGACGAAGATCCAAATGAAAGATACCAAATAAATAAAGCCACAAGGTCCGATCGGCCCTAGTAGAAGCCACTACTGATCCTCTGGCTAAGACACGTAGTATCGCCCACGTTCTTCGTCAAACTCCCAGTAAAACTCTGTCCCATCTCCTGTGTAGTTCACCATAGTACACGCATCTGGTGTTGTGTAGAATCTGTGAGCCACGGAGGACTCAGCAATCCCGTTCCCTGGTAGCAAAACTATCTAAGCCTTGGGTGTGGAACAAGGCTGAAGAACGAAGGTTGCTGCTGCACTAGCACTAGCTTACATTATTAGAGCGAGAGGAGAAGTGCCACGAGCGTCAAAGTGATCACGAAGTGATCCTATCTAAGCACGTCATTCATAACCCCACCGTGTTCACTTCCCGAACCCCTTCGGAAAATGACCGTCACGGTTACTCACGCTGGTAGTGTATTCTGAACATGGTGTCAAGTTTTTTACAACCAGATATTAACAAATTCCCATCTGCCACATAACCGCGAGCACAACTTTCGAAAGATCAAACCTTGCAGGGGTGTCCCAACTTAACCCATCACAAGCTCACGATTTGCGGAGTCGCAACTCCAAGGTGGGAAGACCCGAGTATTCTCGGAATCCTGTGCTCAAGATATTCCGACTGAGGTAAAACTACTCCAGCAAGACCTCCCGGCGTGCCGACACCCTGACAGTAGCCGCGCGTATCTAGTCTCAAGCCATGACTGGATGGGCGATTCTACAGGTTTTTACCAGCCCTTGAGTTTCCTCGAGGTGGCCCCGCAGACTCCCCAGTTTGGACCAACACTCATGTGGAGCACTGGCCCGGGTTGTTGATTAAGAAAAGGGTTTATAACTCCCTATGCAAGTTTTAGTTGTTAGGCAAATGTAGAACCAATGTTGGGCCTTGCTGGAAAAGCTTTAGCGCTAAGTGGGTTATCAAGGGGGGCCCATAAACCCCAACCGTGTTAGGGACACATAATTAAGGAACATAACACCGGCTTAAACGGTTCCTAGGGTGGCATGAGTGGAAAAAAACACCAAGCAAGAGGCTTAGCCTTCCACCCATTGCCAAGTATATAGATGATTTATTTTAAGAGTTTATATAGTGTGATATCCCAACAATAACTTCAACATGAAGCAAGAATCTTCAAATCTTCTCCTGCAACTAGCAATGCTATAAGAGGGGCTGAGCGAAGCTTACGTAGCCAAACAAAGGTTTGCTAGGTTGGGTGGTTAGAGAGATTCATGGCTACAATAGGAGGCTGACAAACAAACATTGGCATCGAGGCAATAAGCTAAAGAGCGAGACATCTAGCAATAGGCAAAGATAGTACTGATATCTGGGTCAGGTCATCTTGCCTGTCGAGTCATCGATGGGATCGTAATACGGCTCCTCATACTCAACCTCGGTAGGAACCTCATTCTCGGTCTAGGCTCCCGGCTCTACTCAACACAAGAACACAAAATGGCACAATATCAAACAAGGTGCAATGCACAACCAACATGATGCAAGTATGATGCATTTCATGGCCAGGGATGAAGCATACAAGAACAACACAAAACAACAAGTTTAAACGAGGCCGGAATCAACATATAGCAAATCCGGTAAGTCCTCATATGCATATTTTGAAATTGGTCGAGAACTGAATAAACCTTAAGTTAAATTTGTTAAACAGCAAGTTAACATGCACCATGATGATCTACAATAAATTCTAGCCAAGTTTCATATAAAGTTTGTTTAATTTGGAGCTACTGTCTAAAAGATATGAGCAAAACAAGACAAGCAAGGCAACGGTGCAAGATGCATCCAAACATTAAGCAAACACACTCCAAACATGTAAACAACATGATATTATGATTCTACATGCAAAATCACACAAGTTTCATGTAGGGCACGCTCAAAACGGAGCAACGGTTCAACACATACACACGAAACAAGATACAATGCAAAGCTGAAGTTAACAGCCACATAACAACTTTGGAGCAAGAGATATATACGCTACAGCACCCAAACATGGTGACAAGAAGCATGGATGTGAAGTAGACATTTTACTTAACAAGTATGAACTTAGAACACACCCAAAAACCTAGTGGAACACAATGAACCAAGCATGGCAAGTTGCAATAAAATTATCCAGGCTTAGCCAAAATCTGGGAAGGCAAAAACACCATCACGATGCTGCCTTCGGACGCACAAAACGACATGCATATCAACTCCACTAAGTATATAAAGATCATGGACATGTAGTAGACATATCCTACATCAAACAACTCCATTGGAGCAACTCCATAGGAGGCATAGATCAATAGCAACAAGCTACACCAAATTGATCATGCTGATAAAAACCTGACAGGTATAATTTATAGCAACTTGGGAGCAAGAAAAAAATAAGCTATAGCAATCCATATGTGCAACAAGGAATGATAATTGGCCACTCCAAAACAAGCATGGAATTGAGTGGGGCATCAAGCAAACATAGCATCAGGTTAAAACATATTCCAAACATAGCAGTTTTTTCACTAAGTATAAAACAATAACATTGGCATGGCATGTTTACAAGCTTGTTTAAGTCACTTCAAGGCATATCATGGAAATTGGTTACACCACAGCAAAGACCATATGATGGTGCTTCTAAAACATATTGACATGTGACATGGGGACAAACACATCAATAGCAAAGAGTATGTCAAAACAACATCTCATAACAAGTTTCAACACTTAACAACCATATGCACTTTTGCAACAGAGATTAACACGGCAATATGACACCTAACATGAATGCTACAACAACCATCATGTAGAGCACTTCACAATGAACATTTTGACATATCATATGCTCCATTTGGATAAACATGCACCAAGTTATCATATCTCAAACATGGCATCAAATTAACAAGTAACAGCAGTTTATAACAAGTAGCACTCTTGTCACGATGATTAGGTCATCAAGATGATCTCAAACAAGCATGCCACAATGGAACAAAATGTAGAGCACATCACTACGATCATTTTGACATATCATATGCACAATTTGGACAAGCACACTAAAAGTTACAGCCACTCATACATGCAACAAAATAACAAAATCCTGGGACTTAGTGAAAATACACCCTCTGAAAAAGGGGACGAGGAGATCCCGGGACAGAGGCGTGGCATTTGGATGGACGGCCCGGTGGATCTGATCCACCCTCCAGGTGGATTGAGATCCGAAGCGGATCCGGGTCGGGGCGGTTCTGGCGGGTCGGGCGCCCGGTGCGACCGGCGGCGGCGACGGCGGCGGGCCGGCCGACGGGAGGCGGCGTAGGAGCGCGAGGGCGCGCCGGCGAGGGGCGGTGGAGGTGCAGCGGCGCAGGTCGGAGGGCGCGGCGGCGCGGCGGAAGATGGCCGGCGAGGAGCTCCGCGGCGGCCCGCGGCGAGACCCCGCGACGGCGGCGTCCAAGGTGCGGCGGCGGCGCCTCCGGAGGCGGCGGGGAGAAGGGCGCGGGAGGCGCGGGGCTCGGCCCGAGAGGCCGGCGGCGGAGGACCGGATGCGGGCCGCGGCGGGCCCTGGCAGCGCGGGCGGGGAGAGGCCCCGACGGCGACACGTGGCGTAGCGGGGTTGGCTGGGCGCGCGGCGGCAGACGTGTCCGGCTGCAGTCGGACGCGTCCGGCGGCGCGAGGAGGGAGGAGCTAGGGTTTTTACCCGAAAAATGGAGGGGGAGGACGTTTTTATAGGCATAGGGAGCTAGGAGACTCCAAATGGGGTGCGGTTTTCGGCCACACGTTCTTGATCCGACGACCGAGATGATGGGAGTGGTTGTGCTGGGTTAGTGGGCTGTTGTGGAGGGGGTCTTGGGCCAAAAGGAAGGGGTGTTTTTAGCCCACTAGGTTAACCGTTGGAGTACCAAACGAACTCCAAATGCGATGAAACTTGACAGGCGGCCTACACGTACCAAAACAACAACGCACGACAAGTCTCACCTCATTCCGGGAACGTTACACGACCACACACGGAAGAAGTACTCGGGGGTGCCACGGACACATGTGTGAGTGTCGGAACTCGAAACCGACAACGGGAAGAGACGAGTGGTACCGGGTGCAAGTGACAACACGAATGCAATGCAATGCACAAGATAACATGACAAGGATGAAATGCACACACGCACACGACAAAACGACGAAACTCGAATTGAAAGAAGAGCCCAGAATGGAATTGATGAAGTCAAAGTTTCATATATTGCCATAATTGGAAAGTGTTACATCTGGGGCATTACAGTAGTTCTTCGGTATATGTACCTGTGCCTTGAATTATGGATTCATTGTTGAACCTATATTTGTAATAAACATGGTTGGATATGAAATAAGTGATTGCCTACTTTCAAATTCATAACATGTGATTTTCAAATTAGGTATTAATTGGATTAATTATGGATTAAATAGGGATAACACTGCACACGGTTTGCGAAAGCGAAAGGTCTGCGATATACGTGGAGATCAGAAATGTTTCTAGGATCCACTACGTGTGCGATCAATCTCCACTGCACACACGACTTTGTCTTGAAAACTATTTGCGTTAGGCCACCTTGCGCAAACATTTATCACATAAAAAATGTGTGTGATGGACAGCCTTTGCCGCACAGTTTCTTTCTACACACCGTGTGTGATGCATTCAATAACGCAAACGATAAAAATATTAATATTATGTGCAATGGCATTGCTATCACAAACGATTTAACGGGAAAAATTGTGTGTGGTGTACCTGTGAACGAAAACGTTTTCCTTGGAGCGACTGTGTGGGATGTATATACGAACAAAAACGTTTAGCGGGGACTGACTGTGTGGGATGTACTTGCGACTGGAAACAATTTCGCCGTATAATTGTATTTTTAGCGGTATTGTACGTATTTGAGTGCTCGCCGGTCGCACACGACCTCATTTTGGCGAACGTGTGTGCCAGGAGGGCATATCCCCGACGGTTTATGGGTCATGTGGGAAGGACCCCCTATCGCCCACACTCACTTGGCGACGGTTCCATATGTCGTTCTGGAAAGGGGTTAAAAACCGTTTGTTTAGGACCGACGCGCACCAGTGGTTGGTTAACATGTTAAGAGGTGCAACACAATTAAACTGCACTATCTAAGCAATTTAAATGGGACCGGAAACAACAAACACCAATTCCGGAAAATCCCCAAGTGCATATTTTGAATTTGGTACTGTTCTGCCTCAACACATATTTTGAAGTTATTAAACAACAAAAGTAAATGTACCATGTTAATATATACATTTTTCTAGCCCATTTACATATAAAGTTTATTAAATTTGGAGCTACATTTATTTAGTTATTAATTAAACCATTTTAACATGATATTTAAACAAATTAATTCAAACATCAAGTTAAACATTTTTATACACGGCTAAAAGTTGCCAATTATTAATCTACACAAAATTCTAAGCAATTTACATGTTTAAAACATTTTCATCTGATGCATGGTTGTGGAGTTATTAAATGCATGAAGTACAAGGGTTTTTCTGTAAAACAACATTCTATGGATAATTAGACGAATTCCCTGGAACAGGAAAAACACCAATACTGGGCCGAATTGGCTTGGTGCTGCGCTTCTCACCACTAGGTTGTTCAGTGCAGAGGCCCCCACAGAGGAGGTAGGCCAAGGCGAAGTGATAGAGGCGGGGGGTCTTGGCGCGGGTGAGCTAGGCCTGGCGCTCGTCCACGCTAGCCCCAGACCGGGTCAACGAGGGGGAACGAGCGGGCACGGCTCACTGGAAGCAGAGGACGCAGTGGTGCTGTACTTGGTGTTAGAAGGGAGAGAGGAGTTTGGTGGAATAGTTGTTGTATTGCTTGAGCCTCATGGGCATATATATAGGAGTACAATGATCTACTTGGAGTACAAGACAAGCCAGAACAAATCCTAGTCTATCTCTTCTTTCCCAATAAATATTATACTGAACATCCCCCCGCAGTCACAATGGTAGCGACGCAGACGGTGAGACTGGAGAAGAATCCGAAGGCAAACCGATGGACACCCCCCACACTCAGAACGGTCGACGCATCGCGGAGTTGTGGCTGGAGTGGAAACCTACGAGGTTGCTCAAGCAGGCGGTAGCCCTTTATGCCGTTTGTCGATGTAGCCGAGAACGTATGTGGTGGAGCCGTGGTCGAGGTAGCCGTGCAAAGAATGCCGTGGTCGATGTCGAGTCGGGGTAGCCGGTGTCGAGGAAGTCGCCGTGGAGCCGCGGGCGCAAGGGGGCACCGAGTTAGCATGGGCGTTGTGGTGTCGAAGTAGTGGTGCGCCGGGAAGAAGCTGTTGTTGACGACGCGTCGCGACGGGTTTGCGAAGCCCGGGACACATCGTAGACGAAGGCACACACCAGTGTTGCCAGCACCTGGCATGCGTAGACGGACGAAGAAGTTGACGAAGCACCGACCAGGCTTGCCAGGCCCGAGGACACGTCGTGGAGGAAGGCACGCATTGGTATACGGATGAGACTGGCGACGGCGGACGGAACGGGACATCAAGCGCCGGCACCCGGGCTGCCAAAGCAGCGCCGGCGCCCAGGCAGCGAGGCCCGAGCGACCAACGGAGCAACGGCGCCCGAGTTGAGGCAGACGACGAGCCTGATGCAGCCGAGGACGAGGCCGGCGAGGTAGACCGCCGGGCCGCCGTGCAGACGCGGCGGAGGCGGGTGAAGTGGATCGATGGGCGGGCCGGCGCACGAGCGATGGCTATGATTGGCCGTCGCATGGTGCGAGGCCGCAGGGTCGGGGCGATGCAGGTGTTCCCGTCGGAGCAGGGCGGTGACGGCCGGCGCAGGGCGACAGGCGGACCGACGCGCGGACGGCGGCTGGCCCAGACGGGCCGCCTCGGCGCACGTGGCCGCGGGTCGGAGGAGAGGCCGGCTGGTCGCACCGGTGTCGGAGTAGAGGTGCATGGGGTCGACGGCGGCGGCGGGCGACGCAAACCGATCTAGATTAGATTGGAAAACCAAAAAGAAAAATCCCGATCAAAACGACCGGCGAGAGAGCGAAAAAACCCGGAGCAAGGGCTCGAGAAAAAGACTCTCTAGGGCAGCCGGTCAACACGGCCGGCGGATGAACCCTAGGTACGGACGGCGCGGCCCCCGGCGGCGGTCATGGAGGCCGACCGCCCCGGGGGCGGCGCGCGGGTGCGGAAGCGGTGGCGGCTAGGGTTTAGGATCGACTTGCGATAGATACCATGTTAGAAGGGAGAGAGGGGTTTGGTGGAATAGTTGTTGTATTGCTTGAGCCTCATGGGAATATATATAGGAGTACAATGATCTACTTGGAGTACAAGACAAGCCAGAACAAATCCTAGTCTATCTCTTCTTTCCTAATAAAGATTATACTCAACACTTGGCGTGACGGCGACGCTGGAAGCAGATGCGAAGGTCGGCGGTAGGGGAGGCACGGATCTGAGCGACGGAGCTCGAGTTCGTCCGGATCCGGCCGGTCTTGGTAGCGGACGGTGCTAGGACGACAAGGACGGTGGGGAAGCAGTCTTGGTGCAGGCAGAAGGATGTCGAGCACGGGTCACCTGGACACAGAGAAGCGTGGGTCGAGGCCATGGTCTCCTATTGATCCAGGAAGGAGCAGGGCATGGCCATCTCGTCTCTGCTCGAATGAGGGGGGGTCAACGGGGCATGCGGGGGCGCGGACCCGAAGTAGCCCGGGGCCAAGGACGATGAGCTTGAACGTCAGCGCCGTGGAGGATGCAACGACTTCGGCTTGGAGCTCCAATGGGCAGGCGAGGCAGAGGGTTGTAGGGACTCCGACGAGGGACGGAACTTGACGGATCCATAGCTGCTGGGTCCATTCCCGGCGGTGGCACTGTTTGACTTGCGCTCGGGAGGCCATGGCGGTCTCCTGCTAGGGCATGTACAGGGGGAGAGAGATATGAGAAAGAGCATCAGGGAAGGGAAGATGCGCGGGAGGAAGGAGAGGGACGACCTGAGTGCTGGTCCTGGTCACCGGTGGCTGGGTTCTCTTGGTGGTTCCGATCAAAGGAGCTCTGGCTGAAGCGCTGGTTGGATGGCTACGCAGATCGAGGGAGGGGTTCGGCTGCGATCTAGTTGGATGGAGATGGATCGGGAGGGATGATGCCCGAGGAAGAAAGGTAGGTGGGTGGCGGCGGACACGGATGGATGGGACATTGATCCTAAAATTTAGGGTTAGGGGTCTATATATAGTAAGTGGGCTAGGCTTAGGTTTATTTGGACCCTTCGATCGTAATCGGATGGTACGAGAAAATAGGCTAGAGAGTCCAATAAACAAAAAGAAGATATTTTAGGGATGTTTGTGGATGATAAGGACCCATCGGTAACGACAGCTCGTATCAGGTTCGCGGCAGTTTCAGACGCGCATGCGAGGGGGTCTGAGAGAGGTCAACGAAGACAAGGGGTCTGACAAAAGGTCAACAGAGACAAAGAGAGAACCAACAACTACGAACTAATGCAGGCTTTATGAAAACATGCGGATGCGATGCACATGATGCCATGCTGAAATGCAACAAGGAAAAATAAAACACACGACAACAACAGAATAACTGGAATGCTTCAGCAGCGTTGGTCTTGGGGCGTACAATATCTTTTAATCCTTGGGGACATGTCTATATCCAAATGAAGTACTAAGTACTTACCCTTTACATGTCACCCAGTCTTGGTACTCTTGTGGTTCCCTGAAATTCCTTTGCATTAGAGTGTTATTGTGTTATCTAACCTTGTTTTCTCAAGTGCAATCCTTCAAAATCCAATTCAAGACCACAAGGTAAGTATATGCATCACAATCATTAACATGATGATCCCTTGTTGTTGTACATACTATTTGCAAGAAGGATTCATGAACATGAAGGTACACAATTCTTCATCTAATTCATTCGCTCTGATGCATATAGTCAAGATACATGTAACTCATTGCTTGGTCTATCATGCTTATGCACTCACATGATCTTATATTCAATCCTTGCATGAATTCATACATGTAGGGGAGCCTATGCAAGTTACATGTCTTTCCAAAGCTTTACTTATTACTCTTCATATCTTTTACCTAGAGCTTTGATGTATGTTGTCATCAATTACCAAAAAGGGGGAGATTGAAAGCACACGTTCTCCCTGGGTGATTTCGGTAATTAATGACAACATACCCCCTGTTGGACTAATATCTTTATATAGAGTATTTCAAATAATTTCAACTTTGGAGTGGCAAGGACAAGAGGACGTGGAACCCTTTCAAGCTGTCAAGGAAAAGAGGATGTGGAACCCCTTCAAGATGCTGAGGAAAAAGATTGGTAAAAGCTCAAGACTCTACATTTTCACTTTAGTGATCCAAGAACACATTCAGTCCATAGGAAAGCCAATACTATTAAAAGGGGATGAGGTGTTGCTTAATGATCTGGTTGCTCAAGTGCTTAGTGATATTGCTCCAAAACCCTCAGCCACTTTCTCAAATTCCACATATGTCCAAAACCTAAAGTCAAACTCGGAGTTCTTTTGACATAGCCACTACCACAAACCCTAGACAATTCGGTCACACTGATATGGATCTCGGTCTCACCGAGATGGCCTTGCAAACTCTCTGTTATCCTGTTTCGGTCTCACCAAAATGTGTAATCGGTCCCACCGAGTTTGCTTGACCAACTCCCTGTTTGATCCTTTGCTGAAATCGGTCCCACTGAGTTCATGCGACCGGTCTCACCGAGAAGAGGTTTTGCCCTAGCCCTAGCACATCGGTCCCACCGAGTTGATCATGTTGGTCCCATCGAGATTCCTGACATTCACATTTCGAAATGTTTCGGTCTGACTGAGTTCACCTATTCGGTCTGACCGAGTTAGGTCAAATGTGTGTAACCGTTGGATTCTGTTTCGAGGCTATATATACCCCTCCACCCTCATCTCCATTTGAGAGAGAGCCATCAGAACATGCCTACACTTCCACTACTCATTTTCTGAGAGAGAACCACCTGCTCGTGTGTTGATACCAAGATATACCAATCCTACCACAAGAATCTTGATCTCTAGCCTTCCCCAAGTCGCTTTCCACTCAAATCATCTTTCCGCCACATCCAAATCTGTGAGAGAAAGTTGACTGTTGGGGAGACTATCACCTGAAGCACAAGAGCAAGGAGTTCATCATCAACACACCGTTTATTACCTTTTGGAGAGTGGTGTCTCCTAGATTGGTTAGGTGTCACTTGGGAGCCTCCGACAAGATTGTGGAGTTTAACCAAGGAGTTTGTAAGGGCAAGGAGATCGCCTACTTCGTGAAGATCTACCCAAGTGAGGCAAGTCCTTCATGGGCGATGGCCATGGTGGGATAGACAAGGTTGCTTATTCGTGGACCCTTTGTGGGTGGATCCCTCTGTGGACTCGCGCAGCCGTTACCCTTTGTGGGTTGAAGTCTCCATCAATGTGGATGTACGATAGAACCATCTATCGGAACCACGCCAAAAATCTCCATGTCTCCATTACATTTGCACTCTCCAAACCTCTCCCTCTACCTTCATATGCAATTCTCTACTTTCCACTGCTACACTCTAAGAATTGCATGTGTAGGTTGGTTAATTTCTTGCAACTAGCATGCTTTACTCTTTCCGCTTCTTAGACACTTGCTATGCTTGCTTGAAATGCATTGTGAATGCTTAATCTTGTGCTAGACCTCCACCTCGAGTTAAAGAATTTAAAAACTATTATCTTTCTTGTTGAGGGTCTAATCACCCCCCTCTAGACACATGTTCTTCGATACTTTCAAACATGTGAAGCATCGTCTATCTTCTTACATGGAATAAAGTGTCCCATCTTAGAAAAGCGGTCCACACAAACAAATATCGATTCTTTTCCATTTTGAGTTCTAGGCATACCAAGCACAAAGTCCATACTAATATCTTCCCATGGGTGATATGAAATACTAATATCTTCCCATGGGTGATATGAAATAGGAAGTGGCATATCTAGACCATGGGATTTACCTTTAGACTTAGCTTGGTGACATGTAGAGCATCAGTTGGTGTAGCGTGAGATGCCGCGAAACATCTTTTCCAAAAGTAGTTCTTGGAGAGCATAGTGAATGTCTTGTCGCATCCAAAGTGTACCATAAGTCCTCTGTCGTGAGTCTCTTGCAAAAGCGACGAAACAAGAGAAGTCTCAAGGATACAAAGCTTGTCAGTCCGCATTAGATAATCATCCTTGATATAATAGTGCTCCCAAGTGTTATGCGGTAAATATTTTGCATAAGGAATGACAAATGAAACATCGTGCACATACAAGTATTTGATATGCTCAAATCCTATAACATTCAATTCAAATTGAGTTACAAGCATGCATTTGCTGGGAAGAGCGTCTGTCACAACATTTTCCTCACCTTTGATGTACTTGATGATATAAGTAAATGACTCAATGAACTCACTCCATTTGGCATGCCGCTTATTCCATTTCGTTTGACCTTTAAGGTATTTAAGCATCTCATGATCCGTATGGATGATGAAAGTATAACTAATCCCCGGGTGGTTTTGGTAATTTATAACAACATATAGATCATTGAACTAGTATCCATTCAAGTTTAATATTTCAGAAAGTTCAGTGAATGGCATGGCATGGACTAGAGATGTGGACCCCTCAAAATGCTAGGGACACATATTGGCAAAAGCTCAAGACTCTTCATTTCTATTTTAGTGATCCAAGATCACATTGTGTCCATAGGAAAGCCAATACTATTAAAAGGGGATGAGGTGTTGCTTAATGGCTTGCTTGCTCAAATGCTTAGTGATATTGCTCCAAAACCCTCAACCACTTTCTCATCCAAATATCTCAAAAACCTAAACTCCAACTCAGCCCCATCGATATCTCATACCTGGTGCCACCGAGTTCATACGACATAGCCGCTGCCAGAAACCCTAACAGTTCAATCACACCGATACGGATCTTGGTCTCACTGATATGGCCTTGCTAATTCTCTGTTGCGTGTTGCAATTGTTTCGGTCTCACCGAAATAGCAATCGGTCTCACTGTGTTGGCTTGACTTTTTCTCTATTGCCTTGTTGCTTCATTTCGGTCTGACCGAGTTAATGTTTGCCATAAACCCTAGCACATCAGCCCCACCATGTTGTTCCAGTCGGTCCCACTGAGATTCCTAACGTTCACATTTTGAACCGAATCGGTCTCACCGAGTTCTTCTATTCGGTCTGACCGAGTTGGGTGAAATGTGTGTAACGGTTGGATTTTGTGTGGAGGCTATATATACCCCACAACCCCTTCTCCATATGAGGGAGAGCCATCAGAACGTGCCTACACTTACACTACTCATTTTCTGAGAGACAACCACCTACTCATGTGTCGAGATCAAGATATACCAATCCTACCACAAGAATCTTGATTTCTAGCCTTCCCCAAGTTGCTTTCCACTCAAATCATCTTTCCACCATATCCAAATCTTTGAGAGAGAGTTGAGTGTTGGGGATACTATCATCTGAAGCACAAGATGAAGGAGTTCATCATCAACACACCATCTATTACCTTTTGGAGAGTGGTGTTTCCTAGATTGGTTAGGTGTCGCTTGGGAGCCTCCGACAAGATTATGGAGTTGACCACATAATTTTGTAAGGGAAAGGAGATCACCTACTTCGTGAAGATCTACCCGAGTGAGGCAAGTCCTTCGTGGGTGATGGATATGGTGGGATTGACAAGGTTGCTTCTTCGTGGACACTTCATGGGTGGAGCCCTCCGTAGGCTCATGCACACACGTCTTCAGCCTTACCCTACTCCGCGACCCCAACTTCGACCTGGGCAATGTGATAGGCCCGGTTCCCTGCGAATCCCGCGTCACGTTGGCGGAGGCCAAGCAGGGCCACGTTGTTGCGCTGCTTGGCAAGTTTATCTACAACATCGAGGGTGGTTCCACTGAAATCAAAACGGCTGACGACGATGTTGGCGACGACCCTTCTTCCTGAAACTCTCCTGTTATCCTACGACAGACAACAGGGCCTCGCAAAGGCGTAAAACTTTGTTTTTAAATTTTGGGCATGCCCGATGCATGTGATAGCTGTTTGACTTCCTTTGCTTCCTTCCCGCACTTGATTTCCCGCTTTGCTTTCCTCTTTGCTCTGCGTCTGCAGGGTCCAACCCCACGCATACCTCGACCGCCATTGGAATGTCAGGCCGCGATTCCTAGACAGAGCCAAGGGGCGAGGGGCTATAGAACTAGTAAGGCTCTTGAGTCGCGATGCTCAGGTGTCCCTCTTGACGCGCAAACGGCTCGCGCGAAAGAAATATAGGCGACAATGAGGTTAACCCTTCATACATTTTCCTCGCCAGCCTATGCCTAGGGGGCACACGAGGAAACACACACCAAGGAGCTTCATGGGGTGGCGTGCACGGGGTTGACCCAAGCGCATGCACCATATGTCCAGCCCCCGCTTGCGTGAGCCCGAGGGGAAAGCTACGAGTGACATTGCCATAGGGCCAAGCGTCCATCCTGAGGCTAGTGCTACCCATCAGGAGCTCTTAGTTTTTTATCCACTAGCGCAGAGTATCACTACAAAAAGCCACTTTCGTGATAATACGTGTTTGTCATAGTAGGTCACGTTTTCTGTCATACATGTACATCCATGAAGATTTTATGACAGAATCAAGATAGTCATACTTGTGTTGTCGTAGAGGTGTTCCATGACAATACCAAAATTATCATCACGAAAGTGTCCACTTCCATGATGATAAATGGCGCGTCATGGAAGTGCTTTCATCAACGGTAACCGGCACGTGGCATCTACCGTAACGGGTCGCCGTTAAGCTATTGGGTCCGGTTTTGGATCCGATAACCCGTTAACAGCCCCGACAAATGGGGATTTTTCACGCGTAAAATTCTCATTCGTCGGATGATCCACGTGTCAGCTCTTCATTGGGTCACGTAGGCGCCTATGATATGTCGACACATGCGACGGCCCAACACTAGCCCATTTAGCTTACAAAGGCCAGCCCGTTTGACTTGGTCAAAAGCTAGCGGGCCGGCACATGAAAAGCCTATTAATGGCCTGTTCGCATTTATCCCATTTTACGGCCCGGTAACTCACGACCCATTAGGGTTTTCCCGAAATTGGCCCAACAACGTCATGTGGGCCGTCCAATATAACACCAGCCCATTTCACTTTTGGCCCATGTATGGCCGACGATGTCTTTCGGCCCATATGAGGCCTTTCGTAATTTTGGGCCCTTTAGTGGCCCACGGTGACTCCGGCCCATAAAGAACAGTAAATTTCATTGTACCCATTAACGGTCCATGATTCACATGGGCCATTTCTAGCCCGTGTTAGCTTTCAGCCTACTGACAGCTGATGGAGTCCTGCATTGAGGGGTCCTCACGTGGCCAAATCGTTTATTATGGGCCGGACTAGTGGGCCGTGAAGATTATCAATGAAGACTATCTCCTGTATCCGGATAGGACTCCCATATGTGTAAAATAGCAAGTTTAGAGTCCGCGTGTAATACTTTCCTTCCTCTGCAAGGTGATCATGTACAAACCCTAGATCCCTCCGGTGCATATATAAACCGGAGGGTTTAGTCCATAGAGACAACAATAGAATCATAGGCTAGACTTTTAGTGTTTAGCAATTACGATCTCGAGGAAGATCAACTTTTGTAACCGATATTCATCAAGATCAATCAAGCAGGAAGTAGGGTATTACGTCGATCGAGAGGACCCGAACCTGGGTAAACATCGTGTCCCCAGTCTCCTGTT
The DNA here is from genome assembly GCA_902687465.1 of Secale cereale. Lineage (NCBI taxonomy): Eukaryota > Viridiplantae > Streptophyta > Magnoliopsida > Poales > Poaceae > Secale > Secale cereale. The sequence continues at coordinate 385,889,428 of LR738712.1, forward strand.
ACCATCGATCCTCAGACGCATAGTTCGAGACCTCCTACCCGAGATCTGCCGATTTTGACACCGACATTGGTGCTTTCATTGAGAGTTCCACTCTGTCTTCATCTGGAGGATTAATGGCTCGCTTCGTCATCAACTATGGCGCCACCGCCGAGGGAATCTTTCTTCTCGGCCAGCTTTTCGTGTTTGGTCGCTTCATGCTTCGTGCCAACACTGAAGGCCACCTCGAGCAGGTTGACAGCTATCCCCCTGGTCATCAGATCCGATTTGGAAGCTTAAACTATGTTGCTGATGTCCACGGAGATTTGATCTTCAACAGATTTGCACCCACGGCAGCTGCTCCCTGCTACCATGATGAACATAGCCTAGACCTGTCATCGGAGCCCATCCAGGGGAAAACGCTTGCAATAGCTCTGACCTTAGATTCGGAGCAGATCACTTCATCCGAGGACGGGAAGATAAACCCCGCCACAGAGATCGCAGACTTAGCGACGGTTGAGCCGCACATAGGACCGGCCTAGAGCGGGGCTCCCCGCACCAGAACTCCGGACTCGTCTCCAACTACAAGTTCCGAACTTTCAGGATCTGCGTCTTTCGGGCTCGATCGAGCGGCTGTTGCCGAACTCAGCCCTGCAGATATCCGAAGACATGACCGACACTCGCCTTTGTTCGAAGCGCTGGACTTACTAAAATCTCTCTCCCTAGCGAAGGATTCCTAGCCGAATTATGCCCAATTCGAACTGGGGGCGGAGGACACTGAATTTTACTTCCCACCCAAAACCCACTTGGTAGCCACTGTCGAGGACTTAACAGGTCTATTAGATTATGCTTCCGAAGACATCGACAGGATGGACCACGATGCCCAAGCCGATCTAAGTACAAACCCGCCTGCAACCGGGCGATGGACGGCTACTTCTACATACGATGTATACATGGTGGACACACCCAACGATAGGAGGGCGACGACGATACCAATCTTGAACAGGACAAGGCCGTCGATGAACGTCCCAAACGCCGGTGTCAGAAGCGTCGGTCTGGACCGTGTAAAGGGAAAGAGAGCAAGACTGTCACTGAAGACAATGACGATCCAAAACAAGCCGATGACCCCACGGAGCCAGTGGTAGAGCAGGACGAGCGGGAGGATGGCGAACAAAGTCCAGAGGAACCGCTGGCCAATGACAGCGACATATATGACATCAGTTATCAACCTGTCTCCGAAGAGGATAACTGCCCAGGAGATGACGAATACATCGTCCTAGAAGAACCGCTCGAACAGAAGCGTTTTCAACAACAATTCATTTCCACTGCAAGCAGCCTGAAGAAGCAGCAGCAGTAGCTTAGAGCAAACAAGATATGCTCAACGACAGATGGAACGATGTGCTAGATGATATGTCCATTTTGCATCATGATTTTATATTGATATTTATTGCATTATGGGCTGTTGTTACACATTATGTCACAATACTTAAGCCTTTTCTCTCTTATTTTACAAGGTTTACATGAAGAGGGAGAATGCCGGCAGCTGGAATTCTTGGACGGAAAAGGAGCAAACATTGGAGACCTATTCTGCACAACTCAAAAAGCCATGAAACTCCACGAAAGTCATTTTTGGAAAATATAAAAAATATCTGGTGAAAGAAGTACAGGAGGGGGGCCACCCACCGTCCACGAGGGTGGGGGCGCGCCCTACCCCCCTGGGCGCGCCCCCCTGCATCGTGGGCCACCTGACATCCCCCCGATGCCCATCTTCTTCTATATGAGGTGTTTTGACCTGGAAAAAAATCATAAGGAGGCTTTCGGGACGAAGCGCCCCCATCTCGAGGCGGAACCTTGGCGGAACCAATCTAGGGCTCCAGCGGAGGTGTTCTACCGGGGATACTTCCCTCTGGGAGGCGGAAATCGTCACCGCCGTCATCACCAACAACTCTCCCATCTTGGGGAGGGTTATCTTCATCAACATCTTCACCATCACCATCTCCTCTCAAACCCTAGTTCATCTCCTGTATCCAATCTTTGTATCAAAATCTCAGATTGGTACATGTGGGTTGCCAGTAGTGTTGATTACTCCTTGTAGTTGATGCTAAGTTGGTTTACTTGGTAGAAAATCATATGTTCAGATCCATTATGCATATTAATACCCCTCTAATTATGAACATGAATATGCTTTGTGAGTAGTTATGTTTGTTCCTGAGGACATGGGAGAAGTCTTGCTATAAGTAGTCATGTGAATTTGATATTCGTTCGATATTTTGATGTGATGTATGTTGTCTTTCCTCTAGTGGTGTCATGTGAACGTCGACTACATGACACTTCACCATTGTTTAGGCCTAGAGGAAGGCATTGTGGAGTAATAAGTAGATGATGGGTTGCTAGAGTGACAAAAGCTTAAACCCTAGTTTATGCGTTGCTTCGTAAGGAGCTGATTTGGATCCATATGTTTCATGCTATGGTTAGGTTTACCTTAATACGTCTTTTGTAGTTGCGGATGCTTGCAATAGAGGTTAATCATAAGTGGGATGCTTGTCCAAGTAAGGGCAGAACCCAAGCACCGATCCACCCACATACCAAATTATCAAAGTAACGAACGCGAATCATATGAACATGATGAAAACTAGCTTGACGATAATTCCCATGTGTCCTCGGGAGCGCTTTCCTTCATATAAGAGTTTGTCCAGGATTGTCCTTTTATACGAAAAGGATTGGTCCACATTGCTGCACCTTATTTACTTTTACCTTTTGTTACTTATTACCAATTACCTTATCATAAAACTATCTGTTACCAATAATTTCAGTGCTTGCAGAGAATACCTTACTGACAACTACCTATCATTTCCTTCTGCTCCTCGTTGGGTTCGACACTCTTACTTATCGAAAGGACTATGATAGATCCCCTACACTTGTGGGTCATCAAGACTCTTTTCTGGCGCCGTTGCCGGGGAGTGAAGCGCCTTTTTAAGTGGAATTTGGTAAGGAAAAATTTATATAGTGTGCTAAAATTTACTGTCACTTGTTACTATGGAACTTAATCCTTCGAGGGGCTTGTTCGGGGTATCTTCACCCCGAACAATAGAGAAAAGAGTTGCTCCTCAACCTACTAAACCTACTGAAAATGTTTGCTTCAAAATTCCTTCGGGTATGATAGAGAAACTGCTAGCCAATCCCATTATAGGAGATGGAACCTTGCATCCTGATTTGCACCTAATCCAACTGGATGAAGTTTGTGGATTATTTAAGCTCGCAGGTATGCCCGAGGATGTGATCAAGAAGAGGGTCTTCCCTTTATCTTTGTAGGGAGAGGCATTGACATGGTTTAGGCTATGCGACGATATTGGATCATGGAACTACAACCGATTGAAGTTGGAATTTCATCAGAAGTTCTACCATATGCATCAGGTTCATCATGGTCGTAATTATATATATAATTTTTGGTCTCGCGAAGGAGAAAGTATCGCTCAATCTTGGGGGAGGCTTAAGTCAATGTTATATTCATGCCCCAATCATGAGATCTCAAGAGAAATGATTATCCAAAAAATTTATGCTCGGCTTTCTCTCAATAATCGCTCAATGCTCGATACTTCTTGCACTGATTCTTTTATGATGAAGACTATTGAATTCAAATGTGATTTATTGGAAAGAATTAAATGCAAATCTGAAGATTGGGATCTCGACGAACGTAAGGAGTCAGGTATAACACCTAAATTTGATTGTGTTAAATCTTTTATGGATACCGATGTTTTCTGTGAATTTAGCACTAAATATGGACTTGACTCTGAGATAATAGCTTCTTTCTATGAATCTTTTGCTACTCATGTTGATCTCCCTAAGGAAAAGTGGTTTAAATTTCATCGTCCCATTGAAGTGAAAGTAGTTGAACCTGCTGGAGTTGAAGAAAAGACTATCACTTATAAAGTTGATCATATCATTCCTACTGCTTACATTGAGAAACCACCCTTCCCTGTTAGAATAAAGGATCATGCTAAAGCTTCAACCGTGGTTCGTAAGAGTAATACTAGAACACCTGCACCCTCTGAGAAAATTAAAGTTGAACCTAGTATTGCTATGGTTAAGGATCTCTTGGTCGATGATATTGATGGGCATGTTATTTACCTCTATGATGAAGCTGCTAGAATTGCTAGACCTGATACTAAGACTAAACATAGACCTGTTGTAGGCATGCATGTTATTTCTATTAAAATAGGAGGTCATTGCTATCATGGCTTATGTGACATGGGTGCTAGTGCTAGTGCAATACCTCATTCCCCATATGAAGAAATTATGCACGATATTGCACCACTGAGCTAGGAGGTATTGATGTTACTATTAAGCTTGCCAATAGAGACACTATTTCACCAGTTGGGATTGTTAGAGATGTTGAAGTCTTGTATGGGAAGGTTAAATACCCTGCTGATTTTCTTGTTCTTGGTTCCCCACAAGATCATTTTTGCTCCATTATATTTGGTGGACCCTTCTTGAATACTGTTAATGCTAAGATAGACTGTGAAAAGGACAATGTTACTGTTGGTTTAGGGGATATGTCTCATGACTTTAACTTTGCTAAATTTCATAGACAACCCCATGATAAAGAATTTCCTAGTAAGGATGAAATTATTGGTCTGGCTTCTATTGCTGTGCCTCCTAATGATCCTTTAGAACAATATCTGCTAGACCATGAGAATGATATGTATATGAATGCGAGAAGGGAAATAGATGAAATGTTCTTTAAACAGGGACCTTTATTGAAACACAACTTGCCTGCTGAAATTCTAGGGGATCCTCCTCCACCCAAGGGCGATCCCGTGTTTGAACTCAAACCATTACCTAATAGTCTTAAGTATGCTTATCTTGATGGAAAGAAGATATATCCTGTTATTATTAGTGCTAACCTTTCAGAGCAGGAAGAAGAGAAATTATTGAAAACTCTAAAGAAGCACCGTGCTGCTATTGGATATACTCTTGATGATCTTAAGGGCATTATTCCCACTCTATGCCAACACAAAATAAAATTGGAGAAGGACGCTAAACCGGTTGTTGATCACCAACTACGGTTAGATCCTAAGATGAAAGAAGTGGTAAGGAAGTAAATACTAAAGCTTATAGAGGCAGGTATAATTTATCCAGTTGCTGATAGTCAGTGGGTAAGTCCTGTCCATTGTGTCCCTAAGAAGGGAGGTATTACTGTTGTTCCTAATGATAAAGATGAATTGTTCCCGCAAAGAATTGTTACAGGTTATAGGATGGTAATTGATTTCCGCAAATTAAATAAAGCTACTGAGAAAGATCACTACCCTCTATCTTTTATTGATCAAATGCTAGAAAGGTTATCCAAACATACACATTTTTGCTTTCTAGATGGCTATTCTGGTTTCTCTCAAATACCTGTGTCAAAAGAGGATCAAGAAAATACCACTTTTACTTGTCCCTTCAGTACCTTTGCTTATAGACGTATGCCTTTTGGTTTGTGTAATGCACCTGCTACCTTTCAAAGATGCATGATGGCTATATTATCTGATTTTTATGAAAAGATTGTTGAGGTTTTCATGGATGATTTTTCCGTTTATGGAACTTCTTTTGATGATTGCTTGAGCAACCTTGATTGAGTTATGCAGAGATGCGAAGAAACTAATCTTGTCTTGAATTGGGAAAAGTGCCACTTTATGGTTAATGAAGGTATTGTCTTGGGGCATAAAATTTCCGAATGAGGTATTGAAGTTGATAAAGCTAAGGTTGATGCTATTGAAAAGATGCCGTGTCCCAAGGACATCAATGGTATAAGAAGTTTCCTTGGTCATGCCGGTTTTTATAGGAGGTTCATTAAGGACTTCTCCAAAATCTCTAGGCCTCTGATTAATCTCTTACAAAAATATGTTCCTTTTGTCTTTGATGATGATTGTGTAGAAGCATTTGAAGTACTTAAGAAAGCATTGATCTCTGCACCTATTGTCCAGCCTCCTGACTGGAATTTACCCTTTGAAATTATGTGCGATGCTAGTGATTATGCTGCAGGTGCTGTTTTAGGACAAATAGTGGATAAGAAATTGAATGTTATCCAATATGCTAGTAAAACTCCAGACAGTGCCCAGAGAAATTATGCTACTACTGAGAAAGAATTTTTAGCAGTTGTATTTGCTTGTGATAAGTTTAGACCTTATATCGTTGATTCTAAAGTGATTGTTCACACTGATCATGCTGCTATTAAATATCTTATGGAAAAGAAAGATGCTAAACCTAGACTTATTAGATGGGCTCTCCTTCTACAAGAATTTGATTTGCATATTAGTGATAGAAAGGGAGCTGAGAACATCGTTGTAGACAACTTGTCTAGGTTAGAGAATATCCTTGATGACACACTACCTATTGATGATAGCTTCCCTGATGAACAATTAGCTATCATAAATGCTTCTCGTACTGCTCCATGTTATGCTGATTATGCTAATTACATTGTTGCTAAATTTATACCACCTAGTTTCACATACCAGCAAAAGAAAAAGTTCTTCTATGATTTAAGACATTACTTCTGGGATGACCCACACCTTTATAAAGAAGGAGTAGATGGTATTATTAGACATTGTGTACTTGAGCATGAACATGAACAGATCCTACGCCAATGTCACTCCGAGGTTTACGGAGCACACCATGCTGGAGATAGAACTGCACATAAGGTACTGCAATCTGGTTTTTATTGGCCTACTCTCTTCAAGGATGCCCGTAAGTTTGTCTTATCTTGTGATTAATGTCAAAGGATTGGTAATATTAGTAGACGTCAAGAAATGCCTATGAATTATTCACTTGTTATTGAACCATTTGATGTCTGGGGTTTTGATTATATGGGACCGTTTTCTTCCTCTAATGGGTATACACATATTTTAGGTGCTGTTGATTACATTACTAAGTGGGTAGAAGCTATTCCAACTAGTAGTGCTGATCACAACACCTCTATTAAGATGCTTAGAGAGGTTATTTTTCCGAGGTTTGGAGTCCCTAGATACATAATGACTGATGGTGGTTCACATTTCATTCATGGTGCTTTTCGTAAAATGCTTGCTAAGTATGATGTTAATCATAAAATTGCATCTCCTTACCATCCATAGTCTAGTGGTCAAGTAGAACTAAGTAACAGAGAGCTGGAATTAATTTTGCAAAAGACTGTTAATAGATCTAGAAAGAATTGGTCCAAGAAAATTGATGATGCATTATGGGCCTATAGAACTGCATGCAAAAATCCTATGGGTATGTCTCCATATAAAATGGTCTATGGAAAAGCAAGCCACTTACCTCTTAAACTAGAACATAAGGCATATTGGGCTATTAAAGAGCTCAGTTATGACCAAACTTGCCAGTGAGAAGAGGTTATTTGACATTAGCTTACTTGATGAATGGAGAACCCATGCCTATGAAAATGCCAAATTATTTAAAGAAAAGGATAAAAGATACAAAAGGATACAAAAGCGTGAGTTTAACGTAGGTGATTGTGTCTTGCTATACAACTCTCGTTTAAGATTTTTTGCAAGAAAACTTCTCTCTAAATGGGAAGGTCCGTACATTATTGAGGAGGTCTATCGATCCGGTGCCATAAAAATCAACAACTTCGAAGGCACAAACCCGAAGGTGGTGAACGGTCAAAGAATCAAACATTATATCTCAGGTAATCCTATAAATGTTGAAACCAATGTTATTGAAACCGTAACCTCGGAGGAGTACATAAGGGACACTTTCCATAACAATTCAGACTCCAAAAAGGAAGAGGTATGTGGTACGATAAGTAAACCAACTCCAAAATAGTTCTAATGGCAATTTCTCTCCGTTTTGGAATATTTAGAAAAATAGAAAAATAAGAAGCAGCCCAGAAATGACACGAGGCGTCCACGAGGGTGGAGGGTGCGCCCTACCCCAGGGCGTGCCCCCTACCTCGTGGGCACCTCGTGTGCCTCCCGGACTATGTTTTCTTGCATGATACTTCTTTTTGTCGGTAAAAAATCATTATATAATCTCCCGAAGGTTTTGACCACCGCACCACGCGAATATCCTCTGCTTTTGTTTCGAGCTGTGTATCTGATAGATCTAGATCACCATGACATCTTAATGCACCCCCAAGGACAAGTTCTTCGAGAAGGTCATCAACCCCTACGTCGCGGAGGTGCTGCAACACCCTCAAACCATCGAGGTGCGTGAGGTGGTGCTGCACATCCGCGATGTTGAGGGATGATACGTCTCCAACGTATCTATAATTTTAGATTGTTCCATGCTATTATTTATGATGTATTGGATGCTTAATGGGCTTTATCAATCACTTTTATATCATTTTTGGGACTAACCTACTAACCCAAAGGCCCAGTCCAGATTGCTGTTTTTTTGCCTATTTCAGGGTTTTGCAGAAAAAGAATATCAAACGGAGTCCAAACGGAATGAAACCTTCACGAGAGATATTTTTGGAGAAAATCATGCCACAAGAACTTGAGAACCACGTCAGGGGAGCCTCGAGTGGCCCTCGAGGGTGGGGGGAGTGCCCCCCTTCCCAGGGTGCCCCCCTACCTTGAGGCCCACTCGAGCGTCCCCCTGTGCCCTCCTTCTTCCTATCTAAGTCCATGTACACCAGAAACTCCGCACGCAGAGAGAAAACCCTAATTCCATCGCCATAGCTTCTGTTCCCGTGGAGATCCCATCTTGGAGCCTGTTCCGGAGCTCCACCAGAGGGGGATCCATCACGGAGGCCTTCATCATCATCATCATCGCCCTCACCATGAGTTGTGAGTAGTTTACCACAGACCTTTGGGTCCATAGCTAGTATCTAGATGGCTTCTTCTCTCTCTCTCTCTCCGGATCTCAATACAAAGTTCTCCTCGATCTTCGAGGAGATCTATTCGATGTAATCTCTTTTTGCGGTGTGTTTGTCGAGATCCGATGAATTGTGAGTTTATGATCAAGGTTATCTATGAAAGATATTTGGTTCTTCTCTGAACTTTTTATGTGTGCTCATAATATCCTTGCAAGTCTCTTAGAATTATTGGTTTGGTTTTGCCTACTAGATCTATAGTTCTTCCAATGGGAGAAGTGCTTAGCTTTGGGTTCAATCTTCTGGTGTCCTTTCCCAGTGACAGTAGGGGCAGCAAGGCACATATTGTATAGTTGCCATCGAAGATAAAAAGATGGGATTTATATCATATTGCTTGAGTTTATCCCTCTACATCATGTCATCTTACTTAAGGCGTTACTCTGTTCGTATGAACTCAATACACTAGATGCATGCTGGATAGCGGTCGATGTGTGGAGTAATAGTAGTAGATGCAGGCAGGAGTCAGTTTCTACTTGTCTCGGACGTGATGCCTATATACAATGATCATGCCTAGATAGTGTCATAATTATTCTCTTTTCTATCAATTGCTCGACAGTAATTTGTTTACCCGCTGTAGAATATCACTATCATGAGAGAAGCCACTACAGAAAACTAAGGCCCCGGGTCTATTCTCAACATATCAATCTACATCTACTTTACTTTTACCGCTTTTATTTTCTGTTTTATTAAACCAAAAATACCAAAAATATAAACTATCATCTCTATCAGATCTCACTCTCGTAAGTGACCGTAAAGGGATTGACAACCCCTTATCGCGTTGGCTGCGAAGTTCTTATTTGTTTGTGCAGGTGCGAGGTACTAGCGCGTGGTCTCCTACTAGATTGATACCTTGGTTCTCAAAAACTGAGGGAAATACTTATGCTACTGTGCTGCATCTCCCTTTCCTCTTCGAGGGAATACAACACAAGCTCAAGAGGTAGCAAGAAGAATTTCTGGTGCCGTTGCCGGGGAGGCTTACGCAAAATTCATATACCAATTTTGTGTTGTGAAGTTTTCAAGTTTTGAATATTGCTTTGATGGACTATGGAACAAGGACTAGCAAAGGCCTAAGCTTGGGGATGCCCATGGCACCCCAAGTAAATCCAAGATAATCAAAATCCTAAGCTTGGGGATGCCCCGGAAGGCATCCCCTCTTTCGTCTTCATCCATCGGTAACTATACTTGGAGTTATATTTTTATTCGCAACATGATATGTGTTTTTCTTGGAGCGTCTTGTATAATTTGAGTCTTTGCTTATTAGTTTGCCACAATCATCCTTGCTGGACACACCTATTTGAGAGAGTTAAATATGCCCTAGAAATTGTTAGAACACTCTATGTGCTTCACTTATATCTTTTGAGTTGAATAGTTTTTGCTCTAGTGCTTCACTTATATCTTTTAGTGCACGGTGGTGGTAATATTTTGTAGAAATTGTTGAACTCTCATGCTTCACTTATATCTGTTTGAGAGTCTATTAAAAAAGCATGATAATGTGTTTAGGCTAAAGAAACTAGTCTTCACATGATAGACGTCCAATGTCAATGTACTAAAAAAAAATCACACAAAGTGCATTGAATAGAATGAGATGTTGGATGCTTGATAATTGTTTTGAGAGATGGGGATAGTGATATTAGAGTCATGCTAGCGGAGTTATTATGAAATTGAGAAATAATTGTGTTAAGGTTAGTGATTCCCGTATCATGCACATATGGTGAACCGCTATGTGACGAAGTTAGAGCATGAGGTATTTGTAGAGTGCCAACCTTTGTGTGGAGGTCGGGGGCATGCGATGGTTAACTCCTACCAACCTCCCCCTAGGAGCATGCGTTGATTGCTTTGTTTTGATGACTCGTAGATTTTTGCAATAAGTATATGAGTTCTTATGACTAATGTTGAGTCCATGGATTATACGCACTCTCACCCTTCCACCATTGCTAGCCTCTCTTGTACCGCGCAACTTTCGCCGGTGCCATAAACCCACTATATATCCTTCCTCAAAACAGCCACCATATTGTCCTCAAAATAGCCACCATACCTACCTATCATGTCATTTCCATAGCCATTCCGAGATATATTGCCATTCAACTTTCCACCGTTCCGTTTATATGACACGCATCATATTGTCATATTGCCATGCATGATCATGTAGTTGACATCGTATTTGTGGCAAAGCCACCATTCATAACTTCATACATGTCACTCTTGTTTCATTGCACATACCGGTACACTGTCGGAGGCATTCATATAGAGTCATACTTTGTTGTTGTAGTATCGAGTTGTAATGAAAGTGTGATGATCATCATTATTAGAGCATTGTCCCATGGGAGGAAAGGCTAAATCTATAAAGCCCCTCCACAAAAAAAAAAGAAAAAAAGAAAGTCCAAAAAAAAGAAAGGCCCAAAAAAAGAGAAAAAAGAAAAGAAAATGAAAAGGGACAATTGCTACTATCTTTTTCCACACTTGTGCTTCAAAGTAGCACCATGTTCTTCATTGTAGAGAGTCTCATGCTTAGTCACTTTCATATACTAGTGGGAATTTTCATTATAGAACTTGGCTTGTATATTTCAACAATGGGCTTCCTCAAATGCCCTAGGTCTTCGTGAGCAAGCAAGTTGGATGCACACCCACTAGTTTCTTTTGTTGAGATTTCATTCATATTTAGCTCTAGTGCATCCGTTGCATGGCAATCCCTACTCACTCACATTGATATCTATTGATGGGCATCTCCATAGCCCGTTGATATGCCTAGTCGATGTGAGACTATCTCCCTCCTTTTTGTCTTCTCCACAACCACCTCTATTCCACCCATAGTGCTATATCCATGGCTCACGCTCATGTATTGCGTGAAGGTTGAAAGGTTTGAAAAGATAGAGCATGAAAACAAGTGCTTGGCTGAAATCGGGGTTGTGCATGATATGAATATTTTCGTGTGATAACGAGGGAGCATAGCCAACACTATATGATTTTGTAGGGATAACTTTCTTTAGCCATAGTATTTTGAGAAGACATGATTGCTTTGTTAGTATTGCTTGAAGTATTGTTATTTCTTATGTCAATATAGACTTTTATCTTGAATCTTTCAGATCTGAACATTCATGCCATAATTAAGAGAATTACATTGAAAAACTATGTTGGTTAGCATTCAACGTCAATTTTTTTTTCTTTATCATTTACCTACTCGAGGACGAGCAGGAATTAAGCTTGGGGATGCTTGATACGTCTCCAACGTATCTATAATTTTTGATTGTTCCATGCTATTATTTATGTAGTCTTGGATGTTTAATGGGCTTTATCAACCACTTTTATATCATTTTTGGGACTAACCTACTAACCCAAAGGCCCAGTCCAGATTGCTGTTTTTTTTGCCTATTTCGGGGTTTTGCAGAAAAAGAATATCAAACGGAGTCCAAACGGAATGAAACTTCGCGAGAGATATTTTTGGCGAAAATCATGCCAGAGGAACTTGAGAACCACGTCAGGGGAGCGTCAAGTGGCCCTCGAGGGTGGGGGGCGCGACCCCCTTCCCAGGGCACGCCCCCTTCCCAGGGCGCGCCCCCCTACCTCGAGGCCCACTCAAGCGTCCCCCGGTGCCCTCCTTCTTCCTATATAAGTCCGCGTACCCCAGAAACTCCGCACACAGAGAGAAAACCCTAATTCCACCGCTGTAGCTTCTGTTCCCGTGGAGATCCCATCTTGGAGCCTGTTCCGGAGCTCCACCGGAGGGGGATCCATCACGGAGGCCTTCATCATCATCATCATCATCGACCTCACCATGAGTTGTGAGTAGTATACCACAGACCTTTGGGTCCATAGCTAGTATCTAGATGGCTTCTTCTCTCTCCCTAGATCTCAATACAAAGTTCTCCTCGATCTTCGTGGCGATCTATTCGATGTAATCTCTTTTTGTGGTGTGTTTGTCGAGATCCGATGAATTGTGAGTTTATGATCAAGGTTATCTATGAAATATATTTGGTTCTTCTCTGAACATTTTATGCGTGCTCATAATATCCTTGCCAGTCTCTTCGAATTATTGGTTTGGTTTGGCCTACTAGATCTATAGTTCTTGCAATGGGAGAAGTGCTTGGCTTTGGGTTCAATCTTGCGATGTCCTTTCCCAGTGACAGTAGGGGCAGCAAGACACATATTGTATTGTTGCCATCGAGGATAAAAAGATGAGGCTTATATCATATTGCTTGAGTTTATCCCTCTACATCATGTCATCTTGCTTAAGGCGTTACTCTGTTCGTATGAACTCAATACACCTGATGCATGCTGGATAGCGGTCGATGTGTGGAGTAATAGTAGTAGATGCAGGCAGGAGTCGGTCTACTTGTCTCGGACGTGATGCCTATATACAATGATCATGCCTAGATAGTCTCATAATTATTCGCTTTTCTATCAATTGCTCGACAGTAATTTGTTTACCCGCCGTAGAATATCGCTATCATGAGAGAAGCCACTAGAGAAAACTATGGCCCCCGGGTCTATTCTCAACATATCAATCTACATCTACTTTACTTTTACCGCTTTTATTTGCTGTTTTATTAAACCAAAAATACCATAAATATAAACTATCATCTCTATCAGATCTCACTCTGGAAAGATCCGTAAAGGGATTGACAACCCCTTATCACGTTGGCTGCGAAGTTCTTATTTGTTTGTGCTGGTGCGAGGGACTCACGCGTGGTCTCCTACTAGATTGATACCTTGGTTTCTCAAAAACTGAGGGAAATACTTACGCTACTATGCTGCATCTCCCTTTCTTCTTCGAGGGAATACAAGGCAAGCTCAAGAGGTAGCAAAGGACCAAGGAGGACCGGAAGTGTGGAGACAAGACTCGAAGCCATGGAGTAACAAGTTTTCAATTGCCAAGGTATGGTGGAACGAGGACTCAACGCCAACCACATGATGATCACGGAGTTCACCAACAACCACAAGCTAGACGCCAAGACCATTGGGGAAGCCATCTTCAAGCTCCACGAGAAAATCGAGCACCTCCAAGCCCAAATCTTTGACCTGCAAAACCAAAACTATGAGTATGAATATAGATTCAAGAAGATGAGTTTGGCTGCAGATTTGAGGATCCTAGAGACTCGATCATCCTTCTACGATGGTGAGCCCATGCCTTGGAAGATGGACGACAAGCCTGCATCATCAACAACTCCTTCATCACCACCTCCCAAGAAAGAGACATAATCACAGGGGTATGAGCACTCCCCTTGGCAACTGGCAAGCTTGGGGGAGGTGCCCCGGTATCGTATCACCATCACACCCCTATCTTTATAATTTTTCTTAGTTCGATCCTTTTGGTAATATCTTGATCTAGTAGAACAAAGTTTAGTATGATCTAGTTGTGAGCTTTGCTATATGATCCTTATATATGTAATCGAGTCCGTGAGCTATATAATAAAGATTAGTTTTGAGTCAAGGGCTTGATTATCTCACTATGATCATGAGAGGACAAAAGAAAACATAAAAAGAATCAAAGAGATCATATTGATCTTATTGAAAGTAAAGACTTCACATATAAAGAGTATGATGAATAAAGGTTGTTGAGAGTTGACAAACATAGTTTTGGTCATCGTTGCAATTAATAGGAAGTAATAAGGAAAGAGAGGTTTTCACATAGAAATATACTATCTTGGACATCTTTTATGATTGTGAGCACTCATTAGAATATGACATGCTAAAGAGTTGATGCTGGAAAAGGAAGACAACATAATGGGTTATGTCTTCTTATATCCGAAATAAAGTATATTGTCATGGATCATCCAACATGTTGAGCTTGCCTTTCCCCCTCATGCTAGCCAAAACTCCTTGCACCAAGTAGATATACTACTTGTGCTTCCATACATCCTTAAACCCAGTTTTGCCATGAGAGTCCACCATACCTACCTATGGATTGAGTAAGATCGTTCAAGTAAGTTGTCATTGTTGCAACTCTCTAAAATATGTATAGTCTATTAGTGTGGAGAAAATAAACTTTATACGATCTTATGATATGGAAGCAATAAAAGCGACAGACTACATAATAAAGGTCCATATCACAAGTGGCAATATAAAGTGACGTTCTTTTGCGCTATGATTTTGTACATACAACCATAAAAGCAGATGACAACCTCTGCTTCCCTCTGCGAAGGGCCTATCTAGTGTTCTTACCCTATAAGAGTCATGGTGATCTTCACCTTTCCTTTTTATATTTTATCCTTTGGCAAGCACATTGTGTTGGAAAGTTCCTGACATATATACCCACTTGGATGTAAGTTATCATGATCTATTACTGTTGACATTACCCTTGAGGTAAAAGGTTGGGAGGCAACACTATAAGCCCCTATCTTTCTCTGTGTCCGATTAAAACTCCATACCCATAAGTATTGCGTCAGTGTTAGCAATTGTGAAAGACTAAATGATAGTTGAGTATGTGGACTTGCTGAAAAGCTCTTATATTGACTCTTTCTGATGTTCTTATAAATTGCAATTGCTTCAATGACCGAGATCATAGTTTGTTAGTGTTCGATGAAGTTTCTGATTCATACTCGACATTGTGAATAGATTGTTACTTTAGCATAAGAAATCACATGACAATATATATATGTTGTTGTTATAAGAATGATCATGATGCCTTCATGTCCGTATTTTATTTTATCGACACCTCTATCTCTAAACATGTGGACATATTTTTCGATATCGGCTTCCGCTTGAGGACAAGCAAGGTCTAAGCTTGGGGGAGTTGATACGTCCATTTTTCATCATGCTTTTATATTGATATTTATTGCATTATGGGCTATTGTTACACATTGTGTCACAATACTTATGCCTTTTCTCTCTTATTTTACAAGGTTTACATGAAG
Source organism: Secale cereale (assembly GCA_902687465.1). Taxonomy (NCBI): domain Eukaryota; kingdom Viridiplantae; phylum Streptophyta; class Magnoliopsida; order Poales; family Poaceae; genus Secale; species Secale cereale. Next base: position 385,905,106 of record LR738712.1, read on the forward strand.
AGGGAGAATGCCGGCAGCTGGGATCCTGGGCCGGAAAAGGAGCAAACATTGGAGACCTATTCTGCACAACTCAAAAAGCCCTGAAACTCCACGAAAGTCAGTTTTGGAAAATATAAAAACTATCCGGCGAAAGAAGTACAGGAGGGGGCCACCCGCCGTCCACGAGGGTGGGGGGCGCGCCCTACCTCCCTGGGCGCACTCCCCTGCCTTATGGGCCACCTGGCAGCCCCCCAATGCCCATCTTCTACTATATGAGGTGCTTTGACCTAGAAAAAAAAATCATAAGGAGGCTTTCGGGACGAAGCGCCGCCGTCTCGAGGCGGAACCTTGGCGGAACCAATCTAGGGCTTCGACGGAGCTGTTCTGCCGGGGATACTTCCCTCCGGGAGGGGGAAATCATCACCGCCATCATCACCAACAACTCTGCCATCTTGGGGAGGGTTATCTTCATCAACATCTTCACCGGCACCATCTCCTCTCAAACCCTAGTTCATCTCTTGTAGCCAATCTTTGTATCAAAACCTCAGATAGGTACCTGTGGGTTGCTAGTAGTGTTGATTAGTCCTTGTAGTTGATGCTAGTTGGTTTACTTGGTGGAAGATCATATGTTCAGGTCCATTATGCATATTAATACCCCTCTTATTTTGAACATGAATATGCTTTGTGAGTAGTTACGTTTGTTCCTGAGGACATGAGAGAAGTCTTGCTATAAGTAGTCATGTGAATTTGGTATTTGTTCGATATTTTGATGAGATGTATGTTGTCTTTCCTCTAGTGGTGTCATGTGAACGTTGACTAAGACACTTCACCATTGTTTGTGCCTGGAGGAAGGCATTGGGGAGTAATAAGTAGATGATGGGTTGCTAGAGTGGCAAAGGCTTAAACTCTAGTTTATGCGTTGCTTCGTAAGGGGCTGATTTGGATCCATATGTTTGATGCTATGGTTAGGTTTACCTTAATACTTCTTTTGTAGTTGTGGATGCTTGCAATAGAGTTTAATCATAAGTGGGATGCTTGTCCAAGTAAGGGCAGCACCCAAGCACCGGTCCACCCAAATACCAAATTATCAAAGTAACGAACGCGAATCATATGAATGTGATGAAAACTAGCTTGACGATAATTCCCATGTGTCCTCGGGAGCGATTTCCTTCATATAAGAGTTTGTCCAGGCTTGTCCTTTTCTACAAAAAGTATTGGGCCATATTGCTGCACCTTATTTACTTTTACCTTTTGTTACTTGTTACCAATTACCTTATCACAAAACTACCCGTTACAGATAATTTCAGTGCTTGCAAATAATACCTTACTGAAAATTGCCTATCATTTCCTTCTGCTCTTAGTTGGGCTCGACACTCTTACTTATCGAAAGGACTACGATAGATCCCCTACGCTTGTGGGTCATTACTAGATGCTGAAGAACTATACAACTATAAAGGCCAAACAAAGAGCTATCCTAATTGCAAACTGCTGCCCGGATTCGACGACGAGGCCCCAGCGCCAATCCCGCAGAAGTATGATCAGTCCGATCAACCGTTCCGACCACCCCGTGGACGGGACAAAGCGGCCAGCAACGCCGTACACAAGCCCACACCTCCTCACCATAATGGCAAGGATACAGTGGTTCAGGGCCATAAGTATGACCTACGTCAGGACCTGAATAAAAAGGTTGGCTAGACCAGATTAATCTACAGACCAAGGGAACGTACCCACACACGAGGCAGTGGCTATCAAGCCAAACAGACCGGTCACATTCCTGTTCCGAGTCAACACCGAACACCAATACCGTCCGGACTACGCCATGAAATCGCAAAATACAGGGGTGCCTCACACCCTCTGTGCTTCACCGATGAGGTGATGGATCATGAATTTCCAAAAGGGTTTAAATCCAGAAACATCGAGGCATACGATGGAACAATAGACCCAGTTGTATGGATAGAAGACATTATCCTTCACATACACATGGCTCGAGGAGACGACCTCCACGCCATCAAATACTTACCTCTCAAGCTGAAAGGACCAGCTCGACACTGGTTAAACAACCTCCCAGAGAACTCTATTGGAAGCTGGGAAGAACTTGAGGATGCTTTTTGGGCCAACTTTCAGGGGACTTATATGCACCCCCCTGATGCTGATGATTTAAGTCACATAATCCAGCAACCCGGGGAGTCAGCCCATAAGCTTTGGAATCGGTTCTTAACTAAAAAGAACCAAATACAGTGTCCAAGACGAATGGTTGGCTAGACACCTCGGCCAAGAGAAGCCAAGAACAATGGCAGCCCTAACCACACTCATGACCCGCTTTTGCGTGGGCGAGGACAGCTGGCTGGCTCGTAGCAGCAACAATACCAGTGATCCAGGCACATCTGAAGTTAGGGACGGCAATGGGAAGCCACAACGCAATAAAAATAAGCGTCGAAACAATACTAGAAACACACAAGACACGGCGGTAAACACCGGATTCCGTGGCTCCAGGCCCGGTTAATGGAAGAAGCCATTTAAAGGCAACAAAGATAGTCCATCTAGTCTGGACAAAATCCTAGACAGGTCCTCCCATATCCATGGCGCCCCTGATAAACCTGAAAATCATACCAACTGTAACTGTTGGGTCTTTAAGCAGGCTGGCAAGCTAAACGTCGAAAACAAGGATGAACCTTGCCAGCCGAACGTGGGGGGGGGGGGCAGAAGAAATTTCCACCAGGGGTAAAAACCGTGAACATGATCTACGCTACCCACATCCCTAAGAGGGAGCGCAAGAGCGCACTCCGGGACGTATATGCCATCGAGCCTATCAGCCCAAAATTCAACCCATGGTCGGCTTGTCCGATCACCTTTGATCGCAGGGATCATCCAACCAGTATCTGTCATGGTGGTTCGGTGGCATTAGTGCTCGACCCCATAATTGATGGATACCACCTTACTCGAGTCCTTATGGACAGCGACAACAGTCTCAATCTGATATACCAAGACACTGTCCGCAAGATGGGGCTAGACCCGTCAAGAATTAAGCCCAATAGTACTACCTTTAAAGGAGTGATACCTGGCATAGAAGCCCACCGCACGGGCTCATTAACATTGGAAGTCGTATTCGGATCTCTCGATAACTTCCGAAGCAAAGAGTTAATCTTCGGCATCGCTCTGTTCCGAAGTGGCTATCACTCAATACTCGGAAGAACGGACTTCACCTGCTTTAATACAGTCCCGCATTATGCTTACTTAAAGCTCAAAATGCCTACACCACGCGGCGTCATAACGGTCAATGGAAATATGGAGTGCTCCCTCCGTACGGAGGAGGACACTGCGGCCCAAGCGGCTGAGGTTCGAAGCGGCCTATTCAGGCTGAATAGTTCATCGGTCATCAAGACCACAGGCACGGCTAAACGTGTCCGGTTGCACTACAATGCGACAGCTCAGAAGAACCCGAGCTTCATTAGCAGTTGCGCCCTATCGACTGCCCCATAAGGTGGTAGCATACGTACCTCGCGTACACAATTAGGCCCTTAAAATACCTTGGGCGGCGCTAGGGGCACACAACATATAAATAGTCCATAGTTCAGCTTGACCCTATTCGGACTCTAAAATACATCTTCCTTTTCGGGTTCGTTTAAAAAGAACCTACATTTTTTACGGCCGTACATGATGTTCTTTTCTAGAATCCTGCTTTTTTCCTTTTTTATTTTTTACAGGCGGTCATCATAATTCTCCCTCTCAAGGACATATTATCAAGAAGAAAAAGGCGCAGACGTGCAGCAGGGCCACATATTGAAATTTCTTTTTTAGATTTAGGCTCTGTGTAAACCCTTTTCTTCTCTTTTATTCTCTTTTACCTTTTGCCATGTAAAATGCCCGAGGCTGTTATTTGCGTTATCTGTAACCTCACGGCTTGTCGTATTAAACGAGATATGAAAGAAGCAGTCTGGTCCCCTCCAGGTCAGATCACAACACATTCCTTAATTCCTAGACTTAATACCAGGGGCTGTATTCAGCCTGGCATGCCTCTAAAAAGTCCGAACACCTATAGGGAACTATTCGGCATCCCGGATATTGCATTATATGCATTGGCTCCGAATCATGTCTTTGGTCTATAGTTGGGTTGCCCGTCACATAATTATTGCTGTGCTTGCCATCTTACGTTCCGCATTGTTTGGCTAAGGTAGTAAAGGGAGAACTACTGCAATTGTACTTCTGGTTCGTTTGGTCAAGTACCTCAGTAGAGAAAGCCAAAAAACTGACTGTCATGATAAGGTGATAGCCGGTCAAGCGATTCGGCGACTTAGTGTTATACTACGATCGATAGCGATCCACTCCGTGTTATACGAGGGGATGGTCTTCGCCCAGCTGCGTCAAACATGCACTATAGTTCGAAAAGCCTTGTACGCACCAGGGGCTAGTACTTAGCCCCACTAGTCAAGCTCCCGTGGCTAAGTGAAAGCAATAAAGCCTCATAGTCTGGTTGCCTGGTTCGCTCCGCACACACGTCCTATATGGACCAAGACGTTGGATAAAGAGTGATCATGCGTATTATCCGAACACCCCTGTAATATTTACATGGGGGCTGAAGCCGACGACTAGAAACTTCCAAATTTAAATAAACAACCACATTGGAGGAAAAAGTCGCTCATAAATATAGAAGTGCAAAATTTACATACATTGCCACATAGGCTCAGTCCTTACAACCAGAATACAATCACTTAAAGATTATATCCTTTGAGCATTAGCACTCTACAAGGCGGGCTCCTTCTAGGACATCGTCAAAGTACCTTTCCGGCTTGCGGTTATCCTTGCCTTCTGGAAGGCCAACAGTGGCTATCTCCGTGGCCTTTATCTTCGCCCAATGCACCTTCACGCGGGCAAAGGCCATCCGAGCACCCTCTATGCAGGCCGAGTGCTTAATAGCGTCGACCCGTGGACTCGCTTCGACGAGCTTCTTTACCAATCCGAACCAGATACTTGGGATTGGATCAGCGGGCCATAGCCAGACTATCAAGTCCTTCATGGACGTACCCGCCATGTTGTACAGCTCGACCAACTGCTTCATTTGGTCATTGAGGGGCACCAGATGGTTTGGCGCAAGGAACTGCGGCCAAAACAACTTCTCCATGATGTTACCCTCCCGAGCTCGGAAGTATTGGGTGGTGTCGGTGATGCTCCTTGGGAGATCCGCAAACACGTCTGGAGAACTTCACAATTGTGTTAGCCCAAGATACCTCTGACCTCCTAAGATGCTGTGACGCCCGAGACCGACGTCCCAGAAGATTCCAGAAGATTCCAGATGTTCCGGGTTGCCCGTGTGTTTCTTTTGTGCTTGTGTTGTTATTTTTGCATTGCATCATGTCATCATGCCATCATGTCATATTTTATTTTGCATATCAACCTAAATAAATCGTGTGGACCTTCGGTCCATTTAAATCGAGGGAAGGTGACTTCTCTTTATAACATATAAAAGTCTCTCAATATTTTAGGGAGCTATATTAAAATATTCCTTGTGCTTCGGAATAACCCAACACACTTGAATTTATTCTCCAAACATCTTTTGATTCAAGTTTCACCATCAAAACCCTCCCTATAATTCTTTTCCGTTGTTTCGAGGTTCCTCCAAAAATTTGAACATTTTTGGACACTTCAATAATCAAGTTTTAGTTCAAAACTATTTGAATTAAAATTCAAATATGTTTGAATTATTTTCCGATCATGCCTTTTCTATTTTCTCGGATTTTTCTCATTTTATGATGCCCGAGAAAAATAGTTCCATGTGCTAGTTTTGCCCTAACCTCCCTCTTCTTTCTTTTATCCTCTCTTTTGTTTTATGCTAAAAGGGAAATAAAAAAAGGAGAGCCTCCCAGCCGCCAGGCCTCCCTCTCCTCCAGCCCAGGCCTCCCTGGCCCATCTCCCGCAGCCTATCGGGCCATCTCCCTCTTGGCCCATTCCTCCAGGCCGCCTCGACCGCTAACCCTAGCGGCACCCAGTCCCCTTCGATCCTCCCTGTTTCCCTTCCCCCGCCGCCAGCTCTCTCTCATCCCGATCCCTCCAGCCTCGCTCGCCCGCATCTCCCCCTCGTCCTCCCGTTTCACTCGCTTGCCTCTGCCCGAGCCCCTCCTCTCGTCGCCCGCATCCGCCTCCCTCCGAGCCTCCCTGCTCCGGCCCCTCGAGCCCCTCCGGCCCCGAGCGCCCGTTCCCAGGGCGAGCCTCTGCAGCCCCACGACCGACGCCTCCGTCGCCTCCAAGGCCGCAGCGGCCGGATCCCGCAGCGCCCGAGGGCCCCCTTCGCTCCTCCGTCCTGCCGGTCGTCCAGCGCCGGCCAAAGGTGCCGCGCGCCCCGCCGCCGTCGGGCCAGGGCCCCGAGCACGCCCGGCCTCGTCCTCCCCGCCCGGCCACCAGCGCCTCGTCGCCTCCCCCTCTCCTCTGCGCCAGGACCGCCGCGCCCGGCCTCCCCTCCGTCGGCGTCCGCGCTCCTCCAGCAAGGCGCCAGCCAGCGCCCGTCCATGCTTCCCTACGCGCGAGCCACCCTGACTCACCACCGCTGCTCCTCCTTTCGCCAAGCCTTTCCTCACCCAATGCCAGGCCTCGTCTTCCCTCCGGATCGAGCCAGCAGCGCCGCACCCCCGCAGCCTTTTCCTGTTTTTCTTTTCTTTTGTTGTTGCTGTTTTTGTGTATCTCAAGAATCCATGGAGCAGCAAGTGCCACGACGACGAGTACGTATACGTACGTGTACGACTATCTTCGGTGAAGAACGAGTACCTCTACCGCGTCTCCGGATTCGTCAAGACGACAAGTACCACTACGTCCGACGCCACGACAAGTACCCCTACACGGCGAAACGACAAGTACCACTACCGTCGCTCGACGACCGCGAGTACCACTACCGTTGCCCGAGTACCGCTACGAGAACGACTACCTTCGGTGAAGAAATGAGAACGTCTACTTCCTCTCCGAACGGAACATCTACTTCCTCTACGAATCGCGTGAACGACTCCTTCCTCTACGTCTCGAACCGCCCCGAAACGCACGCTTCAAAGGTATAACGAGACGACCCCGTGGATGACTCGTGGAATGCTTGCTTGTGTTGTATGAAATGTTTCCTTGTGTGCACCGTGCCCGTTCCGGCCTTTTGTCATGTTCCTCGGTTGCCTCGTCACTGACTCGTGGGAACCCGGCAACGGGATCGCCCCACCTTTCATCTTGTTCGACTTGCTCACGTCATCTTCCTTTTGCTCCGGACTCTCAACGAGTTACCGGAACCGATATGTTGCCGTTGCATCATTTTCGGATCGTTGCCGTGGCACCTTTTTCCTTCCACCATGGGGACACATACTTCATCTTCTTCTTGTGAACCTTTTAATAAAATGGCATAAAACTTGATCATGTCATCCGCATCATTTAACAACATTATAATGTGTGTTTGTTGTTGTTTAATAATTACTAAACATGCTCATGGGGTTTTTCCGGAATATGTTGTTGTTATTCTCCGGCCTCATTTAAATTGCCTAGTTAGTGTAGTTTTATTATGCTTCACCTCTTGCCATGTTAACAAACAATTAATCTTGTCTCGTAAATAAACGAGAGTCAACTAAATAATTAAAATGTGGTGTTTCGTCAATATGCAACTCATTGCATATTGAGCTCCACTTAACTTGTAGTGTTGTTTGTGCATTTTGCCATGCCATGCATAATTAAACCGGACATCCATCATACTTGGATGTGCATCGTATGCCATGTTTATGATTGTGTGTTTACCGTGTTGTTCTTTCTTTCCGGTTGCTTCTCTTGGTAGCTTCGGTTTCGTTCCGGAGTTGTGAGGTTTCTCTCATCTGTGTTGCTCCGCCTACTTCATGGATCCGTTCTTCTCCCTTGTGGAATTCCAGGCAAGATGACCGAACCCGGATACAATTACTATCTTTGCCTATTGCTAGAGTATCGCTCTTTAGTTTTGCCTCGATGCCCATGTTTTCCTGTCAGCCTCCTACTTGTAACCATGAACCTGTTTAACCACCCTACCTATGCAAACAGTTGCTTGGCTAAGTACGCTTCGCTCAGCCCCTCTTATATCTTTGTTAGTTGCAGGTGAACATTGAAGATGCTCGCTTCATGTTGAAGTTTGGTTGGGTTATATCACACTATATAAATGCTTAAAATGAAATCATCTATATACTGGCAGGGTGGAAGGCTAAGCCTTTTGCTTGGTGTTTTGTTCCACTCATGCCGTTAGGAACCGTATAAACCGGTGTTATGTTCCTTGATTATGCGTTCCTAACACGGTTGGGGTGTATGGGACCCCCTTGATAAACCGCTAAGTGCTAAGTCTTTTCCAGCAAATCCCAACTTTAGTACTATTTTGCCTTATAATAACAACTTAAATAATTAATTAATTGCATAGGGGGTCATGTCCCCGAGGATTCTTAATTCTACATAGCAGGGGGGCCAGTGCCGATGGTGTTGGTCCCAAACGGGGGTCCTGCAGGGCCGCCTTGGGGAAACCCGAGGTATCTGGTATAACCTGTAGCATCGCCCATCCGGTCGTGTCCTGAGACTTAGATACGCGCGGCTACTATCAGGGTGTCGACACGCCGGGAGGATTTGCTGGATTAGCCTTACCTTAGTTCGGTTTAACTTGAGCACGGGATTCCGAGAATACTCGGGTCTTCCCACCTATGGAGTTGCGACTCCGCGGATCGTGGGCTTGTAATGGGTCAAGTTGGAACACCCCTGCAGGGTTTGAACTTTCAAAAGCCGTGCCCGCGGTTATGTGGCAGATGGGAGCTTGTTAATATCCGGTTGTAGATAACTTGACACAATGATTCAATACACTACCAGCGTGTGTACCGTGACTGTCAATTTCGGAATAGGGATTCGGGAGTTGAACACGGTGGGGTTATGTTTGACCGGCTTTAGTTAGGATCACTTCTTGATCATCTCTCGACCGATGCGCCTTCTCTTCTCGCTCTCTTATACGTAAGTTAGTGCTAGTTGCTGCTGCAGACTCTTGTTGTTCCTTCACCTCTCGTTCTTTCTTCAGCCTTGTCCTCACCCAAGGCTTAAATAGTCGTGTTACCCGGGAACGGGATTGCTGAGTCCTCTGTGGCTCACAGTTACTTCACCACACCAGATGCAGGTTCAGCCGAGTTAGATGCAGGAGTTGGATCAGTTCTTCACCCGGGAGCTCGATGAAGAGTTTGGATGTTTGCTTGTGACGTTTCGATGATCAGTAGTGGTTTCTACTAGGATTCGATCCTGAGCTGTGGCTTTATGTTGTTTTGGTATCTTTCTTTTGGATCTTCACCCATAGTCGGGTTGTGATGTTTTGAATGGTGTTTTGCTTATGTAATGTATTGTGTGAAGCGGCGAGTGTAAGCCAACTATCTCCTTTTGCAATTTAATCCCTCTTTTACATGAGTCGTGCAAAGATACCAAACTTGAGATCATTCTAGGATGGGCTTATACCTTTAAGTCGTGCCTCGACACGTAGGAGGTATAGTCCCATCCTGGGCATTACAGATGCTCTGCAAGAGAAAAACCTTACCATCTGCTATTTGACGCGCTTGTTTTATCTCCTCCTGAGCACTGCTCGATTCAGTCCGCGCCTTCTTGTCAACATTAACTGCCGCAGTGAGTTCAGATGCTTGGTCCGAATTCGCCTGCTCCAATGCATCGCATTTGCGAATTGTATCTTGCAGCTCGACCTCGACTTCGGTCACACGAGCCTCGTGCTGTTAACGTAGGGCCTTCTCGGCCTCCAGGTCGGCAGCCACTTTATCAGTGGCTGCCTTGCTCCGTCTAGCCTCTTCCTTGGCCGTCGCAAGCTCGCCCTTCAGAGCCTCGACCACAGCTGCTTCAGCTGTTTCACAAGAACATATAACACAAGCTAGCTACGTTCACACATATAGTGTGTTAAAATTTAGATTTCCTAAACCCGCATACCTTGCATTTCATCAAAACGCTTGTTCACGTGGTCGAGATCTTCATCAGCTATTTTAAGCTTCCAATTTAACTCGGAAACTTCTGCGGCTTGGGCAGTTGCCGCCACTAAGGAAGCCTGTTCAAAACACAAAGTGCACAGTTCATTCTCTGTCATATGCTATAACATGGATACATCGTCCGATTCTGTCGAGAATCAAACAAAGCACCAGGGGCTACTGTCTACACACACACACACACACACACACACACACACACACACACACACACACACA
>LR738712.1:385915504-385941990 GCA_902687465.1 Secale cereale
CCCGGAGGCCGGCGGCGACACCCACCCTTCCCCGCCTTCTTCCGCGCCACCGCCCCGGCGGCCGGCGGCCACCCCCCACCCCTCCCCGTCTTCTTCCGCGCCAAGCACCACGGAGAGTGAGCCAAACGGCCGGCAATGCAGTTCGCCGGCGACGATATTTCCGCGGCGGCGTTTAGGAAGCGACGGCGCACCTCACCTTCGCCCCAAGACCACCGGGGGGATCCGCCGCTGAAGCATCCTGCCTCAGTCATGCATGACAGGCGGAAGCGAACTGCAAAGATGACTACTCCATCGCATTCGTCGTGGATGCGAACTGCAGTACACAATCTGAGAAGAAGCACTAGGAAAGAGGGCGTAGATCAACACATATGCAGTTTTACATTTTAAAAAACATATTAACTTGTAATATGTTTGATAAAATGCAGTTCTCTTCTATACGAAAAAGAAAATAAGATCTCAGAATGCGGTTCTCTTCTGTATAAGAACTCTAAGATCGGAATGTCATTTGGAGAATGCAGTTCTCTTCGTCGTATAGAACCTGACATGACCTTGAATGAATACAGAATGCAGTTAGAAGACAAAAAAATGTAGAGTCAGACTAGGATTCGCGTACACTGCAGTGCGTGCGTCGCATTTAAAAGCTTGCACTGCAGTACGCTTCGAGTACACAATGCAGTGCGCTTAGTGCAAAAAAATTGTGAAAAGCAAGAACTTGGCTGCAGTGCGGATGAAATTTGAAACTCGATGACAAACACGTTGAATTCTGCTTTGCAGTCCCATGTGATAAGGTGAGATGCAGTGCGGATGCATATATTTAAAAAAAACTTGGCTGCTAATCATATGAGATAACGCAGTGCGCTGCGAACATGTTACAACTCACAAGGAGGAGTTGGCTGAAAGCTCCATTATGCACATATTTGACATTGTCACCATTTGCCACCAAAAAAAAACACACACAAAAACTAACTAGAAAGATATATACAAAAGCACACAGCATGGTGTTTACAGCTTTGGACATCAGGAACTACACACAGCGACCATACATTACTGTTTACATAAAGTTCTGGAGCACACACGAAAAAGACATCAACACACATAGAAAAAAGATCTGCTATCATTTATGCCTCATCCTGCTCCTTCGAATCCAGTCTTGGAGAGAAGCCAAGAGAAATGCAGAGATTTCTTAGATCCTCCGGGAACTCGGTGACAACGACCATGTTTTTTGGGTGGAACAGAATCTGGAACAAAAACTCAGCCTTCCAATCCTGAATAACAGCTTCCTACGATGAAGAAAAAAATAAAATAAACAAATATACAACATCATCTACGAAAAAAGAAACTGACGAAAAAAATATCAAGGAATGAGGAGATATTGCTGAGTTAAAAAGAAGATACTTACACTACGCTTTCCGAATTTCACAACAAAGGTTTTGCCGTCGTAATACTGAGCCATCTTCAGAACATAAAAGCCGCACTCGTTGGGGCCCTGCTGAGGGGTGCCCAAATAGCTAGCTTTTTTTGAAACACCCACCCAGTCTACCGACTCCTTTCTCTTGTACTCTTTTTCTCCATAAACCCTCTTCAACAATGCAGTCATCCTGATCATCTAGTGGAAAAAAAACAAAAATACACATCACAACAAAAATTGTTCAACACGCCCACGCATGAAAAAAAACAAGAAAGGTGAAAAAGGAAAATTTTTACCATTTCAGTGCGGTCGCTGTGGTATTCAGACTTATGCCACCGCGTAGTTTGATCAACCGGTCCGCTGTACCTCCAAGTGTCATGAATGTCAAGGGTCTCGCGGTGCCTATTCATCGTGTATAGCGAATAATGCTGGTCTTTCAACCGTGGTAACAGAATCTGATTTTGTTTCATCAAATTTGTTATGGAATCGATCTGTGAAAAGGGATTACTGTAAAAAATTTGGAGAGAAAATAAATACAAAAAGGCTGAACAAAAGCAAATCTGATAACTAACTAATTTGCAATCAAGAAGGTTCTCGTTATCACGGACATAAAGTTCAAACTGCTGTGCTGCATCTTCGACGTTAAACTTGCTGTGGACAAAAGGCAACACAACATTTCCATCTGCATCTCTATCCGCGTGATCATTCATTTGAAGCACATACTGCGTGTGGGTAATTCATAAAAGAAAGTTAATGCAGTTCACCTTAAAAATATGTTCGCTCCGACGCTTAATAAAAAAACGGATCACACTTCTCTAAAAAACAGTATGCAGTTCACAAATTCTCACCATAATTTGTTTCGTTTTAAGATGCATCGGTTAAGACACACAAAAAAAATGTATGCAGTTCAGTACATTCTAAAAACAAATTATTATACACTATTTACTGCAGTTCACTAGAGCAGAAAAAAATAAGAAAAAAGAGAAATACCGTGATAAACAAAGGGGACAGCAGAACGCGTTCGCCAGATCGATAAACCACATTCATACTCTCGTCATTCTTCCAGAACCTGATGATATGATCCATCAATTCCGAGTCCATAAAACCACCTTTGGTGAAAGTTAAGAACATGTAGTCCACAGACACGGTGTAGAGTTCGATAGATTCCTGTGCAGGAAAAGCGCGGATCTGCACAAAAGAAACGGCAAAAGGTGGGGGGGGGGGGTTAGTAGCACAAAAGCAAAAACACAGAAAAGAACATTACACACATTAAAAATCAAAAAAATATAAAAAACTAACGAAAAAAGAACTGACTCGCTGTATTTCTGCCTGAATTGTGTGCTCGTGATGAGTTGCAAGACTTTCCTCATCTCCACAAGATGGCTGAATCTCGCAGGATTCAACTTCTCTACAGGAGATCGAAACTTTGATGGCTTCTGCACAGGCCTCTTGTTTGATAGAATTAGTGCCTCGCTGTCCGTCGGGGGTTCCACAGCTGCGCTCCTGGTCCTCCTAGGCACTGGTGGTGGCCTCTCAAAATCATCATCGCTATCTTCAGCATTCAGAGGGCTCACATCTTTCTTCCCATGCTTGACATTGTCAGGAGATTTCTCAAGAGCTTTTTCATTCGAAGTGCCGGCGTCACTCCTCAACATCTTACACACAGGTTCTTTCACGACCTTGACAGGAGGTTCATCAAGGACAACTTTCTGAATCGGTGGAGTGTGAACCTGAGTTTCAAACAAGGAAATACCACCTTGGTGTGCGCCTTCGTCAAAGCCTGCACAAAAAAATTGGATAATGAGCAAAAGTAGTGAAAAAGAATCATCAAGTTCCCTAAGGAAAAGTCATTTTTAAACACACAAATGGGGTTCTACTAAAAAAGCTTAACAAAAGTAGTCGACCTACCCTCTCTGTACCAATGAAGTTCACTTAATAAAAAAGGTGTGTGACTCAAAAAAAATGTAATAACCTTCTTTAAAAATTAAAAGTGATGTCAGGTCCAGACAACAATGCGACGAGGTCAGCCAACTATAGAGCATCACCTTCCTGATGTAGCCAATGTGCTCCTTCCCAAACTTGGCAATCGTTTCACCATCCCAGGTCTGCATGAACTGGAACATGTAAAATCCACAATCATGCCTGCAAAGAAAAACCAACACAAAACACATTAACAATGCAGTTCACTTAGTAATAAAAGTGCTACTGATGTTAGTAAAACAATGCAGCTCCATACACACAAAGATTACCGAGGGAGAACAACAAATAACACATTCGTAATGCAGTTCGCTCAAGGGAAAAAGTGCTTCTAATTTAGTAAAAACAATGCAGCTCACTTACACAAGAAAAAATGAAGGAGGAAAAGAAAAAAGGAGAACATGTACAAACCCGTTTCCCTGTTGCGGGACGTTAATATGAGTCAGCGCATAGCCGTCCAGGGTGGGAGGGTTCAACGGCTCGTCGCAGCTTGCGCTGCCATCTTTCCAGACTTTTTTGATGTTCCTGACCATTTTCCTGAAGACAACACTTGCAGCAGCGCTGTCTCCTTCGTTCAATGAGTCGAGAAGCTGAAAACGCTTCTCTCGCAGGTTCAAAGTGACCAAGCAGTAGTGGTCTATCGCGTCCTTCACTGTTGCGGGAGGAGGGTCAAATGTTGCAAACATAATCTGAAATAAAAAAAAAGAATAAAACAAAACAGATGAGAAAAAATAGAAAAAACATAAAACTTATTTTCAAGATGACGAAAAATGGTCAAGATGCGTTACCAAGTTTTTCTTTTCCGCACGTTCCTCTGCGCTTGAAGAAAACATCTTTTTCAAAGCCCTATTTGTGGCACCGCCGTTCCAAATGGAATTCTGCAAAAAAGACAAAACCAGAGAGTTAATGAAAAATGGTTATAGCACAAATAAAAATTGGACGAGGGAGATAAAATATAAATTAATGAAAATGCTTATGCATAGGTTGTACGGGACAATCATAGTTTGAGATCCTTTGAACCTTTCAGCTAGCATAGACACGCCAATGTTTGCGAGGCGCGTGCTCAACGTTCCATACGACCAAAAAGACTCGTCGACATGGCCGATAGTAATATCACCAAACTCTCCCTTGAACGCAACTAGATGCCTTCAGACAAGAAGAAAAAAGCACAACAAAAATTGATAAGATGGGAGCGTCCCTGATAAAATAACATATTAATTAACCGGGGCGTAAGACAGAAAATGTCATACTGCTTCTTCTTGTCTCTCCTAGCCCTCGTAACAGCGTCATACAACTCATTGTATCTCCTCATAAGAGCTGGATCAATCCTTGAAGGAGTAACAACAGGTAATTCCTCATCTGCATACAGGGTGGGGACGATATCAGATTATAAACACACACACGGTCCATTTCGCCCCCGAGAAAAAGAACAAAAAATAATGCAGTTCGCTTACCTTCGGTTTCAGAATAAACTTCCTGCGGCTGCTCGTATACATCTTCGCTGAGCGTCAAGTGCTCCAGCCCGGTAATATCATCGTCAAGCGGCGCTTGATTACTCATGTCCTGAGAAAGTCTTGGCTGTTCCTCTTCGAAATCAATCGAAACTGTCTCGGCTGGGGCTTTGGTTGTATTGACTGGGAAAGCCAGATTGCCGACAGATTGCTCGGGGGCGCGAGGGACCACACAAAATTTATCAGGCACCTCGTCGCCAACCAACAAAACAGTAAGACCAACAACACCATCGATGCCAGCGGATGTCCCAGCATCATCAAATCCGACTCTACGAGTTCCTTCTGTCTCTTCTGCAACTTCAACTGTAACACCAGGAGCTCCTTCTTTCTCTTCATCCTTATCACAATCCACGATGTCATCCCTTCCTTCTCTCTCTTGTGCCTTATCAGCCTCAACAGGACACTCCCCTCCTTCTCTACCTTCTGCCTTATCAACCTCCGCATCAGGCTCCTGCCCTCCTCTCCCTTCCACGTTATCATCCCCAATGATCTGCTCCGCTTGGATTTCAACATTTAATCCGCAGTTCTGATGAGTTAACAAAATAAAACACATTACACAAAAAAACCTAGAATGCAGTTCACTAATAAAAACGGACCATGAAGCTACCACGAAAAATAAAAAATAAAACACAAAAATGCAAAAATTCTCTATACTCACCAGGGGAGCGTCGTCGCCTTCCATCTCTTCACACTTGTCAGCCTCCTCATCCTTGCCAGCGTCGTCACCATCTGCCTCCTTCCCATGTATCTCCACATTTGATTCGGCAACCTAAAAAACATTAAAACATAAATAAAACTATTATCCAAATCTGCAGTTCTACAACTAAAAAACAAACACCAGATCATGCAGTTCACTCCTAAAAAAAAGATGATGCT
The DNA here is from genome assembly GCA_902687465.1 of Secale cereale. Lineage (NCBI taxonomy): Eukaryota > Viridiplantae > Streptophyta > Magnoliopsida > Poales > Poaceae > Secale > Secale cereale. Next base: position 385,921,277 of record LR738712.1, read on the forward strand.
TCTTCTTTAAACAACAACTGCAGTGCACTACCACTTCTGGTGCGCAAAAATACAAAGAAAAAGTTAAAAAATGCAGTTCGCTGCCACTGCTGGTGCAAAAAAAATATGATTGTTTGTTTTGGACACTACAAGAAAATCAAACAATGAAGTTCACTGTAACAAAAAAAATGATAGGAAGAAATCAAACCTTGTCGATGACCACTTCGTCAATAGGATTGTCTTTGGTAGCTTCATCAACGGGCGATAATGGCCTGTCAAACAAGTGATCAGAATCAACACCGTCGTGGTCCTGGTGCTCATCAACACGACCAGCGTTAGCCTTGGAAGATTCTCCGACACACTGGGAAAAGAACAAAACGATAGAAAAAACAAATAGTCAATGCAACAAACGCACAGAAAAAATAGATAACAAAATATGGGTAAAACAAACTGTTCACATATGGAAAAAAGACATACATCTACATCTGCGGGGTCGGGCAGAGAAGGCCGGATAACATCTTCATGCCTGTTCATTTCCTTCACGATTGCATCCGCTTCCTGCTCATACGTAGCACACCTGTCATCCTGAGACTGCTTAAGCTAAACGAATGAAGATCTGATATTCGTTACAACCTGCTTAAGGAATTCAAGCTGCCCACGGTCAAAGTTATGAGCGGCCTCGATTTCTGCTTCAGAAGGGCCTTTGCCTTCAGGAAACAAACCGGCAATATTCCTCATCCTGGAACCGAATGTTGGGAAATCACTAGTTATAATGATGACCCTATCGAGAAGCTCATCGACCTGCACAAATCTATTGCGATCACCAGAAGCCTGTCCGGAAAAACCTCCAGCAGCCGCCCTAGCAAAACCACGACCCCGTCGAATTAGAGCCGCCCTAGCAAGAGGCTCACAAAACATTTCAGGGGCTTCCGCAACTGCAGTCCGCTTATACACAATGTCCGCTTCCGCCTTCCACTGAAAAAATTAAAAAAAAAGAGATGCAGTTCACAAAGAAAAGTACATAAGAGGTTGACATTTTAGCATGCGCGAAAAAAAGGAATAAAAACAAAAACAAAGGATGGCTATGCACTCACCGGCAGCTTGCCAAACTTGTAAGAGTCCAGGTGAATCTTTCCCCTGAAAACGATGTCGGCGTTGTGAATCTTCTTCAACTGCACATGGGACGGTATTGCGGCGCGCGGAGTGCGTTTATCCATCACCGATACTTTTCGAAGGTTCAAGGAATCCAGGTACATGAACAGGAGAACGATGGTGCAACCCTCAGCGCAGTTCTGCTTGCTCCCTATAGAATTCCACTTGTACACAGCGGCCTGCAGCTCGTCGACAACAAGCTGACAAAAATCCATGCTAGCCATAGATGCAATATCCAAGTTTTCAACCATAGCAGCTACCCTGGACAACCGAGTTGCGGGGCTAGGACAAAGCAAGCACTGGAAGACAATGAGAAAAAAAAACCTTCACCGTCTTATCAACCTTCGCAGGGTCCGCAGCCAGCGTGCGAAGTAAGGTAAGTAGGTCCTTCGCATCTATGCTCCGAGAACGGTTGAACCCGAGTTCATCCTTCAGGTTAGTCAGCGAATCATCATGGCCGCTGGCAACAGGCCTGGGAGCAGTGTGAGAACCCATAGGGAAGTCGAAAATGTGATGGACAGCCTCGCGATTGATTTCCAGAACCTTGTTTGGCCCATAGTCCAGTCTCATCGTGTCGGGGTCGATCTTTCCCATCAGCTTGCACATCAAAACACGAGAAACATTCTTCTCTAATTTCAGGTCAAAGACAATGCCAAAACCTGCTTGCCGCACCAAAGTTCTGTGCACCTCACCCAGCAAAGCGACAGCTTTGATTACATTTGGAATGGACAGACGAACAGTCTTGTTGAAACGCCATTCGTGCGCAGCATCGTCTTCAGACCTCTTCCTCTTCGTACTCTTAGCAGCCTACAAAAAACACAAAAGAATAAAAAATGCAGTTCACATCAGCAAAACTCATGCAGAAACAACTTAAAAAAACAGGAGAAAAAGTAAATAAACAGCGTATACCTTACTAACATCAACATCCTCCTCATCAGAATCACTGTCCAGAGCTTCTTTAGCTGCAGTTTCCCGCGCAAGCTTAGATCGACGCTCACAATCAACACCAGAGTGATCGTCCGCGCGTCTCCGCTTTCCATGAATCCCACCCACATCAACCTCGGTGTAATTAGGTCTCTTTGAGTAATCAACACGCGGGCTCCGGCGTGGAGAACTTAAACTTGCTCGGCGACAGTGTTGAGTTTCCTCTTCACAGGATTCTTTGCGGGGGCAAATTTAGCAGACTTCTTTGAATCATCAATCCTCCTTCCTATCTCCTTACCCTCCCCTAACTTTACTTGCTTCGCCCTATGAGCCTTCACGAAAGTATTACCGAGCGCAATAGCTTTCTACCTTCTCCTCTCAACGTCGGCTGCAATCTGATCAGGGACCATCCAATCCTGTGTAACTGGCTCTGTGCCATCAACAGATTGCGACTGGGTTTCACTCAACTCAGGTGGAATGTTGACCTGATCAGACGTACCGCCACCGACAACATCGGCTGTGAAATAACGTGTAATTAGATAGTTAACGCCACCACCCCCTGACCCACCAGGAGATAAAACTGTGGGTGAGAAAAAAAAGATGTGTGTGTGGGATGAATACCTAAACTTAATGCAACTCATATCAACTTGGAAAAAACAAAAAAAAAATGTAGAAATGCAGTGCACTTTTCCAACAGTTTATGTTTAACAATTAAAAAACATAACAGTAAACCTAAAAAATGCAGTTCATGTCGCTTGAATATCATATTCACGCGTGTCTAAAAAGTGCACATTGGCACAAGTTTATATGATGCAGTGCACTAATTCGTTCAAGTGACCAATTGACCGCATATAAAAAAAAGAAGTGCGCTTAGATATGCAAAACAAAACAAATTCATGAAGTTCTGTGAGAGGCAAAAACTAAAACTTAATGCAGCTCATATCGATTTCGCAAAACCTCATAGTGGATAGCCAAAAAAATACAAAGCAGTGTCCAAAAATGCAGTGCTCTTTTAGCAGTTTATGTTTAACAAAAAAAGATAACAACTAACTGCAGTACACTATTTCGTTCATATCAGTAAAAAACAATTAACCCTTCCAAAAAAGTAAAAAACAATTAACTTGACGCAGTTCATATCAGTTTGCCACGCGTGTCTTAAAAAAGGCCTTACTAAAAAGGGATCTAAGATGCAGTACACTATTTCGTTCGACAAAAAAGAAGTAAATTAACCCTGAATGAAAACTGCAGTTCAGTTTAATGTAGTTACGAGATGTAGAAGCCGTTCTAACCGGTGACGCATCAATTGGTGAGGAAGAAGCCATATTGTGCCTCCGATCAGTAGGGGATGATAATTAAAACCTAAACCTAGACAGCAAACACCAAATTCAGGCAGAGAAAAACTTTCAGTCCATAGGGGGTTGCAGTTTCAAGCATACAAAAACAACCTTAAGAAGAGAATGCTGGCATGAAAAATAACCCTAGCACAAGATCTGGACCGGATTAGGGGCAATTTGGGGCTCACCGTGGGACGAAGTGACTGCAGGACGAGGCGGGTGCGGACGGCAACGGCGGAGGAAGCGCCCTACGGACGGCGGCGGCTGCGGGCGTCGTCGCCCTCCACCACGAGTGAGCCCCTACGGACGCCAGCGGCTGCGCGCGTCATCGCTCTCCACCACGGGAGCACGAGGGCGGGGGGGATTTCTGTGCGGGCACGGGGGAGAGGGAAGTGGAGGCGGGCAAGGGGGCTGCAAGAGAGACTTAATGAATAAAAGCCCGTCCGACAGGCCCACAGGTCATAGACAAAAAATAAAAAAAACGTCTCGGTGTTGTAACACGATGTAGTTCGCTTACGGAAAACCGCTTCGGCTTCTGAAGCGTTGCAGTTCGCTTACGGCTGACGATTCCGCTTCTGAAGCGATGTAGTTCGCTTACGGCTGATGATTCGGTTCGCCTGCCCTAAAATAAATGCGCCCACTATCGGCCGAAGCGCCCGCGCCCCTCACCCCTCCTCTATCCCGGCGGTTGCACGCCGCACGAACTGCAACGATCATCACGAATCCACGATCGCCAACACGGTTGGGAGACGAGATCGTGGCCTCGGCAGAAGTTGCTGCCGCTCCCATTTAAATCCCGCGCTCCATCGAACAGACCGTCCGCACAAAACACACGACGCTGCCCCTTCCTCCTCCTCTTCCTCCTCTTTGCAGCAATGGGGTTCAGCAGGACCTACGACGCCGTGCATGCGCATGGGAACACGAAGCTGAAGGTGATCTACACCACCGACGTCGCCGCCATGGCGATGTACATCGATGAGTTCAAGACAGTTCTCCAGCGGCGCCGCCAGAAGATCGTCGGCATCGACATGGAGTACACACCCGACCACGAGAGGGCGGCCCTGGTTCAGGTATCCATCGGCAAGTACCATCCAGTGCTTCTTTTCCAGGTATGTGGTACATTGGGCAAGAGATGCAACACCTTCGACAGGTTCCTCGGCGACCCAAGGTAAGCAATTCTCTCTGCCGAGTACGCGTTGCAGTTCTATATGCCCGTGTATGCAGTTCCGAAAGGTATAACTTGTGGTTCACTTTCCTTAGGTTCGAGTTCGCTGGCTTCGCCATCGAGCAGGACAAGCAGAAGCTCGCAGCCTGCAACCTCCACGTCACCAACTTCGTCGACATCCAGACGAACTGGAGGGTGCCTGATGGAACGAAGCCACTGGACTCGCTTGGCGATGTAGCTGCTGCGATCATCGACGACGAGTACGCAGACATGAAGATGAAGATGACAGACCACGACCACAGCCTGTGGACTTCCATTCTCAGCACCAAGCACGTCGAGTATGCTGCCAAGGACGCCTACGCTGCGTTCGAGATATGGAACAGAATCAGCACCATGAAGAAAGGCCTCGCGCGCGCTGAAACAGAGAAGACCAGGAAGCGCCCAAGGTCTTCCTGGAAGCCGTGGGGCAAGGGGGTATCAACTTCCACCTCCAACTCCAACGGCTGGAACTAGTGAAGCAGGACAGATGCTGAAAAGCCAAGGATTACTGTCGGAAGTGCTCGATTAGTTTCCTTCTGCATATGTAGATTAGTTTACTTTCGTTCTAGTTTGCTTTCGGACAATGTTTGCTTATGTTGCGTTAGTTTGCTTGATGATGTAGTATGTTAATTATGACCCTAGAACCGTAGTTTCTATCTATCAAATATATGCAGTTCTCAGTACTCTGTTTTCATTATGTACATTGCTTTAAAACCGCTGCTGTAGCTAGGATACACGTAAAAAACAAAACTATCAGAGCAGTTCACATAGAGAATTCTTTCACAAAAATGCTCCTGTTAAGAAGGTTGATGCAGTGCTCTTTTATTAAAAAAACTCTAGTTCCGTATGTGGGTTAAAAAAAGGAAAAGCTCGGTGGGGGTTTCCAGAATGCATGTTCTTCAACTGCTGCTGCACATGAAAAACTATATATAAAAAGAGCAGTTCACTTATACTCAGAATTCTCATAAAGAAAATACACCAGAAGCAACGCAAAAAAGCAGTCCGCCGCGCTTGACCAATCAAAAAAACTTATCAAACTAGTACCGCCACACAACCGTGGCTGTAATGCAGTTCATACATGCTCGCATTGCATCTTAATGCAGTTCATACATGCTCGCATTGCATCTTAATGCAGTTCGCCGCACTACAAAAAATTCAATGCGCATTTGCATATTACTGCAGTCCACCGCTCTTGACCACGATTCACTGACGAAAAACACAGCCTGCAATGCAGTTCTAACAACTATATAATGCAAAAAAACTCAAAGAACATCTTTGATAAACGACGAGAGCCAGTCGCGCCGCAAAAAAAACGTGGACAAAAAACTTCAAATTCTTCCAAAATAACAACTTAATCCGCTCCAATTTATACGGATAGATCAAAAGCAGCCCGTAATTGCCGAAAACAACAGAATATTACATACAAAACGCAGCAATTTTGATCCGCACGGGGAAGAACAGAGAACAGAGAAACAGAGAAAAGCGGACGAACGGACGCAGATCCGCCAAATCCAAGGATTTCCGTCGTTTTCTCGCAGAATTCAGTGCTTAACCACAAATTAAATCAGCGCAAGCACGAATAAACCAGTAGAAATCAGTCAAACTAGCCAAAAACGATGCTAAATGAAGGTTTCCTGCTGCACCTCTATGTGGTGCACAGCAGAAGAAGGAAGCAGTGCGCGTAGCTCTCCAATGCAATTTTGCAATGCAGTTCGGAAGTGTTATGAGAATATTTTTCTCATAATGTTATGAGAATAGACCGGCTGTATATATATATATATATATATATATATATATATATATATATATATATATATATATATATATATCTAAAATAATAAAGTTCTCTTTTAAGAACATTACATCGCATACGTCAAAGCCTGTTAGTAGGCTGTTGAAGGCTTCGTTCAGTCTGCCTTTGACAAACTGAATCTTCCCCATGACCGCACTCATCAGAGTGCGGTGTTCCTCTACGATGGAAGCACTTTGTAGTGCTCCCTCCAGAGTGTTTGGCACCTCCGGATTGACGGTAGACGTCGCCGGAGCAGTGGCTCCCTTCCCCATCACAGGGGGCTGGTCTCTTGATTCCGGAGCCACACTAGACTCCAGAACAATGTTCGGCAGGGCCCCAGATTGTTTGGGCCCCTCGTCTTCGGTCACCATGGGGATCGCTCCCCCTTGGTCGACCGCGGCCGAGGGATTGACCTCGGTCTCCCTTTCGTTCGCCCACTCCCACCTGCTGGAACTGGGCGAGGTTGTAGAGAGGACCTCGGTATCCCCCACAATGGGCGATGAGCCCCGCAGAGGCGGATCACTCTCCGTCTCTCCAGACAGTAGAGAATTCCCCGACGATAGTGAAGCTATGGGGATGTCGTGCTGAGGACTATATAAAAGCAAAATAAAATTTAGATGCTGAAAAGGAAATTATCTGAATATAAGCAGTTTTAATACTTACGATTCGGCCAGGGGCTTGATCCTGCGCTGAACCCGATAGCCATGTTCGGACGATGAGTCCGAACTAGTAGGAAGATTTAGCTTCTTCCTGGGCACGACCTTGCCTGCGTCAGTAGGGGCCGCTCTTTTCCTCCCCTTTGTCAGGATGGGGGAGTGTTCTTCTTCCTCCTCCTCTTCTTCTCCGGGAGAGTGGCGGGAGTCAGTTTCCCCAGACCTCGTGTCCGCAGGACCTGTGGGGTGGGGGTCTCTTTTGATTTCCTTGCACTTCTTCTTGGCCTTCTTCTCCGGCGCCTTGTACGACACCAGGACCAGCATTGCCGTCACCCGAGGCATCTCTGGGTCTTCTGGTAGGGGAGTCGGACACTTGATCCGCTCTGCCTTTTTCGTCCAGGCCTAGATAGATCACAAAAACTCTAACTCCTATTATAATTAAAGCATGGATGGAGTATGTATTCAACAGAAATCTTAATTACCTCTGATGCAGTGAGTGCGGTACTGAAGCCCGTGTCCTCAGTCTCCGTCGGCCACCCCTTCTGGACCTTGAAGAGGTGCTTCCAGATGTCTTCGTGCGTAGTGCCGAAGAGGTGCTTCAAGGGCCGAGACCCTTCCGAATTGAACTCCCACAGATAGGAGACCCGACGTTGGCAGGGAAGGACGAGACAGGCGAGCATTACCTAAACCACATTTGTGAGTTGGGTGCCCTTGGAGATCATGCCGGAGATACGGCTTTGGAGCGCCAATACCTCCGCCTGAGACCCCCAATCCGGACTCTTGTCGGTCTAGGAGGTTAGCCTCTCCGGGGTCCAAATCTAAATGCGGGAGCTGCCGCCCGCTTGGTATCGTGGGGCTCAGTGACGTGAAACCATTCCTGCTGCCAAATTTTGTTCATCTCCATGAACGCCCCCTTTGGCCAGCTGGCGTTGGGGATTTTGCTTATCATGGCGCCCCCCGCACTCCGAGTGCTGCCCATCGACCACCTTCGGCTTCAAATTGAAGCTTTTGAGCCATAGACCAAAGTGCGGGGGGGACGCGTAGGAACACCTCACATACCACTATGTAAGAAGATATGTGGAGAATTGCATTCGGGGCTAGATCGTGGAAATCTAGCCCATAGAAAAACAAGATGCCCCGTACAAAGGGGTGGGGAGGAAATCCCAGCCCCCGAATAAAGTGTGAGAGGAATACAAACCTCTCACCCGCCTTAGGGGCATGAATCACTTGGTCCTTCTTGGGGATTAGGTGCGCCACATCGAAGGCGAGATAGCCTGCGCTCCAGAGGCTCTTCACTGTCTTCTTCGTGACTATGGATGCCTCCCGCTTGCCTTTGGAGCCAGAACCAACCATTGCTGGGAGGGGCGGTGGTGGTGGAGCAGTTGAGAATTGAGGGCACAAGAGATGTGGGTGCTTGGGCTAGAGAGATTGGAGAACTAGCGGTGAATGCTAAATGCCCCCCACTCCAGCCGTAAACCTCGCCGTTTTACAACAAGGTCGTGCGTAAGGCGCGGTTAAGATGCTCACGTCACATTGTTAAGGATCCTGTAATAAGCGGGCACGATCTCTGCTCCGACAAGATGTGCCAATGAGGCTATACCTCAAAATGCGAAACCAGGGCCAAGAAAACTGTTCTCTATATATTAAAGGGACAGACGTGACGCTTCGCTGAAAGGTTGTCAGTAAAGACAGAGTATTCGTTTTTCGATACCTTGCCTTCTAGGCTAAGGGTTGTACTAACCATGCAGAGCCAAACACATTACCTTTTGTAGGGAATATTGCTTCAATATGTTCGGGAGGAGGAACCCGCCTTGCAGTGCCGAAGACAGTGCGCAAACCGAACTCGTCGTCATCGAAGACTGGTTCAGGGGCTACTGAGTGAGTCCTGGATTGAGGGATCCTCAGGTGGCGGGATCGTTCATTATGGGCCGGACTGGTGGGCCGTGAAGATTATCAATGGAGACTATCTCTCGTATCCGGATAGGACTACCATATGTGTAAAATAGCAAGTTTAGAGTCCTGGTGTAATACTTTCCATCCTCTACAAGGTGATCATGTACGAACCCTAGGTCCCTCCGGTGCATATATAAACTGGAGGGTTTAGTCCGTAGAGACAACAACATAATCATTGGCTGGACTTTTAGGATTTAGCAATTACGATCTCGAGGTAGATCAACTCTTGTAACCCATGTTCATCAAGATAAATCAAGCAGGAAGTAGGGTATTACCTCGATCGAGAGGGCCCAAACCTAGGTAAACATCGCGTCCCCAGTCTCCTGTTACCATCGATGCTCAGACACATAGTTCGGGACCCCCTACCCGAGATCTGCCGGTTTTGACACCGACAATGGCCCATACGTTCTTGGGCTCCTTTCCGGCCCTCGATTACTGCCGGCCCCTTACTGGCCTGTTCTCCTAATGAGCCAAACTCGGCCCATGGTTAGAATAGGCCCGTTTGTGGCCTGTTAACCCGTTACGCCATTTCCAGCATGTGCTATATTCTGGCCCATTAACGACCTATTATGCCTGTGACAATACTAAGCCTTTGCTATCTTCCGGCCTGTTAACAAACCGTTATCGTGCTGGCCCGATACCAATTATGCCCGTTTACGGCCCATGTGTGCCCATTTATCCAAAGGCCCGAGGACCACCGATTCTACAGCCCATTGGAGGACCATTTACTTGGCGGCCCATACGAGGCCCATGGATCCTACGGCCTGTAGAAGGCTAAGGTTACCATGGTCCGTATATCGCCCATGGTTGTTGTGGCCACTAGCAAACCAAGGAAAAAGAAGACTAGGAAATAACTAAGCCAAAAACTAACGCTAGGCTATTACGGCGATCGCACATATTACATCAGCTGGCCATCAAAGTTCGCCACTAGTGCAAATATAGGGAACACCCTACACTATACAAAAATGGCATGATGTTTTCTTGAGCCAGTGGCTACAAGTTAAGAACAAATTGTCGGGACCCCGATCCTAAGTCACACCGATCTAGCTATAACATGTCATATCACTTTGCGGCCTCACGCACGATATCCCCACGGGTGCCACCTTACCTGGCCCGGGACCGTTTGCACATTTTGGCACACGTATATGACAGTGTCGCTAGCATCCATATGACAGAGAACCCGGGCCGACATGGCTAGTTATAAACCAAAAGCGGCACTAAATTACACAGACAGGCATCCATGACCCAGCAACGAATGTGTCGGTCATCAACGTATGAACCCAAGTCGTAGCAAGCTACATGGACTTAAAGGAACAACGCGTGACATTTCCCCTAAGGGACAGACACAGGAACGAAGAAGGACACATGCCGGCCAGCCTACGTGTTCCGAGCAGTAGCAAGCTACCAAGGCTCATTGGAAGCACTAGGAGGCATTTCCCTGTAAGATAGGCTACCAAAGGAAAACAACTAGGTGTCGGATCCCACACATACCAAGCATTTCAATCATACACACAATATGCTCAATATGTGCAAATACAACATTGCATCACAACAGAACTCTATGAATCAAAGTACTTTATTTAAGAGGCTCCAAGAGCCATACATAACATATCCATACAGGTAGGCGTCACATGACCCAACACTCAAGTCATACAGTCATACAAGCACAAGCGGAAGCTACATGTCTAGGTACAGACAACTTAGAAAATAAAACAGGCATGGTGTAGCCTGACTATCTACAAGGCCCTTCACAAGCTCCAGATCTCCATCTAGGTGACAAGCTACTCGTCGACGTCAACGTCTATGTAGAACCCATCAGAAGGGGCAGGGTTCTCCTCTGGAACAGTTATTAAGCAAACATGAGTACAAAAGTACTCAGCAAGTCTTACAACAGAACCTATCATACATGCAACATTATCAACAGGGGGTAGTGGAGTTCATAGCAGAAAGCCAGCTTTGACTCTTGGCTAACCTATACTACAACTCTCAACAGATTGCAAGATATTACTACGTACACGAGTCCTCTACTCACCACAACGATACACCACCGAGGATCCTCTTCCGTCATCCTACGGAAGGGCCATCCACGGCACTCACACTTGTCTTGAGGCTTTTAATAGTATCCATCAACTTGTCTATGAACTGTAAGAGTAACCAAGTAGTCCGTACCGCGAACAACGGCTATTCGAATAGATTGATAACCCTGTAGGGGTGTACTTCTTCACACACGCTTCCACCACTTATCGCCGTTTACTCGACATGTACTCGACAACCTTCAAGCAGAAGCCCAGCGAGGGTGTCGGCCACGACCTGACTAACTACACAAGTCTCTCGTCCAGGTTTATCACCTATTTGGGTTCCATCAGTGGGGAGATCCGGCCGGGGTGTCGCTCACGGCCCCAAACAATGTGTACAGGGTTCCCGAGTCACCAAACAGGCAACCGGTACACCATGCCACGTACCTACCGCATCACAGCCCACCCCGAGGGTCAGCGCTGTGCACAACCACCAGTAAACTACAAACACCAGAAACTATTGCAACTCCTGGACAAAGAAGAGGGTAGTTAATAAGACGAGAGGGCTTGGAGCGCCCGGAGCCCAATGCGTGGTAGTAACTGTAACTTGAATCACACATACAGATCTCGGGTCCTATGGAATATTCCAATGAAACAACCCACCATGTATTCCTACATGGCCTTTCATCGATACCTTTACCAAACATATTGCACACTTCCTTCTCTTTACCGGTATGATCATTTCACTCTGATCCATCACCGAGATGAACCAGACCTGACACAACTCTAAGCATAGCAGGCAACATCAACAAATAGCATGGTGGATCACACATCACATGGCTCAATCAACTCCTACACATGCTAGTGGGTTTCAACTATTTACTGTGGCAATGACATGTCATGAAAGGGAATAGGGTTCAACTACCGCAGCAAGTAGCAGTTCACATGCTGTTGCCTTAATGCACTTAAAGAGAGCAGGAGCGAGAAGATGGGTTTGTATCGGAATGATCAATGATTGCTTGCCTCACAAAGTGGTTGTCGGGTACTGCTCTTCAGTTCGATACACAGAAGTATCCTCGGGAGTAGGACCTAACACGGAGAATACTGGCGATACAATCAATAAGCAAACAAATGCAACAATATGATGCATGCTCATGATATGGCAAGATGCATGTGTTTTGGGCTAATGCAACTATAACCAGAAGGGTTTGAGCCCATTTGAATCAAAGATTCAAATTGAAACCCAAATTATTATTTAATTAAGTGCATTAACTTGTTCTAATGTAAAAAGCAAGGTTAACTTGCTCAAACATGCATGAAACTTGTGCCATTGGAAAGATTGGATTTTTCTGATCAATTTTCATATATAAATCTTTTCCATCTGAGCTACTGTTGAATTTATATGATTTTTTGAAGTTTAAAGCATTTTTTGGAATTTCCTGAATTATTTTTAAATCTAAAAATCCCAGAAAATCCTTTACTGCGTCAGCATGACATCATGCTGACGTCAGCCAGTCAACACGGCGGCCCAGGTCAAATCTGACCAGTGGGACCCACTGGTCAGTGTCACGGTTAGTTAACTGACTAATTAAAATTAAATTAAACACTAAACTAGGTTTGACTATCAGGCAGGGCCCACATGTCAGTGACCCAGGGGGGTCAAACCCTTGGTCAAACAGGCTAACTCGCCGGCGTTTAGCCGCCGGCGAGGCCAAACGCGGCGGTGAGGTGCGGGATTTGTGCTCCGGCTGCCAAAACGACGGCGGAGCACACCTACGGGTAGCTGGGAGTGAGCCGCGTCGAGTGGTGGTGGTGGTGGCTGGCCTCGGGGTCGCCGGAAACGACGCCGGCAACGAGTCCAGCGGCTGCCGGAGTTCGGGCGAGGTCGAACTCGTCGGTGCGGTGCTCGTAGAGGTGCGTGGAGTGATCCTACAACACCTATATGTGACGGTGAAGCTGGTAGGCACGGTGGCCAGACCATTAGATGGCCGGAGCCTCGTCGGCGACGAGCTCCGCGATGGCGCGTGCAGGTGAGCCTCGTGCGGTGCGTTCAGAGCAGGAGAGAGCCAACAGAGAGGGGGAGGACGAAGTTGAGCTCATGGCGGTTGTAGTAGACGCTGAGGCGAGCTTGGGGGCGGTCGGAGCTGAGCGGGGCGGCGAGGGGGATCTCTGCCGCCGGAGTTGGGGAAGACGGGGTCGGGGCGACTCCAGAGCGGGCGAGCGCTCGGGGCTCAGCCTGCTCGACGTAGTCGAGGACGGTGGAGCGGACAGACACGATGACGGAGCTCAGGGACGGCGGTGGACGCGGCTATCACGACGGCGCGAGCACGACGGCGTCGGCCATGGTGCGGGGAAGGCGAGGGAGAGGAGCTGGGGAGGGTGGAGAGTGTCAGCGAGCTCGGGGAGGAAGTGGGGGATCGATCCCACTCACCAGAATGGCGAGGGGAGGAAGCAGGGCGGCGGGCAGCTACGTGGCGCGCGCTGCGGTAGCCGTCGAGCACCTGCCTGCCTGCCTGGCCGAGCCAAGCAACTCGCTGGAGCGGTGGCTGGGCTGGGCCGGCAGGTGGGCCTGTTAGGCGCCAGGTAAGCTCTTCTCTCTTTTTTCTATTTCTTTCCGTTTCATTTCTTTTGCAACTTTGTTGAATTAATAAAAATGCCAGAACATTTTTATAGCTCATAAAACTAGTCATGCCCACTGTATATAATATGAACAACATGGCACATTTTAGTTTATGATTATTTGGGCACACAAAATATTTTATAGCATTTAAATGCCCAAATGCAAATACCATATGAATTAATCCAGAGATCTTGGATGTCCTAGAAAATTGTGCACCATTTTTGGCAGAGGTTTAAGACCAAGGCTGAAATGATGAACATTTTTGAAGGGCATTTTGGATACATTGAAAAAGATTTTATTAAACCCTAGTTGTTAGAAGAGGGGTGCTGGGGTTTCTGTCATTCCCATTTCAAGTTTCTTTGATAAGTAAACATGATGCACACTCTAGCTAGTCCTAATGCAAGCACTAACTAGGGATGTGACAACTCACCCCCACTCAAAAGAATCGCGTCCCGAGATTTGGGTTCCTCCGGAAAGAGGGTGGGGTACTCAAGTCGAAGACGATCCTCCCTTTCCCAGGTAGCTTCACTCTCGGAATGATGTGACCATTGAACCTTGAGAAACTTGATATTGTGACGTCGAGTGGTGCGCTCGGTTTGATTAAGAATACGAACGGGGTATTCTCGATATGTGAGATTGTCCTGGAGATCAAGCGTTTCGTGGTCCACTCTGCGGATAGGATCCGAGAAGCAACGCCTGAGTTGAGATACGTGGAAGACATCATGAACTCTGGAGAGGTGCATAGGTAGTTCCAATTGGTAGGCAACTTCTCCTCGTTTGGCAAGAATGCGAAAAGGACCGATGTAACGAGGGGCCAATTTGCCTTTGATGCCGAAGCGATGGGTTCCCTTAAGAGGAGTAGCCCGAAGGTAAGCCTTATCGCCGACTTCAAAAGTCACAGCCTTATGATGACTATCATATTGGCTCTTCTGGCAAGACTGGGCTGTTTTCAATTTCTCACGAACGATGCGAACTTGCTCTTCTGTTTCCTGGATCATATCCGGGCCAAAGAATTGTCTTTCCCCGGTTTCTGACCAGTTAAGAGGTGTTCGACACCTTCGTCCATATAGAACTTCGAAGGGAGCTTTGCCCAATGGCTTGATAACTATTGTTATAAGCGAATTCGGCAAATGGAAGACACTTCTCCCATTCCATACCGAAAGAGATGACAGAGGCTCGAAGCATGTCTTCCAGAATTTGATTGACTCGTTCCACTTGACCACTTGACTGGGTATGGAAGGCGGTGCTGAAAGAGAGATGAGTTCCCATAGCATTCTGGAAACTTTCCCAGAATCGTGAAGTGAAAAGACTTCCACGGTCTGAGTTAATCTCCAACGGCACACCATGAAGTGATACTATCCGAGAGATATACAAGTCTGCTAGCTGGCTAGCGGTTATACTCTCTCGAATAGGTAGAAAATGGGCTACTTTAGAGAGGCGGTCGATAACGATGAAAATAGCATTATTCCCTTTCCTGGTCCTGGGAAACCCGGTAATGAAGTCCATACCGATCTTGTCCCATTTCCATTCAGGAATAGCTAAGGGTTGAAGGGTGCCAGCAGGCCGTTGATGCTCAGCTTTGACTCGACGACAAACGTCTCAGTTAGCAATGAATTGAGCGATTTCTCTCTTCATCCTAGTCCACCAGAACCTCTGACGTAGGTCCTGATACATTTTGGTACTACCGGGATGAATCGTGAGAGGAGATTCATGAGCCTCCTTAAGGATTAACCGCCGTAGATGTTGGTTCTTGGGAACCACTAAACGGTTCTCGAAGAAAACAACACCTCTATTATCAATGGAGTAACAACCTGGAACTCCTTTGTGAATGTTTGTCTTAATTCGGGAAATCCATGTATCTTGCTTCTCGGCAGCTATGATTTGATCCATAAGGGTAGGTTTCGCCACCAAGGTGGAAAGGAATCCTCGAGGAATAATGTGAAGGTTAAGCTTACGAAATTCCTCGTAAAGAAGTGGTTGCCCTTGTTGTAACATCAGGTTGTTACAATAAGACTTACGACTTAGTGCGTCGGCCATGACATTGGCCTTCCCAGGGGTGTAAGTGATTCCTAAATCGTAATTTGTGAGCAATTCAACCCAACGCCTTTGCCTGAGATTCAAGTCCGGTTGGGTGAAGATGTATTTCAGACTTTGGTGATTAGTGAAGATTTCACAGCTATTACCAAGAAGGTAATGTCGCCATGTTTTGAGTGCGTGGACTACAGCTGCAAGCTCTAGATCATGTGTAGGATAGTTATCCTCATGTGGACGCAACTGTCGAGATGCGTATGCGATCACTTGACGATCTTGCATGAGTATGCAACCTAGTCCTTATCGTGAGGCGTCGCAGTTGATAATAAAATCCTTGGAAAAGTCTGGTGGTACCAGTACGGGTGCAGATGTCAGGCGTCTTTTCAGTTCCTGAAAGCTGGACTCGCACTGTGGGGTCCACTCAAACTTTTTATCTTTCTTGAGGAGTTCAGTTAGAGGTTTAGCTACCTTGGAGAAATTCTCAACGAAGCGTCGGCAATAACTCGCTAAGCCAAGGAAACTCCTAACATGCTTGACCGATTCAGGGGGAGTCCAATCAAGGATGGCTTGAACTCGCTCGGGATTGACTACAATACCCTTGCCAGAGATCACATGACCTAAATAGGTCACTTCCGGCAACCAGAATTCACATTTAGAGAATTTGGCATCGGTGAATACTTCCTCAGGTGCATAGCATGCCAAGTTGCCTAACTCGCGACTATAGCCATCCACAGTTAACCGGCCCTGGGTGAAATTGCAGAATTCCTCCCGCTTGCGATCCATGAGACCTTCCGGAATGTGATGTTCATGGAATGCCTCACTGAACTCAACCCAAGTAGTGATTTGGCCAGCAGGACGCATAGCTTCGAAGTTCTCCCACCATAGACTGGCAGGGCCCTCAAGATGGTAGGCGGTGTAGATAACCTTATCAGCTTCGGCCACACGGGCAGAGTGTAGCTTGTGGGTGATACTACGAAGCCAATCATCCGCATCCAGAGGTTCAGTGGAATGATGGAACTTGGGTGGGCACATCTTGATAAAGTCATTGATTGACACCACGTCATTCCTCTGACGAAACCAGTGTTCTGCTCTATGCGTTCCAGCAGACGGTTGGTCTCTCTCTTGTTCCATTCTGCCTCGAGCATAACTTCAGCCAAGGAGGGTGGCTGGGGCAGATTCTCATCTCTAGCCCCACTAGCATCACCCTGCTCCCGAGCAGCAGGAGTGCTGCGAGTGTTGACCATCCTAGGAAAACAAAACAATGGTTTAGACAAGGATGGCAAAAACTTGACATAGGAGTGCAGAATGTAATGGATGACACGGAATGCAGAGATGTTCATCCGTACGACATGGTAATATACAAACTGCTATATATACACCAGTGGTCATACACACCATACATAGTTTAGTACAAGCCAAGGCTAAAGTACAACTGCGGTGAAAGACGATACATCCCATCAGAGGCATTCCAAGCTCCTATACATTATTTAACTACACCTCCGGAACTCAGTACTAGATAAGTCATATTCCACAAGACGCGCAGGACTGTGGAAATACAACTACTACAATACTACTACTGCCACGGTCTAGCTCAGACATTCCCGTAGTAATCTTCGTAAATATTACCACCGTAGCCTGGAAGTGGAACAGATGGATCTTGAAACTCTCGAGCACTCGAAGGCTGTGGACCATAGGGACATGGATGTGGCCTCGGGCCTGATGCTGGTGGTAACCGACGCCCACGTGGAGGTGTAATACCCCCAACGTCACGCCAATCCATACGATCAGGCAGACGAGTCCGCACGGGGTACAAATCCCGCATATCCAGATATCCAGCATGCACAGCAGGTGCAAGCCGTGTCAAAGTAGTCCAGTGGGCGGCTCGAGTGTTATACAGCTCCATTCGGAGGGCACGGACCTCACGGTCCCTATCCTCCAGCATCTAAACAGTAGTCTGAAGCAGTGGCTCTTCATGAGCAACATCAGTATACAGACCAGTGTAGTAGCCTTCCTCTCCGGGAAGTGAGGCTGGCATGTAACAGAACTCAGTGTTCAGCAACATGGCATGCCTAGCCCGGAGGATGGTCATCATCGAATAAGCGGCATCCTGCACTGCCATCTCGATAGTAACCCCGAGTCCATAAGACCAATGGTTGGGGTCGTTAGCTCCGGGATATGAGGGGTATATCCGGACTGTGCAGAAATACTGACTCTGATTGAAATCCCGGTACTGTTCCTCCACGGTGTACTCAGGATACCAGCGGTAACCGGTCTCAGTCAGCACACGAACTAGCATGGCCGTGTGACCGGGCACATTAATGCACTGAGTCAAACGAACCACTTGGTGAGGTGTGCGGCCAGACATCTGAAACACGAAGTAATGCAAAGGCATTAGTGTTTCTGGAAGAAATCGGGCATCATGACAACTGTAAATGCTCAAAAAAGATTTGAGACATCATACAAATGATAGCATAGCCACTCAACAATATCATATCAAGGTTCTGGGTCCAACAATTCATCATACTAAAAGGGTAGAAACTAAACTGAGGCTTGAAACCAACAATCCTAAGAGTCTACGGATTAGTAACACGTGAACCTAGTAAGGATAAGAGGCCTAGTCCTAAATCCCCGTAGAAAGAATAGACTGACTCAGATCAGAAGGGCATAAGGTAAAGGAGTAAAAAGAGCCTTACGTTCCCTTCCACAATCAATTCCCCTACATATAACTAAGAATTTTTCTAGACTCAACATCGACCAGTTTGGCTTGAGAAACCTACAGGCAGTCCAGCTCTGACGCCAACGTTGTCGGGACCCCGATCCTAAGTCACACCGATCTAGATGTAACACGTCATATCACTTTGCGGCCTCACGCACGGTATCCCCACGGGTGCCACCTTACCTGGCCCGGGACCATTTGCTCATTTTGGCACACATATATGACAGTGTCGCTAGCATCCATATGATAGAGAATCCGGGCCGACATGGCTAGTTATAAACCAAAAGCGGCACTTAATTACAGAGACAGGCATCCATGACCCAGCAACGAACGTGTCGGTCATCAACGTATGAACCCCAGTCGTAGCAAGCTACATGGACTTAAAGGAACAACGCGTGACATTTCCCCTAAGGGACAGACACAGGAACGAAGAAGGACACATGCCGGCCAGCCTACGTGTTCCGAGCAGTAGCAAGCTACCAAGGCTCATTGGAAGCACTAGGAGGCATTTCCCTGTAAGATAGGCTACCAAAGGAAAACAACTAGGTGTTGGATCCCACACATACCAAGCATTTAAATCATACACACAATATGCTCAATATGTGCAAATACAACATTGCATCACAACAGAACTCTATGACTCAAAGTACTTTATTTAAGAGGCTCCAAGAGCCATACATAACATAACCATACAGGTAGGGGTCACATGACCCAAAACTCAAGTCATACAGTCATACAAGCACAAGCGGAAGCTACATGTCTGGGTACAGACAACTTAGAAAATAAAACAGGCTTGGTGTAGCCTGATGTCGGTGTACTAGAGTAGGGGTACCCTTAGTATCCCGAACTTGTGCACGGGCAGTCGCAGCCTCCCGCGGCAAGGCTTGCCGGGTGACCGCCAAGGTCCTTCGTGGCTCCTTTGGAGCCATTCAAGAACAAAGTATTTAAGCCAAGGAGACAAGGCCCCGGCAAGAGGAGCTTGCCGGGAAGGCCACTCAAGGCACAAGACCCCGGCGAGAGGAGCTTGCCGGGAAGGCCAACCAAGGCATCTCAAGGAACTTGCTGCGACACGCCATGCGTCCCGGCAAGGCCCGGTGAGCGGCAAGCTCCCGGACGCGACAAGACAACGACCACGGCAAGGCGCTTGCCGCGGCAAGCTTCCACAATGTACCCGCGCTCCAGTGCATCCACCAACGTGTCGCTCTGGGACCCTTCCAGGCGTACGTGGCGGGAGGCTGTGCAGCCAGCGGTACACGGTGGCAAGCGGCGCTGACAAGATCGCCATCGTGGCGAGCGGTGGCGCCCCTGACGGTCCCTTTTTGCACTGTTTGGGCGACGCCAATGGGCATTAAATGCCCTTGTCCCCTGCCATCAGGGTTAGGTATGATACACTGTACAAGTAGGTGTACCAACTACAACACCTTTCCATTTTTACCCTCATCTGCGTTGCCACCTGTCGGTGACCCCTTGAGCATATAAAAGGAGGCCCATGCGCAACGTAGAGGGGGGACGAACTCATTCACGCTCGGTCTCGTTAGCTGCTAGGGTGTACTATAGCACCCAGCGCTCCCGAGCAAGAACTCAATACAAACCACAAAGCATGAGTAGGGTTTTACGCATCCATGCGGCCCGAACCTGGGTAAATTGCTCGTGTGTTCCACCTCGATCTGCTCTTCGTGCGATCTCCGCCCCCACCGAACCGAAAGGGACCCGGTCCGCCGGTCCCATAGGTGTTCATGGATCAGTTTCCCCGACATCTTTGGCGCGCCAGGTAGGGGGTGCGTCGAGGTTGTGTGAACCTGATCCGGCGTGCACACGAGCTAGATTTTCTATCTTCATCGATATGCCGCCGAAGAAGAAGGCTTCGGAGGTGGCTGCTCCGTCCGCATCGATCCCACCACCGCCGGAGCCAACGGCTGGTGGGGTAGACGCTGGAGGAAGAACGGGCGTCGACGAGGGAGCTCATGGTGCCGCCAAGTCCAAGGACAAAGCTGCGCTGCCCATCGGCGGCGTAGACGACTCCCACAACGATCGGGCGCACTCCAAGACCTCGGCGTCCGTACATGCACCGCGCCCATCTGATACGTCCAAAACGTATCTATAATTTCTGCTTGCTCCATGCCACTTTTGGGTGATATTGCTATGATATTTATACACTTCCATACACTTTTGATCATATTTGGACTAACCTACTAATCCAGTGCACCCCAGTGCCAGTTTCTGTTTTCGGCTGTTTTTGTATTTCCAGAACCTACCTTGCGCCCGAAGTACAGCCGGGGGGCACCAGGGCCCCAGGCGTCCTGGCGGCGCGCCCCCCCTGGGCCGCGCCGGGGGGGGGGGG
>LR738712.1:385951169-386004524 GCA_902687465.1 Secale cereale
GAAGAAGACCAAGTCCGGCAAGAGCTCTGATGCCCACTCCGGCAAGCGCACCTCTTCGGAGTGCTGCGCTACCATCGAGAACGCACCATCGAGCTCCACCGGCAAGTGTAAGAAGACGATGGCAGCTCCGCCAGAGACCAAGAAGGTGTCCGCCAAGGAGGACGGCACTGGTGGTACCTTCACCATCAGTGCCACGCTTGACCCTAAATAGGAAAGCGCGCTCATTGCTTTCCTTCGGGCGAACGTCGACGTGTTTGCGTGGCAACCGTCTGACATCCCCGGTGTTCCCAGGAAAGTAATTGAGCACCACCTTGCCGTTTGTCCTCATGTGCGGCCCGTCAAGCAGAGAGTCAGGAAACAAGCAGTGGAGCGCCAAGAATTCATCGCAGAAGAAATCAAGAAGTTGGAAGCAGCAGGCCTTGTCAGAGGAGTGCTCCATCCTACGTGGTTGGCCAATCCTGTAGTCGTGCGCAAGGCAAACGGGAAATGGAGGCTTTGTATCGACTTTACCGATGTCAATAAAGCTTGTCCCAAAGACCCATTTCCCTTGCCGCGCATTGACCAGATTGTTGACTCCACGACCGGATGTGACTTGCTTTCATTTCTTGACGCATACTCAGGATACCATCAGATCTTCATGGCAGAAGAGGATGAGGAGAAGACCGCATTCATCACTCCATGCGGCACGTACTGTTTCATACGGATGCCTTTCGGTTTGAAGAATGCTGGTTTAAAATTTGCAAGAGTAGTCCATACCGCTTTTGAGCCACAAATACACAGAAATGTGGAAGCCTACATGGATGACATAGTGGTGATGAGCAAGGATAGGGCAACTCTGATTCAAGATTTAGACGATACCTTTGCAAATCTGCGCAAGATCCAGCTCAAGCTCAACCCCGAGAAGTGTGTGTTTGGAGTCCCTTCCGGCAAGCTTCTCAGGTTCTTTGTGTCTCAGTGGGGAATTGAAGCCAATCCCGGCAAGATCAAGGCCATTGAGCAGATTAAAGCACCCAAGCGCGTCAAGGATGTACGGAAACTTGCCGGTTGCGTGGCTGCTCTCAGCAGGTTTATCTCTAAGTCTGCTGAGCGCGCCCTGCCGTTTTTCAAAATTTTGAAAAAGGCAGGTCCAATGAAATGGACTGCGGAAGCGGAGGCTGCGCTGCAGGACTTGAAGAGATACCTGCGCTCCACTCCAATACTTGTCGCACCTAAGCCACAAGAGAAGTTGCTGCTGTATATAGCGGCAACCAATCAAGTGGTTAGTGCTGCGTTAGTAGCGGAGAGGGAGGCAGATGATGAGCCAGCAACCGCGGCAAGCGCATCCAGCGACAAGCAGGGGGCTTCCCTGACAAGCTCTGGTCCCGACAAAGATAGATCTGCGCAGACGCAAGAGGAGATACAAAAGAGAATGGTGCGGCGCCCAGTTTACTTTGTCAGTTCCCTTCTGTAGGGGGGGGCTAGGTCAAGGTACTCTGGTGTGCAGAAATTGCTTTTCGGCCTTCTCATGGCCTCGAGAAAGCCGCGCCATTACTTCCAAGCACATGAGATCACAGTTGTCACTCGCTTTCCGCTGAAGAGGATACTGCAAAATCCAGAAGCAACGGGCAGGATTGTTGAGTGGGCACTGGAACTATCAAGCTTTGGCCTCAAGTTTGAAAGCACTTCAACTATCCAAAGCAGCGCATTGGCAGAATTCATAGCAGAGTGGACGCCAACACCAGATGAAGAAATTCCAGAAACGAGCATCCCCGTCAAGGAAGCAAGCAAAGAGTGGCTGATGTACTTTGATGGTGCCTTCTCGCTGCAAGGCGCCGGTGCTGGCGTGCTGCTTGTCGCACCCACCGGAGAGCACCTCAAGTACGTAGTCCAGATGCACTTTCCCAAGGAGCAAGCAACAAACAATACCGCAGAGTATGAGGGTTTGCTTGCCGGCCTCAGGATCACGGCAGACCTTGGGATAAAGAAGCTCATTGTCAGGGGTGACTCGCAGCTTGTCGTCCGCCAAGTGAACAAGAGTTATCAGAGTCCGTTGATGGAAGCCTACGTTGATGAAGTGAGGAAGATAGAAGAGCACTTTGACGGCCTACAGATGGAGCATGTTCCAAGAGCTCAGAACGACATTGCAGATAGCCTGTCGAAGTGCGCTGCACTTAAGTTACCTGTGGAACCAGGGATCTTTGTGCTCAAGCTGACTCAACCGTCCGTAACACCATCAACTGGACAGAGCAAGAAGAGGAAGTTGATTTCTGGTGACTATTTTCCGGCAGAGCTTCCCGAAGCCGCCGCCAAGAAGGTCCCCAAGATGAACGCCAATAGTGCTGAGGAGCAGTCTGCTCCGGCAAGCCCCAGGGTTTGTTCCGTTGAAGCAAACGCTCCCGACAAGTTTTGCTCCGGCAAGCTTGCCGGGAAACGTCAAGCTCCGGCTGAGCCGCAGGTTCTCGTCGTAGCAGCGGATGTTCCTGCAGTAGCAGATGTGCCTTTAGTCCTTGTTGTCGAGCCACAAGCTCCAGCATGGGCACAACAGATTGTCCGTTTCATTCAGACAGGAGAACTTCCCGAAGAGCGATAAGAAGCGGAAAGAGTAGCCCGGCAGTCAAGTATGTACCAGTTTGTTGACAACACACTGTACAGAAGAAGACTCAACGGTGTGAAATTGAAGTGTATTCACCGGGAAGATGGACAAAAGCTGTTGGCAGAGATACATGAAGGCATATGTGGTCACCACATTGGCGCAAGAGCACTTGCTGGCAAAGCATTCCGGCCAGGTTTCTTTTGGCCGACAGCCCTCCAGGACGCAACTGCACAAGTAACCAAGTGTGAAGCGTGCCAGTTCCATTCCAAGCAGATACACCAGCCAGCTCAAGCTCTCCAGACGATCCCTTTATCCTGGCCATTTTCGGTCTGGGGGCTCAACATCCTCGGCCCCTTCCCCCGCGCAGCCGCGGGCTTTGAGTACTTGTACGTTGCAATCGACAAGTTCACAAAGTGGCCGGAAGTGGAACCAGTGAAAAAGGTGACAACACAGTCAGCGGTCAAGTTCTTCAAGTCGATTGTTTGCCGCTTCGGGATCCCTAACAGGATCATCACCGACAACGGTACGCAATTCACGAGCCGCACCTTCATGCAGTATGTCCAAGATCTTGGCGCCAAGGTCTGTTTCGCTTCTGTTGCTCACCCGAGAAGCAACGGTCAAGCGGAGAGGGCGAATGCTGAAGTGCTGCGTGGACCCAAGACCAGAACTTTCGACAGGCTGCACAAGTGCGGAATAAACTGGATCGAGGAGCTGCCGGTGGTTCTTTGGTTGATCAGGACGACGCCAAATCGAGCCACTGGACAGACACCTTTCGCTCTAGTCTATGGAGCAGAGGCAGTTCTCCCCACGGAACTCGTATACGGGTCACCTCGAGTGCTCGCTTATGATGAGCTTGAGCAAGAGCAGCTGCGACAAGATGACGCGCTGCTCCTTGAGGAAGACCGTCTTCAGGCTGCTGTACGAGCTGCTCGCTACCAGCAAGCTTTGCGCCGCTACCATAGCCGCAAAGTTAACGCCAGAAGTCTCGAGGAAGACGACCTTGTTCTTCGGCGCGTTTAGTCCGCCAAGAATTCCAACAAGTTGACGCCGAAGTGGGAAGGCCCTTACCGGGTGAAACGAGTCACTAGGCCTGGCGCTGTCCGCCTTGAGACCGAAGATGGCTTTCCGGTGAGCAACTCCTGGAACATCGAGCATCTTCGTAAGTTTTACCCGTAAGGCGCGGTTGCCGGAACCCGTTCCGGCAACCACCTTTTGTACAAGTCTTGCCGCTGTTGCATGTAATCCTTTGTACAAAGCCGGGCGCAGACCCCGTGCATAAGTAAAGCTCATGTGCTCTGCACATCTTGTCAATTTCATGCTTTCTATTTTATGCATGTGTTATCTGATACTTTGTGCAGCGCCTACCGCCGGTAAGCAATAACGAGCCGTAGGGCCCCATATCGTTATTTTCTCTTCTTTCTTTTTCTCAAGGAAAGGAGAGTTCCCTCACCCACAAGTTTGCCGGGGGGGGGGGGGGGGGAGGAGAAGATAATGGTATAGACCAGGCGTCATTCAAGAAAGTTTCGCCTTGCCGGGAAGCAAACAACAGAAAAGCTAAGTTGCTAAGTTGCCAAAGCTTGAGCCTTTACATTTTTTAAATTATTAAGTTATCTTCCTTGAACGACCGTGCTTTGTATGGAAAACCTGTGCGCAGAGGAACCAACTCGTAGCTAGTTGCGCCCTTAAATTTGTTTCGAGCCCGCTCAACAAATTTGTTTCGAGTCCGCTCAACAACTTTGTTTGGAGTTCACTCAACAAATTAAGTGAGTTGCGACTAGTTGCGACGAGGTTTCTTGTCGGTAACGGCATCGCTAGCAGGCTGCTGACGTCCCGCACTCAGCGGTCGCGGCTAAGGTGCCTACGCCGGCAAGTTCCCTAAAAGCGTAGGGTAAAAACATACAAAGGAAGGAATCAAGTAGAGGAAATAACGTTGCAATCACTACCCAAAATAGAGTTATAATACAAAGTATCTTGTCGCAGCTCTAATAGATTGTTTTCAAAACATGATCAGCAGCGACAAGGAAAGAAGAAAACGGGCGAGCCTAGTCTACGCGACCGCCCTCAACCCTCTTGATCCCGCTCACCTTGTCCACAAAGGGTGGGACAAGGGCCTTGAGCGCCTCCAGATCAGCATCCGACAGCAGGGACTTGAGGGCGTTGGTGAGGTTGAGGCCTGGATTGCGGAAGGCCACCTTCACCAACACTTTTTGAAGGGCTCCCGCGCAGAGCTTGCGCGACTCGTCCGCCAGCTGCTTTGGGATCCTCTCCCGGAGTCGCTGGAGGGCCGTCGCCACGCTTCTGAAGAACAAGGTGAGCTTGGCGCTGGGGTGGAGGTTCTCATCAAAGGAATACCCAAGATACTCCGCCCCCAACTGCGCCAGCTCCCTGTCGATATCTGCGGCAGCATTGACGAGACCCTCCGTCTAGTGCTCCACAGTCTCCCTGAAGGTGTTCTGGGTGACAGCAGCGCTCGCCAGCAGCGCCTTCTCGGCGTTGACCTCCTCCTTCAAGGCCGCCTCTCGCTCCCTGGCGCCGTCCAGTGTCTTGGTCAAAGTGGTCAGCTTCAACTCAAGATCGGCGTTGGAGTTCTTGGCGGCGGCAAGCTCCTTACCCTTCTCGACGAGGCGAACCTGCAGCTCCGAGTTGCTGTGGGCGTCCTTCTCCCGCTCATGCTTGAGTGCGGCAAGCTCCTCGCCGCTCGCCTTGAGATCGGCCTCCAGCTGCGCCACCTTCGTCTCCAGCTCCTTCTTGGCGACCTCAGCAGCTGCGACAGCGTCCTCTGCTTGCTTGAGGGCTCCGCCAAGTGATTGCTCGCGCGCGGCAAGATCCTCCTCGTGGCTGTCGAGGTTAATCTTCCGCTGCGCCAGCTCGCCCTCTTGCGCGGACAGTTTCTCAGCGGCAAGCCGCTGCTGCTCTTCGACTTCGGCCTTCTCGAGGAAGAAGGCCGTCTGTTCCTCGGCAAGTTGCTCCTGCTCCTTTGCCAAGGACCGGAGAGCTGCCTGGTGAAGACCCCGGAGCTCCTCCGCATGCTTCTCGATGTCGACTCCCGCCTTCGCGGCAAGCGCCTCGCGGGACTCCAGCTTGGCTTGCCGAGCGCGGTAGAGCGACAATAGCTTCCGCAGCAGCCACTCCTCCTCGGGCTCGCCGCTGCTGCTGCTCGGCGCGTCAATGAGCGTCAGCCCGGCGGAGGCAAGCACTTCTCCGTCAAAGGTTTCTCCTTCGACCGGCGCCCTGGAGCTTGATGCCCAGGGGAGTTTGATGAAGACGCCGTCGCCGGCCTTCAAGTAGGCGCCTGGCTCGGGCTCTTCGGAGCCTGGGGCTGCGGCAGCGGCGGAGGGATCAGCGGTCGGCGTAGCGCCTGGCGCTCCTGCGGCCTCATGGCCGTCAGTGCGATCGCCGGACCCCTCGCCAGCTGCTGCGGCGGCAGCCTTGGCGGCCTCGTCGCTGGCGGGATCGTCAGCACCGGCCGCTTCTTCGGTGGCAGCGGCGTCGATGGTGTTGCCGCGCGTATTCTCCTCGACAGCAGCCTCCGTCTCCATCGGCTCCGCAGCAGATGGGTCTGACGGCAGGAAAGGGGAGAAAAACAGTCAAACAAATATCCAAAAAGAAGAATCAAAAGAAGAAAAGCCCAAGGGAAGTTTGAAGCGAGAGGATTACCTGCGCGAGCCGGCTCCTCGGCAGGCTCCCTTGCCGGAGAGCTTTCCCTTGGCGGCGCATGCGTAGTCTCCGCTGGCGGGGGGCCGCTGGTACTCTCCTTTGACGGAGAGCTCTCCCTTGCCGGAGGACTCTCCCTTGGCGGAGAACTCTCCCTTGCCAGAGAGACCCTTGCCGGAGAACCCTCCCTTGGCGATGTAGTTGAAGCAGATGGCACATCGGGGGCGGTCTCCGGGCGCTCCTGGTGTGGCAGCTCTGCTCCTACATAAATCAACAAACAAATGTCAGCAAAGAAAGAACACCCACGCACGTGTAACAGCGGAAAGTGAACCATACACTTACGCTGGGGGCTGCGCTGGGGGCTGCTCTGAAGATTAGTTGCCGGGTCCGGCAAGGTGGTCTCGGTGGGTTCGTCCTCGACGATGATCACCTCCTCTCTCCTCGCCGGGACCTTGGCTCTCTTTGCCGCTTTCTAGGCTAGAGTCCTGAAAAGGGATAAGTTCAGAGTAAGGCAAATGAGATACAAGACAAAACAGCAAAAATCGAAGAAATACAAGAACAACAAGAATCTTACTCTTCTTCTTCCTCGTCGGAGCTGAGCGCGGAGAAGTCGAAGTCCGGCTCACGTCCAGCGCGAGGAGGCGGAGGAGTAGGCTCCCTTGGCCGCTTGGTGGGAGCAGTGGTGGTGGTCTGAGACGACCCCGCTCCGGCTGCCGCCGTGGCATGAGGTGCGGCAGGAGCAGAAGCGGTTGTCCGGGAGGACCCCGCTCCAGTTGCTGCAGCAACGCGAGGTGCCCCCGCGGCAACAGTGCTTGCCGCGGTGGAGCGTGTCGCGCGGCGCGGCTGCTGTCGACTCGTGTGCTGCTCCGTTACGTCCCCGGCCTTGCGGAGACGCCTTCTTGGTGGAGCTGGGGGCTCTGCTAGCGGCGAGCTGCCTGAAGAGGAAGAGGAGGAGTCGATCTCCAACGAGTCGCTCGTATCCTCGGCGGGCTCGCCCGATTCGATGCCCTGCTCGGCGGGCTCGCTCGACTCGACGTCTTGCCCGACAAGCTCCCCCTTGCCGGCAAATTCATCTCGCTCGGCAAGGCTTGCCGCCTTTGCTGCCTCTGCCTCCTCCACGGTGAATCCGAACTCGCCCGCGGCTGTGGCTGCCGCCGCCTCTTCTAGCCTAGTGGCGATGTACGCCATCTCCTTATCAGTGGTGTCGCGGGTGAGGCCTTTCTTCTCGTCGGAAGGAATCGGCACTTCTTCCAAGCCATCGAAGAACTCCCGCACGGCGTCATCCGCAGGCTCTTGCCAAGTTGGGTCAATCCCATGAGAGTCGCACAGCGGCATCATTGCGCGAATGCGGCTGAGCGCAGAGTTGTTGCACAGCGAAACGACGCCCTGCGGCAACCTGAATACTTCGGGATGTTCAGGGTCGTACTTGAACATCTCCTGTAGCATCCCGTTAAGCTCCATTACAGTGAAGTTGAAGTTGTGGCCCGGGCGCAGCCTCATGATATCTGCCGCATTCTCGAACTCCCAGGCGGGTCTCCTCCTCTCTTGTAGGGGGGCGATGCGGCGGCGAAGAAAATCTGCGCCAACTGCGCCTACAGTGAGCCCGGCAAGCCTGAGGCGTTGGATCCGGGTGACGGCGATCTTCAGCCTACCGTCCTCCGAGGCCAAGTCGCTCCAATCATTGCCGCGTACTACTGGGGCTTGGCGCTGGGCGGTAAATGGCTGCGGGTTCTCCTCGACAATCCAGCACCAGCGTGCTCTCCATTCCTCCCATTTGCTGCGGAGCTCTCCCTCTAGATAAGCTTCCTTCTTGTGGGCCCTCGAGATCCAGGAGACTCCGCCGGATAAAGGCTCTCCTCTCTCAACTCAGGGCATAAAGAAGTGGCAGAAAAGGGCTACATTGGGATAGACTCCGACAAAGTTTTCGCAGAGATGTGCGAGAACTGCCATGGTCAGAACGACATTGGGGGTGAAATCAAGGAGGTGGAACCCGTAGGTGTTCATAATGTCGCAGAAGAATTCAGAGAAAGGCGGGCAGAGCCCATAGTAGAAGAACAAGGCGAAGAAAGGGTATCCATTCGGAGCCATTTTACAAGCGACGGCTGGGAGTACCTTGGTGCGCGGATGCGCCCGCGTCTCCCCCGACCAGAAGAGGTAATAGTACTCCCTCAGCTCCTTCGCGGCAAGCTTGGGGGGGAAGATTGCCCGCTCCTTCCGCAGCCCCGCGAGCCGCTGCGCCTCGGCCGACTTCACGACCTTCCCCTTCTCGCCTTTCGGAGCCATGGCGGAAGCGGTGAGGGAGGTCGACGGCGCTGGTGGTGCTGGTGGCGATGGGGGGCAGAGCGCTGCTCTCTTTCAAGCTTTGGGAAGAAGGGGAGCGGCGGAGGTTTTCGAGGTTGGAGTAGCAACGGGCAGATGGGAGAACTGCCCCTGTTTCCCCTGCTTATAAGGAGGGAGGGGGCGGACGTTCCGCCTTTCCGATTAAAGAAACCACCCATGATCTCTCCCACGACGCCGCAATCAACGCGTGCCGTTCAGGGAGGGCGCGGTGGATACGGAGAAAGATACGGCGTGAACCAGGTCGCGCGTGCCCGTGCCCTATTTTGGGCCTGGCCCAACAGCGCTCGGCACCGTGTGTGGCCCAGGCCCGGGCGCTCCTCTCGGTGTACTAGGGTAGGGGTACCCTTAGTATCCCGAACTTGTGCATGGGCAGTCGCAGCCTCCCGCGGCAAGGCTTGCCGGGTGACCGCCAAGGTCCTTCGTGGCTCCTTTGGAGCCATTCAAGAACAAAGTATTTAAGCCAAGGAGACAAGGCCCCGGCAAGAGGAGCTTTCCGGGAAGGCCACTCAAGGCACAAGACCCCGGTGAGAGGAGCTTGCCGGGAAGGCCAACCAAGGCATCTCAAGGAACTTGCCACGACGCGCCACGCGTCCCGGCAAGGCCCGGTGAGCGGCAAGCTCCGGAACGCATTAAGACAACGACCACGGCAAGGCGCTTGCCGCGGCAAGCTTCCACAATGTACCCGCGCTCCAGCGCATCCACCAACGTGTCGCTCTGGGACCCTTCCAGGCATACGTGGCGGGAGGCTGTGCATTCAGCGGTACGCGGTGGCAAGCGGCGCTGACAAGATCGCCATCGTGGCGAGCGGTGGCGCCCCTGACGGTCCCTTTTTGCACTGTTTGGGCGACGCCGATGGGCATTTAATGCCCTTGTCCCCTGCCGTCAGGGTTAGGTATGATACACTATACAAGTAGGTGTACCAACTACAACACCTTTCCATTTTTACCCTCATCTGCGTTGCCACCTGTCGGTGACCCCTTGAGCATATAAAAGGAGGCCCATGTGCAACGTAGAGGGGGGACGAACTCATTCACGCTCGGTCTCGTTAGCTGCTAGGGTGTACTGTAGCACTCAGCGCTCCCGAGCAAGAACTCAATACAAACCACAAAGCAGGATTAGGGTTTTACGCATCCGTGCGGCCCGAACCTGGGTAAACTACTCGTGTGTTCCGCCTCAATCTGCTCTTCGTGCGATCTCCGCCCCCGCCGAACCGGAAGGGACCCGGTCCTCCGGTCCCATAGGTGTTCGTGGATCAGTTTCCCCGACACCTGACTATCTACAAGGCCCTTCACAAGCTCCAGATCCCCGTCTGGGTGACAAGCTACGCGTCGACGTCAACGTCTATGTAGAACCCATCAGAAGGGGCAGGGTTCTCCTCTGCAACAGTTATTAAGCAAACATGAGTACAAAAGTACTCAGCAAGTCATACAACAAAACCTATCATACATGCAACATTATCAACAGGGGGAGTGGAGTTCATAGCAGAAAGCCAGCTTTGTCTCTTGGCTAACCTATACTACAACTCTCAACAGATTGCAAGATATTACTACGTACACGAGTCCTCTACACACCACAACAATACACCACCGAGGATCCTCTTACGTCATCCTACGGAAGGGCCATCCACGGCACTCACACTTGTCTTGAGGCTTTTAATAGTATCCCTCAACTTGTCTATGAACTATAAGAGTAACCAAGTAGTCCGTACCGCGAACAATGGCTATTCGAATAGATTGATAACCCTGCAGGGGTGTACTTCTTCACACACGCTTCCACCACTTATCGCCGTTTACTCGACATGTACTCGGCAACCTTCAAGCGGAAGCCCAGCGAGGGTGTCGGCCACGACCTGACTAACTACACAAGTCGCTCGTCCAGGTTTATCGCCTATTTGGGTTCCATCCGTGGGGAGATCCGGCCGAGATGTCGCTCACCGCCCCAAACGATGTGTACAGGGTTCCCGAGCCACCAAACGTGCAACTGGTACATCGTGCCACGTACCTGTCGCATCACAGCCCACCCCGAGGGTCAGTACTGTGCATGACCACCAGTAAACTACAAACACCAGAAACTAGTGCAACTCCTGGACAAAGAACAGGGGCAGTTAATAAGACGAGAGGGCTTGGAGCGCCCGGCGCCCAATGCGTGGTAGTAACTGTAACTTGAATCACACATACAGATCTCGGGTCCTATGGACGATTGCAATGAAACAACCCACCATGTACTCCTACATGGCCTTTCATCGATACCTTTACCAAACATATTCCACACTTCCTTCTCTTTACCGGTATGATCATTTCACTCTGATCCATCACCCAGATGAACCAGACCTGACACAACTCTAAGCATAGCAGGCAACATCAACAAATAGCATGGTGGATCACACATCACATGGCTCAATCAACTCCTACACATGCTAGTGGGTTTCAACTATTTACTGTGGCAATGACAGGTCATGCAAGGGAATAGGGTTCAACTACCGCAGCAAGTAGCAGTTCACACGCTGTTGCCTTAATGCAGTAAAAGAGAGCAGGAGCGAGAAGATGGGTTTGTATCGGAATGATCAATGATTGCTTGCCTGACAAAGTGGTTGTCGGGTACTGCTCTTCAGTTGGATACGCAGAAGTATCCTCGGGAGCAGGACCTAACACGGAGAATACCGGCGATACAATCAATAAGCAAACAAATGCAACAATATGATGCATGCTCATGATATGGCAAGATGCATGTGTTTTGGGCTAATGCAACTATAACCAGAAGGGTTTGAACCCATTTGAATCAAAGATTCAAATTGAAACCCAAATTATTATTTAATTAAGTGCATTAACTTGTTCTAATGTAAACAACAAGGTGAACTTGCTCAAACATTCATGAAACTAGTTCCATTGGAAAGATTGGATTTTTCTGATCAATTTTCATATATAAATCTTTTCCATCTGAGCTACTGTTGAATTTATATGATTTTTTGAAGTTTAAAGCATTTTCTGGAATTTCCTGAATTAATTTTAAATCTAAAAATCCCAGAAAATCCTTTACTGCGTCAGCATGACATCATGCTGATGTCAGCCAGTCAACACGGCGGCCCAGGTCAAACCTGACCAGTGGGACCCACTGGTCAGTGTCACAGTTAGTTAACTGACTAATTAAAATTAAATTAAACACTAAACTAGGTTTGACTATCAGGCAGGGCCCACATGTCAGTGACCCAGGGGGCAAACCCTTGGTCAAACAGGGCTAACTCGCCGGTGTTTAGCCGCCGGCGAGGCCAAATGCGGCGGTGAGGTGCGGGATTTGTGCTCCGGCTGCCAAAACGACGGCGGAGCACACCTACGGGTAGCTGGGAGTGAGCCGCGTCGAGTGGTGGTGGTGGCTGGCCTCGGGGTCGCCGGAAACGACGCCGACGACGAGTCCAGTGGCTGCCGGAGTTTGGGCGAGGTCGAACTCATCGGTGCGGTGCTCGTAGAGGTGCGTGGAGTGATCCTACATCACCTATATGTGACGGTGAAGCTGGTGGGCACGGTGGCCGGACCATTAGATGGCCGGAGCCTCGACGGCGACGAGCTCCGCGGCGGCACGTGCAGGTGAGCCTCGTGCGGTGCGTTCAGAGCAGGAGAGAGCCAACGGAGAGGGGGAGGACGAAGTTGCGCTCACGGCGGTTGTAGTAGACGCCGAGGCAAGCTTGGGGACGATCGGAGCTGAGCGGGGCGGCGAGGGGGATCTCTGCGGTCGGAGTTGGGGAAGACGGGGTCGGGGGCGACTCCAGAGCGGGCGAGCGCTCGGGGCTCGGCCTGCTCGACGTAGTCGAGGACGGTGGAGCGGAGGGACAGGATGACGGAGCTCAGGGACGGCGGTGGACGCGGCTATCACGACGGCGCGAGCACGGCGGCGTCGGCCATGGTGCGGGGAAGGTGAGGGAGAGGAGCTGGGGAGGGTGGAGAGTGTCAGCGAGCTCGGGGAGGAAGTGGGGAATCGATCCCACTCACCAGAACGGCGAGCGGAGGAAGCAGGGCGGCAGGCAGCTGCGTGGCGCGCGCTGCGGCCGCCGTCGAGCACCTGCCTGCCTGCGTGGCCGAGCCAAGCAGCTCGCTGGAGCGGTGGCTGGGCTGGGCCGGCAGGTGGGCCTGTTAGGCACCAGGTAAGCTCTTCTCTCTTTTTCTATTTCTTTTTGTTTCATTTCTTTTGCAACTTTGTTGAAGTAATAAAAATGCCAGAACATTTTTATAGCTCATAAAACTAGTCATGCCCACTGTATATAATATGAACAGCATGGAACATTTTAGTTTATGATTATTTGGGCACACAAAATATTTTATAGCATTCAAATGCCCAAATGCAAATACCATATGAATTAATCCAGAGACCTTGGATGTCCTAGAAAACTGTGCACCATTTTTGGCAGAGGTTTAAGACCAAGGCTGAAATGATGAACATTTTTGAAGGGCATTTTGGGTACATTGAAAAAGATTTTATTAAACCCTAGTTGTTAGAAGAGGGGTGCTGGGGTTTCTGTCATTCCCATTTCAAGTTTCTTTGATAAGTAAACATGATGCACACTCTAGCTAGTCCTAATGCAAGCACTAACTAGGGATGTGACACAAATTTTGTATCGCAACAAAACAAATTACAACCATAAAACAAAAGGATGGTTGGCATAAAAGTTAACAGTCCGGCAAATAAATGCACCACCCGAAGTTCAGAAGCTCAGTTCATTTGACCCGACTATTACGTCTTCATGCTGTACTGTCCGATGGAGCGCCATAACCTTCGCCTTCCTTTCTCCTAGCCTCATAAAGAACATAGCAAATGTCTGATAGTCTGGTTTCAAAACCATGCATATCTTGACGACATCGAACAATGGCTGTCCTTGTTTCAAAAAGGGTCTCTGTTAGGGAATGGACTTGTGTCTGGAGCGTGGATATAACATTGTTTTTAGCTTCCATATCTTCATCACGAGACAGTTTGGACGAGGTTGCCTTAACAACCAACCTAGTATTACGCAGGAACATGCTTTTGGCACTGTTAGTGGACAGGTACTGACCCACTGCAGCAAGAGGTGACATTGCGGTTATAGTTGCCTCGTCACCTTTAGAAGGTGGCGGTTCCACCATTTTTTTCATACCTTGCTGAAAATTTTAGTTTTTATTACATTAGTAGTACCGTAACAGAAGATATTAAGGAGGCAGCAAAACCAAACAAAATATCCTTGGTCTATATACATAACTTAATCTGGTGAACCCGTGTAAAATATTAGTTGTAATTTACTGCAACGTACATAATAAAACCAGGTTGCAAACATATGACCATGTACCATGGCTAATGTATTGTCTATTTCTTCACATTGTATTGATAGCTAAGGATAAAGAGACAAAGTTTATAATACAGTAAGCATAGTATGACATAATTCACATCACAAAACAACTGAGAACATACAAACATGCAATTGTAACATTGTGTGGGCAAGTCCAGCACGGAACTACATTATAGATCAAGATCAAAGGAACATCACTCCTCTCTTTTAAACCTTGTAAGGTGCAATGGTACACTAAGGCAATTGTGTACAAAATTGAAAAGAGTAATAGACATTGGCTGCAAACCGTGCAGTTCAATGCACAAGTCAGAGTAAGTAGTAGTTAAAAGGCATGAGGATTAAGGACATACAACATCAGCTTTGAATGGTGTAGTCATGCCCTTCGTCTTGCTGGTGTGTTAGTCCTTGAAGATTTCCACAACATTTGGTTTAGTTACTTTTTGGAGGTTGCGAGCTTTCCTCTGCATTTGGAACAAGTCAATATAGATCTGATAATATGGCACAACAAAAAGAGTGAAACAACAGCTAATTACAAGAGCCTCATAGTGTGCAATATAGCTACGAGATCCCGTCGTCAGTTGGAATTTCACTTTCGTACGGTTGGCCTTGTTCTTTGAACAGTTCACCTACAAGAAGATAGATGTGTGAGGCGCACGCGTAAATAGGAGTTCAACACATGATCTGATCACATATATATAATGTACTTGATACTTCGGATTAGACCAGTGTTTAACGAGGCCTCTCCAGTCTTCATCCGATATATTTTCCACTGGAGATGTTTGGGAAAGTTCATTGTTAGCCTTGCCTTCAAATTGAATTTTCCTCAAGTTACCAATACTGTCCCAGAGCAGACTTGAAAACATGGGTGCAAGATTGTCAGGTTGCATCATCTTGGCTATCCAACTTGAACCTCATATGTTGCAAATTATGGGAGTCTCATTATCAGCAACCCTAGAAAACATGGGACAGAGCAAGGCGATATTACAAGTCTCCGTACATAACCATACGTACAGATAAATGGTCGAGAAAGGTGTTGAACTGGCTTTCGTCTTTATCATTCCTGTACTGAATCCATGTTGGTAGGGTACGTGCATGACACCTAATGACAACCGCTTCCTCTGATACTAACTTGGCTGACTTTGTAGCATCACGTGGCCTTTTTAAACCTGCCTCAAAACGGACCTCCATTCTTCCTCCTCTAGATTTTGTTAACCTATCGAGCATTATCCCTGATGTCTGTTTCCTCTTGCACCTAGGTTCTAGTCGAACAATGAACATAGGAAGTGTTAGTGTACATCAAATTGTGAGACTACATATAAAGAAGCATGTAACTGTAAATTGACTCCATCAACTACCTTCTTGCTGTTGATGCTCACTAGGTTCATCTGATCTTGTAAAATCATCTTATATCAAGAGTGATTCGAAAGTAGTGTCAGGTGGCAAGGGAGCTTGGGAACCTGCTGCTAGCTGAGTTGACAAATGCGTAACTCTTGCAACTGGTGGTACTGTGGAAGGTGTTGCAACAACTAGGGCTATCGTTGCTTTTTTGGTGGTAGCTATTAGTGTGTGTTTGGATTGTTTTGCAGCTCGTGTAGCACGGGATAACATGTTTTTACAATTTTCCGATGGACTTTGACCTTCAATTGCACCATCAGTACTAGCAGAATCTGCATAATTCTTCCGCTTCCGTTTCCCTGCCATTTTGTGTTCCTTCCTCTTTCTCTTTGCCATGTCAAGTCAAGCAGACAAGAAAAAGGAATAAAAATTTAGTTCTTCAGAACAAATTTCTGCGTGATACAGTCGAACAAAACTTTGATGTTAGACAACCGTATGATAGGAGGATGTAATATGTATGAAAAACAGGACGACATGAGATAATCAGAACTATGATGTGTAAACTAAGCAGAAGGCATTTCAATAATTTAGAAGCAATGCAATAGAAGGTAGACACCCTATGAAAGATGCTACAAATATTGCTCTGCCAAGTTAACCGTGTCTCGTCATAACTGGCATTTAAACAAATGTGAAGCAGTACAAGAAATAAATCATATGCAAGATGCAAACAACATCACACTACCAAGTTAAAGGTCTCTCGTCATTAGTGCCATTGCATATTCACATCATTGCATATTCACAACTATGATGTGTAAACTAAGCAGAAGGCATTTCAACAAATTAGAAGCAATGAAAGCTAGACACCATATGTGTGACACCCCAGGACCGATGCACCAGGTGTCTTCCAGTTATTCGCGATCGTTTCCACGTCGTTCGCTTGCATGTTGCACTTTGCCATGTCATCATGTGCATTACATCTGCATAGTTTTCAAAACTTGCATCCGTTCGTAGTTTCCCATCTCCCAGTTCTCTTTGTTGTCCATTGTGAGCTCAAGCACACTCGCACGCGAACGCGGCACCTCTGAATATTTATTTTATTAGTGGCCAAAAAATGTTCTCAGAATGGGTTGAAACTTGGCGTGTGGTCTTATTATAGTGTAGGTAGACCGTTTGTCAAATTTCATCGCATTCAGAGCACGTTTGATAGCCCAACGGATAATTATAGCGGCACCGTCGCCGGCTTATTCGTCAGACATTTTCGGTCTTCGAAAACCCCCGCCGGAACACTCTCTCCTCTCCGGCAGCCCAAGGCCTTCCACATAGCCCACTACTAGCCCACCTAGCACCCCCTCTCAACCGGTGTCATCTGATCACGATCGGAGGGTCCAAAACTACCTAAAAACCCTGAGAACACCTAACCCTAGCCCCCTAACTATATATAGATGCCTACCCTGCCAAAAATGGAACCCTAACCTACCCCTAGCCTCCTTCCATGTCAGGCCCAAGATGCGATTCTATCCCGATCACGTGACACTTACGTGATTGGGGCAAAACCGCATTTTGGGCGTGTGACACCCCGAGACCGGTGCACCAGGTGTCAGCCAGTTATTCGTTGCCGTTGCCATGTCATCAGCTTGCGTGTTGCATCTTGCCATGTCATCATGTGTGTTGCATCAACATGTTTTCAAAACTTGCATCTGTTCGAGTCCGTCCGTCCTTTCCGTTGTCCGTTCTGAGCCCAGACACACTTGCATGTGCCCGCGGCACCTCCGAATATTTATTTTATGAGTGTCCGAGAAATGTTCTCGGAATGGGATGAAACTTGTCATGTGGTCTTATTATAGTGTAGACAGGACGCCTGCCAAATTTCATCGCATTCGGAGCTCGTTTGATAGCCCAACGAATATTTATAGCGGCACTAGTCGCCGGTTATATCGTCGGATGTTTTCGGTCTCCGAAAACCTCCGCGGGCCTCTTCTCTTCTCTCCCCAACCCCTCCTACACAGCCCACTAACCTCCCCTAGCCCATCCTACCTCACCTCGCGATCGGATCCGTCGGATAGCGATCGGAGGGCTCTCAAATGCTCCAAAACCCTCAAACCCTAGCCCTTTTCCTATAAAACTACACCTCCATGCCATTTTGGGCATCCCCTAGTCTCCACCTACCTCTAGCCTCCCCCTGCATCAATTTCCGCGCAGCCAACCCCCTCCTCCTCCACAACTAGCGCCCTCCACCTCACTACCGCCAAGTGGCAGCCCCTGATTGGGCCACCTCAGCCTCCCCGCCGCCTGTAGCCATTGGCACGCCTCCACCTGGCCCTCTCCAGCGCCTTCCAGCCGCCAGGCCCGCGGGGAGCCCTGTAATGCCCAGGATGGGACTATACCTCCTACGTGTCGAGGCACGACTTAAAGGTATAAGCCCATTCTGGAATGATTACAAGTTGGTATCAGAGCCACGAGGACTCAGCAATACCATAACCATGGGTATCAAGACTAGCAAAGCTTTATGGGTAGGAAGATGTAAAGTGGTGAGGTTGTAGCAGCGGCTAAGCATAATATGGTGGCTAACTTACGAGTACAAGAATAAGATGAGCATCTGCGCAAACGGTCACAAACTAGTAGTGATCGCTAAAGATCCTGAACTACCTACGAGTCAAACATAACCCCACCGTGTTTTCTTCTCAAAATGAAAAGAGACAGTCACGGTTACTCACACAGTTGTGTGTTTTACTTCGGAATCTCTGTCAAGTTTTCTACAACCGGACATTAACAAATTCCAATCTGCCACATAACCGCGGGCACGGCTTTCGAAAGATCATAACCCTGCAGGGGTGTCCCAACTTAGCGCATCACAAGCTCTCACGATCAGCTGAAGTGATAAATATAATATCATCACCCCTTATCTTAGGGAAATCCGATCAGGCTCGGCATCCCGGTGCACAAGACATTTCGACAATGGTAAAACAAGTCCAGCAAGACCTCCCGGCGTGCCGACACCGTGATAGTAGCCGCGCGTATCTCGTCTCAGGCCACGTCCGAATGAGCAATACGTACAGCAACCGAAGACCCCAGATAACTGGGTGGCACCACAAGTGGCTCTAGTTTGGGACCAACACCATCAGTACTGGCCCCCCTGTTATGTAGAAAGAACCCGGGGACATGACCACCTATGCAATTAATTAATTAATTAATTTGTTATTATGAGCAAATTAAAACCAATGTTGGGCCTTGCTGGAGAAGTTTTATTCAAAGTCGAACTGTCAAGGGGTCCCCATATACCCAACCGTGTAAGGAACGCAAAATCAAGGAACATAATGCCGGTTTATCGGCGCCTAAGGTGGCATGAGTGGAACAAAACACCGAGCAAAAGGCCAAGCCTTCCACCCATGCCCAGTATATAGGTCTGTTATTATATATATATATATATATATATATATATATATATATATATATATATATATATATATATATATATATATATATATAACATATTGTGATATTCCAACAACAAGTTCCCTCCTGGAACGATCTTCATCTTCACCTGCAACTAACAACGCTATAAGAGGGGCTGAGCAAGCGGGTAACATAGCCAAACAATGGTTTTTGCTAGGAAGGTGTCAAAGGTTAGAGGTTTCATGGCAACAAGGAGAGGGGCTGACAATAAGATGGGTAGCGCGACATATAAGGACAGCATCGAGACAACTAAGCAAAGGCAATGGTAGTAAAGGTATCCAAGGGTATGATCATCTTTCCTGGGATTCCGCGAGGAAGAAGAACAAGTCCATGAAGTAGTCGAATGGATCCTCACAACTCCGGAACGAAACCGAAGCTAACAAGAGAAGCAACCAGAAAGAAGCAAACAACACGATAAACACACAAGCATAAACATGGCATACGATGCACATCCAAGTATGATGCATGACAGTTCTGTATAGGATGCACTACAAGTCTATACAGGAAGCAAAACATGGCAAGGTAGGAAGCACAGAAAAACAACACAATCAATATATGATGCAATACATGGCAAGGTATGATGCATGACAAGTCTATACAGGAAGCAATGCATGACAAGGTAGGAAGCACAGAAAAACAACACAAGAAACATGACAATATGCTCAAGAAAGTATGATGCAAGACAAGTCTATATATAATGCAAGGGGTGAAGCAAAAGTAAACTAACTATTTAGACAAGTTTAAATGAGGCCGGAACAACAAACAACAATTCCGGAAAATCCCCATGTGCATATTATGAATTTGTTACTGTTCTGCCTATTACACCATTTTAAAGTTGTTAAACAGCAAAACAAGGGGCGCCATGTTATTCTACACATTTTTCTACCCCAAATACATATAAAGTTTAACAAATTTGGAGCTACGGTTATTTAGTTATGAATAAAACCATTTTTAACATGTTATTTACACAAATTAATGAAAACAACAAGTTAAACATTTTAAACAGGGGTGAAAGTGGCAAATTATTAATCTACACAAAATTCTAAGCATTTTTCATATATAAAGTTTTTACATAAGATGCATAGTTATTTAGCTATTAAATGCATGAGTTTAGGGGGGTTTCTGCAAAACTGAAAAACCTGCGATAATTGCTAAAATCGCAGCGGCATGAAAAAAAACATATATGGGCCGAAACTGAGTCAAACTGGGCTGAACAGAGGGGGCGTTGGAGATCTGCTCACCTTGGGCCAAATTGGCCTGGGGTGGAGCTGGGCTGCGGCCGGTCGGTGGAGGAGGCCCAAGAGGGCGCGGGCCGTGGGCGCGGTGTAATCGAGCGAGCGGGTCGGCGGGTCGAGCGAGCGAGGCGCATCGCTCTCGCCCGATCTGGTCAGCGGGAGGGCGACGAGTCAACGGCCACGGGCGAACGCTCGTCCGCTCGAACGGCCTAGACAGAGCAGAACGACGGCGGCGGGACTTGCAGCGATGGCCGACCGTCGAGAAGAAGATGGCGGCGGGCGGAGGCGCGGCGACTTGGAGGCGGGGACGAGGAAGCTCCGGGCGGCGGCCGTTCCTTACTGCGTCAAGAGATCCTGCGAGAACGACGACAACCATGGCCGCGGGTCTCCTGTCCAAGGGCGAGGAAGAGAGCTGTTAGCGGAGGGGAAGAAGGAGAGCGCCGAAGGGAGGAGGAGAGGGAGCAGTGGAAGCGGAACACGCGACCTGTGGGGACGGCGGAGCTGATGCTCCTCGCCAGTGCGGTAGCAGAGGAGCCCGACGAGGCGAAGCTGGACCGCTGGAGGAGTCGCTCGTGGGCATGGCACCGGCGAGATTTGGTGTAGAGGAGGAGGAGGTCTGACGGGGCACGAGGTGCACGTGGTCGGGGTGGCCGGATCCTGTCACAGGAGGTCGCCGTGGTCCCGTTCCTTGTGGGATCGAAGCGGAGGCTAGCCGGCGGACTTGCTCCAGGCGGTGGCGCGAGGGACGAGGCCGAGCTCTCCTGCTCAGTGCCTCGAGCAGCTTCACGATCCATTCGGGATCGAGGGGGAAGAGGTGGCTTCTGGCGCCTCTGGAAGAAGCAGAGGAGGTGCTCGGGATCGACGCTGCTGCGATCGGTGGATCTGGGACAATCCCAAGGAAGAAGATGAGAGGCTGGATGGTTTGATTTGGAAAACGAGGAAAAGGGCTCGGTAGATCGGGATGGATCCCGAGGTGCGAGGGCAGTGGGTGGCGGCGGCAACGACGAGGATGGGACAGACGACCCAATTTCTAGGGTTGTCACTATATATAGCAAGTGGATAAAATTGGGGGCTATCTAGTCCCTCCGATCGAAAACAGACGGACGAGAATAAAATAGGTGGGGAGTCCAAATAAAGAATCGATGATATTTTAGGGATGTTTGGGGATGATCCGGACACATCGGTAACGACTGCCTAGGTCGGGTTTCGGGCAGTTTCGAACGTGCAGGCGAGGGGGTGAAAGTGGGCTGGTTAGCGGGTTGTGTAGAAGGCATCGGGCTGAGACGAGAGAAGAGAGAGAGAGGCCCGACGACAGTTTAGAAACACCGAAACGTCGAACGTTTATCCGGCCGCGACCGGGCTGCGCCGGGCCCGAGCTCCCCCGCTCCTCCCGCTATCCTCCCGCAGGCATCCCCTCGCCTCGCCTCGCCCTTCGCATCCCCGCCGCCGGGCGCCAGCCGCCGTCGCCGGCGACCCCGCCGCCGGAGTGCCCCGCACCACCGCCGCTTTCTCCTCCAGTGCGGTCGCCGCCCTGCCCGGCTCCATGCCTCGCAGCCGCCGCCTTGTGCTTCCTCCGCGCTGCCCTTAGAGCTCGCCGGCGGCCTCCTCGACGCCGGGAATGGAGCCGTCGGCCCCGGATCTGCCGGATCCCGGCCTCCCTGGCCTTCCCCGGCCGCCCTCGCCGGAATCCAGCAAGCCGCCGCCGTCGTTGGTCCTGTTAGGGAGGAGGAGGACGAGCCCCGCTCGATCCTGCCTCGCTCACCGACGGGGCCGCAACCCATCTCCACGTGGGCCCGAGGCCAGCAAGCCACGGCCCGGCTCCGCCCTCGGCCCATCGGCCCACCTCCTGGCTGCCCCGAGCCGGAAACCCACGCCTTCATTTTGGGCCGAGCCCAAATGGGTGAGCTAACCCCATCCCTCGCCCTGGGCGTCTTTTATTAACTTGCGCTCACCGTGTCTGTTTTTTTCCGCTAAGTCCCCTAAAAACTGTTATAATGTTGCATCTTTGACTGCTGGTAACTTTTTGTGTACATGTCCAAATTGAGTGTATGATATGTCAAAATGATCGTGGTGACATGCTCTACACTTTGTTCCATTGTGCCATGCTTGTTTGAGTTCACCTAGATGCTCTAATCTCTGTTGCAAGAGTGCTACTTGATATAAACTGCTGCTACTTGTTATTTTGTTGCCATGTTTGAGATATGATAACTTGGTGCATGTTTATCCAAATGATGCATATGATATGTCAAAATGTTCCTTGTGAAGTGTACTACATGTTGGTTGCTATATCATGCATGTTAGAGTTCATTTTGCCATGTTTATCTCTGTTGCAAAAGTGCATTTGGATGTTAGGTGCTGAAACTTGTTATGAGATGCTGTTTTCAATTGCTCTTTGCTATTGATGTGTTTGTCCTCATGCCACATGTCTAGTTGTTTTAGAATCACAATGATATGGTCTTTGTTGTGGTGCCTTTAACTTTCCATGATATGCCTTGAGGTGACTTAAACATTCTTGTAAACATGCCATGTTGTTATTGCTGTTTTAACACTTAGTGAAATTTCACTAAGTCTGGAATCTGTCATATCCCGATGCTATGTTTGCTTGATGCCCTAGGCAAATCGATGTTAGTTTTGGGGTGGCCATTGATCATTCCTTGTTGTATATGTTGTTCTCTATCCATTCATGTCCTTACTTGCTCATTTGGGTTGCTGTAGCTTAATTAATTCTTGCTCCCAAGTTGCTATAAAATATTACTGTTAGGTTTTTAGTGTCATGATCAAAATGTTGTAGGTTGTTGCTATTGATCCATGCCTCCTATGGAGATGCTCCAATGGAGTTGTTTTCTGTAGGATATGTCTACTTCATGTCCATGCTTCTTATTGTCATGTTTGAGTGCTGTAGCATATATTTACCTTGCTCCAAAGTTGCTATGTGGCTGTTAATTTCAGCTTGTTGTTATATCTTGTTTCTTCCTATATGAGACTTGTGTGATTTTGCATGTAGAATCATAATATCATATTGTTTTCATGCTTGGAGTGAATTTGCTTGATGTTTGGGTGCATCTTGCACCGTTGCCATGCTTGTCTTGTTTTGCTCATATCTTCTAGGTCGTAGCTCCGAATTAAACAAACTTTATATGAAACTTGACTAGAATTTCGTGTAGTTGATGATGGTGCATGTTAACTTGCTGTTTAACAACTTTAACATAAGGTTTGTTCAGTTCTGGACTAATTTCAAACTATGCATATGGGGACTTACCGGATTTGTTATAGGTAGTTTCCGGCCTCATTTAAACTTGTTGGCTTGTGTTGTTTTTCTGTGCATCATACCTTGCCATGTATTGCATCATATATAGACTTGTCTTGCATCATACTTGGTTGAGCATATTGTCATGTTCTTGTGTTGTTTTCCTGTGCTTCCTACCTTGCTATGTTTTGCTTCCTGTATAGACTTGTCTGGCATCATACCTTGCCATGTATTGCATCATATATAGACTTGTGTTGTTTTTCTGTGCTTCCTACCTTGCCATGTATTGCTTCCTGTATAGACTTATCTTGCATCATACCTTGCCATGTATTGCATCGTATATAGACTTGTGTTGTTCTTGTGTGCTTCCTACCTTGCCATGTATTGCATCATATACAGACTTGCTGTGCATCATATGTAGACTTGTTTTGCATCATACTTGGTTGAGCATATTGTCATGTCCTTGTGTTGTGTGTTTACCGTATTGCTTGCTTTTTCTCGTTAGTGCTTGTTCCGTTGCGTTCGTGAGGATTCGTTCGTCTACCCGTGGTTCTTCTTCAAGGCTTCTTCTTCGTCTTCTTCATGGATCCGTTCTTCTTCCTTGCAGGATCTCAGGCAAGATGACCATACCCTTGGATACCTTTACTATCATTGCCTTTGCTTAGTTGTCTCGATGCTATCGTTATATGTCGCGCTACCCATCAT
The DNA here is from genome assembly GCA_902687465.1 of Secale cereale. Taxonomy (NCBI): domain Eukaryota; kingdom Viridiplantae; phylum Streptophyta; class Magnoliopsida; order Poales; family Poaceae; genus Secale; species Secale cereale. The sequence goes on from LR738712.1 coordinate 385,975,019, forward strand.
TATTGTCAGCCTCTCCTTGTTGCCATGAAACCTCTAATCTTTGAAACCTTCCTAGCAAAACCATTGTTTGGATACATTACCCGCTTGCTCAGCCCCTCTTATAGCGTTGTTAGTTGCAGGTGAAGATGAAGATCGTTCCAGGAGGGAACTTGTTGTTGGAATATCACAATATCTATTATTATTATTAACACACCTATATACTGGGCATGGGTGGAAGGCTTGGCCTTTTGCTCGGTGTTTTGTTCCACTCATGCCACCTTAGGAGCCGATAAACCGACATTATGTTCCTTGATTTGCATTCCTTACACGGTTGGGTATATGGGGACCCCTTGACACTTCGTCTTTGAATAAAACTCCTCCAACAAGGCCCAACATTGGTTTTTTAATTTGTCTCATAATAACAACTTAATTAATTAATTAAATTGCATAAGGGGGACGCTCCTTGGAGATTCTTTTCTACATAGCAGGGGGGGCCAGTGCTGATGGTGTTGGTCCCAAACGGGGAGCCTGCGGGGCCACCTCGTGGAAACTCGAGGGCTCGTTTTACCTGTATGTAATGCCCCGGATGTAATACTTTCCCTTTTTGGGCTTATAATATATCTCCGGCTTCATCTATTTCCATTTCGGGTTCTTTGTCTTTCGGGCTTTCGTCGTTTTGTTGTGTGAGTGTGTGGCATTCATTCATATCATGTAGACATGTGCATTGCATTGCATCTGTGTTGTGGGTTGTTTCCGGTTTGTGGCGTTTCTTCCCGTTGTCCGTTTCGTGTTCCGGAGCTCCCTCACGTGTTCGTGACGTCCCGTAGGCCTACTTTGTTGTTCGGGCGTTTTTCGTTACCGGTGTGCCGTGAGGTTGTGTTGTGTGTTGTTGTTTTGTTGTGTGCAACCCGCCTCTCAAATCTCGTCTCGTTTGGACTCCGTTGACTTTTCCCTCCGTTGTCCGTGTGGGTCCGAAGTGCCCTTACTTCGTGTCCCGGAAATACCCCTGTGGCTTTCTTTTATCTCCGTCTGGCCTTCTAAATCTTCACCGCGATCGGATCCGTTGGATCACGATCGGAGGGCTCCTAAACATCCCTAATCTCCAAACCCTAGTCTAAAATTGCTATATATAGACCCCTAGGTCTATTTGGCATGTCCCCTTCTTCTTCCTCCTTCCCCCTATCTTTTTTTTCTTTTTCAGATCTCAGATCCCCAGAAATTCCTCTGGTTCCTCGAGGGAACCAGATCCTTCGATCTGACCGGCGAGCCGCCGATCGACCGGAATTTCCAGGTCAACGCGCCAGGCTGGGCGCCTCGACCGCGTCGGTCGCTCGACCGCATCGCCGCTGCAGGCCGTCGTCCCGCTCGTTTCAGCCGTCGGGCCAGTCCGTCGCCTCCTCGGCCCGTACACCGCCAGGGCCCGTCGCCTGGGGGACCGCATCGCCGCCGGCCGCGGTGGGCCGCAGCCGCCCCCCCCGGCCCGCTACCTCCCTCCAGCAGCCTCCCCGGCCCAGGGTTCGCCTCCGCCAGCCAGCGCCAGCGCCAGCAGGCCGCGCCGCCGGCCCGCCTTCGCCCGCCTCTGCCTCGGCCCGAGCCGCGCCACCGCGGGCCTCCCAGCCGCGGGCCCGTACGCCGCCGTTGCCAGCTCAGTGGGCCTCCTCCGCCCCGAGCCGGGCCGCCCCGCGGGCGCGCACCGAAGCCCAGCCGCCGCCTCTGCCTCCGCAGATCTGGGCCGGATCCGCGCGCACCGGGCCCGTCTTCTCGTTTTGCCTCAGATCCAGATCTCCTGAGGTTGACTTTTTATCCCCTTGTCCCTGATCTGTCAATCTGTGATGCCTACTTTGACCATGCATAACTTTTACTGTGGTGCTCCGTTTTGTGCGTGTGATATGTCCAGATGTTCGTGGAGATGCCCTCTACGTTTTACCTGTTGTTGTCATGCATGTTAGAGATCATCTAGGGCCTTGTTTTGCTGTTGCAAGAGTGTATGATGATATAAACTGCTGCTATGTGTTATTTTTGTGCCACCTTTGACATGTGAGATCTTTTAGCTCGTTTGTCCAAACGATGCAAATGACATGTCCACGTGTTCGTCTCGTCACGAACTACGTGTTGTGTGTGATAGGTTGCATGGTAGATTTATTGTTTCCTTGTTATCATCGTTGCAAGATGCCATGTTCACATGTTGTGTTTTCACTTGTTATGATATGCCATGTTGTTGAGCTCGTTGTAATCGGTGTGTTCACCACATTGATGCATGCTTGTGTGTTTCGGGATCACCGTCATATGTATTTTGATGAGGTGCTTACCCTTTGCCATGTTTAGTTTAGATGTGTCTTAAACATTCTCTTTTTGATGCTATGATGATGTTGCTGTTTTGGGACTTAGTGACATTTCACTAAGTCTGAAATCTGTAACGTTCGGATGCCATGTTCGTGTGATGTTGTAGGACAAAGCATGATAGTTTTGGGGTGGATTTTGATTGTTCCATGAAGTATATATTGTTGTCTTTCCATCCATGTCCTCACATGTCCTTTTGAGGTGCTGTAGCATGTTTATCTTTTGCTCCAAACTTTCAATAAAATTCTGCTGCCAGAATTTTATTTCAAAGTTCAATATGTCCAAGATCATTGCTAGTGATCCGTGACTCCGTTGGGGGTGCACTTTGGACCTAGTTGCTGTACATTATATCTAGTTTATGTTCAAGTCCTTTGCCATGCTTTTTGGGTGCTGTAGATTATTTATTTTGAGCTCCCAAGATGCTATGTTGCTGTAATTGGCAGTTTTCGCTCAAATCTTGTTTCGGGCATAACTTTTAGCCCGTAACTCCGATTTCAGCGATTCTTATATCAAACTTGGGTGTTTTTCTGTGTAGATTAATAATATCAGGTTGTTATCTTGTTTTGAGGTGTTTTGCTTGAGTGATGTTCTCCGTGCTCCATGTGCATCTCTAGTGCATCCATCATGCATACATGTTTTTTTCGAGTGCGCATTGCATCGTGTTGATTGGTGCTTGGTGTGTTTGTCTTGTTTAGAGAACGAAGTTGAGCACGAGTTTTCCAACGAGGTTGAGCACGAGGTTTCCCACGAGTTTGAGCAAGAGGACCCTTCTTTCGATCCGAACTTCTTCTTTTCAGGCAAGATGACCGAACCCCGATAACATTACTATCTTTGTCTATTGCTAGTAGTCTCGATCTATAGTTTTGCCTCGATGCCCATGTTCTTCTTGTCAGCCTCCTACTTGTAACCAATTGCCATGTTTAACCACCCTACCTACGCAAACCATTGCTTGGCTAAGTACGCTTCGCTCAGCCCTTCTTATAGCGTTGCTAGTTGCAGGTGAAGTGAAGATGCTTGCTTCTTGATGAAGTTTGGTTGGGTTATATCACACTATATAAATGTTTTAATTGAAATCACCTATATATTGGCAAGGGTGGAAGGCTAAGCCTTTTGCTTGGTGTTTTGTTCCACTCATGCCGTTAGGATCCGTATAAGCCGGTTTTATGTTCCTTGATTATGCGTTCCTAACACGGTTGGGGTGTATGGGACCCCCTCGATAAACCGCTAAGTGCTAAGTCTTTTCCAGCAAGTCCCAACATTGGTACTATTCGCCTAACACAACTAAAACCTTTCCGAGGGAGTAATTAACCCGAGGCTTATTTAATTCAACCCCCCCTGGGCCAGTGCTCGATTTGAGTGTTGGTCCAAACTAGAGTCGTGTGCGGGGCCCCCCTTGGCAACTTGGGTTTCGGCCACTGTACGCTGTGCTCATCCGGTCGTGGCCTGAGACTAGATACGCGCGGCTACTATCAGGGTGTCGGCACGCCGGGAGGATTTGCTGGATTAGCCTTACCTTAGTTCGGTTTAACGTGAGCACGGGATTCCGAGGATACTCGGGTCTTCCCACTTTGGAGTTGCGACTCCGCGGATCGTGGGCTTGTAATGGGTCAAGTTGGAACACCCCTGCAGGGTTTGAACTTTCGAAAGCCGTGCCCGCGGTTATGTGGCAGATGGGAGCTTGTTAATTCCGGTTGTAGATAACTTGACACAATGATGCTAATACACTACCAGCGTGTGTTCCGTGACTGTCAATTTCCGAATAGGGATTCGGGAGTTGAACACGGAGGGGTTATGTTTGTGAGCTTGTAGCTAGGATCACTTCGTGATCTCTTCTCGCTTTGCCTTCTCTTCTCGCTCTCTCTTGCGTAAGTTAGTGCTAGTTGCTGCTGCAGACTCTTTGTTGTTCCTTCACCTCATTTCTTTCTTCAGCCTTTCCCTCTCCTAAAGGCTTTGATAGTTCTGTTACCCGGGAACGGGATTGCTGAGTCCTCTGTGGCTCACAGTTACTTCACACACCAGATGCAGGTCCAGCCGTGAGCTATCCAGGTGATGGCACCGAGCTGGATTGGGAGTACGACGAGGAGCGTAGTCGTTACTACGTGCGCTACCCGGACGATCAGTAGTGGAGACTCTTACTAGGATTCGATCCGCCTGTGGTTGTTTTATTTATCTGAGTTTGGTACTTTGACATTTGGATTTTGCCCTTAGAGGGTTGTAGTGATCTTATTGTATGATGTTTTGAGACTTGTACTGTTATTCTGTGACGTGGCGATTGTAAGCCGACTATTTTAAGTTTACTATCCCTCTTTTACATGAGTCGTGCAAAGATTACCAAACTTGAGATCATTCTAGGATGGACTTATGCCTTTAAGTCGTGCCTCGACACGTAGGAGGTATAATTCCATCCTGGGCATTGCAAGTTGGTATTCAGAGCCTTCTCCGACCTAGGAGCCCCCACTGTTTGATCGAACCGTTGACGGTTGAGTCTAGGCACACACTGAAAACTTTTTGAGTCATATATTATATCGGAGAGTAGGATTTCTTTGCTTCTCATCCCCTTTCTCTCTGGTGAGGACTCCTGACGTCTACTCTTGTCTCTCCTATCTTCAAAATTTGCACAAAATTTTTTTTAGGATTCCCGCGAGTATTCTGGGATTGTTTCGATGTTCTTGTGACAAGGATATTGTTCTCGATGCCTCCTGTTACCGAGGAGTTGAGCTTCGGGGTATCACTGTAACAAGCATATCGCGACAGTACTAAATACTTAAGACGGCCGACATCGAAAATCTCCCCTATACGGCCAGTGGCACGATAACCCCGACATCACCCAGTACTGGGGAGGTAGTTCGGGAGTATTGCCATAGCTTGTTATAGTGGATGCTTTTCGAAGGTCCGAGGTACACAGTTTCCGAGAAAGACTGGTTATGTGTTGAAGGATGGATACACCTGGATGTAGGTTAGAGTTGATTGCGCGGTGCTTCCCGTGTATCCCCAACACCTGATTGCATAACTGGAATCTTTCGGAAAGCTATAGGTGGGTTTTATCCAGTAGATCGTAGACATTCTTCCAACGAATGCAGGTTAGTGAGTTCGGGGTTCGACATTGAGTGAAGAGGTTATATGACCGAGGTTACTATCAGGAGTTGCATCTTAAAGGGTCCTTGGCTATGCTGATCCGGGGATTGCAAAACCTTTTCGTAACGCGTTCATATGCTTTCAGCACAAAGATGTTAGAACGAAACTCCTCTCTTGTGTTTGTTCCTTTCCGTACCTTGTTGTTTTTTATTATTTTATCCTTTTGATCCCTATGTGGCTTCTCGTGAAGACTGATGTTATCATTTAACTAAGAAATTCATTCGTTCCTCTTGTTCGGATGATTTCATTCGTTCTTATTGTTCGAATGATTATTGTGAAGACTTGTTGCAATTCATTCCATTGATTCAGCTTATTCCTTTTGTCAATCAATTGCTGATTCGTGGTCATCTCTTACAGGATGGCTCCGAAAAAGGTTCCGAATGCCAACCCAGAGGTGGAAGAGGTCCCAGAGCATCCTCCTTCCCCTCCTCCTCCGCCTGAGGCTTGGAGAGCAATTATGCAGACTACTGCTCAGAACACTCAGTTGATGATGTAGATGATGCAGATGATGCAAGCTAATCAAGCTAATCAAGCTAATCAGGGCGTTCCAATGAACCAAGGCAACTTCTTCCAGCAGCACCATGCTACTCTCAACCAGTTCTTGGCCAACAATCCTAAAGCTTTCAGTTACTGTGTCGACCCTCTTGATGCTGAAGATTGGCTGACCGATATCAAGAAGCATTTTGAGTGCAGTAACGTGAAAGAAGATGACTATGTGAAGTTTGCAGCCTTCCAACTGAAAGATCAAGCAGCTGATTGGTGGCAGCAGTACAAAGACTCAAGGCCGGGTCAAGTGATCTCGTGGGAGAACTTCTGCAAGGATTTCCGCTCGCATCACATTCCTACAAGTGTTATCGAGGGTATGCGTGAGCAATTCCGCAACCTCAAGCAGGGCTCCATGACAGTCTATCAGTATAATGTCAAGTTCCAAAACCTCGCTCGCTATGCAAAGCAAGACATTCCTGATGCAAAGAGCAAAATCTATCAGTTCCGTGGAGGTCTCAAAGATGAACTTCAGCTTGCTCTCACTCTGTTCGAGCCAGACGATTTCGATAAGTTCTATAATATGGCTTTGAAACAAGAAGCAGCTCAGCTTAAGATGGAGGCTTCTAAGAAGAGAATTCGAGATGCTGTTCACTCTACCTCATCGTCTCAGTTGGCTGCGAAACAACAGAAATTCTGGCTTCCTCCTCCTCCAATGATTCGTGCTCCATACAACAACTCCAGCAACTTCAACAACTCCTGCAGGGTTTTGAACTTTCGAAAGCCGTGCCCGCGGTTATGTGGCAGATGGGAGCTTGTTAATTCCGGTTGTAGATAACTTGACACAATGTTTCTAATACACTACCAGCGTGTGTTCCGTGACTGTCAATTTCCGAATAGGGATTCGGGAGTTGAACACGGAGGGGTTATGTTTGTGAGCTTGTAGCTAGGATCACTTAGTGATCACTTCTCGCTTTGCCTTCTCTTCTCGCTCTCTCTTGCGTAAGTTAGTGCTAGTTGCTGCTGCAGACTCTTTGTTGTTCCTTCACCTCATTTCTTTCTTCAGCCTTTCCCTCACCTAAAGGCTTTGATAGTTCTGTTACCCGGGAACGGGATTGCTGAGTCCTCTGTGGCTCACAGTTACTTCACACACCAGATGCAGGTCCAGCTGTGAGCTATCCAGGTGATGGCACCGAGCTGGATTGGGAGTACGACGAGGAGCGTAGTCGGTACTACGTGCGCTACCCGGACGATCAGTAGTGGAGACTCTTACTAGGATTCGATCCGCCTGTGGTTGTTTTATTTATCTGAGTTTGGTACTTTGACATTTGGCTTTTGCCCTTAGAGGGTTGTAGTGATCTTATTGTATGATGTTTGAGACTTGTACTGTTATTCTGTGACGTGGCGATTGTAAGCCAACTATTTTCAGTTTACTATCCCTCTTTTACATGAGTTGTGCAAAGATTACCAAACTTGAGATCATTCTAGGATGGACTTATGCCTTTAAGTCGTGCCTCGACACGTAGGAGGTATAATTCCATCCTGGGCATTACAAGTTGGTATCAGAGCCTTCTCCGACCTAGGAGCCCCCACTGTTTGATCGAACCGTTGACGGTTGAGTCTAGGCACACACTGAAAACTTTTGAGTCCTATATTATATCGGAGAGTAGGATTTCTTTGCTTCTCATCCCCTTTCTCTCTGGTGAGGACTCCTGACGTCTACTCTTGTCTCTCCTATCTTCAAAATTTGCACAAAATTTTTTTAGGATTCCCGCGAGTATTCTGGGATTGTTTCGATGTTCTTGTGACAAGGATATTGTTCCCGATGCCTCCTGTTACCGAGGAGTTGAGCTTCGGGGTATCACTGTAACAAGCATATCGCGACAGTACTAAATACTTAAGACGGCCGACATCGAAAATCTCCCCTATACGGCCAGTGGCAAGATAACCCCGACATCACCCAGTACTGGGGAGGTAGTTCGGGAGTATTGCCATAGCTTGTTATAGTGGATGCTTTTCGAAGGTCCGAGGTACACAGTTTCCGAGAAAGACTGGTTATGTGTTGAAGGATGGATACACCTGGATGTAGGTTAGAGTTGGTTGCGCGGTGCTTCCCGTGTATCCCCAACACCTGATTGCATAACTGGAATCTTTCGGAAAGCTATAGGTGGGTTTTATCCAGTAGATCGTAGGCATTCTTCCAACGAATGCAGGTTAGTGAGTTCGGGGTTCGACATTGAGTGAAGGAGTTATATGACCGAGGTTACTATCAGGAGTTGCATCTTAAAGGGTCCTTGGCTATGCTGATCCGGGGATTGCAAAACCTTTTCGTAACGCGTTCATATGCTTTCAGCACAAAGATGTTAGAACGAAACTCCTCTCTTGTGTTTGTTCCTTTCCGTACCTTGTTGTTTTATTATTTATCCTTTTGATCCCTATGTGGCTTCTCGTGAAGACTGATGTTATCAATTAACTAAGAAATTCATTCGTTCCTCTTGTTCGGATGATTTCATTCGTTCTTATTGTTCGAATGATTATTGTGAAGACTTGTTGCAATTCATTCCATTGATTCAGCTTATTCCTTTTATCAATCAATTGCTGATTCGTGGTCATCTCTTACAGGATGGCTCCGAAAAGGGTTCCGAATGCCAACCCAGAGGGTGAAGAGGTTCCAGAACGTCCTCCTTCACCTCCTCCTCCGCCTGAGGCTTGGAGAGCAATTATGCAGACTACAGCTCAGAACACTCAGTTGATGATGCAGATGATGCAGCAAATGCAAGCTATGCAAGCTAATCAAGCTAATCAGGGCATTCCAATGAACCAAGGCAACTTCTTCCAGCAGCACCATGCTACTCTCAACCAGTTCTTGGCCAACAATCCTAAAGCTTTCAGTTACTGTGTCGACCCTCTTGATGCTGAGGATTGGCTGACCGATATTAAGAAGCATTTTGAGTGCAGTAACGTGAAACAAGATGACTATGTGAAGTTTCCAGCCTTCCAACTGAAAGATCAAGCAGCTGACTGGTGGCAGCAGTATAAAGACTCAAGGCCGGGTCAAGTGATCTCGTGGGAGAACTTCTGCAGGGATTTCCGCTCGCATCACATTCCTACAAGTGTTATCGAGGGTATGCGTGAGCAATTCCGCAACCTCAAGCAGGGCTCCATGTCAGTCTATCAGTATAATGTCAAGTTCCAAAACCTCGCTCGCTATGCAAAGCAAGACATACCTGATGCAAAGAGCAAAATCTATCAGTTCCGTGGAGGTCTCAAAGATGAACTTCAGCTTGCTCTCACTCTGTTCGAGCCAGACGAATTCGATAAGTTCTATAATATGGCTTTGAAACAAGAAGCAGCTCAGCTCAAGATGGAGGCTTCTAAGAAGAGAATTCGAGATGCTGTTCACTCTACCTCATCGTCTCAGTTGGCTGCGAAACAACAGAAATTCTGGCTTCCTCCTCCTCCAATGATTCGAGCTCCATACAACAACTCCAGCAACTTCAGCAACTCCAACAAGAACTCTAGTGGCCGTGGTTTCTCCCACCCACCCAACCCAAGCAACCAGTCGAAGAAGCAGTTTCAGGCTCAAGGCTCCAAGTCCAGTGGCTCTCAGTTCCGTCCTCTCTCAGAAGTGACTTGCAACAAATGCAATCAGAAGGGTCACTATGCCAACAGATGTCCGAATCCGAAGCGTCTTCCTCCTCCACCACCTATGAGTTCAGCTATTGTCAAGCATGATCCAAAGTCTGCAAGGGTTAATCTGATGAATGCAGCACAAGCAGAGGCTTCTTCTGATGTCATTCTGGGTAATCTCTCAGTGAACTCTTTTCCAGCTAAAGTTTTGTTCGATTCAGGTGCTTCACATTCGTTCATGTCAAGACCTTTTGCTTTGTCACATGATATGCCATTGCAAGCTTTGCCGAGTCCGATGTCTGTGCTTTCTCCGGGTTTGCTCATGAACTCCAACAACTTTGTTCCGAATGTTTCTATCCGCTTGGGTGATTATCGATTTCTGGCTAATCCGGTGGTTCTTGGTCATTCTGATATTGACCTCATTCTCGGAATGGATTGGCTTTCTCAGCACGATGCTCACATTGATTGTGCACAGAAGGAAGTCAAGTTGACTCATTCTGATGAAGATGTGATTATCTTCGCCTCCAGGGATAATACTATTCGGCTTTTCTCTCTTAATGATAAGGGTGAAATTAATGCTATAGAGCAAATTCCAGTGGTGAATGAATATCAAGACGTCTTTCCAGAAGAACTTCCAGGCATGCCTCCACACCGTCAGGTGGAGTTTGTCATTGAACTCGAGCCGGGCACCGAACCTGTTTGTCGGCGTCCTTACAAGCTCTCTTCAGATGAATTGAAGGAATTGAAGAAACAGTTGGATGAACAGGAGCGTATGGGTCTCATAAGACCGAGTACATCTCCGTGGGGCTGTGGTGTCTTATTTGTCAAGAAGAAAGATGGCACGGAGCGTCTCTGTGTTGACTACCGGCCACTGAACAAGAAGACGATTAAGAACAAGTATCCGCTCCCCAACATCAACGAACTCTTTGAGCAGCTCAAAGGAGCTAAAGTATTCTCTAAGCTTGACCTCCGAATGGGCTACCATCAAATTCGCATTCGCGAGGAAGACATTCCCAAGACGGCGTTCAGAACGAGCTACGGTTCATATGAGTATACCGTCATGTCCTTCGGGCTCGCCAATGCTCCTCCTACCTTCTCAAGGATGATGCATTACATCTTCAACCCCTATACAGGCGAGTTTGTGCTAGTGTATCTGGATGATATTTTGGTGTTTTCCAAGAATGAAGAAGATCACGAAAAGCACTTGCGTCTGGTTCTTGATCGACTCCGAGAGCACAAATTCTATGCCAAGTTCTCAAAGTGCGAGTTTTGGCTCGATAAGGTTTTGTACCTGGGCCACATCATCTCAGCTGACGGTATTGCGGTTAATCCCGAGAAAGTTGAAGCAATTGTCAACTGGGAAGCTCCTCAGAACGTCAAGCAGCTCCGCAGTTTTCTGGGTCTTGCCAGCTATTGCAGAAGGTTTGTGGAGAACTTCTCCAAGATTGCCAAGCCTCTTTCCAACCTCCTTCAGAAGAATGTCAAATACTTTTGGTCTCCCGAGTGTGAAGCGGCTTTCAAAACCCTCAAAGAGAAGCTTGTCTCAGCTCCAGTTCTGATTCCTCCAGATGAATCCAAGCCCTATGAAGTGTTCTGTGACGCTTCTCTTCAAGGCCTTGGTGGTGTGCTTATGCAAGAGAAGAGAATTGTGGCATACACTTCACGTCAGCTCAAGCCAGCTGAGAAGAACTATCCCACACATGATCTTGAGTTAGCAGCTGTGGTACATGCTCTGATTACGTGGAGACATCTGTTGTTGGGCAGAAAGGTCGACATCTTCACCGATCACAAGAGCTTGAAGTACATCTTCACGCAGCCGCATCTGAACCTCCGCCAGACTCGTTGGGTCGAGATGATCCAAGAGTACAACCCCAGCATTGAGTACACTCCAGGCAAGGCGAACGTGATTGCAGATGCTTTGAGCAGAAAGGCATATTGCAACAGCCTTCTTATCAAGCCACACCAGCCTGAGCTTTGTGAAGCTTTCAGGAAGCTCAACCTTCAGGTTGTTCCGCAGGGTTTTCTTGCTAATCTCCAGATTGCTCCTACCTTGGAAGATCAAGTCCGTGAGGCCCAGCTCAGTGATACCATGGTGAAGAAGGTGAAACATGGGATTGCAAAGGGCACTCCAAAATATAAGTGTTTCCGTGTTGATGAGAGAGATACCTTGTTCTTCGAGGACAGACTCGTTGTTCCCAAAGGTGATCTCAGGAAGCTCATAATGGAAGAAGCTCATGACTCTCTCCTTTCCATTCATCCTGGCAGTTCCAAGATGTATCAAGACCTCAAGCAATCTTACTGGTGGACACGCATGAAAAGGGAAATTGCCCAATTCGTGAATGAATGTGATGTATGCAGAAGAGTGAAAGCAGAACATCAACGTCCAGCCGGTCTTCTCCAACCTCTTCCTATTCCTGAGTGGAAGTTCGACCACATTGAAATGGACTTCGTCACTGGCTTTCCTAAATCCAAGCGAGGCAATGATGCTATCTTTGTGGTGATTGACAAGCTTACCAAAGTTGCTCACTTTCTTCCAGTCAAAGAATCAATCAATGCAGCTCAACTTGCAGAGTTGTACACTTCCAGAATTGTGTCCCTACATGGCATTCCTCAAGTGATATCCTCAGACCGTGGCAGCTTGTTCACATCAAAGTTCTGGGACTCCTTTCAGTCCGCCATGCGCACGAAGATCAGGTTCAGCACTGCCTTTCACCCTCAGACTAGTGGTCAAGTCGAGCGTGTGAATCAGATCCTTGAAGATATGCTCAGAGCCTGTGTCATCTCCTTCGGCATGAAATGGGAGGACTGTCTTCCATTTGCAGAATTCTCTTACAACAACAGCTTTCAAGCAAGTGCAGGCAAAGCACCGTTTGAAATTCTCTATGGCAGAAAGTGCCGTACCCCTCTCAACTGGTCTGAAACAGGTGAACGCCAACTTCTTGGCAATGATTTGATCTCTGAAGCCGAAGAAATGTGCAAAGTCATACGTGAGAATCTCAAGGCCGCTCAGTCGCGTCAGAAGAGTTACTATGATGGAAAGCATCGTGATTTGGCTTTCGACATCGGTGATCATGTCTATCTCCGAGTTTCTCCGATGAAAGGAACCCAAAGGTTCGGTATCAAAGGAAAGCTTGCTCCTAGATACGTCGGGCCTTTCAGAATTCTTGGCAAAAGAGGCGATCTAGCCTATCAGCTCGAGCTCCCTTCCAACTTTGCAAATGTTCATGATGTCTTTCATGTGTCTCAGCTTCGCAAATGCTTCAAGGCACCTGAGCGTATGATTCCGTTTGAGGAGATTGATCTTCAACAAGACCTTTCCTACCGAGAGCATCCAGTTGCAATTCTCGAAGAAACTGAACGCAAGACTCGCAACAAGACCATCAAGTTTCTGAAAGTCAAGTGGTCACATCACACAGACCGAGAAGCTACCTGGGAACGAGAAGATCATCTTCGTTCCGAGTACCCTTCCTTTTTCCAGTCCTAGATCTCGGGACGAGATCTTTTTGTAGTAGAGGAGAGTTTGTAATGCCCCGGATGTAATACTTTCCCTTTTTGGGCTTATAATATATCTCCGGCTTCATCTATTTCCATTTCGGGTTCTTTGTCTTTCGGGCTTTCGTCGTTTTGTTGTGTGAGTGTGTGGCATTCATTCATATCATGTAGACATGTGCATTGCATTGCATCTGTGTTGTGGGTTGTTTCCGGTTCGTGGCGTTTCTTCCCGTTGTCCGTTTCGTGTTCCGGAGCTCCCTCACGTGTTCGTGACGTCCCGTAGGCCTACTTTGTTGTTCGGGCGTTTTTCGTTACCGGTGTGCCGTGAGGTTGTGTTGTGTGTTGTTGTTTTGTTGTGTGCAACCCGCCTCTCAAATCTCGTCTCGTTTGGACTCCGTTGACTTTTCCCTCCGTTGTCCGTGTGGGTCCGAAGTGCCCTTACTTCGTGTCCCGGAAATACCCCTGTGGCTTTCTTTTATCTCCGTCTGGGCCTTCTAAATCTTCACCGCGATCGGATCCGTTGGATCACGATCGGAGGGCTCCTAAACATCCCTAATCTCCAAACCCTAGTCTAAAATTGCTATATATAGACCCCTAGGTCTATTTGGCATGTCCCCTTCTTCTTCCTCCTTCCCCCTATCTTTTTTTTCTTTTTCAGATCTCAGATCCCCAGAAATTCCTCTGGTTCCTCGAGGGAACCAGATCCTTCGATCTGACCGGCGAGCCGCCGATCGACCGGAATTTCCAGGTCAACGCGCCAGGCTGGGCGCCTCGACCGCGTCGGTCGCTCGACCGCATCGCCGCTGCAGGCCGTCGTCCCGCTCGTTTCAGCCGTCGGGCCAGTCCGTCGCCTCCTCGGCCCGTACACCGCCAGGGCCCGTCGCCTGGGGGACCGCATCGCCGCCGGCCGCGGTGGGCCGCAGCCGCCCCCCCCGGCCCGCTACCTCCCTCCAGCAGCCTCCCCGGCCCAGGGTTCGCCTCCGCCAGCCAGCGCCAGCGCCAGCAGGCCGCGCCGCCGGCCCGCCTTCGCCCGCCTCTGCCTCGGCCCGAGCCGCGCCACCGCGGGCCTCCCAGCCGCGGGCCCGTACGCCGCCGTTGCCAGCTCAGTGGGCCTCCTCCGCCCCGAGCCGGGCCGCCCCGCGGGCGCGCACCGAAGCCCAGCCGCCGCCTCTGCCTCCGCAGATCTGGGCCGGATCCGCGCGCACCGGGCCCGTCTTCTCGTTTTGCCTCAGATCCAGATCTCCTGAGGTTGACTTTTTATCCCCTTGTCCCTGATCTGTCAATCTGTGATGCCTACTTTGACCATGCATAACTTTTACTGTGGTGCTCCGTTTTGTGCGTGTGATATGTCCAGATGTTCGTGGAGATGCCCTCTACGTTTTACCTGTTGTTGTCATGCATGTTAGAGATCATCTAGGGCCTTGTTTTGCTGTTGCAAGAGTGTATGATGATATAAACTGCTGCTATGTGTTATTTTTGTGCCACCTTTGACATGTGAGATCTTTTAGCTCGTTTGTCCAAACGATGCAAATGACATGTCCACGTGTTCGTCTCGTCACGAACTACGTGTTGTGTGTGATAGGTTGCATGGTAGATTTATTGTTTCCTTGTTATCATCGTTGCAAGATGCCATGTTCACATGTTGTGTTTTCACTTGTTATGATATGCCATGTTGTTGAGCTCGTTGTAATCGGTGTGTTCACCACATTGATGCATGCTTGTGTGTTTCGGGATCACCGTCATATGTATTTTGATGAGGTGCTTACCCTTTGCCATGTTTAGTTTAGATGTGTCTTAAACATGCTCTTTTTGATGCTATGATGATGTTGCTGTTTTGGGACTTAGTGAAATTTCACTAAGTCTGAAATCTGTAACGTTCCGATGCCATGTTCGTGTGATGTTGTAGGACAAAGCATGATAGTTTTGGGGTGGATTTTGATTGTTCCATGAAGTATATATTGTTGTCTTTCCATCCATGTCCTCACATGTCCTTTTGAGGTGCTGTAGCATGTTTATCTTTTGCTCCAAACTTTCAATAAAATTCTGCTGCCAGAATTTTATTTCAAAGTTCAATATGTCCAAGATCATTGCTAGTGATCCGTGACTCCGTTGGGGGTGCACTTTGGACCTAGTTGCTGTACATTATATCTAGTTTATGTTCAAGTCCTTTGCCATGCTTTTTGGGTGCTGTAGATTATTTATTTTGAGCTCCCAAGATGCTATGTTGCTGTAATTGGCAGTTTTCGCTCAAATCTTGTTTCGGGCATAACTTTTAGCCCGTAATCCGATTTCAGCGATTCTTATATCAAACTTGGGTGTTTTTCTGTGTAGATTAATAATATCAGGTTGTTATCTTGTTTTGAGGTGTTTTGCTTGAGTGATGTTCTCCGTGCTCCATGTGCATCTCTAGTGCATCCATCATGCATACATGTTTTTTTCGAGTGCGCATTGCATCGTGTTGATTGGTGCTTGGTGTGTTTGTCTTGTTTAGAGAACGAAGTTGAGCACGAGTTTTCCAACGAGGTTGAGCACGAGGTTTCCCACGAGTTTGAGCAAGAGGACCCTTCTTTCGATCCGAACTTCTTCTTTTCAGGCAAGATGACCGAACCCCGATAACATTACTATCTTTGTCTATTGCTAGTAGTCTCGATCTATAGTTTTGCCTCGATGCCCATGTTCTTCTTGTCAGCCTCCTACTTGTAACCAATTGCCATGTTTAACCACCCTACCTACGCAAACCATTGCTTGGCTAAGTACGCTTCGCTCAGCCCTTCTTATAGCGTTGCTAGTTGCAGGTGAAGTGAAGATGCTTGCTTCTTGATGAAGTTTGGTTGGGTTATATCACACTATATAAATGTTTTAATTGAAATCACCTATATATTGGCAAGGGTGGAAGGCTAAGCCTTTTGCTTGGTGTTTTGTTCCACTCATGCCGTTAGGATCCGTATAAGCCGGTTTTATGTTCCTTGATTATGCGTTCCTAACACGGTTGGGGTGTATGGGACCCCCTCGATAAACCGCTAAGTGCTAAGTCTTTTCCAGCAAGTCCCAACATTGGTACTATTCGCCTAACACAACTAAAACCTTTCCGAGGGAGTAATTAACCCGAGGCTTATTTAATTCAACCCCCCCTGGGCCAGTGCTCGATTTGAGTGTTGGTCCAAACTAGAGTCGTGTGCGGGGCCCCCCTTGGCAACTTGGGTTTCGGCCACTGTACGCTGTGCTCATCCGGTCGTGGCCTGAGACTAGATACGCGCGGCTACTATCAGGGTGTCGGCACGCCGGGAGGATTTGCTGGATTAGCCTTACCTTAGTTCGGTTTAACGTGAGCACGGGATTCCGAGGATACTCGGGTCTTCCCACTTTGGAGTTGCGACTCCGCGGATCGTGGGCTTGTAATGGGTCAAGTTGGAACACCCCTGCAGGGTTTGAACTTTCGAAAGCCGTGCCCGCGGTTATGTGGCAGATGGGAGCTTGTTAATTCCGGTTGTAGATAACTTGACACAATGATGCTAATACACTACCAGCGTGTGTTCCGTGACTGTCAATTTCCGAATAGGGATTCGGGAGTTGAACACGGAGGGGTTATGTTTGTGAGCTTGTAGCTAGGATCACTTCGTGATCTCTTCTCGCTTTGCCTTCTCTTCTCGCTCTCTCTTGCGTAAGTTAGTGCTAGTTGCTGCTGCAGACTCTTTGTTGTTCCTTCACCTCATTTCTTTCTTCAGCCTTTCCCTCTCCTAAAGGCTTTGATAGTTCTGTTACCCGGGAACGGGATTGCTGAGTCCTCTGTGGCTCACAGTTACTTCACACACCAGATGCAGGTCCAGCCGTGAGCTATCCAGGTGATGGCACCGAGCTGGATTGGGAGTACGACGAGGAGCGTAGTCGTTACTACGTGCGCTACCCGGACGATCAGTAGTGGAGACTCTTACTAGGATTCGATCCGCCTGTGGTTGTTTTATTTATCTGAGTTTGGTACTTTGACATTTGGATTTTGCCCTTAGAGGGTTGTAGTGATCTTATTGTATGATGTTTTGAGACTTGTACTGTTATTCTGTGACGTGGCGATTGTAAGCCGACTATTTTAAGTTTACTATCCCTCTTTTACATGAGTCGTGCAAAGATTACCAAACTTGAGATCATTCTAGGATGGACTTATGCCTTTAAGTCGTGCCTCGACACGTAGGAGGTATAATTCCATCCTGGGCATTACACTGTAGCATCACCCATCCGGACGTGGCCTGAGACGAGATACGCGCGGCTACTATCAGGGTGTCGGCACGCCGGGAGGTCTTGCTCGACTTGTTTTACCATTGTCGAAATGTCTTGTGCACTGGGATGCCGAGCCTGATCGGATTTCCCTAAGATAAGGGGTGATGATATTATATTTATCACTTCACCTAATCGTGAGAGCTTGTGATGGGCTAAGTTGGGACACCCCTGCAGGGTTATGATATTTCGAAAGCCGTGCCCACGGTTATGTGGCAGATTGGAATTTGTTAATGTCCGGTTGTAGACAACTTGACAGAGGATCCGAAGTAAAATACACAACTGTGTGAGTAACTGTGACTGTCTCTTTTCACTTTGAGAAGAAAACATGGTGAGATTATGTTTGAATCGTAGGTAGTTCCGGATCTTTAGCGATCACTACTAGTTGCGACCGTTTGCATAGATGCTCATCTTATTCTTGTACTCGTAAGTTAGCCACCATACTTTTGCTTAGTCGCTGCTGCAACCTCACCACTTGACCTCTTCCTATCCATTAAGCTTTGATAGTCTTGTTACCCATGGTTATGGGATTGCTGAGTCCTCGTGGCTCATAGATACTACAACAACAGTTGCAGGTGCAGGTTTCCGATGACTTGACGTGAGAGCGATGTTCGTTCTATTGGAGTTCTTTCTTCTTCTTCTTCTTCTTCAGTCTTGGGTTAGGGGTGATAATATTAGTGTCACGTGATCGGGATAGAATCGCATCTTGGGCCTACAAGTTGGTATCAGAGCCGACCCTCGTGGTTACACGGATGGTTGCGGACAGGTGCTCGGTGATGTTGTTCATGACGTTTGTGACCCATCATGGCACATGGCATGGCACATGTATCGGACTGGATGCACAGACGGTTGTGCCAAAAGGGAACGTTCCTGTGGCTCGACGAGGACGTCGGTTCCTCTAAGTGGGAGTGTATGTGATAGCCTGGCTTATTAGGCATGATAGACTACTCATATCAATAAGGAATTCCTTCTTTTTTGGGAGCCCATTCGGATAGAACTCCAAAGTTAAGCGTGCTCAGCTTGGAGTAGTTTCAGGATGGGTCACCGACCGGGAAGTTGCTCCCGGGTGCGCACGATTGAGGACAAAGTGCGCACAAAAGACTAGTATTGATATGTGAGGCCAGTCTAGATCCCGCCAGGAGTAACGACCACCGGCGGGTGTGTCCGGGGCGTTACATTCCACCCCTGGCCGCCGCCCCCCTTGAGTTCCACGCCTCCCCACTCTCGGGCCTCCACTTGGCGAGTCGCCACGGGCTAGCTCCGCCGTCCGCGCCGCCCGCAGCCAACCGCGGGGCACCATACGTCCCTCCTGCCTCCTCCCCACCTCGCGCGCCCCGCTGAAGCCTGGGTCTGGCTCGCCCCGGGCCGGATCGGGCCCAAAGCCGCCATCACCGAAGCCTGCGAGGATTCTCGCTCCGCCGCGACCACGCCGCCTACCATTGCGTCGCCGCCGCCAACCCGACTGCCGGTGCGCCGCTGCCTCCCGCGCCTCCATGCCGCCCTTCACTGACACCGCCTCCACGCCGCCATGCCCTGCTGCCTACAACCCCGACCTCGCCTCTCCGCCGTTCGAGCGTCACCTCCTTCGGCCCCCTCCGCTCCACCTCGTGTCGGCCCCGCATCCAGGCTCGCCGGACCTCGCCGCTGCACCCGCAGCTCATCCGGGGAGCTCCCGCTCCAGCCCCTTCGTCCTCAGCCTCACAATACCTCGCCGTGAGCTGGCCACCTCCTCGCTGCTGAGTGCCTACTCCGACCAGATCCAGTCGGATTCGCCATCCCGCCACCGGGATCTGGCTTTCTAGCTTGTACCGGTCCACCCCGTCATCCATCGAACCAAACGGAACCGGTCGTCCCGCTGAAGGGCTCCATCCAGTTTTCCTGGGAGGTAGAAAACTCCTAAGTCCTTTTTCTGAGAGTTATTATATAGGAATTTTTAAGGAACTCATATCTTCGTGTACGTTGGTCCAAATTGAGCATATAATATATCAAATTGTTCATCTCAGAGACATAATACATGATGGTCCAAATTTACCAAATTTATCTTTGTGTACGTTGGTCCAAATTGAGCATATAATACATGATGGTTAAATTTTCATTAATGTTAGGATGCATTTGGACATGTTAATCCCTGTTACAAAAGTACTTGTTGCTTTTAAGTGCTGAAAACTGTTATAAGTTAACCTTTTGTCTTTTTCATATCTTTTTGTGTGATTTTCTTTTGAGCATCATGTCAACATGTTTTAGGAGCACAATCATGTCATCTTTGCAATGATGTAATTGGGTAATCATGAGAAGCCTTGTGGCGAGTGCAACAAGCTTGTTAAGTGACCTACTCACTATTTGCTATTTTCTGAGACTTAGTAAAAACTAGTAAGTCTGAAACTGTTATATTATGATGCCATGCTTACTTGATGCTACAGTCCAATCTATGCACATTTGGAGATGTCCAATGATCATGTCTTGAAGTACATGTTATGGTCTATCCATCCATGCCCTTGTTTGCAAGTATAGCCTCCTGTAGCATGTTGTTTTCTTGCTCTCAACTTGCTTAAAAATGTATCTATCAGCCTGTAATCAATCTATGCATCTTTTGGAGTTGTGCCTATGGAGTTATTTGGAGTATGCCAGGCCTACTACATGTTCATGACCTTTGCATGCTTATTATAATTGCTATGATTGCTGTTATGTGCCTCCGAAGACAGGTTCATGATGTTGTTGTTTTGCATTCCCAGATTTTTACTAAGTATGTGAATCTGCTATATCTTGTTTGCATCTTGTTTTGATGAATGCCATGAACCTGTTGCTCCTATGTATATGCCATGTTGTGTTATTTGAGCTCCGTGTTATGTACTAGCATGCTAACCTTTTGATGCCATGTTCATGACTGTAGAATACTTGTTTCTTGCCTCCAACATGTCATCATATTAAGTCTGCTCATGTATATGCCCTGGTTTTGTGAAGCATGTAAAGTTTGCTTATTGCCTTGATCATGTTGGGTTACTCTTGGTGCCTATGAACCTCATCCTTGTTGATTTGTGAAGCATGTAATCTGTAATTTGCGTGCATGCCATGCTTGTGCCTATCTTGTACTTGTAGCATGTTGTTTTGATACTTGTAAGATGCCTAGTTGCTGTTTTGGACATCTTGTCCTTTAAACTTGTTTCGTGTGTATATGTTGAACCGTTGCTCCGTTTTGAGCATGCTCTATATGAAACTTGCTTGGTTTTGCATGTAGTTTAATATTATCTTGTTGCATCCATGTTTTGAATATGTGTGCTTGATGTTTGAATGCATTTCACATCAATGCCATGTTTAACTTGTTTTGTTCATATCTTCTAGGCTGTAGCTCTGAACTAGATGATTTTTAAATGTAACTAGACTAGAATTTCGTGTGGATCATCATGGGACATGATAAATTGCTGTTTAACAACTTGAACTTAAGTTTTGTTCAGTTCTGTACCAATTTCGAAATTTGCATATGAGGACTTACCGGAATTGTTACATGATGTTTCCGGTCTCATTTAAACTTGCTTTGTTGTGATGTCTTGTATGCTTCATCTCTTGCCATGATTAGCATCATGTAGCCTTGTCATGCATCATACTTGGTTGAGCATCATGTCTTGTTTATGTTTTGTGTGTTTACCATGTTGTTTACTTCTTCTCGTTAGTTCCTATTTCGTTGCGTCGTGAGGATTCGTTCGACTATGCTTGGTTTGTCTACGTGGCTTCGTCTTCTTCATGGACTCGTTCTTCTTCCTAGCGGGATGTCTTGCAAGATGACCATCACCTTGGATCTCACTACTATCATTGCTATGCTAGTTGTCTCGTTGCTATTCCTATATGTCGCGCTACCCACCACTTGTTCTTCAAGCCTCCCATTATGCTATGAAACAACCTCTGACCTTCGTTTCCATCATCCTAGCAAACCTTTGTTTGGCTATGTTACCGCTAGCTCAGCCCCTCTTATAGCATTGCTAGTTGCAGGTGAAGATGAAGTTTGCTCCATGTCGGAACTTGGATGTTGGAATACCACAATATTTATTACTATAATTAATGCACCTATATACTCGGCGATGGGTGGAAGGCTTGGCCTTTTGCTCAGTGTTTTGTTCCACTCATGCCGCCTTAAAAACTGATAAACCGATGTTATGTTCCTTGATTTTGCGTTCCTAACGCAGTTGGGGTTATGGGGCCCCCTTGACAGGTCGCTTTGAATAAAACTCCTCCAGCAAGGCCCAGCTTTGGTTTTAATTTGCCAACATAATAAAACTATTTAACTAATTAATTTTTCATAGGGGGTCACATCCCTGGGGATTCTTAATTCAACATAATACGGGGGGGGAGCAGTGCTGATGTTGCTGGTCCAAAGTAGAGCACTGTGGGGGCTACCTAGGGCAACCCAAGGACTTCAGTATTGTACGGGTATCTCATCCGCCGTGTCCTGAGAATGAGATACACGGCTCCTATCGGGATTGTTGACATGTAGGGATGTCTTGTTGGACTTGTTTTACCATTGTCGAAATGTCTTGTGCATCGGGATTTTGAGTCTGATCGGGTTGTCCATAAGATAAGAATTTTTACCTCTACTGATCGTGAGAGCTTGTGATGGGCTAAGTTGGGACACCCCTGTAGGGTTATGGTCTTTCGAAAGCCGTGCCCGCGGTCATGTGCTAGATTGGAATTTGTTAATATCCGGTTGTAAAAAACTTGACAGAGGATCCGAAATAAAATACAGCAACCGCGTGAGAACCATGATCGTCTCTTTTCGAGTAAGTTCGGGAAGAGAACACAGTGGGGTTATGTTTGACTTGTATGTAGTTCAGGGTCACTTATTTATCATTACTAGTTGTGACCGTTTGCGTAGAGGCTCTTCTTATTCTTGTACTCGTAAGTTAGCCACCATATAATGATTAGCCGCTGCTGCAACCTCACCGCTTATCCTTTCCATACCCATTAAGCTTTCCTAGTCTTGATACCCATGGTTACGGGATTGCTGAGTCCTCGTGGCTCACAAATACTACAACAACAGTTGCATGTACAGGTTTCTTATGCCTCGACATGAGAGCGATGTTTACTTGTGTTGGAGTTCTTTCTTCTTCTTCTTCGTCAGTCTTGGGATAGGTTCCTGGTCGGCAGCCCGGGATAGCGGGATGGATGGCGTGTGTTTTCATGTAGTCAGATGTCTTGTGTATGATGTGTTGTATTCATGTGGCAATTGTATGACTTGTATGTATCCCCATCTATTTATGTAATGGTACGATGTAATGATATCCATCTTGTTAAGCGTCTGAAATGCGGTTGTGCCCCAATCATGAGTTCATCACGCGCGGGATAGAATCCCATCTTGGGCATGACAAGTTGGTATCAGAGCCTCGACCGACTATAGGAGCCTCCTTGATTGATCGTAGTTTGGCCGTTGTCGAGTCTAGAGGAAAACCATTTTCTGAGTCTAGTTATATCAAAGAGTAGGAATTTTTTACTCCTCGGCGCCTTCGTCTCAGGCTGGCAATAGGTATTACCCAGGCGGGTATTGGACTCCCATCCCCGTCCCCGCGACACCTTACCATGCCCGTCCCCGTCCCCATACCCGTCTGCGGGGATACAAATATTCCCATCCCCATCCCCGTCGAGTCTTTTATACCCGTGGGGAAACCCATACACGCAATCAGCAACAACGTCAGATAGCATCTCAGTAGGAAAAATAGCATTTCAACACAATAAATAGTATGTTGTGTCTAGTTTAGAGTTTTCTTCAGGATTTTTGGCCAAAGGGGTCGGATGGGTGAAAATTTTGGTGGGTAAGGGTGGGAATTACATGGGGTATACTAATTTTTTAGCCCGCATGTAAGGCCTTCACGGGTAGGGCGGGTAACGAGCATGGGTAATGCTATCCCATCCCCATCCCCGTCGTGCATGCTGGGTAAGGTATTTGACCCACAAGCTTCCCCGTGGGTATTAAAGCTGGCACATCCCTGTCCCCTAATTGAGTAATTACCCACGGGGACGCGGATAACTGTTAACCATTGCCAGCTTGACCTTGGTCGCTCTAGTGAGGAATCTTGACGTAGGTGTTTTGAATTACTCCTCTTCCCCTTCAATTTTTTTAGGATCACACAGTTAGTTTTCCGATCATTGTGAGGTCAGCCCTTGTCATCCGGTGCAATTCTTGTCAAGTGATTCTACCCTCTTCATCTTTGCACGTTCAATCCTAAGTTCTTTCCAACCGGCGTCGTTTTATCCGTTCGATGTGG
The DNA here is from genome assembly GCA_902687465.1 of Secale cereale. NCBI lineage: Eukaryota > Viridiplantae > Streptophyta > Magnoliopsida > Poales > Poaceae > Secale > Secale cereale. The sequence continues at coordinate 385,998,598 of LR738712.1, forward strand.
TCTTCCTTTTTCCCACCCGCCCACCCTTTTTCTTCTCGGAGCCGGGGTCCCGAATCGTGTATCCATTTTAACCATGTGATGCCTTTGCATCCTTTTCTCTATTATTTCAAATGGTGAATTCTCGTCTAGTTCGGCATACTTCATCTCTTTTCTTCTCCGGTGGATTTAATTCAAGTATTCGGTGTATCATATTGTTTCCCTTATTCAAATGTTTTCTCTTGCTCGTTCGCCACTTGCTATTTAATTGTTCTGGAGTTCTGAAGACATCTCAGGAAATTCGTCTATGTTCCAATTAATTCGAGGTTGTCACCTCATTCGAGTCTTTCAATCGTTCCGGTGCATCACCTCCATTTCAATCCTTTCCAATGATGTTTTCTCTTCGGTGGGCCCTAACCCACATGTCTTTTCCTACGATCTTACCCGACTCTTCTAATTTTTTGGATCTATTCTCCAATTCGTTTCAAAGTGTGACATAAGAATGGATTCCACCAGTCACATGCCTTCTCTAATATCGCTTTCAAATTCTTTTCATCGTTGGTTCAACTTTTCCTCTTTTCATTCTTCCGGAGTGTCGCAATAATTTTGGTGGCATTTCTCGTTGTCACTCTCAACATTTGAAGACCAAAGAAGATTTTCACTCTAATTCTTGCCTCGTTCTCTCAAAGATTCATGGTTCTAGCTTCATGTTATCCTCTCGAATTATTTCGTTTGTCGGAAATTCTTTTCCTTACCCATCCGGAGTATTTAGGAAATTGTTTTCCGTTTCGATTCTCCAAAGGCCATCATTTTAGAAGATTTCTTCATTCGCAGTTTTCAACTTTGTCCTCCAGCTATTCTTCATTGATGCCTCTTCGTTCATCTCCACATTCTTCCGATGCTTCGTCCAAGCATTCTTTAATCAGTTCGCCGTCTCTTCGTTCTTTTCTTTGTTCGTATTCTAATTCGTCCTGATGGTTCTCTTTTCTTTGTTCGATTTCAATTTTTCCCGGTGGTTTGTTCTTTTCTTCACATGGTTTCAATTTTTACGGTGGTTCGTTTAAGATTCACACTTCCGTTCTTATCATATCAATTCATTCGTTCTTTCAAATCCTACCGGTGATTCATGAAGACTTTTCCAAGTTTGAGCAATATCTTTCCTTAATCCCCTTCAACATGAATAAGTAATATGCAAATACATTGCTTCTCATCAATTTACTTGATGGATGATGAGCATAACATAATTCTTATTATTTTTCAGTAACTTGACTACTTCTGGCCTTCAGAGTTTGTTCATGATGAATAAATTCTAGTCCCAAGTCTTTTCATCTTTTCTATTCCGGAGTTCAAAGTTTCCTCGGCCATCTCGTCGGAAGCCCCTTCTAAATCATTGCAAGGCTCTAATCTTATTATTTTTCATCCTTCATTCCTATCTCATCATCTTTTTGTTACCGGAGTTCCTCATGGTGGTTCATCATGATTTAAATCATTCTTGAAGAGTTCAACAAAGATTCTTATTGGAGGAGCTCAAGCATTATTCTTTTGCATCTCAAGAAGCAAATAATTCTCCGTATTCTTACGAAGTGGAGTTTTGCATTTTTTCGTTCTTCTCAGCTATTCAAGCGTTTGGTTGTGGCATAATCCCACCTCATGTTTTGGGTTGTTTTCTGTAATCCCACAACAAGCTTATTCTTTTTTTGTTGATTTTCTCAACTACTCCGTTAAATCCTTCTAAGGATTCTTTCAAATTCATTCGTGGTTGAAGTTGTCATTTTCTTCTCCATTCTTTTAATTCCACTCTTTCAATTCTTCCGGAGGCATTTTGTTGTTCCTCTCGTCAAATATCGTTCCATCTTCTCAAATTCATGTTCCATTCCTTCCATGTTCAACCGGAGTTCTATCCAAATTCTTCATTCTTGTTCCTTGGCTATCTTGTTATATCGGTGCAGTTTTGAATTCTTTTGGTTCTTTAAGCTCTTGTTTCATGCCTTTCAACCTACAAGGTTCTCGGAAGGTTCCTTGTTCCTCTTTTGTAACGGTTCTCCTCAATCTCATTCATCTTTGTTGTGTTCTTTCTTTCAAGTTGTTCAACCCCTCAAGCTTCTTTGGCTTCAATCTTTTGTTCGAGAAGCAATTTTGTTCTTCTTATTCATCTTCCGTCTCGTTCCTAAGATCTCGGGACGAGATCTCTTGTTAGTAGGGGAGTGTTATGACAACCCGGGACCGATGCGCCAGGTGTCTTCCAGTTATTCGCCGTCGTTGCCATGTCATTCGCTTGCGTGTTGCACTTTGCCATGTCATCATGTTTATTGCATCTGCATAGTTTTCAAAACTTGCATCCGTTTGTAGTTGCCCATCTCCCAGTTCTTTCCATTGTCAGTTCTAAGCTCAGACACACTCGCACGCGCCCGCGGCACCTCCGCCGAAAAATGTTTTCGGAATGGGTTGAAACTTGGCGTGTGGTCTTATTATAGTGAAGGTAGACTGCTTGTCAAATTTCATCGCATTCAGAGCTCGTTTGATAGCCTAACAGATAAGTATAGCGACATCGTTGCCGGTTTATTCGTCGGACATTTTTCGTCTCCGAAACCCCCGCCGGGCCTCTCTCTCTTTTCTCTCCTGCAGCCCAAGGCCTTCCGCACAACCCACTACCAGCCCACCTAGCACCCCCTCTCGATTGGCATCATTCGATCACGATCGGAGGGTCCAAAACTGCCCAATAAACCCCAGAACACCTAACACTAGCCCCCCTTACTATATATAGATGCCTACCCTGCCAAAAATGGAACCCTAACCTACCCCTAGCCTCCTTCCACCTCTGTCCGCTGCACCCCTCGAGTTCCACGCCTCCCCACTCTCGTGCCTCCACTTGGTGAGTCGCGATGGGCGAGCGCCGCCGTCCGCGCCGCCCGCAGCCAACCGCGGGGCGCCACGCGTCCCTCCTGCCTCCTCCCCACCTCGCGTGGCCTGCCGAAGCCCGGGTCTGGCCCGCCCCGGGCCGGATCGGGTCCGAAGCCGCCGCCGCCGAAGCCCGCGAGGCTGCTCGCTCTGCCACGACCCCGTGGCCTACCACTGCGCCGCCGCCGCTGGTGCGCCGCAGCCTCCCACGCCTCCGTGCCACCCTTCGCCGACCCCGCCTCTGCGCCGCCATGCCCCGCCGCCTATAGCCCCGACCTCGCCTCTTCGCCGTTCGAGCGCCGCCTCCGCCGGTCCCTCCGCTCCTCCTCATGCCGGGCCCGCCTCCAGGCTCGCCGGAGCTCAGTCCTGCACCCACAGCTCACCACAGCCTGGGAGCTCCCGCTCTGGCCCCTCCGTCCTCAGCCCTTTGTACCTCGCCGTGAGCCGGCCTCCTCCTCGCCGGCGGGCGCCTACTCCGGCCAGATTCGGCCGGATTCATCATCCCCGCCGCCGAGATCTCGCTATCCAGCTCGTCCCGGTCCACCCCGTCGTCCATCGAACCAAACGGGACCGGCTCGTCCCGCTGAACGACTCCATCCAGCTTTCCTGGGAGGTAGAAAACGCCCAAGTCCTTTTTCTGAGAGTTATCATATAGGCATTTTAAGGAGCTCATATCTTTGTGTATGTTGGTCCAAATTGAGCATATAATATATCAAATTGTTCATCTTAGAGTGCTCTACATGATGGTTGCATTTACATTAATGTTAGGATGCATTTGGACATGTTAATCCCTGTTACAGAAGTGCTTGTTTTTGTTAAGTACTGAAAACTGTTATAAGTTACCCTTTTGTATTTTTCATATCTTTTTGTGTGATTTTCTTTTGAGCGTCATGTCAACATGTTTTAGGAGCAAAATCATGTCATCTTTGCAATGATGTAATTGATTTATAATGATATGCCTTGTGGTGAGTGCAACAAGCTTGTTAAGTGACCTACTCGATGTTTGCTGTTTTCTGAGAGTTCGTAAAAACTGTAAGTCTGAAACTATTATATTATGATGCCATGTTTGCTTGATGCTACAGTCTATTCTACGCCCATTTGGAGATGTAAAATGATCATGTCTTGAAGTCTATGTTATGCTCTATCCATACATGCCCTTGTTTGCAATTATAGCCTGCTGTAGTATGTTTTTTTCTTGCTCTCAACTTGCTTGAAAATGTATCTGTCAGCCTATCAACAACATGTTCCATTTGGCAAAGCTCATTGTAACCAATCTATACATTTTTTGGAGTTGTGCCTATGGAGTTATTTGGAGGATGCCATGCCTAATACATGTTCATGACCTTCGCATGCTTATTAGAATTGCTATGCTTGCCGTTAGGTGCCTCTGAAGTCAGCTTCATGATGTTGTTGTTTTGCATTCCCAGATTTTTACTAAGTCTGTGAATCTTCTATATCATGTTTGCATCTTGTTTTGATGAATGCCATGAACCTGTTGCTCCTATGTATATGACATGTTGTGTTATTTGAGATTCGTGTTATGTACTAGCATGCTAAACCTTTTGATGCCATGTTCATGCACTATAGAATACTTGTTTCTTGCCTCTAGCATGTCATCATATTAACTCTGCTCATGTATATGCTATGTTTTTCACTAGGTCAATAACCTGTGATATAAAGTTTGCTTGTTGCCTTGATCATGCTGGATTACTCTTGATGCCTATGAACCTGATCCTTGTTGATATTGGAAGCATGTAATCTATACTTTGAGTGCATGCCATTCTTGTGCCTATCTTGTACTTGTAGCATGTTGCTTTGATGCTTGTAAGATGCCTCGTTGCTGTTTTGGACAACTTGTCCTTTAAACTTGTTTCGTGTGTATGTGTTGAACCGCTGCTCCGTTTTGAGCATGCTCTATATGAAACTTGCTTGCTTTTGCATGTAGTTTCATACTATCTTGTTGCATCCATATTTTGGATATGTGTGCTTGATGTTTGAATGCATTTCGCATCAATGTCATGTTTAACTTGGTTTGTTCATATCTTCTAGGCCGTAGCTCTGAATTAGATGAATTTTATGTGTAACTTGACTAGACTTTCGTCTAGATCATCATGGGGCAGGTTAAATTGATGTTTTGCAACTTGAACTTAGGGTTGGTTCAGTTCTGGACAAATTTCGAAATTTGCATAAGAGGACTTACCGGAATTGTTATATGATGTTTCTGGCCTCATTTAAACTTGCTTTGTTGTGATGTCTTGTATGCTTCATCTCTTGCCATGATTAGCATCATGTAGCCTTGTCATGCATCATACTTGGTTGAACATCATGTCTTGTTTATGTGTTTTGTGTTTACCATGTTGTTTGCTTCTTCTCGTTTGTTCCTGTTTTGTTGCGTCGTGAGGATTCGTTCGACTACGCTTGGTTCGTCTACCTGGCTTCGTCTTCTTCATGGACTTGTTCTTCTTCCTAGTGGGATCTCTTGCAATATTAACATCACCTTAGATCTCACTACTATCATTGCCATGCTAGTTGTCTCGTTGCTATCGCTATATGTCACGCTACCCACCACTTGTTCTTGAAGTCTCCCATTATGCCATGAAACAACCTCTAACCTTTGTTTCCATCATCATAGCAAACCGTTGTTTGGCTATGTTACCGCTTGCTCAACTCCTCTTATAGCGTTGTTAGTTGCAGGTGAAGATGAAGTTTGCTCCATGTCGGAACTTGGATGTTGGAATATCACAATATTTATTACTATAATTAATACACCTATATACTTGGCAATGGGTGGAAGGCTTGGCCTTTTGCTCGGTGTTTTGTTCCACTCATGCCGCCTTAGGAACTGATAAACCGGTGTTATGTTCCTTGATTTTGCGTTCCTAACGCGGTTGGGGTTATGGGCCCCCCTTGATAGTTCGCTTTGAATAAAACTCCTCCAGCAAGGCCCAATTTTGGTTTTAAGTTGCCAACATAATAAAACTATTTAATTAATTAATTTTGCATAGGGGGTCGCTTCCCTAGGATTCTTAATTCAACATAATACGGGGGGGGGG
>LR738712.1:386004593-386036491 GCA_902687465.1 Secale cereale
GGGGGCAGTGCTGATGGTGCTGGTCCAAACTAGAGCACTGTGCGGGCTACCTGGGGCAGTACTGTATGCGTAGCTCATCCGCCATGTCCTAAGAACGAGATACGCAGATCCCATCGGGATCGTCGACACGTCGAGAGGTCTTGCTGGACTTGTTTTACCATTGTCGAAATGTCTGATGCACCTGGATTCCGAGTATGATCGGGTTGTCCCTAAGATAAGAGGTTTTACCTCTGCTGATCGTGAGAGCTTGAGATGGGCTAAGTTGGGACACCCCTGCAGGGTTATGATATTTCAAAAGCCGTGCGCACGGTTATGTGGCAGATTGGAATTTGTTAATATCCGGTCATAGAAAACTTTACACAGGATCCGAAATAAAATACACCAACCGCGTGAATAACCGTCATCGTCTCTTGTCGAGTAAATTCGGGAAGAGAACACGGTGGGGTTATGTTTGACTCGTAGGTTGTTTAGGATCACTTATTGATCATTACTAGTTGCGTCCGTTTGCGCAGATGCTCTTCTTATTCTTGTACTCGTAAGTTAGCCACCATATAATGATTAGCCGCTGCTGCAACCTCGCCACTTATCCTTTCCATACCAATTAAGCTTTCCTAGTCTTGATACCCATGGTTATGGGATTGTTGAGTCCTCGTGGGTCACAGATACTACAACAACAGTTGCAGGTACAGGTTTCGGATGCCTCGACCGGAGAGCGATGTTTACTTGTGTTGGAGTTCTTTCTTCTTCTTCTTCGTCAGTCTTGGGATAGGTTCATTGTCGGCAGCCTGGGATAGCAGGATGGATGTCGTGTGTTTTTATGTGTTTTCATCCGTAGTCGAATGCCTTGTGTATGATGTGTTGTATTCACGTGGCAATTGTATGACTTGTATGTATCCCCATCTATTTATGTAATGGTACGATGTAATGATATGCATCTTGCTAAGCGTCTGAAATGCGGTTGTGCCCCACTCAAGAGTTCATCACGTGATCGGGATAGAATCCCATCTTCAGCGTGACAATATGTAAGACGCAACAAATATCACTCTACCAAGTTAAAACTGTCTCGTCATTAGTGCCATTTCAACAAATTTGTAGTACACGCTAGAAATTAATGCGAGATGTAAACTATATCAGACTCCCAAGTTAAACATGTCTTGTGAAAAGTGATTTGCTGGTTACACAACAGTAGTACTTTGACGTAAGAACATGATGTGATAGACAGATATTCTATGTTCTAGAAAAAGGAACATGTGTCTTATTCACAAGTATAATGTGTAAAGTAAGCAGATGAAATTCAGCAAAATTAGAAGCAATACAAGCTAGACATCATACATAACATGCAACCACATATAATAGTGCCAAATTAGAGGGAGCACCTATGATGGTGTACTAGGGGAGACGTGATCATCATCAACATAGCTACGTTGAGTGTCTATGCATGTGTTTTCTTGCAAATCTTCTTGGGGAGGTGGCGGAGTAGAATCTGTAGAGGCCCTCCGTTTGGAAGGAGCACCTTTATCCACTGCCTTGCTAATTTCCTTCCGCTTTATTGACTTTGAATTGTCAAGTAAAACCGACAAGAAAAAGCAATAAAATTCACTAATCAGAATTCATTCATGCTTGATACTAACAATCACTACTTTGATGTAAGGCAAACACATGATACCAGGATGGAATATGTATGAAAAACAGGACAACATGGCATATTCACAACTATTTGTGTAAACTAAGCAGAAGCCATTTCAAAAAATAAGAAGCAATGCAAGCTAGACACCACATGAAAGACGCAACCAATATGACTCTGCCAAGTTAAAAGCGTCCCATCATAAATGGCGTTTCAACAAATTAGAAGCAGCGCATGCTATAAATCATATGAAAGATGCAACCAATATCACACTGCATATACTAAAGGTGTCTCGTCATATTGATTGATGCGGGATACAAAAAACAGTAGTTTTATGCAAGGACATGCTTAATAGACAAATGTAGTATGTACCACAAACCGGAAGGCATGTCGCATTAATAGGTATAATGTATAAACTAAGCATAATAGCACATGCAATTTAACCAGATTGGAAGAATTACAATCTAGACACCATATGCAACAAGCAACCACATATCACACTACCAAGTTAGAGCAAGCACCTGCGATGTTGACTATCTTCATCTTGCCTTGTTGTTTCTTGAGAATCTTGTGGCGTGGCTGACACTGCATTCTTTAAAAGAGGATATTTTCTTATAGAAATCCACGAGCCTGACTGTCTCGTAATAAGTGATTGATGAGGGAAACACAAGAACATTAGTTTGATGTAAGAACATGGTTAATAGACAGATGTAGTAGTTTGTACGAAAAATAGGAAGACATGTCATATTCAAAGGTATAATGGGTATGCTAAGCAGATGCAATTTAACCAAATTGGAAGCAATACAAGTTGGACATCCGGCTGGAGTGGTTCCAGGTGATGCATATCTGTGTTGGACTTGTGACTAACTCGGCCAGTGCCCTGACTAGCTATTTGTCTTTTGGTGCTCCCGGGATGGTTGTTCATGTAAAAAAATATATTTCCCTATCTTAATAAAGACCGACTTCGGCCTTTCGAATACAAGCTAGACACCATATGAAACGTGCAACCACATATGACACCACGAAGTTAAAGCAAGCACCTGGGATGGTGGTTCATGGTGAGCGAGATCATACTCTCCAAAGCTACGTTTACCGTCTCCATCTGCTGACAGTGCACCCTGTAGAGCGCTGAAACGTTTCTTGCCTACCCGCGTACAAAGATGGAGCGACTACTCTCTTTTCTTTCGGGTTTGTGCCAACAGTTTGGCAGAGGCTGAAATACCCATGCATAAAAAACAATAGTGAGAGTATGGGTGAAGTATGTGTGGAACTAGTGGACTGTAAAAGTAGCAGATACCAGGTGGCTGAAAAATAAATGACAGGTGACATATGATAGATCTACAACATTGCATGGCAAATGAAATTAGATTCTACACTGTAAGATTTTGTAATATATGAGAACATGGATGGCTGGGAAATGCAGGTACACCTTCAGCACACCACCACATGTGGTCCTATCAAAATAATAGTAGACTGAAAATAAATAGGTCATTCAATTTTTTTCTGAATCATCCGATCGAAAAGGAACGGGCAGATGGCCTTCGTCTACCTCTCGCCAGTCACTGTTGACGATCTTTCTCGAACTGCCAGCGATCACCGGCCCAGATCCCTTCCTCCGCCACCCCGCCCTTCCCTCGACATCACTCCACCATCGTGCTTGGCAGCTACCCCGGCCATCCTTTTAAGCCCGGTCGACCTCCAGATCGGGCGCCAACACCTCCTAGGCCCCACACACCCCTAAGATAAACACCGAAGCATGGCTTCCCTGGCATAACAGGCGGACTAGTGCCTGTTACACCGAGTAATGCTTCCTTTACTTGGGAATCAACTGACCAGGAATTGAAATCCAGGGGGGCGATGGACCTCTAGCTAAGGTGAAATAGTATATGAGGAGAAACCTTATGCATTGTGAGTTGCTAGGAACATCTAGTATCAGTAAGAAGGTGCAGGAAGAAGCGATCAACTAGTGTCTTATGTGGGATGAATACCATGCGAGCAGACACGTAATATTTGCACGAATAATGGAATAGGAGTACAAGTTCTGGTTGCCAGTGTTGTGTCCTCCTATATTCGTGGCGATCTTCTTCTTTTTACCGAGGGAACCGATGTTGTGGAGGAGCGTGGAGCCTTGGACGAACACTAGGCCAAACTATTGACTGTGTTGCGGTGGCCATCTGTCGGCGGAGGGGAAGCAGATCCGAGGTGGCGAAGGATGGCCTAGCGGGAACAGCTCCGGTGCGGTGGACGGTGGCGACGTTGGAGCGACATCGGTGAGGCGTAGGACGGTCTGGTTGAACTAGCTCGGGTACGGCGCACGTTGGCGTCCTGGAGGCAGCTCGGCCTCGGCTTCAACTACTACCCATGGAGGGTGTTGCAGTTGCGGTGGACGATGACATCGAGGTATTGGTTCCGGCGTGATAGAGGAGGGCGATGGTTGATGGGTGGGATGGGGTGCCGGAAGGAGGACGCCAGTGTTTCGCGGCTGGTGGAGAGGTAGTTTTGGCGCCCACAGAGTACGAATGGGGAATCAGACAGGGGGGTGAGCTAAGGGGGAACCATGTTTCGGTCTGGGACGCGCTTGTTTTTGTTTTTTGTTTTCTGAACAGATGGGACACGCTTGTTTGAAATTTGGGGAAAGTACAAACTTTGCCCCCCTCTTAAATTTCGGACCTACTGTGGGTCGGGGGTAGGATGGAAATCCAAGGTGTCCCAAATAATGGGCGGGAGCGATTTTGGCCGAGCGCATGTGTGTTTAGGCGGCCACGGTGTATGAATGTTTTTCGGAGGCGGTTGCGTGGCGTCTAGATGAAGATAAAAACCTACCCCGGTTTACACCTTTGGATGTCGGACCCGTAGGTTTCACGGGTCAGAGTTAGAAAAGTAATTTCCTTCTACTAAATATTGGTCTCACGCGGTTTCGGGCGAGTAGAGGCTCTTTTGGCGCTTCGTTCGAAATTCTGAAACAGAAGCATTCATGTTTAGAGTACTCTCGAACTTTGAGGTGACCTGAATAGACAACGTTAAATTTGACCTTGTATGTTTGAAAACCTCATTAAATTCTGCTCTTCTTTTTAAAATTTTGACACTTGAAAATGCTATAACTACGATTATTTTGGAATGGAGGAGGTAAATTTGAATCTATTTGGTCCACGACTATATATGCTATTATGTACAAAAGCAGAGCAAAGATTGGTGCCCCCATTTTTTAGGTAAGATATACAAATGCCATAATCTCGAATTCAAATAATTGACTGGACTTCATGTTGAATTCGAATTTTTTTGAACCACGTTAAGTTGAATTCAAATGTATGTTAGTTCCTAGCTAGCTATTTGTAATTTTCATTGTGTAACTTTTGTATGTATAATGTGCTTTACACACACAACATGAACTATACTCACGTTTATATTCGAATTGCTAAAGCGATGCATTGTCTGAAGTTCAAAATATTGACTATATGGATCAATTATGTTGAATAATAACATAGAATTTCTCAAATTCGATACAATATAGATGTCTGATGGATCAATGACCGTTCCTTATGGGAATTGCAAATATCATGAGCTCATCCTAATATTTGGACACAATTTATATTTGTAATCAATGTGTACATCAGTCTTTTACGTGTAGTTTCACTCTCCATAGGCCCCTCCTCAAACACGTGCTAACTTTCTCTCACGCGCATACGCGCACACGGTGTATATCCATCGGTGGTCTCTCGCACATGCTCACACACACTCTCTCTCTCTCTCTCTCTCTCGGTTTCTTTCTCACACACATGCTCTCGATATCATCCTCCCTCCCCTTGCAACCATTTACGACTGTTTTCACTAACTTTTATCAGAAGAACTATTCCTCTCACACGCATACGCACACAAAATTCCCATCGACCCTTTCTATAGACATAGACCTGCCTACGTGTCTCCCGCGTGCACATTATATTTAGGCATGTCTTGCATGCATTGTCTCCACCTCTCTTCCTAATTGACGAATATTATTCTAGCATAGGATTCTATAGGATGCCCCTTACAGTTAGGTTGGATGAATGGTAATATTATAGACAAGGGGTTACCTTAGTCCGAGGACCTAGTGTTACAAATCCTAGCCGACTTTGTTAGTGGACACAGAGTCCTTCACGACTCTGGTATCTTTGTCTTGTACGACGAGCCCTCCATGGGTATCCCTGAATGTGTCACGGGTCGACCAATTTGGCGCACGACGGAACCGACCCAAGGGCCTCACCTCGGCCCGCCGCATGTGGTGACACACACTACCCCTAAGTCTAGTTATCTTCTCAAACCCACACATACCAACATAGACACAACACAAAAAAAATCTCATCATGCCTCTATATATCCGCTCCCCCTTAGATGTACACACTCAAGGACATCTCTCGCCGTGACATCCTGTCCGTCTCTCTCTCTAGATATGACACCCCGAGACCGATGCGCCAAGTGTCTTCCACTTATTCGATGTCGTTGCCATGTCATCTGCTTGCGTGTTGCACTTTGCCATGTCATCATGTGCATTGCATCAACATGTTTCCAAAACTTACATCCGTTCGTAGTTGCCCGAGCCCCCTCATCGTCTCCATTCTCCGTTCTGAGCTCAGACACACTCGCACGTGCCCGGGTCACCTCCGAAACCTTATTTTATGAGTGTCCGGAAAATTTCCTCGGAATGGGATGAAACTTGGCGTGTGGTCTTATTATAGTGTAGGTAGACCGTGTGTCGAATTTTGTCGCATTCAGAGTCCATTTTATGCCCCAACTGTTAAGCGTGTTAACCGCTGGAAGCCCTTTCACTTTTAGCCCAACACCCCTCCACTGAAGGAAATATGCCCTAGAGGCAATAATAAAGACGTTATTTGTATTTCCTTATATCACGATAAATGTCTTTTATTCATCCTAGAATGGTATTAACCGGAAACTTAGTACATTCCTGAATACATAGACAAAACAATATGTCCCTAGTATGCCTCTACTAGACTAGCTCATTGATCAAAGATGGTTATATTTCCTAGCCATAGACACGAGTTGTCATTTGATCAACGAGATCACATCATTAGGATAATGATGTGATGGACAAGACCCATCCGTTAGCTTAGCACTATGATCGTTTAGTTTTACTGCTATTGCTTTCTTCATGACTTATACATGTTCCTATGACTATGAGATTATGCAACTCCCGAATACCGGAGGAACACCTTGTGTTCTATCAAACATCACAACGTAATTGGGTGATTATAAAGATGCTCTATAGGTGTCTCCGAAGGTGTTCGTGGTGTTAGCATAGATCAAGAATAGGATTTGTCACTCCGAGTGTCGGAGAGGTATCTCTGGGCCCTCTCGGTAATACACATCATAAAAAGCCTTGCAAGCAAATGACTAATGAGTTAGTCACTAGATGATGTATTACGGAATGAGTAAAGAGACTTGCCGGTAACGAGATTGAGCTAGGTATTGAGATACCGATGATCGAATCTCGGGCAAGTAACATACCGATTAACAAAGGGAACAATATATGTTGTTATGCGGTTTGACCGATAACGATCTTCATAGAATATGTAGGAGCCAATATGAGCATCTAGGTTCCGCTATTGATCATTGATTGGAGATGAGTCTCGGTCATGTCTACATAGTTCTCGAACCCGTAGGGTCCGCACGCTTAACGTTTGATGACGATTGGTATTATGAGTTTATGAGTTTTGATGTACCGAAGTTAGTTCGGAGTACCGGATGAGATCATAGACATGACGTGCAGTCTCGTAATGTCCGAGAGATAAAGATTAATATATTGGATGACTATATTCGGACACCAGAAGTGTTCCTGGTGTTATCGGGTTAAACCGGAGTGCCAGAGGGGGTTACCGGAACCCCCCCTCCCGAGGGAGTATGGGCCATTGTGGGCCATTGAGGAAAATAGAGGGGCAGCCCATAGGGCCGGCCGCACCCCCCTTGGGTTCCTAGTTGGACTAGGAAAAGGGGGGAGGTGCCCCCTCTCCTTTCCTTCTCCTCTGCCTTTTCCTTTCCCACTCCTAGTAGGAATAGGAAAATCCTACTCCGTGGCGCGCCCCTTCGCCAGCCGCACCTCCCACTTGCTCCTTTATATACGGGGGCAAAGGGGCACCCAAAGACACACAAGAAACATTGTTCTAACCGTGTGCCGTGCCCCGCTCCACAGAAACACACCTCGGTCATACCGTTGCAGTGCTTAGGCAAAGCCCTATGCCGGTAGCTTCATCATCTCCGTCACCATGCCGTCATGCTGACGAAACTCTCCCGTGAAGCTCAACTGGATCAAGAGCTCATGGGATGTCATGAAGCTGAACGTGTGCTGAACGCGGAGGTGCCGTACGTTCGGTGCTTGATCGGTTGGATCGCAAAGTCGTTCGACTACATCAACCGCGTCACTAGACGCTTCCGCTTTCGGTCTACGAGGGTACGTAGACACACTCTCCCCTCTCGTTGCTATGCATCTAGTAGATAGATCTTGCATGATCGTAGGAAAATTTTGAAATACTACGTTCCCCAACAGTGGTATCAGAGCCAGGTCTATGCGTAGATGATATGCACGAATAGAACACAATGAGTTGTGGGCGATAATAGTCATACTGCTTACCAACATGTCCTACTATGATTCGGCGGTATTGTGAGAGGAAGCGGCACGGACCGACATTACGGGTACACTTACGCGGGATTGGTTTCACCGTTCTGAGCACTCGTTGCTTAAAGGTGACTGGCGGGTGTCTGTCTCTCTCACTTTAGCTTAATCGAGTGTGGCTACGCCCGGTCCATGTGAAGGTTAAAACATCACATACTTGACGAAAAATCGTTGTTGATTTTGTATGTGTAGGTCAGGATTGTTCTTGCTAAGCCCGTAGCAGCCACGTAAAACTTGCAACAACAAAGTAGAGGACGTCTAACTTGTTTTTGCAGGGCATGTTGTGATGTGATATGGTCAAGACATGATGAGTTATACATTATTGTTTGAGATGATCATGTTTTGTAAATTTATTGGCAACTGGCAGGAGCCATATGGTTGTCGCTTTATTGTAAGAAATACAGTCGCCATGCAATTGCTTTACTTTATCACTAAGTGGTAGCGATAGTCGTGGAAGCAATAGTTGGCGAGACGACAATGATGCTATGATGGAGATCAAGGTGTCACGTCGGTGACGATGGTGATCATGAGGGTGCCTTGGAGATGGAGATCAAAAGCACAAGATGATGATGGCCATATCATGTCACATATTTTGATTACATGTGATGTTTCACTTATTATGCTTCTTATTTTTCTTAGTACGGCGGTAGCATTATAAGATGATCCCTTACAAAATTTCAAGGTACAAGTGTTCTCCCTGAGTATGCACCATTGCGAAAGTTCGTTGTGCCGAGACACCACGTGATGATTGGGTGTGATAAGCTCTACGTTCACATACAATGGGTGCAAGCCAGTTTTGCACACACATAATACTCGGATTAAACTTGACGAGCCTAGCATGTATAGACATGGCCTCGGAACACTAGAGACCGAAAGGTCGAGCATGAATCATATAGTAGATATGATCAACATAAGATGTTCACCATTGAAAACTACTCCATCTCACGTGATGATCGGGCATGGTTTAGTTGATTTGGATCACGTGATCATTTAGATGACTAGAGGGATGTCTATCTAAGTGGGAGTTCTTTAGTAATATGATTAATTGAACTTTAATTTATCATGAACTTAGTCCTGATAGTTTTTTCATATCTGTGTTGTTGTAGATCAATGGCCCGTGCTACCATTCCCTTGAATTTTAATGCATTCCTAGAGAAAGCTAAGTTGAAAGATGATGGTAGCAATTACATGGACTGGGTCCGTAACTTGAGGATTATCCTCATTGCTGCACAGAAGAATTATGTCCTTGAAGCACCGCTAGGTGACAAGCCCCCTCCCGCTAATGTAGACGCTTTGAACATCTGGCAGACAAGGTCTGATGACTACACAATAGTTCAGTGTGCCACGCTTTATGGCTTAGAACCGGGATTTCAACGACGTTTTGAACGTTATGGAGCATATGAGATGTTCCAGGAGTTGTTAATATTTCAAGCAAATGCCCGGATTGAGAAATATGAGATTTCCAATAAGTTCTACAGCTGCAAGATGGAGGAGAATAGTTCTATCAGTGAGCACTTTCTCAGAATGTCTGGGTACTACAATCATATGACTCAACTTGGATGCAAACTTGATGAAGATAGTGTTATTGATAGAGTTCTTCAATCACTGCCACCAAGCTATAAAGGCTTCGTGATGAACTATACCATGCAAGGGATGCAGAAGACAATTCCCGAGCTCTTCGCTATGCTCAAAGCTGCGAATGTAGAAATCAAAAAGGAGCATCCAGTGTTGATGGTTAACCAGACCACTAGTTTCAAGAAAAAGGGCAAGGGAAAGAAGGGAAACTTCAAGAAGATTAGCAAGACAATTGCTACTCCTAAGAAGAAACCCAAGTCTAGAACCAAGCCTGAAACTGAGTGCTTCTACTACAAAGGGACTGGACACTGGAAGCGGAACTGCCCCAAGTATTTGGTGGATAAGAAGGATGGCAAGGTGAACAAAGGTATATGTGATATACATGTTATTGATGTGTACCTTACTAATACTCGTAGTAGCACCTGGGTATTTGATACCGGTTTGGTTGCTAATATTTGTAACTCGAAACAGGGGCTACAGATTAAACGAAGATTGGCTAAGGACGAGGTGACGATGCAAGTGGGAAATGGTTCCAAAGTCGATGTGATCGTCGTCGGCACGCTACCTCTACATCTACCTTCGGGATTAGTTTTAGACCTAAATAATTGTTATTTGGTGCCAGCGTTAAGCATGAACATTATATCTAGATCTTGTTTATTGCGAGATGGTTATTCATTTAAATCTGAGAATAATGGTTGTTCTGTTAATATGAATAATATATTTTATGGTCATGCACCCTTGAAGAGTGGTCTATTCTTGTTGGATCTCGATCGTAGTGATACACATATTCATAGTATTGAAG
Organism: Secale cereale; assembly: GCA_902687465.1. NCBI lineage: Eukaryota > Viridiplantae > Streptophyta > Magnoliopsida > Poales > Poaceae > Secale > Secale cereale. Next base: position 386,015,256 of record LR738712.1, read on the forward strand.
CCAAAAGATGCAAGGTTAATAATGATAGTGCAAATTATTTGTGGCACTGCCATTTAGGTCATATTGGTGTGAAGCGCATGAAAAAACTCCAAAGTGATGGACTTTTGGAATCACTTGATTATGAATCACTTGGGGCTTGCGAACCATTCCTCATGGGCAAGATGACTAAAACTCCGTTCTCTGGAACAATGGAGAGAGCAACAAATTTGTTGGAAATCATACATACTGATGTATGTGGACCGATGAGTGTTGAGGCTCGCGACGGGTATCGTTATTTTCTGATCTTCACTGATGATTTGAGCAGATATGGATATATCTACTTAATTAAACACAAGTCTGAAACATTTAAAAAGTTCAAAGAATTTCAGAGTGAAGTAGAGAATCATCGTAACAAGAAAATAAAGTTCCTATGATCTGATCGTGGAGGCGAATATTTGAGTTATGAGTTTGGTCTTTATATGCAACAATGTGGAATAGTTTCACAACTCACGCCACCCGGAACACCAAAGCGTAATGGTGTGTCCGAATGTCATAACCGTACTTTATTAGATATAGTGCGGTCTATGATGTCTCTTACCGATTTACCACTATCATTTCGGGGTTATGCTTTAGAGACAGCTGCATTCACGTTAAATAGGGCACCATCTAAATCCTTTGAGACGACCCCTTATGAACTGTGGTTTGGCAAGAAACCAAAGTTGTCGTTTCTTAAAGTTTGGGGCTACGATGCTTATGTGAAAAAGCTTCAACCTGATAAGCTCGAACCCAAGTCGTAGAACTGTGTCTTCATAGGATTCCCAAAGAAAACTGCTGGGTACACCTTCTATCACAGATCAGAAGCCAAGATATTCGTTGCTAAGAATGGATCCTTTCTAGAGAAGGAGTTTCTCTCAAAAAAGTGAGTGGGAGGAAAGTAGAACTTGATGAGGTATACCTTCTCCCGAATTGGAAAGTAGTACATCACAGAAAATAGTTCCAGTGATTCCTACACCAATTAGTGAGGAAACTAATGATGATGATCATGAAACTTCGGATCAAGTTACTGCTGAACTTCGTAGATCAACTAGAGTACGTTCCGAACCAGAGTGGTACGGCAACCCGGTTCTGGAAGTCATGTTACTAGACCATGATGAACCTACGAACTATGAGGAAGCGATGATGAGCCCAAATTCCGCAAAATGGCTTGAGGTCATGAAATCTGAGATGGCATCCATGTATGAGAACAAAGTGAGGACTTTGGTTGACTTGCCCGATGATCGACAAGCCATTGAAAATAAATGGATCTTCAAGAGGAACACCGACGCTGATGGTAATGTTACTGTTTACAAAGCTCAACTTGTTTTGAAAGGTTTTCGACAAGTTCAAGGAGTTAACTACGATGAGAATTTCTCACCTGTAGCGATGCTTAAGTCTGTCCGAATCATGTTAGCAATTGCCGCATTTTATGATTATGAAATCTGGCAAATGGATGTCAAAACTGCATTCCTGAATGGATATCTCAAAGAGGAGTTGTATATGATGCAACCAAAAGGTTTTGTCGATCCTAAAGGTGCTAACAAAGTGTGCAAGCTCCAGTGATCCATCTATGGACTCGTGCAAGCATCTCGAAGTTGGAATATATGCTTTGATAAGGTGATCAAAGCATATGGTTTTATACAGACTTTTGGAGAAGCCTGTATTTACAAGAAAGTTAGTGGGAGCTCTGTAGAATTTCTAATATTATATGTGGATGACATATTATTGATTGGAAATGATATAGAATTTCTGGATGGCATAAAATGATACTTGAATAATTTTTTTCAATGAAAGACCTCAGTGAAGCTGCTTACATATTAGGCATCAAGATCTATAGAGATAGATCAAGACGCTTAACTGGACTTTCACAAAGCACATACCTTGATAAAGTTTTGAAGAAGTTCAAAATGGATCAGTCAAAGAAAGGGTTCTTGCCTATGTTACAAGGTGTGAAGCTGAGTAAGACTCAATGCCCGACCACCGCAGAAGATATAGACAAAATGAAAGTCATTCCCTATGCCTCAGCCATAGGATCTATCATGTATGCAATGCTGTGTACTAGACCTGAGGTGTGCCTTGCTATAAGTTTAGCAGGGAGGTACGAAAGTAATCCAGGAGTGGATCACTAGACAGCGGTCAAGAACATCCTGAAGTACCTGAAAAGGAGAAAGGATATGTTTCTCGTTTATGGAGGTGACAAAGAGCTCGTCGTAAACGGTTACGTTGATTCAATCTTTGACACTGATCCGGATGACTCTAAATCACAATCCGGATATGTGTTTTTATTGAACGGTGGAGCTGTCAGTTGGTGCAGTTCCAAGCAGAGCGTCGTGGTGGGATCTACGTGTGAAACGGAATACATAGCTGCTTCGGAAGCAGCAAATGAATGAGTCTGGATGAAGGAGTTCACTTTCGATCTTGGTGTAATACCTAGTGCATCGGGTCGAATGAAAATCTTTTGTGACAACACTGGAGCAATAGCCTTGGCGAAGGAATCCAGGTTTCACAAGAGAACAGAGCACATCAAAAGGCGCTTCAATTCCATCCGCGATCAAGTCAAGGCGGGAGACATAGAAATTTGCAAGATACATACAGATCTGAATGTCGCAGACCCGTTGACTAAGCCTCTTCCACGGGCAAAACATGATCAGCACCAAGACTCCATGGGTGTTAGAATCATTACTTTGTAATCTACATTATGGACTCTAGTTCAAGTGGGAGACTGAAGTTAATATGCCCTAGAGGCAATAATAAAGATGTTATTTGTATTTCCTTATATAATGGTAAATGTCTTTTATTCATGCTAGAATTGTATTAACCGGAAACTTAGTACATGTGTGAATACATAGACAAAACACTATGTCCCTAGTATGCCCCTACTAGGCTAGCTCATTTGTCAAAGATGGTTAGGTTTCCTAGCCATAGACATGAGTTGTCATTTGATCAAGGAGATCACATCATTAAGAGAAAAATGTGCTGGACAAGACCCATCCGTTAGCTTAGCACTATGATCGTTTAGTTTTTCTGCTATTGCTTTCTTCATGACTTACACATGTTCCTATGGCTATGAGATTATGCAACTCCCGAATATCGGAGGAACACCTTGTGTGCTAACAAACGTCACAACGTGACTGGGTGATTATAAAGATGCTCTACAGGTGTCTCCGAAGGTGTTCGTGGTGTTGGCATAGATCAAGCATAGGATTTGTCACACCGAGTGTCAGAGAGGTATCTCTGGGCCCTCTAGGTAATACACATCACAATAAGCCTTGCAAGCAAATGAATAATGAGTTAGTCACAAGATGATGTATTACGGAACGAGTAAAGAGACTTGTCGGTAAAGAGATTGAACTAGGTATTGAGATACCGAAAATTGAATCTCCAGAAAGTAACATACTGATGAACAAAGGGAACAACGTATGTTGTTATGCGGTTTGACCGATAAAGATCTTCGTAGAATATGTAGGAGCTAATATGAGCATCTAGGTTCCGCTATTGGTTATTGACCGGAGATGAGTCTCGGTCATGTCTATAGAGCTCTCGAACCCGTAGGGTCTGAACGTTTAACGTTTGATGACGATCAGTATTATGAGTTTATGAGTTTAGATGTACCGAAGGTTGTTCGGAGTCGCGGATGAGATCACGGATATGACGAGGAGTCTCAGAATGTTCGAGATATAAATATTAATATATTGGACGACTATATTCGGATACCAGAAGTGTTCCGGGTGTTATCGGGTTAAACCGGAGTGCAGGAGGGGGTTACCGGAACCCCCCCACCCCCCGAGGGAGTATGGGCCATAGTGGGCCAATGAGGGAAAGATCGGGGCAGCCCATAGGGCTGTCCAGCCCCCCTAGGATTCCTAGTTAGACTAGGAAAAGGGGGGAGGCGCCGCCTCTCCTTTCCTTCTCCTCTCCCCTTTCCTTTCCTACTCCTAGTATGAATAGGAAAAGGGGGTTCCTATTCCTACTAGGAGTAGGAATCCTATTCCCTGGCGCGCCCCTTGGCCAGCCGCACCTCCCCCTTGCTCCTTTTTATACGGGGGCAAAGGGGCACCCAAAGACACACAAGAAACATTGTTCTAGCCGTGTGCGGTGCGCCCCTCCACAGAAACACACCTCGGTCATACCATTGCAGTGCGTAGGCAAAGCCCTGCGCCGGTAGCTTCATCATCTCCGTCACCACGCCGTCGTGCTGACGAAACTCTCCCGTGAAGCTCTACTGCATCAAGAGCTCGTTGGACGTCATCAAGTTGAACGTGTGCTGAACACAGAGGTGCCGTACGTTCGGTGCTTGATCAGTTGGATCGCGGAGACGTTCGACTACATCAACCGCGTCACTAGACGCTTTCGCTTTCGGTCTACGAGGGTACGTAGAAACACTCTCCCCTCTCATTGCTATGCATCTAGTTGATAGATCTTGCGTGATCATACGAAATTTGTGAAATACTACGTTCCCCAACATCCACAACAGCCCACTATCCCATCCAAACCCCCTCCATGTTATTGGCCGTTGGATCACAAACGCGTGGCCGAAAACCGCACCTCATTTGGACTCTCCTAGCTCCCTCTACCTATAAATATGCCCCTCCCCCCAAAATTTGCAGGGAAAACCCTAGTCCTCTTCCTCCTCACGCAGCAGGACATGTACGCTCCACCACCGGATGCGTCCACCGCAGCACAACCACCTCGCTCTGACCAATCCACCGCCGCCATGTCATCGCGCTGCCACCCTCCTCCACTCACAGCTCGCCACCTCACCTCCCCACTCCACCGAGCGGCCGCGGCCCGCCCAGGCCCGGGCGGGGCCCATGAATCCCATCTGGCCGTGCCGCCCGGCCTGGTCGCCGCCCCCGACCGCCAGGTCGGCCCGCTCCTCCTCCGACCCGCTCGTCGGTAGCCTCGCCGAAGCACCGCGAGCCTCCACCGTCGTTCGCCCGTATCATCGTCGCCCGCCGTCTCCAACAAATCCGCCGCCCTCATCGCCTCGCCACCGACCACCCCATCGCGGCTCTCGTTGTCGCCTGTGTGCCGGACCTCGCCCCGCGCCGGATCCGACGAGATCCGGCCGGAGGAGGCCTGGATCCATCGCCTCCGCCGACGTCCCCTCGCCGTCATCCCCGAAACCCACCGCCGGCCTCGTCGCAGCCGGCGTTGACCGCCACCTCCTCCTCCTCGTTGCCAAGTGGGTCCCACCGGCCCCCGCGAACCTCCTCCGCCCTCTCAGCCGCCCAGGTCGGCTGGTTCGACTGAGCCAGACCGGCTCGTGGAGAATTGCCAGCCGCTGGGACGGCCTCGTCCAGCCCCGAGCCCGTCCATCCATCCAAACGTCGTCCCGCGTCATCCCGAACCCCTTCATCCAGTTTTCGGCGAGGTAGATTTCTGCTAAGTCTGGAAATAAAATCATCACATGTGCATATTGTATTGGATGTATCTTTTTGCATGTTGGTCCGATTGTGGTGTTCTTTATGTCAAAATGTTCGTCTTTGAATGCTCTACATGATGGTTACATTTGCATACATTTTAGAGTGCATTATGCCATGATTATATCTGTTGCAAAAGTGCTAAGTGTTGTTAACTGCTGAAAATTGACATAACTTGCAGATTTGTTTTTTCATATCTTTTTGTGTGATTTTTCTTTGAGAATCATGTCAACATGTGTTAGGAGCACAATCATGTCATCTTTGCTGTGGTGTAATCCACTTTTCATGTTATGCCTTGTGGTGAGTGCAACAAGCTTGTAAAGTGACCTACTCGCTGTTTGCTAATTTCTGAGACTTGTTGAAAACTGTTAAGTCTGAAACTGTTATATTGTGATGCCACGTTTGCTTGATTCTACAGTCATATCCATGAATGTTTTGGAATGTCCAGTAACCATGTCTTGAAGTCCATGTTATGCTCTATCCATACATGCCCTTGTTTGCAATTATAGGCTGTTGTAGCTTGTCTCTTTCTTGCTCTCAAATTGCTATATAATGTTTCTGTCAGCCTGTTATCAGTAAGTTCAGTTTTTCCATGTGAATAGCTAGTGTTCTATGCATCCTATGAACATGTTCTTGCCATGAGTAGCTGCATAAACATGTCTTCTTGCTGTTGGTTATATTCACATGCCATGATATGCTTTGAGATGGGTTGCACAAGCTTGCAAAATGCCTACTTGTTGTTGTTGCTGCCATATTCAGTTTATTTCACTAAGTCTGTGAAACTGTTATTATTTGCAATCTTGACATGATGTTTTGAGCATGTTCTATTAGTGTTGGGCAGTAGCTCAGTGATCATGTTGGTAGTGCCTGACATGTACATGCTTCCATGCCCTTTAATGCCATGAAATGTTCCTGTATCATGTTGTTTTGATGATTGCAAAGTGCTTAGTTGCTGTTTTGGGACAAATTGTTGTTATATCTTGTTTTGTGTGTATGTGTTGAACCGTTGCTCCGTTTTGAGCATGCTCTATATGAAACTTGCTTGTTTTTGCATGTAGATGCATCATATCATGTTGTATACATGTTTGAAGTTTGTTTTCTTGACGTTTGAATGCATCTTGCATCTTTGCCATGATTGACTTGTTTTGCTCATATCTTCTTGGCCGTAGCTCCGAATTAAATGCACTTTATATGTAACTTGACTAGAATTGTGTGTAGATCATCATGGTGCATTTTAACTTGCTGTTTAACAACTTTTACTTATGGTTTTTTCAGATCTGGACCAATTTCGAAATTTGCATATGAGGACTTACCGGAATTGTTATATGTTGTTTCCGGCCTCATTTAAACTTGCTTGTTGTGATGATCTTGTGTGTTTCATCTCTTGCCATGTATTGCATCATGTAGCCTTGTGATGCATCATACTTGGTTGAGCATCCTTTCTTGTTCATGTGTGGTGTGTTTAGTATGTTGTTTGCTTCTTCTCGTTAGCTCCTGTTTCGTTGCGATCGTGAGGATTCGTTTGGCTACACTTGGTTCGTCTATGCCCGCTCATATTCTTCATGGACTCGTTCTTCTTCCTAGCTGTCGGGACCCCGATCCTAAGTCACACCAATCTAGCTGTAATACGTCATATCACTTTGCGGCCTCACGCACGGTAACCCCACGGGTGCCTCCTTACCTGGCCCGGGACCGTTTGCGCATTTTGGCACACGTATATGACAGTATCGCTAGCATCCATATGACAGAGAACCTGGGCCGACATGGCTAGTTATAAACCAAAAGTGGCACTAAATTACAGAGACAGGCATCCATGACCCAGCAACGAACGTGTCGGTCATCAACGTATGAACCCAAGTTGTAGCAAGCTACATGGACTTAAAGGAACAACGTGTGACATTTCCCCTAAGGGACAGACACAGGAACGAAGAAGGACACATGCCGGCCAGCCTACGTGTTCCCAGCAGTAGCAAGCTACCAAGGCTCATTGGAAGCACTAGGAGGCATTTCCCTGTAAGATAGGCTACCAAAGGAAAACAACTACGTGTCGGATCCCACACATACCAAGCATTTCAATCATACACACAATATTCTCAATATGTGCAAATACAACATTGCATCACGACAGAACTCTATGACTCAAAGTACTTTATTTAAAAGGCTCCAAGAGCAATACATAACATATCCATACAGGTAGGGGTCACATGACCCAACACTCAAGTCATACAGTCATACAAGCACAAGCGGAAGCTACATGTCTGAGTACAGACAACTTAGAAAATAAAACAGGCGTGGTGTAGCCTGACTATCTACAAGGCCCTCCACAAGCTCCAGATCTCCGTCTGGGTAGCAAGCTACTCGTCGACGTCAACGTCTATGTAGAACCCATCAGAAGGGGCAGGGTTCTCCTCTGCAACAGTTATTAAGCAAACATGAGTACAAAAGTACTCAACAAGTCTTACAACAAAACATATCATACATGCAACATTATCAATAGGGGGCAGTGGAGTTCATAGCAAAAAGCCAGCTTTGACTCTTGGCTAACCTATACTACAACTCTCAACAGATTGGAAGATATTACAACGTACACGAGTCCTCTACTCACCACAACAATACACCACAGAGAATCCTCTTCCGTCATCCTACGGAAGGGCCATCCACGGCACTCACACTTATCTTGAGGCTTTTAGTAGTATCCATCAACTTGTCTATGAACTGTAAGAGTAACCAAGTAGTTCGTACCGCGAACAACGACTATTCGAATAGATTGATAACCCTGCAGGGGTGTACTTCTTCACACACGCTTCCACCACTTATCGCCGTTTACTCGACATGTAATCGGCAACCTTCAAGCGGAAGCCCAGCGAGGGTGTCGGCCACGACCTGACTAACTACACAAGTCTCTCGTCCAGGTCTATCGCCTATTTGGGTTCCATCCGTGGGGAGATCCGGCCGGGGTATCGCTCACGGCCCGAAACGATGTGTACAGGGTTCCCGAGTCACCAAACGGGCAACCGGTACACCGTGCCACGTACCTGTCGCATCACAGCCCACCCCGAGGGTCATCGCTGTGCACGACCACCAATAAACTACAAACACCAGAAACTAGTTGCAACTCCTGGACAGAGATCGAGGGTAATTAATAAGCCGAGAGGGTCCATTGGTTTCGGGCCCAATGCATGGTAGTAGCTGGAACTAGAACCACACATACAGATCTCGGGTCCTATGAACGGTTCCAATGAAACAACCCACCACGTACTCCTACATGGCCTTTCATCGAAACCTTTACCAAACATGTTCCACACTTCCTTCTCTTTACCGGAATGATCATTTCACTCTGATCCATCACCCAGATGAACCAGACCTGACACAACTCTAAGCATAGCAAGCAACATAAACAAATAGCATGGTGGATCACACATCACATGGCTCAAACAACTCCTACACATGCTAGTGGGTTTCAACTATTTACTGTGGCAATGACAGGTCATGCAAGGGAATAGGGTTCAACTACCGCAGCAAGTAGCAATTCACACGCTGTTGCCTTAATGCAGTAAAAGAGAGCAGGAGCGAGAAGATGGGTTTGTATCGGAATGATCAATGATTGCTTGCCTGATAGAGTGGTTGTCGGATAGTGCTCTTCAGCTGGATACGCAAAAGTATCCTCGGGAGCAGGACCTAACACGGAGAATATCGGCGATACAATCAATAAGCAAACAAATGCAACAATATGATGCATTCTCATGATATGGCAAGATGCATGTGTTTTGGGCTAATGCAACTATAACCAGAAGGGTTTGAGCCCATTTGAATCAAAGATTCAAATTGAAACTCAAACTATTATTTATTTAAGTGCATTAACTTGTTTTAATGTAAACAGCAAGGTTAACTTGCTCAACCATGCATGAAACCTGCGCCATTGGAAAGATTGGATTTTTATGATCAATTTTCATATATAAATCTTTTCCATCTGAGCTACTGTTGAATTTATATGATTTTTTGAAGTTTAAAGCGTTTTCTGGAATTTTCCTGAATTGTTTTTAAATCTAATAATCCCAGAAAATCCTTTACTGTGTCAGCATGACATCATACTGACGTCAGCAAGTCAACAGGGCACCCAGGTCAAACCTGACCAGTGGGTCCCTCATGTCAGTGTCTCTAGAGCTAATTAAAAGAGCTTAACACTAAACTAAAGTTAACAGGGGCTCGGCCCCACATGTCTGTGACTCACTAAACTAATGACAACAATTAGTGTTTAATTAAAACCTAAACTGAAGTTAGTCAACGACTGGCCCCACATGTCAGTGACACAGGGGGGAGTCCAGGCATGGTCAAACGGGTCAAAACCCACCGGCGGCTCGACGCCGGCGAGGCCAAACACGGCGGCGGTGCTCGGGTTTTGCCTACAGGCCACCGTTTGAGTCGCGGTTGGGCTCTACGGCGAGCTGGGGCTCGTGCGCATCTAGTGGAGGCAACGTTAGGTGCTGGGGTGGTCGGAATCATCGGCGGCAAGCTCGAAGGCAGCGGCCGGAATTCGGGCGTCGGCGAAAACGACGTTACAGCGCACGGCAGGAGCAGCAGTTGGTTGCTACGGGTCCGTGGTGATGTGCTGAGTGCGGTGATGCACTCGGACGCGAGTGGCAGCCGCTGTGGCCGCGGCGGCACCATGGCTGGCGGCGAGGAGCGCTCGGCTCTGGTGGCTGGTGCTGCTAGGGAGCAAGTTAGGCGACGGGGCATGGGGGAAACGAAACCGAGGCTCACCTCGGTTCTTCTGGTACTGCTGGCGAGGCAGGGGAGGCACGGGGTCCGGCGACCGTGCGGAGAAGACGAGCTTGAAGGCGGAGCTTCAAGGCGCCCGGGGTTCTGTGGTTCGGCGTAGAGAAGCACGGCAGTGAGGCGGAGCTCGGGGGCTCGTCGGAGAGGCGAGGGGGACTCGGTGGACACGGCGGCAGCGACGAGCTCCGCTCGGGCGGTGCGAGGGAGAGAGAACCAGGAGAGGGGAGGGAGAGGGGAGCGGTCGAGGGGGTCGAGGGGTCTGCGTGGCGTCGTTCTGATTCATCCAGCGGGTCGAGGAGGCCAGGCAGGCAGGCAGGAGGTGGCCGGCGCGTCGGCGGCGCTCGCCATCGAGCAGCTTCATGCGCTGGCACGGCGAAGAAGACGGGGATGCCCCTGGTGGGCTGGGCCGGCTGGGCCAGACAGGTAAGTGGGCTCATGTAAGTTTGCTTTCCTTCTTTTTTTTCTATTTTACTTTCTATTTCATTTCTTTTACAGCTTTGTTGAATTAATAAAAATGCAGAACATTTTTATAGCTCATAAAACTAGTCATGCCCACTGTATATAATATGAACAGCATGGAACATTTTAGTTTATGATTATTTGGGCACATAAAATTGTTATAGCATTTAAATGCCCAAATGCAAATACCATATGAATTAATCCAGAGACCTTGGATGTCCTAGAAAATTGTGCACCATTTTTGGCAGAGGTTTAAGACCAAGGCAGAAATGATGAACATTTTTGAAGGGCATTTTGGGTACATTGGAAAAGATTTTATTAAACCCTAGTTGTTAGAAGAGAGGTGCTGGGGTTTCTGTCATTCCCATTTGAAGTTTCTTTGAAAAATAAACATGATGCACACTCTAGCTAGTCCTAATGCAAGCACTGACTAGGGATGTGACAACTCACCCCCACTCAAAATAATCGTGTCCCGAGATTCGGGTTCCTCCGGAAAGAGGGTGGGGTACTCAATCGAAGACGACCCTCCCTTTCCTAGGTAGCTTCACTCTCGGAATGATGTGACCATTTAACCTTGAGAAACTTGATATTACGACATCGAGTGGTGCGCTCGGTTTGATCAAGAATACGAACGGGATATTCTCGATATGTGAGATTGTCCTGGAGATCAAGCGTTTCGTGGTCCACTCCGCGGATAGGATCCGAGAAGCAACGCCTGAGTTGAGATACGTGGAAGACATCAAAAACTCTGGAGAGGTGCGGAGGTAGTTCCAATTGGTAGGCAACTTCTCCTCGTTTGGCAAGAATGCAAAAAGGACCGATGTAACATGGGGCCAATTTGCCTTTGATACCGAAACGATGGGTTCCCTTAAGAGGAGTAACCCGAATGTAAGCCTTATCGCCGACTTCAAAAGTAACAGCCTTATGATGACTATCATATTGGCTCTTCTGGCGAGACTGGGCTGTTTTCAATTTCTCACGAATGATGCGAACTTGCTCTTCTGCTTCCTGGATCATATCCGGACCAAAGAATTGTCTTTCCCCGGTTTCTGACCAGTTAAGAGGTGTTCGACACCTTCGTCCATATAGAACTTCGAAGGGAGCTTTGCCCAAGCTGGCTTGATAACTATTGTTATAAGCGAATTCGGCAAATGGAAGGCACCTCTCCCATTCCATACCGAAAGAGATGACAGAGGCTCGAAGCATGTCTTCCAGAATTTGATTGACTCGTTCCACTTGACCACTTGACTAAGGATGGAAGGCGGTGCTGAAAGAGAGATGACTTCCCATAGCATTCTGGAAACTTTCCCAAAATCGTGAAGTGAAAAGACTTCCACTGTTGGAATTAATCTCCAATGGCACACCATGAAGTGATATTATCCGAGAGACATACAAATCTGCTAGCTGGCTAGCGGTTATACTCTCTCGAACCGGTAGGAAATGGGCTACTTTAGAGAGGCGGTCGATAACGACGAAGATAGCATTATTCCCTTTCCTGGTCCTGGGAAACCCGGTAATGAAGTCCATACCGACCTTGTCCCATTTCCATTCAGGAATAGCTAAAGGTTGAAGGTTGCCAGCAGGCCGTTGATGTTCTGCTTTAACTCGACGACAAACGTCGCAGTTAGTAATGAACTGAGCGATTTCTCTCTTCATCCTAGTCCACCAGAACCTCTGGCGTAGGTCTTGATACATTTTGGTACCACCAGGATGAATCGTGAGAGGAGATTCATGAGCCTCCGTAAGGATCAACCGTCTCAGGTTTCGTACCTTAGGAACCACTAAGCGGTTGCTACAGAGTACGACTCCTTGATCATCAATTGAGAAACATCCCGCGACTCCTTTCTTGATGTTCCTCTTAATACGGGAGATTCCCGGATCAACCTTCTGTGCTTTGATGACCTGATCCGTAAGGGTAGGTTCCGCCACCAAGGTGGAAAGGAATCCTCGAGGAACAATGTGAAGGTTAATTTTACGAAATTCCTCGTGAAGAAGTGGTTGCCCTTGTTTTAACATCAAGTTGTTACAATAAGACTTACGACTTAGTGCGTCGGCCATGACATTGGCCTTCCCAGGGGTGTAAGTGATTCCTAAGTCGTAATCTATGAGCAACTCAACCCAACGTCTTTGCCTGAGATTTAGATCCGGTTGGGTGAAGATGTATTTCAGACTTTGGTAATCAGTGAAGATTTCACAGCAGTTACCAAGAAGGTAATGTCGCCATGTTTTGAGTGCGTGGACTACAGCTGCAAGCTCTAGATCATGGGTAGGATAGTTATCCTCATGTGAACGCAACTGTCAAGATGCGTATGCAATCACTTGACGATCTTGCATGAGTATGCAACCTAGTCCTTGTTGCCAGGCGTCGCAGTAGATAATAAAATCCTTGGAGAAATCTGGTGGTACTAGTACGGGTGCAGATGCTAGGCGTCTTTTCAGTTCCTGAAAGCTGGACTCACACCGTGGGGTCCACTCAAACTTTTTATCTTTCTTGAGGAGTTCATTTAGAGGTTTAGCAACCTTGGAGAAATTCTCGACGAAGCGTCGGCAATAGCTCGCTAAGCCAAGGAAACTCCTAACTTGCTTGACTGATTCAGGGGCAGTCCAATCAAGGACGGCTTGAACTCGCTCGGGATTGACAGCAATACCCTTGCCAGAGATCACATGACCTAGATAGGTCACTTCCGGCAACCAGAATTCACATTTAGAGAATTTGGCATAAAGGCGGTGCTCTCGAAGTTTCGTCAATACCAGCCTTAGATGCTCGGCATGATCTTCCTTGTTCTTGGAGTAGATGAGTATATCAACGAGGTATACCACGACGAACTTATCCAAGTACTCCATGAATATAGAATTCATTAGCCGGGAGAAGGTGGATGGGGCATTGGTTAACCCGAAGGACATGACGGTGTACTCGTATTGGCCATAACGAGTAACAAAAGCCGTCTTGGGTATGTCCCAATTCTTGATTTTGATTTGATGGTAGCCCAACCTCAAATCCATTTTGGAAAAGACTGAGGATCCAGCGAGCTGATCATACAGGTCGTTGATCCTGGGGAGCGGATACTTGTTCTTTATGGTGACCAGATTGACAGGTCGGTAATCTACAACCATCTGTTCCGTTCCATCCTTCTTCTTGACGAAGAGGATGGAACAAGCCCAAGGGGAAGAACTAGGATGGATGAAACCCTTTTGCAAGGACTCATCGAGTTGTTTCTTAAGCTCAGCTAATTCTAGGGGTGCCATCTTATGACGCTCAACCATTCGGGTCAAGACATTGACTATCTTGCCGGATGGGTGTGTAAGTTGAACGGTCCTAGTGTAGCAATCAATCTTGGCGTAATGAGTTGTCATCCAATCCATACTCAAGATGATGTTTATGTCCGAGGACTTGAGAGCGATTAGAGATGCAAGGAAAACAAGTCTATCGACAAGGATTTCATTTCCATGGCTTACCCTAGAGGTTTGCCACTTTGAACCAGGAGTTTGAATAACCATGGAAGTAGGCATGTCACAAAAAGTCATGTTGTGCATTCGAGCATAGCTCTCAGATATGAACGAATGGGATGCTCCAGTATCGAAAAGAACAGATGCCGGATGGCAGTTAACGAGAAGCGTACCAAGGACGACGTTAGGATCCTCATAAGCTTCCTCAGCAGAGACATAGTTGACATGACCACGTGCAGTGGGGATTGGCTTGACATAATTCACCTTGCCGGTTGGCTTACCACGGCCAACAGTTTTCCTGGTTGGTTCTGGGGACATTCATGCATGTAGTGCCCCGGTTCTCCACACTTGAAGCATGTCACAGTGCCAGTGCGTGGAGCAAAATTGGTAGGTCGTCCTCCATAAGTCTTGGCAGGTGCATACTGTTGAGTTGGGTGAGGCGCCTCATAGGATGGCCTCGGTGTGTACTTGGGTGGCAGAGCAGTGTTAGGAACCCACACACGGCGCTTGTGAGAGCCAGAGCCGGATGAGGAACCAAAATCATGAGGGTGCTTGCGTGTGCCTTCGAAATCAGTCTGGCCCGTCTCAGCACTGATTGCTTTGTTCACCAACTTCTGGAAGGAAGTGCACTCGTGCAGACGTAGATCTCGGCGGAGTTCAGGGCTGAGTCCCTTGCGGAACCTCGCCTGCTTCTTGGCATCGGTGGATACTTCCTCCGGTGCATAGCATGCCAAGTTGCCAAACTCGCGACTATAGCCATCCATAGTTAACCGGCCCTTGGTGAAATTGCAAAATTCCTCCCGCTTGCGATCCATGAGACCTTCCGGAATGTGATGTTCAAGGAATGCCTCACTGAACTCAACCCAAGTAGTGATTTGGCCAGCAGGACGCATAGCCTCAAAGTTCTACCACCATAGACTTGCAGGGCCCTCAAGATGGTAGGCGGCGTAGGTAACCTTGTCAGCTTCGACCACACGGGCAGAGTGTAGCTTGTGGGTGATACTACGAAGCCAGTCATCCGCATCCAGAGGTTCAGTGGAGTGATGGAACTTCAGTGGGCACATCTTGATAAAGTCATTGATTGACACCACGTCATTCCTCTGACGGAACACGGTGTTCTGCTCTATGCGTTCCAGCAGACGGTTGGTCTCTCTCTTGTTCCGTTCTGCCTCGAGCATAACTTCAGCGAAGGAGGGTGGCTGGGGCAGATTCTCATCTCTAGCCCCACTAGCCTCACCCTGCTCCTGAGCAGCAGGAGTGCTGCGAGTGTTGACCATCCTAGGAAAACAAAACAACGGTTTAGACAAGGATGACAAAAACTTGGCATAGGAGTGCAGAATGTAATGGATGACACAGAATGCAGAGATGTCCATCCGTACGACATGGTAATATAGAAACTGCCATATATACACCAGTGGTCATACACACCATACATAGTTTAGTACAAGCCAAGGCTAAAGTACAACTACGGTGGAAGACGATACATCCCATCAGAGACATTCCGAGCCCCTATACATTATTTAACTACACCTCCGGAACTCAGTACTAGCTAAGTCATATTCCACAAGACACACAGGACTGTGGAAATACAACTACCACAATACTACTACAGCCACGGTCTAGTTCAGATATTCCTGTAGTAATCTTCGTAAAGACTACCACCGTAGCCTGGGAGTGGAACAGATGGATCTTGAAACTCTCGAGCACTCGAAGGCTGTGGACCATAGGGACATGGATGTGGCCTCGGGACTGATGCTGGTGGTAACCGACATCCACGTGGAGGTGTAATACCCCCAACGTCACGCCAATCCATACGATCAGGCAGACGAGTCCGCACGGGGTACAAATCCCGCATATCCAGATATCCGGCATGCACAGCAGGTGCAAGCCGTGTCAAAGTAGTCCAGTGGGCGGCTCGAGTGTTATACAGCTCCATTCAGAGGGCACGGACCTCATGGTCCCTATCCTCCAGCATCTGAACAGTAGTCTGAAGCAGTGGCTCCTCATGAGCAGCATCAGTATACAGACCAGTGTAGTAGCCTTCCTCTCCGGGAAGTGAGGCTGGCATGTTAGCGAACTGAGTGTTCAGCAACAGGGCATGCCTAGCCCGGAGAATGGTCATCATCGAATAGGCGGCATCCTACACTGCCATCTCGATAGTAATCCCGAGTCCATAAGACCAAAGGATGGGGTCGTTAGCTCCGGGATATGAGGGGTATATCCGGACTGTGCAGAAATAATGACTCTGATTGAAATCCCGGTACTGTTCCTCCACGGTGTACTCACGATACCAGCGGTAACCGGTCTCAGCACTACTAGGAAAAGGGCTATAGATGGAATTGATACTAATGGAGCACCAGACAAGCAGTGCGCCATTAGTATATAGTAATGGCGCACCAACAACAGATACGCCATTAGAGTTCAAACTACTAATGGCGCACCAGGCCCAGAGTGCGCCATTAGTATCAAAAGGTTTTTTTTTTGAACTAGCATGCCTGTCCAAACATACTAATGGCGCATCGAGACGAAGTGCGCCATTACTAGTTGTAACTAGTAATGGCGCACCAGCAGTAAAGTGCGCCATTAATGTTCTTTTTTTTATGATATTTTTTATTATTTTTTACAAAACTACTAATGGCGCACTGTCCCAGAGTGCGCCATTACTAGTTTAAACTAGTAATGGCGCACTGTGCGACAGTGCGCCATTAGTATGTTATTTTTTTTTGCAAAACTAGTAATGGCGCACCTACTATAAATGCGCCATTGGTAACCTTGATTACTATTGGCGCATTTGTAGTGTGTGCGCCATTAGTAAGTGGGCAGCAACAAGATATTTTGGACAGCCTCTCCTACCCACACTCACTTTCTCCCCCACTTCATTCTCTCCCCACCTCCTCTCCTCTCGGGTCCCTCCTCTTTTTCACCTCATTTCCACCATATATTCATTCAAATTAAGTGGTTAAATTACCTTGTTTTGATAGGTAAGTAAGGGGGGAAGCTATATTTATGTTGTTCTCCATACAACAATGTGCACATGCACTTTTTATGGCCTAGCTAGATCTATGTATGTTCGTGGTGTTGCATATGTTTGTTGTGTTGCATATGTGTTTTTTGTTTGGAGGTGTACCGGTATTTGAAATGCGATAGTTGCCAATATTTTCCCGGAATGTTGATTCATTTCCGTTTCGGTGAGAATTTTGGCATTAAGCATTATTTTTTGTCCTATTTTTAGGGAAAGTCATGGCAAATTTTTTCTTGGTTCTAAAATATCGTTTTGCTCTACCCCGCAGGCGACCATGGTGCGCACGATGACCGAAGGCATCGTGAATAGGTTTTTGAGGTCCGCGAAGGCCGAGATGCTTCAAAAGAACGAGACGGAGATAAGATGTCTGTGTCGAAGATGCAAGCTGAAGAGCCTTATTGCGGACCCGGATTCCGGGCAGGTGCGGGACCACCTGCTCTTGCGTGGTTTCATGGATGGCTATCGGTGGCAAGGTGATGAAGATGACTACGAAGTCGTCCATGGGGGCCGGGCAAGAAATGAGGAAGGGCAGCAAGACAACCACCGCGGCTCAGGCGGGCGAGAAGACGAAGAATCCCCAGGAGATGATCATGACGGTGATGCTGTACACAGTCATCATGTAGAAGATGCAGGACATGATGATGAGGAAGATGCCGGAGCAGACGACGGGCATGATCATGAAGATGATGATGCTGGCGGAGCAGACGACGCTGGGCCATCGATGGGCTGGGTGCAGGACCCTCATATTCAAGAGCTGCTTCTCAAGCTGACCGATAACGCAAGAGCTACCGCCCGAGAGAAAGCCAAGATGGATCAACTTGAGTTAGACGCGGTTACTCCATTGTATGAAGGATGCAGGCCCGAGGATACCCGCCTGAAAGTAACGCTCATGGCTCTGGAGATGAAGGTAAAACACAAAATGACCGACGCATGCTTCGACGAGAACATGTCATTCTGGCATGAACGTCTTCCCAAGGGGAACAAGTGCCCGACCAGTTTGGAGGAGGCGAAGAAAATCGTGTGTCCTCTGGATTTACCGCACGTGAAATACCATGTGTGCATGAACAATTGCATCATTTATCAGGACGAGCACGCGGAGTCTACCATATGTCCGGTGTGCGGCGTCACTCGATACAAGAAGAGGAAGAAAGCTCCTCGAAAAGTGGTGTGGTACTTTCCGATCACTCCTCGTCTGCAGCGGTATTTCACGGACCCTAAGGTAGCAAAGCTCCTGCGTTGGCACGCGGATAGGGAGGAGAAGAAGCGAGAAGATGACGCAAATGATCCGGAGATAGATAAAAAAGACACGATGCTGAGTCACCCTAAGGATGCGAGCCAGTGGCAAGCGTTGAACTTCGAAGACCTAGAATTTGGGAACGATCCAAGGAACATCGTGCTGGGCGCGAGCACCGATGGAGTCAATCCGTTTGGCAGCCAGAGAAGCACACATAGCACCTGGCCTGTGTTTGTGTGGATGTACAACCTTCCCCCCTGGTTGTGCATGAAGAGGAAGTACATTCACATGAATATGCTAATTGATGGACCGAAACAACCAGGGAACGACATCAATCTATATCTGGGGCTGCTGAAAGAGGAGCTAGACACGCTGTGGAAAACGCCAGCCAATACGTGGGACGCCGCAAAGAAAGAATATTTCCCTATGAGAGCCGCGCTGCTCACGACGGTGCACGACTATCTCGGTTACGGATATGTCGCGGGGCAGGTGGTCCACGGATTTTCTGGATGCGTCAGGTGCATGGATGACACAACGTATCGCCAGCTAGATAGAGATCCGGGTCTTCGAAACCGTGTTCATGGGACATCGAAGGTGGCTTCGCGACGATGACCTGTGGAGAAAACGCTAGGATCTGTTCGATGGTGAAACCGAACCCCGAGGACGCCCGCGTACAAGGAGCGGCGAGGAAATAGACGAGCTGTTGAAAAATTGGAAAGATTGCCCACTGCCGGGAAAGAAGCAAAAGGCGCCAGAGCCGGGAAAGAAGCGAAAGGCGCCAGAGCCGCTGCTGAAGGTATGGAAAACGAGGTCTGTTTTCTGGGACTTGCCGTACTGGAAGATCCACCGTGTGCCTCACAGCCTTGATGTAATGCATATCACGAAGAACGTGTGCGAGAGTTTGCTTGGTACCCTGCTCAACATGCTAGAGAGGACCAAAGATGGGCTGAAAGCAAGGGCAGACTTGAAATCAATGGGCATCAGGCAGGAGCTTCATGCTATATATGATGATCATGATGATGATGATGATGATGAGGCGAAGCAGGACACGGAAAGTCGTCGCAAAGGCAAAAAGGCCAGGAAGACCGGAAATGACTACCCTCCCGTGTGCTTCACTCTAAGTCAGGAGGAGATCGAGCAGTTTTTCACGTGCCTCGTAGGAGTACAACTTCCTTACAGTTACGCGGGGAAGATAAGCAGATACCTAGACCGGGCGAAGCTGAAGTTCAACGGGATGAAGTCTCACGACTGTCACGTGCTGATGACGCAGATACTTCCAGTTGCAATCCGTGGTATCATGGACGCGCACGTCCGTGAAACCCTATTTGGCCTATGCAACTTTTTCGACGTCATCTCTCGGAAGTCTGTTGGCGTGAGGCAACTCAGAAGGCTACAGGAAGAGATCGTGGTGATACTATGCGAGCTTGAGATGTACTTCCCGCCCGCATTCTTCGACGTTATGGTGCATCTGCTGGTCCATATCGTGGACGATATCATCCAACTCGGGCCGACGTTCCTGCACAGCATGATGCCGTTCGAAAGGATGAATGGTGCCATCAAAGGATACGTTCGCAACATGTCACGTCCAGAGGGAAGCATAGCCAGGGGCTTTCTGACTGAAGAGTGCATCTCCTACAGCACGAATTATCTAGGCATCGAGAACCCCGTTGGTCTGCCCGTCAATAGGCACCTCGGCAGGCTCGCTGGATGGGGTCACCGTGAGGGTCGCCGCGAAATGCATGTCGACTTCGAGGGTCGACTCGCCGACTTTGAAAGAGCAAACCTAGTCGCGTTACAACACATAGACGTGGTCGATCCTTGGGTGGTTCAGCACAAAACCTTTATTGAGAAGACGTACAATGACCGAGGCCAACAGAGGACGGACGGAGATATAATCAAAGAGCACAATTCATGTTTCATGCGTTGGTTCAAGCAGAAGCTTCTGTCGTACCCTTTACATGATGATTCTTCCGCGGAAGAACAACTCATATTCGCCTTGTCACAGGGCGCCGAGCACAACCTGATGACCTATGAGGCGTACGATATCAACGGCTACACATTTTACACCGAGGCCAAGGACATGAAGAGCGATGGTTATCAGAACTCCGGGGTAACGATGGAATCCTACACCGGTAATGACAAGGACAGATACTACGGAAGGATCGAGGAGATCTGGGAGCTGAGCTACGCTGGAGAGAAGGTCCCGATGTTCCGTGTCAGATGGGCCAAGAGCGTCCTAAAAGAAGACCGGTATTTCACCACCATGGTTATACCCGAAGCCAAATCCAAGACCGCGGGCGCAAACGTCACCGCGAAAAATGAGCCATGGGTACTGGCTTCCCAAGTTGACCAATGTTTCTTCATTACCGATCCGTCAAAGCCCAGTCGTGTTGTCGTGAGGAGAGGCAAAAGGAAGATCATCGGAATGGATGGAGTAGCCAATGAGCAAGACTTCGACAAGTACGGCGACCCGAGGATCGAACATGACGACGATGATGAAGTAGCAGCTTACACCACAAGAAGAAGCAGGACCACCCTACCTAAAGGACGTCCGTTCAACAGAAGAACTCCATTTGCAAAACGAAGGGCAAGAAGATTGTGAACAGATAGCTAGCTAAGATCGATAGTATTTAAATCGTACCCTTCATTTCTAGATTGTATTTCATGGGCACTTTTGAACTATCATGAATATTTTTAAATTTCATGGACACTCGATCTCGACCCCCCCTCCATCTCGATCGCTATCCCACCTCGCCAGATCCGATCTCCCTCGCCGCCGAGCACCCCCCGGTCCACCGGCCGCTGCCGCCGACCCCCCGCACCCTCGATTCCCCTACTCAACCGCCGCCGCCGACCCCCC
>LR738712.1:386036618-386065321 GCA_902687465.1 Secale cereale
TCAACCACCGCCGCCGAGCACCCCCCGGTCCACCGGCCGCCGCCGCCGACCCACTGCACCCTCGATTCCCCTACTCAACCACCGCCGCCGACCCATGATATATTCAAAATAATAAATTTTATGATATTTTTTCATATTCATAAATATTTTCAAATAACAGATTTGATGATATTTTTTAAAAAAATATTACTTTTTTATAAAAAATATTACTGTTATGATTTAAACAAGTTTGAACATATTTAAACACAAATGAGTGTCAAACAACATTTTTTTAAAAGCAAAAAAAAAATTTGGGAGGCTGGGAATCGAACCCAGGACCTCCTGGTGGGTGTGCAGAGTGCTGACCAGTCGGGCTAGTGTGGGGGTTCTGTTAGGTAGTGGGTTAGGTGAAAATATAGCTTTCTGTCGGGCTAGTGAGTAGAACACAATACTAATGGCGCACCTGGGGGTGGTGCGCCATTAGAGTCTACATACTTATGGCGCACATAGCTGCGGTGCGCCATTAGTAATCCCCCCATACTTATGGAGCCGGCCGCACCCTCCTCTCTCTCCCTCTCGCCAGATCTCCCCCCTCTCCCCGACGCCTCTCTCTCCCTCACCCGCCGACGCCTCTCTCTCCGGCCGCACCCGCCGACGCCCTCGACGCCCGCGCCGCCGACGCCCCGGACGCCCGGAGCTACGCCGCCGCCGCCCGCGCCCCCGACGCCCCGGACGCCCGGAGCTAGGCCGCCGCCGCCCGCGCCCCCGACGCCCCGGACGCCCGGAGCTACGCCGCCGCCGCCCGCGCCCCCGACGCCCCGGCCTCCCCCAGGTGCGTGGCCATCTCCGGCGGGCCGCCTCCTCCAGATCCTCGCCGACCACGGGCCCCTCACCGTCGCCAACACCACGCCAAGGTATAAAGCTCCAAACTCCCCATGGCATACTCCTCCTACCTTTCTTTCTTGAACAGTAGCTTGCTCTTCCATCTGTATTGCCGAAAGTGATACGCAAGTGTAAGCAAATTCTTCGGCAACCGTCCCTTGCAATTTAACTACCTTACTCTTGATGCCCTTGTAACTGCTGGTGTTTACTATCCAAAAAAGAATGAGTACTGTTAGAGTCCACTAAGAAGTCAATTTGATGCCCTTACAACTCAATTTATAGCTGTAACACTCATGTCTCAGGTTGCTTGCCAACAATAGTAGCATATAATTTCATGGTATGTCCTGAACCTTCAAGGTGTAGTTTAGTGTCAGAAGATTCATATTCATCAGTGGACTGCTATTGCAGTTTTTCTATCATTTTCTACACAATATGAAGTTGGACTGTAAATTTGCACACATGATCCTTGGACCATCTCTCACCACAAACAAAGCAAAGCCCTTTTGACTTTCTGAAGTTTCTCAGTGCTGCCCACTTATCTTTAGTAGGAACTGCACAATGTGTAGCTGAAGAAACTGCCCCTTCAGGGAGTCTTGGCCTATTGGTGCTGGTTGTTGTGGCCTTCCCGTGTGAAAAACTATTAATGTTCCTTTCTTTCTTGAAAAGATGTTCTCAAGTATGATTGTTTTAGTACTATTAATGTTCCTAGGCACTGCCTTTTCCAACAGAGCTTGCTGCTAGTTCCTCAAGGAGTTCTGCTCAAAATTAGCTCAACAAGTTGCTCTAATTATATGTAGTCAAGCTTGCAAATTGGATTTGCTGTAGTCAACCTATTAATATTTGTCAGTTCTGAAAATTCAGTTTATTCGGTTACTGAAAATTCAGTTAATTCAGTTAGGCACACAAATTTCAGAACTTTTGTGTGCCCTAGTACTTGGTGTTTGTAGAAAACCAGGAGTGTCAATGTGACTAGAATTCAGGAATTTATAGCCTAGCAAATTTGTACTGGTCTGCTGGGTCTGAAGCTTACACTGTCTCTTGTGCACCTTTGCTGAATTCCCATGAACCCTTGATGTTCACTTTTTTTGCTATCTAAATTGAGTGTCATTATTTTGTTTGCACCTGTTTTTATATGGGTGAAACTTCACTTGTTTTTAGGCTAGTACAGGGTGTTGCTTTATTCTGTCATCATTTGTAACCATGTCACAAATAAATTGTTCCTTCTTCTTTATTTGACAAGTAATGACTGTTGATAAGATGAGGCATGGATTAAGCAGTTTCTTTGCTGTAACATACTGTATATCACTCCACAATGAAATACAGTACATATTGATGTGCTTGGTAAAACTTGTTCATGTACTGAACTACTAATGCCTTGTGATGCTCTGAATTACTTTTGATGCCTCTGAATTACTTGTGATCACATTGACAAAGACTTGTAAAGATGATGATCATCTTTTACAGAAAACAATTTCTGTAAACACGTCAGTAACTTTGCTAGTTTGCTGGGTTTTGTCTCCGACCATCGTGTCGTGATGATTTTGCAGGTACCCTGAGAGGCCCTTGAGTTTGCTGGAATGTCGATTAACTTCCGTTCTGGCAAATTTGGGTACTCCATATGTCCTATTTTCAAGAAAGGTCATGCTGAAATTTTCCGTGAATTTTAGCATGACTTTGCTAAAATAGGACATATAGGGTACTTGTGACTAATGCATGGGCTGGGGTATCTTAGTAGTTAATTAAGTAGGATCAAGTGCCCCTTTATTCTACCTGCATTAAACCATAGGCGGCAATAGAGCCAAGTGATTAGGCCCAACTTAGAATTCTCCTTCCCAGCTTAGCGTTTAGGATGCCTCGGTGTCGACAAACGATAAATTATAAAACCATGGCTTTTAGGGTGCCTCGGTGTCGATGAAAACCGAAATGATGAAAGCTTAGGCTTTTAGGGTGCCTCGGCGTCAAAAAACCCTCAATTATAAAAGCTTAGCTTTTAGGATGCCTCGGTGTCGACAAACCCTAAATGATGAGACCATGATCTTGTTCCTTGACAATAACCAATTTTTTGACCAAACTTTGTTCCTATTTAGAGAGAAACATGGCCAAGAAGGATGAGGCCGGCGGTTCGAGCGGCAAGGCATTTTGGGAGCTGTCCCATGAGATGGAGGAACAACCTCACTTGTATGAGGACGCCGCCTTCCCCACCGATCCTGAGACCACTGATGGTACCGCCGAGGATGACCCCACTGATGCCACAACTGATGGTGCCGCCGAGGATGCCACCACTGATGATGGCGGCGCACGCACAGATGGCAGCCAACCGAAGAGGCAACGGAAGGACCGGCGCCCAACCGTGCTCCGCACCCTCAAGGAGGAAGTTACTGATGTGGACTCCGACGGGAATCCAACGGCGCCCGAACGAATAGTCAAGGGGTACTCGCTTCAGCTCGGGTGCATTCTCCGGAGCACCGTCTCGATCAACACCGAGAACCTGAGGCATCCTGACCGAGGCAATTTGCGCAACCTCCTCTTCACGAAGCTGCACGAACGATACAAGTTCCCCGCTCAATTTGATAACACAAGCCTCAAAGGGAATAAAGTGAACAGTGCTGCCCTCACGAGGATGAGCAAGGCCCTGTCTACTTGGAAAACCAATGTGAAGAGAATGATCGAGAAAGGTGAGAGTTATGAGAAGATCAAGGAGAAAAATCCTTCGATCACCGAAGATGACTACAACGACTTCAAGATCAATTGCTCGAGCACCGCACACTCCGAATCAAGTCAGTGGGGGAAAGAAATGCGGGATCTCAACTTAGGGGAACACACACTCGGTCCCGGCGGTTAAAGAGTGGCGGAGCCTATATGGGACAAGGAGGAGGCGGACCATGCCGAGCAAGGCCTACTGCCCCTCTTCGATAAATACGGTGACAAGCAGACCAGGAACTTTGTCAGGGCCCGGTACAAGAAGGACCTGAAAACAAAGGAGCTTACCACGGATCCGAAGACCAGGGCGCTTGAGCTTGTTCTGGTAAGGAATACACCCCCGCGTAATTAGCTCCATATGGTTGCATTCTAATTAATGAAGCCAAATTTCTAAATGATTCACATTCCTTCCGCATGCGACTGAAAGCAGTAGCGCGGGGTCGACTAAGAGCAACCCTTGGGACACGACTCTAAATAGGGCGTTGAATGTAATGAAGAACAAGGATAAGCTCGAGAAGCCGACGTCAGCTGGTCGTGTGGCCGGTAAAGGCTTGTCGACAAAATGGTCGTCATACTATAACGCTGGTGGGCGAAATGAGAAAAAGACCAGCTCGGAAAGCCAGGCACGCGAGGTTCAAGAACTCAAGGCACATGTGGCGCGGATTCTGGAGATTGTCCAAGAGCAAGTGCAACAACAGCTCGGAGCGATGATCACCGCCATTGTGCCTAGCTTGATTGAGGGGTTGCAGGCGTGGATTGCGGGCGGCCAACAGGGGCCGCCCCCGATTCCCAGCTTCACGGCCAGCAACTCGCAGAACGCGATGGCGGGGCCATTGGTGTCTCCGGCGGAGGCGGCATTGGTGTCTCTGACGGCGGCACGGGAGCTTAATGCACCCGGGTGTACGCCGGCCGGCACCTCTGCAGCAAGCGGCCCCTCCGTCAACTGCACGCCCGCCGTTGGCGGTGCCTCGACATTAGCCGAGCTCGACGCCATCATCACGGTAACTAATTAAGCCTCTCTCGGCCGAGGACTTCATCTCCTTGCCTTTGACTGGGCATCCCTGACGCCCTACATGTTTTCGCAGGGCGCCGCCGACGTTCCGTGCACTCTCCTGCACTTCGTGAACAACGAGTTGGTCGATGTCGCCAAGGGAAAAATCATTCAACCGGGCAACCCCTTGTTCCACGGTACCCAGATGCCACCCAACTTGTTTAGGGTTCAACTGGTTCGGGTGCTGCCAGGCTGCGACGAGGTGTTACCTCCGATTCGACCCATCGGGGCCGACGATGATGACGTGATGACCCTCAGCGCCTGCCTGAGCTGGCCCCTGCTTTGGCCGAAGAGCCAGATTCGTTTGGGGGCGGGGGACACCACCCCAAAGACAACACCGCCAGTCGTGCCGGCGCCAAGTCGTCCCCATGGCAAGACCGCCGCAACGGTGCCGGAAATCCCTATGCCACTGGATCCAAACATGCATATGGCACATGATCAGAACGATGACGACGACGATACATTTGCCAACGTCGATCAGTACTTTGCCGATCATGGTGGGTACGGTGGCAACTTCATGGGGCCTCCTTCTCAAGAACCCAACCCAACAAAAGACGTGCGCGATCTAGCTGGTACCACGGAGAAGCCAAGTTGCAACAGGCGTCGTCTGCCGTTCAGCTCTGAGGAGACGCCTCCAGCTGCCGACTTCACCGAGCCTCACATAGGCGAGGTGCAAAATATTATCAGCCCCAACACACTCAAGAAGGCGGTCTCTGAGCAGAACTTGGTCCCAATTCAGGAGAAGAAGAAGGCACGCAAAAGAAAAACTAACAAGGGTGCAAGCCAGCCGGCACCGAGTACGATCCGTGCTCAGGACGGGCCACCTTCACCTGAGGATGTAATGAGGAGGGTGCATGTGGCGGGTAGGCCGATGCTACCGAGAAATATGCTCGATGCTGCAACCGGTGCAATGCAGAGTCTGCATGACAGTGTTCTTTCTTTGGAGAAGCGGCGTCTCAGAGAGAAGGATGTGGCATACCCGGTTTTCGCGGCCAAGGTGCCAGAGGCTAAGGGCTTTGTGGATAGCTCCATCGGGGGTACGATCGTCCTGCGGTTTGATGACATCCACGCTATGTTGAACCTTCTTCCGCTGCACTACACCTTCGTTCGGCTATTTTCGCTGAGTATGGAGATGCGGATCATTCGCGACAAGACCCCGGACATCGTGATAGTCGACCCCTTCTACATGCGTGCCAAGATCTTGGGCAGCGCTGGGGACCGGCAAGTCGCGAGTTCTTACCTCGAAGGCGTCATTCTGGAAAACCGAGATAAGGATAACTTCCTCGTGCCTTAGTTTCCCGAGTAAGTCCTCCGCCTCAACTGCCCCGTAACATATGAATTCTTAGATTTCGATCGTTCTTCTTTTAACATTCCGTATTTTCTGCAGTGACACACATTGCACGCTCATCCTCCTAAGCCCCAAATATTGCATGGCCACGTATTTCGACCTGGACCGTCAGTCGAAAGTAGACTACACAAATGTCAAGAAGGTTCTTGATGATGTTCTCCCTGGCTACGCCAAATCTGGAGGCACCTTCACCAGGCCTATTCGTAAGTACGACAAGCACGTGTTCTCCCACAATACGACGTTCTGCTGTGTCAAGCAGCCGCCTGGCGGTCAGAAGGGTGCCTACTATGCCATCCATCACATGCGGCCAATCGTACGGGACCATCATCAACTTCTGCTACCGAGTAAACTCAAAGATTGGGCCGGGAGCGTGTCGGCAATCTAGGACGCGGACATCAGACAAGAATTCTTTCGCATCCAGTCGGAGTTTGCGGAAATCATCCATCAAGATGTCCTTCGTACCTCGGGGCAGTTCTACCTCAGAAATCAACCGTCGAACAGTGACATCGACACAATGCTAGAAATGCAGGCTGACAACGCCCGTGATTTTATGACTCCCACGATAGACGTCGGCTTCATCCACGCTCCGGTCCCTTGAGTCGAGTCGAAAGCAGTGATGCTGTGTCTAGTTCTGAAACATCGATTGGCTCATGTTGTAATTAAACTTTAATGAACTTGTAGTATGTCTCTTTGGTTTCGAGAGTCGTTCAACTTAGATGTAATCGATGCTATTAATGTCTTGCTTTTCTCTTTCGATCATTCTGTTGCATACCTATATATTGCTTATGTATTGTCTGTGAATTGGTACTAATGTTTCGTTTGGCTAGTGCATAGCGATGCCGTCGTATGTCGTGTACAAGGGTAAGGTTCCCGGAGTCTACGACGACTGGGAGGAGTGTCAGAGACAGGTTCACCGATTCAGCGATAACAGTTACAAAGGGTACACCACTAGGGCCGAGGCCGAATCTAGATACGCCCGCTATCTAGCGGGAGAGGGGAGGGAGCGTTGGAGGAACCGGATGAAGACGAGTTCCATCGTGATGATGCTCATCGTGATGACCGCAACTCTCTTCTATGTGATGGTAGTTTAGATGATCGATATAGACTTGTAATGTGAAGACAAACTCGCTACTCGCGGTCTCGAGACTTCTAATATATTGTTCTATCTTTGTTCGGTCTTTTCAATTCGGAGACTAATATGATGAATTGTATTCGGAGACTAATATGATGAATTGTATTCAGAGATTAATCTTCTATTGTATTCGATGAATTTGTTGTTGATGTGTGCTGTCTATATTCTGTGCAATTATACATTTTGTAATCTGTGCAAAAAAACAGAAAAATAATATTAAAAAAACCTAATATTCATACTAATGGCGCATCACAACACAGTGCGCCATTAGTATGCCAAAGGATACTAATGGCGCATCACCAGACAGTGCGCCATTACTATGCGAACATTACTAATGGCGCATCCTGCTGGAGTGTGCCATTAGCATGCCAAAGCACCTGGGTACACATGGCCCCTGGGAGGCATACTAATGGCGCACTACTGTGCATACTAATGGCGCATCTGCGGTGCGCCATTAGTATACCAGATACTAATGGCGCACCAGAGGTGCGCCATTAGTAAAATATACTAATGGCGTGCTAGTAATGGCGCACCACTAATGCGCCATTAATGGCCAAATTAGGTGCGCCATTAGTAGGCCTTTTCCTAGTAGTGCAGTCAGCACACGGACTAGCATGGCCGTGTGACCGGGCACATTAATGCACCGAGTCAAACGAACCACTTGGTGAGGTGTGCGGCCAGACATCTGAAACACGAAGTAATGCAAAGGCATTAGTGTTTCTGGAAGAAATCGGGCAGCATAACAACTGTAAATGCTCAAAAGAAGATTTGAGACATCATACAAATGATAGCATAGCCACTCAACAATATCATATCAAGGTTCCGGGTCCAACAAATCATCATACTAAAAGGGTAGAAACTGAACTGAGGCTTGAAACCAACAATCCTAAGAGTCTACGGATTAGTAACACGTGAACCTAGTAAGGATAAGAGGCCTAGTCCTAAATCCCCGTATAAAAAATAGACTGACTCAGATCAGAAGGGCATAAGGTAAAGGAGTAAAAAGAGCCTTACGTTCCCTTCCACAATCAATTCCCCTACATATAACTAAGAATTTTTCTAGACTCAACATCGACCAGTTTGGCTTGAGAAACCTACAGGCAGTCCAGCTCTGATGCCAACGCTGTCGGGACCCCGATCCTAAGTCACACCGATCTAGCTGTAATATGTCATATCACTTTGCGGCCTCACGCACGGTATCCCCACGGGTGCCACCTTACCTGGCCCGGGACCGTTTGCGCATTTTGGCACACGTATATGACAGTGTCGCTAGCATCCATATGACAGAGAACCTGGGCCGACATGGCTAGTTATAAACCAAAAGTGGCACTAAATTACAGAGACAGGCATCCATGACCCAGCAATGAACGTGTCGGTCATCAACGTATGAACCCAAGTCGTAGCAAGCTACATGGACTTAAAGGAACAACGCGTGACATTTCCCCTAAGGGACAGACACAGGAACGAAGAAGGACACATGCCGGCCAGCCTACGTGTTCCCAGCAGTAGCAAGCTACCAAGGCTCATTGGAAGCACTAGGAGGCATTTCCCTGTAAGATAGGCTACCAAAGGAAAAAAACTAGGTGTCGGATCCCACACATACCAAGCATTTCAATCATACACACAATATGCTCAATATGTGCAAATACAACATTGCATCACAACAGAACTCTATGACTCAAAGTACTTTATTTAAAAGGCTCCAAGAGCCATACATAACATATCCATACAGGTAGGGGTCACATGACCCAACACTCAAGTCATACAGTCATACAAGCACAAGCGGAAGCTACATGTCTGAGTACAGACAACTTAGAAAATAAAACACGCTTGGTGTAGCCTGACTATCTATAAGGCCCTCCACAAGCTCCAGATCTCCGTCTGGGTAGCAAGCTACTCGTCGACGTCAACGTTTATGTAGAACCCATCAGAAGGGGCAGGGTTCTCCTCTGCAACATTTATTAAGCAAACATGAGTACAAAGGTACTCAGCAAGTCTTACAACAGAACCTATCATACATGCAACATTATCAACAGGGGGTAGTGGAGTTCATAGCAGAAAGCCAGCTTTGACTCTTGGCTAACCTATACTACAACTCTCAACAGATTGCAAGATATTACAACGTACACGAGTCCTCTACTCACCACAACAATACACCACCGAGAATCCTCTTCCGTCATCCTACGGAAGGGCCATCCACGGCACTCACACTTATCTTGAGGCTTTTAGTAGTATCCATCAACTTGTCTATAAACTGTAAGAGTAACCAAGTAGTTCGTACCGCGAACAACGGCTATTCGAATAGATTGATAACCCTGCAGGGGTGTACTTCTTCACACACGCTCCCACCACTTATCGCCGTTTACTCGACATGTACTCGGCAACCTTCAAGCGGAAGCCCAGCGAGGGTGTCGGCCACGACCTGACTAACTACACAAGTCTCTTGTCCAGGTTTATCACCTATTTGGGTTCCATCCGTGGGGAGATCCGGCCGGGGTGTCGCTCACGGCCCCAAACGATGTGTACAGGGTTCCCGAGTCACCAAAGGATGTGTACAGGGTTCCCGAGTCACCAAACGGGCAACTGGTACACCGTGCCACGTACCTGTCGCATCACAGCCCACCCCGAGGGTCAGCGCTGTGCACGACCACCAGTAAACTAGAAACACCAGAAACTAGTTGCAACTCCTGGACAGAGAACTAGGGTAATTAATAAGCCAAGAGGGTCCATTGGTTTCGGGCCCAATGCATGGTAGTAGCTGGAACTTGAACCACACATACAAATCTCGGGTCCTATGAACGGTTCCAATGAAACAACCCACCACGTACTCCTACATGGCCTTTCATCGATACCTTTACCAAACATGTTCCACACTTCCTTCTCTTTACCGGAATGATCATTTCACTCTGATCCATCACCTAGATGAACCAGACCTGACACAACTGTAAGCATAGCAGGCAACATAAACAAATAGCATGGTGGATCACACATCACATGGCTCAAACAACTCCTACACATGCTAGTGGGTTGCAACTATTTACTGTGGCAATGACAAGTCATGCAAGGGAATAGGGTTCAACTACCGCATCAAGTAGCAGTTCACACGCTGTTGCCTTAATGCAGTAAAAGAGAGCAAGAGCGAGAAGATGGGTTTGTATCGGAATGATCAATGATTGCTTGCCTGACAGAGTGGTTGTCGGATACTGCTCTTCAGCTGGATACGCAGAAGTATCCTCGGGAGCAGGACCTAACACAGAGAATATCGGCGATACAATCAATAAGCAAACAAATGCAACAATATGATGCATGCTCATGATATGGCAAGATGCATGTGTTTTGGGCTAATGCAACTATAACCAGAAGGGTTTGAGCCCATTTGAATCAAATATTCAAATTGAAACTCAAACTATTATTTATTTAAGTGCATTAACTTGTTTTAATGTAAACAGCAAGGTTAACTTGCTCAAACATGCATGAAACCTATGCCATTGGAAAGATTGGATTTTTCTGATCAATTTTCATATATAAATCTTTTCCATCTGAGCTACTGTTGAATTTATATAATTTTTTGAAGTTTAAAGCATTTTCTGGAATTTTCCTGAATTGTTTTTAAATCTAATAATCCCATAAAATCCTTTACTGTGTTAGCATGACATCATGCTGACGTCAGCAAGTCAACAGGGCGCCCAGGTCAAACCTGACCAGTGGGCCCTCATGTCAGTGTCTCTGGAGCTAATTAAAAGAGCTTAACACTAAACTAAAGTTAACAGGGGCTGGGCCCCACATGTTTGTGACTCACTAAACTAATGACAGCAATTAGTGTTTAATTAAAACCTAAACTGAAGTTAGTCAACGACCGACCCCACATGTCAGCGACACAGGGGGGAGTCCAGGTGTGGTCAAAAAGGTCAAAACCCACCGGCGGCTCGACGCCGGCGAGGCCAAACACGACGGCGGTGCTCGGGTTTTGCCTACAGGCCACCGTTTGAGTCGCGGTAAGGCTCTACGGCGAGCTGGGGCTCGTGCGCATCTAGTGGAGGCAACGTTAGCTGCTGGGGTGGCCGGAATCATCGGCGGCGAGCTCGAAGGCGGCGGCCGGAATTCGGGCGTCGGCGAAAACGACGTTACAGCGCACGGCAGGAGCAGCAGTTGGTTGCTACAGGTCCGTGGGGATGTGCTGAGTGCGGTGATGCACTCAGACGCGAGTGGCAGCCACTGTGGCCGCGGCGGCACCATGGCTGGCGGCGAGGAGCGCTCGGCTCTGGTGGCTGGTGCTGCTAGGGAGCAAGTTAGGCGACGGGGCATGGGGGAAACGAAACCGGGGCTCACCGCGGTTCTTCTGGTACAGCTGGCGAGGCAGGGGAGGCACGGGGTCCGGCGAATTTGTCGATGGCGTCCGGCGACCGTGCGGAGAAGATGAGCTCGAAGTCGGAGCTTCAAGGCGCCCGGGGTCCTGTGGTTCGGCGTAGAGAAGCACGACAGCGAGGCGGAGCTCTGGGGCTCGTCGGAGAGGCGAGGGGGACTCGGTGGACACGGCGGCAGCGACGAGCTCCGCTCGGGCGGTGCGAGGGAGAAAGAACCAGGAGAGGGGAGGGAGAGGGGAGCTGTCGAGGGGGTCGAGGGGTCTGCGTGGCATCGTTCTGATTCATCCAGCGGGTCGAGGAGGCCAGGCAGGCAGGCAGGAGGTGGCCGGCGCGTCGGCGGCGCTCGCCACCGAGCAGCTTCATGCGCTGGCGCGGCGAAGAAGACGGGGATGCCCCTGGTGGGCTGGGCTGGCTGGGCCAGACAGGTAAGTGGGCTCAGGTAAGTTTGCATTCCTTCTTTTTTTCTATTTTACTTTCTGTTTCATTTCTTTTACAGCTTTGTTGAATTAATAAAAATGCCAGAACATTTTTATAGCTCATAAAACTAGTCATGCCCACTGTATATAATATGAACAGCATGGAACATTTTAGTTTATGATTATTTGGGCACATAAATATTTTGTAGCATTTAAATGCCCAAATGCAAATACCATATGAATTAATCTAGAGACCTTGGATGTCCTAGAAAATTGTGCACCATTTTTGGGAGAGGTTTAAGACCAAGGCCGAAATGATGAACATTTTTGAAGGGCATTTTGGGTACATTGAAGATTTTATTAAACCCTAGTTGTTAGAAGAGGGGTGCTGGGGTTTCTGTCATCCCCATTTCAAGTTTCTTTGAAAAGTAAACATGATGCACACTCTAGCTAGTCCTAATGCAAGCACTGACTAGGGATGTGACACTAGCGGGATCTCAAGCAAGATGACCATCACCTTAGATCTCATTACTATCATTGCTATGCTAGGTGTCTCGTTGCTATCGCTATATGTCACGCTACCTATCTATTGTTGTCAGCCTCTCATTGTTGCCATGAAACATCCTATAACCTTTGACACCATCCCACCAAACCGTTGTTTGGCTATGTTACCGCTTAATCAGCCCCTCTTATAGCGTTGTTAGTTGAAGGTGAAGATGAAGATTGCTCCATGTCGGATCTTGGATTGTTGGAATATCACAATATCTATTACTATAATTAATGCACCTATATACTTGGCAATTGATGGAAGGCTTGCCCTTTTGTCGGTGTTTTGTTCAACTCATGCCGCATTAAGAACCGATAAACCGGTGTTATGTTCCTTGATTTTGCATTCCTAACGCGGTTGGGTATATGGGGACCCCTTGAAAGTTCACTTTGACTAAAACTCCTCTAGCAAGGCCCAACATTTGTTTTAATTTGCCTCATAATAAAACTTATATTTAATTTATTAAATTGCATAGGGGGTTGCGTCCCTGGGTTCTTAATTCCACATATACAGGGGGCCCAGTGTTGATGGTGTTGGTCCCAAATGGGCAGCCTGCGGGGCCGCCTCGGGGAAACTTGATGTATCTTGTTTTACCCGTAGCTTGACCAATCCAGACGTGGCATGAGACGAGATACGCGCAGCTACTATCAGGGTGTCGGCACACCGGGAGGTCTTGCTGGAGTTGTTTTACTATTGTCGAAATGTCTTGCGCACCGAGATTCCGAGTCTGATCTGGTTGTCCCTAAAATAAGGGGTTTTTTACCTCTACTGATCATGAGAGCTTGTGATGGGCTAAGTTGGGACACCCCTGTAGGGTTATGATCTTTCGAAAGCCATGCCCGCGGATCCGAAATAAAATACACGAATCGCGTGAGTAACCGTGATGGTCTCTTTTCATTTTGAGAAGAGAACATGGTGGGGTTATGTTTGACACGTAGGTAGTTCAGGATCTCTTAGCGATCATTACTAGTTTGCGACCGGTTGCGTAGATGCTCATCTTATTCTTGTACTCGTAAGTTAGCCACCATATAATGCTAGGCCACTGCTGCAACCTCACCACTTATCCTTTTCTTACCCATTAAGCTTTGCTAGTCTTGATACCCATGCTTATGGGATTGCTGAGTCCTCGTGGCTCAAAGATACCACAACTATAGTTGCATGTGCAGGTTTCCGACGACTTGATGTGAGAGTGATGCTTACTTGTGTTGGAGTTCTTTGTTTTTCTTCTTCGTCGATCTTGGGATAGGTTCCTGGTCGGCAGTCTGGGATAGTAGGATGTATGTCCTTGTGCTTTTCATGTTTTTCACTCGTAGTCAGATGTCTTGTATACGATGTGTGTATTCATTTGGAGTTGTATAACTTGTATCTATCCCCATCTATTTATATAATGGTACGATGTAATGATATCCATCTTGCTAAGCGCCCGAAATGCTGTTGTGCCCCACTCACGAGGTCATCACGTGATCGGGATAGAATCACATCTTGGGTGTGACAAGTTGGTATTAGAGCCTCGACCGACCATAGGAGCCCCCTTGATTGATCATAGTTTGGCTGTAGTCGAGTCTAGCAAAAACTTTTTCGGAGTTTAGTTATATCTGAGAGTAGGATTCTTTTACTCCTCAGTCCCTTCGTCGCTCTGGTGAGGTAATCTTGACGTAGGTGTTTTGAATTACTCCTCTTGCCCTTCAATTTTTTTAGCATTACGCAGTTAGTTTTCCGATCATTGTGATGTCACCTCTTTTGAATCGATGCAATTCTCGTCTTGTAGATTCGATCCTCATCATCCTTGCAAGTTCAATCCTCAGTTCTTTCCAACCGGCGTTGTTTCCCCTTCCGAAGTGGTCTTTCTTTTTCCCACCCACCCACCCTTTTCTTCTCAGAGCCGGAGTCCTTAATCGAGTATCCATCCTACTCGTGTAAAGTTTTGAATCCTTTCCTCAGTTATTTCAACCAGTGAATTCTCGTTTTGTTTGTCATCCTTCTTATTTTTTCTTCTTCGATGAATTCTCCTCTCGTTCGACATTCTTCATCTCTTTTTCTTCTTCGGTGGATCCAATTCAATAATTCGGTGTTCATCATATTCTTTTCTTTTCTTCAAATGTTTCCCCTTGCTCATTAGTCTCTCGCCATTTGATTATTCCGGAGTTTTCAAGTCATCTTAGAAGATTCATCTATGTTCTAATTAATTCGAGGTTGTCACTTCATCCGAGTCTTTCAAATGTTATGACGCATTGTTTCTCATTCAAACATTCCTTTCCAACGGCGGTTTTCTTTCAGTGGGCCCTAACGCACATGTCTTTTCCCAGGATCTTACCCGACTCTTCCAATTTTCCGGAGTTACTCTCAAATTCTTTCCAAAGTGTGACGTAAGAATGGATTCCATCAGTCGCATGCCTTCTCCAAAGATTGCTTTCAATTCTTTTCATGTTTGGTTGAATCTTCCCTCTTTTCATTCTTCCGGAATATCTCAACAATTTTGGTGCTGTCCCTCGTCCACATTTGAAGAGTGAAGAAGAGTTTTCCTCTAAATCTTCTCCGTTCTCTCGAAGATTCGTGGTTCTAGCTTCATGTTATCCTCTCGAATTATTTCGACTCTCAGAAATTCTTTTCCTTAATCATCCGGAGCATTTCAAGAAATCTTTCCATTGTGATCCTCTGAAGGCCATGATTTCAGAAGATCTCTTCGTTCTGAGTTTTCAACTTCGTCCTCCAACTATTCTAAATTGATGCCTCTTCATTCGTCTCCATATTCTTCCGGTGCTTCGTTCAAGCACTCTTTAATCCGTTCGCGATCTCATCGCTCTCTTCTATCTAACTTCCTCAAGCTCTTTAATTGTTTTCTAATTCTTTCCCTTGATTCCTTCTCTTTTCTTCGCTCATTTTCAATTCTTCACGGTGGTTCGTTCTTTTTCTTCACTCGGCTTCAATTCTTACGGTGGTTCGCTCAAGAGTTCTTTTCCTGTGTTATTATATCAATTCATTTGTTCTTTCCAATCCTACCGGTGGATGATGAAGACTTTCTCGAGTTCTGCACCTTATCCATCTTTAATTCTCATCAATTTATTTGGTGGAGGATAAGCATAACATAATTCTTATTCTTCAAGTTGTTTAATCTCTTCCTTTGAAGTTTGTTCATAATGAATAAATTGTAATCCCAAGTGTTTTCATCTTTTTTTCTTCCGGAGTTCAAAGTTTTCTCGGCTATCTCGTCGGATCCCCGTCTAAATCATCGCAAGGCTTAAATCTTATTATTTTCATCCTTCAATTCTATCTCATCATTCTTTTCTTACCGGAGTTCTTCATGGTGGTTCATTAAGGATTCAACTTATTCTCGTCAAGGAGTTAATTCATCCATCAAGTGTTCATCTAAATTCTTGTGGAGCAGATCAAGTATTCGTATTCTTATTGCGTCTCAATATGCAAATAATTCTCTATATTCTTTTGAAGTGGAGTTTTGCATTTCTTCCTTCATCTCATCTATTCAATCATTCGTTGCGGCATAATTTCACCTCAAGTTTTGGGATGATTTCCCAAAGTCCACAACAAGTTAATTCTTTTCGTTGTTGATTTTCCAACAACTCCTTTCGTCCTTTCTTCGCAAGGATGCCTTCAAATTCATTGTGCTAGAAGATGTGTTCTTTCTCCTTTTCTTCTCATTCCATACTTTAATTCTTCTGGAGGCATTTTCTTGTTCATCTCGTCATGGATTGTTCTATCTTTTCAAGTTCAAGTTCTATTACTTCCATTTTCAGCTGGAGTGCTACCCAAATTCATT
This sequence comes from Secale cereale, assembly GCA_902687465.1. NCBI lineage: Eukaryota > Viridiplantae > Streptophyta > Magnoliopsida > Poales > Poaceae > Secale > Secale cereale. The sequence continues at coordinate 386,052,813 of LR738712.1, forward strand.
CGTTCAAATTCCTTTCTATCTCTTATTAACCGAAGTGGTTTAAAATTCATTATTGTTCCTTCCGCTCTTGTTTCATGTCTTTCAACCATCAAGATTCTCGTTTGTTCCTTGTTCCTCTTTCTGTAACAGAGCTTCTCAATCTCGTTCATCTCCGTTGTATTCGTTCTTTCAAGTGGCTCAACCTCTCAAGATTCTTTGGTTTCACCCTTTTCTCCAAGAAGAACTTTGTTCCTCTTGTTTCCTCTTCTGCCTCGTTCCTAAGATATCGGGACGAGATCTCTTGTTAGTAGGGGAGTGTTGTGACACCCCGAGACCGATGCGCTAGGTGTCTTCCGGTTATTCGCTATCATTGCCATGTCATCTGCTTGCGTGTTGCACTTTGCCATGTCATCATGTGCATTGCATCAACATGTTTTCAAAACTTGCATCCGTTCATAGTTGCCCGAGCCCCCTCGTCCTCTCCATTGTCCGTTCTGAGCTCAGACACACTCGCACGTGCCCGCGTCACCTTCGAAACCTTATTTTATAAGTGGCCAAAAAATGTTCTCGGAATGGGTTGAAACTTGGCGTGTGGTCTTATTATAGTGTAGGTAGAACGCATGTCGAATCTCGTCGCATTCAGAGTCCATTTGATGCCTCAACGGTTAACCGAGATAACCGTCGTAAGCCCTTTCACTTTTAGCCTAGCACCCCTCCACAACAGCCCACTAGCCCATCTAAACCCCATCCATGTTACTGGCTGTTGGATCACGATCGTGTGGCCGAAAACCGCACCTCATTTGGACTCTGCTAGCCTCCTCCACCTATAAATATGTCCCTCCCCCCCGAAATCTGCGGGCAAAACCCTAGTCCTCTTCCTCCTCGTGCAGCCGAACACGTCCGCTCCGTCATAGGACGTGTCCACCGCCGCCCAGCCACCTCGCTCCGACCAATCCACCGCCACCACGTCATCGCACCGCCGCCCTCCTCCACTCATAGCTCGCCACCTCGCCTCCCCACTCCACCTAGTGGCCGCGGCCCGCCCAGGCCTGGGTGGGGCCCGCAAAGCCCATCTGGCCGCGCCGCCTGTCCCAGTCGCCTCCCCGAGCGCGAGGTCACCCTGCTCCTCCTCCAACCCGCTCGCCGGTAGCCTCGCCGAAGCACCGCGGGCCTCCACCGCCGTTTTCCCGCATCGTCGTCGTCGGCCGTCTCCAGCAACTCCGCCGCCCTCGCCGCCTCGCCACCGACCGCCCCGTCACGGCTCTCGTCGTCGCCCGCGTGCCAGACCTCGCGCCGGGCCGGATCCGGCGAGATCCGGCCGGAGGAGGCCTGGATCCGCCGCCTCCGCCGATGTCCCCTCGCCATCATCCCCTAAACCCACCGCCGGCCTCGTCGCAGCAGCCTGCATTGGTCGCCACCTCCTCCCCCTCGTCGCCAAGTGGGTCCCGCCGGCCCCCGTGAAGCGCCTCCGCCCGCTCAGCCGCCCGGGTCGGTCGGTTCGACTGAACCGTACCGGCCCGTGGAGAACCGCCAGCCGCCGGGATGGCCTTGTCGAGCCACGAGCATGTTCATCCATCAAACGTCGTCCCGCGTCATCCCGAACCCCTTCATCCAGTTTCCGGCGAGGTAGATTTCTGTTAAGTTTGGAAATAAAATCATCACAAGTGCATATTGTATTGGATGTATCTTTTTGCATGTTGGTCCGATTGTGGTGTTCTTTATGTCAAAATGTTCGTCCCTGAATGCTCTACATGATGGTTGTATTTGCATACATGTTAGAGTGCATTATGCCATGATTATCTCTGTTGCAATAGTGCTAAGTGTTGTTAACTGTTGAAACTTGACATAACTTGTTGATTTGTCTTTTTCATATCTTTTTGTGTGATTTTTGTTTGAGCATCATGTCAACATGTGTTAGGAGCACAATCATGTCATATTTGCTGTGGTGCAATCCACTTTTCATGTTATGCCTTGTGGTGAGTACAACAAGCTTGTAAATTGACCTACTCGCTATTTGCTGAATTCTGAGACTTGTTGAAAACTGCTAAGTCTGAAACTATTGTATGCCATGTTTGCTTGATTCTACAGTCATATCCGATTATGTTTTTGAATGTCCAGTGACCATGTCTTGAAGTCCATGTTATGGTATATCCATCCATGCCCTTGTTTGCAATTATAGGTTGCTGTAGCTTGTCTCTTTCTTGCTCTGAAATTGCTACATAATGTTTCTGTCAGCCTGTTATTAGTAAGTTCAGTTTTACCATGTGAATAGCTAGTGTTCTATGCATCCTATGACAATGTTCTTGCCATGAGTAGCTTCATAAACATGTCTTCTTGATGTTGGTTATATTCACATGCCATGATATGCTTTGAGATGTAACGCCCTGGATGTAAAACTTCCTTGTATGGCAATATATTGTTCGTTGACTTAATCAATTCCATTCTGGGCTCATCCTTTATTTCGGGTATGTTGTGTTTTTGTGTTGACCGTGTGTGCATATCATCCGTGTCATGTCATCATGAGCATCGCATTGCATTCGTGTTGTCACTTGCACCAAGTCATGTTTGTTCTCTCCGTTGTCTGTTTCGAGCTACGACACTCACACACGTGCCCGTGGAACCTCCGAGTCCTCCTTTTGTAAGTGGCCGAAATACATACTTGGAATAGGCCGAGAGTTGTCAAGTGGTCTTGGTATATCACCGGTAGACCGCCTGTCAAGTTTCGTCTCGTTTGGAGGTCGTCTGATACTCCTAAAGTTAACCGCGTTAACACCGGAAGCCCTTTCTCTTTTGGCCCAGCACCCCTCCACAAAAGCCCACTAGCCGAGCACAACCACCTCCATGTTCTCACTCGTTGGATCGTGATAGTGTGGGCGAAAACCGCACCTCATTTGGACTCTCCTAGCTCCCAAAATCTATAAATAGGCCCTCGCCCCCGAAATTTCGAGTAAACCCTAGCCCGAGCTCCTCCTCCACGCCGACGGACACGTCCGACCCGGCCGGATGTGTCCGCCCTCCTCCTCCGCCGCCACATGGCAGGCCACCACTGGCCGCGCACCCGCGCCCATTTCCCCGCCGCCGGGCCCGCGCGGCCCGAACCGGGCCCCCCGGCCCGCGAGCCGTCCGTCGCCGCCCTCCGCCTCCGGGCTCAGCCCCGCGCCCGCACCGCGCCACGGCACCGCGCCGCACCGCCGCCGTCGACACATTGCCTTGACGGGCCGACCGGGCCGCCTCGCCGCCATCCCTCCGCCGCACGCCGCTCGCTGCTCCAACCTTCGCCGTCGTCCCCATTCCGGCCACCGCCCCCGGCCGACCGACACCGCGCTGCCCGGCTATGGCCGCATCCCGCGGGCACCGCTTCGCTCCTCCGGCGAGCCGTCGCCCCCGCTCCAGCCAGATCCACCGGGATGGATAAGATCCACCACCCCCGCGAACCAAACGCCTCCGTCCGCCCAGATCTCTCCACCGTGCACGACTCCGTCCCGCGTTGAATTTTCGGAGAGTATAGTTTCTCTAAGTCCCACATCCATGTAATTTTGTTGCCCTCTTTGCCATGTCACAACTTTGTGCTCGATGCTCCGTTTTGCATGTATGATATATCAAAATGTTCGTCTCAAAGTGCTCTACATGTTGGTATCAGTTTTGTGCATGTTAGGGTTCATCTAGATTTCTTAATCTTCGTTGCAAGACTGCTTCGTGATATTACTGTTTCAGCACTAGTTGTCTGTTAACAATATGTTGGCATGTTTGTGATGTCGGCACTTGGTGCATGTTGGTCCAAATGGAGTGTATGATATGTCAAAATGTTCGCCTTGTGATGCAATTCATGATGGATGCATTTGCATACATGTTAGGATGCATTATGCCATGTTGAATCCTGTTGCAAAAGTGCATGTGGCTGTTATGTTTCTAAAATTGTCACGAGATGATGATTTGTCTTTTTCGTGTGAATTAATCCATGTGTCATATGAGCTAGGTGTCAACATGGGTTTTTCTCATTGGAATATGCTCTACATTATAGGTTTATTTTCATGCCATGATATGTCTTGATATGAGTGCATCAAGCTTGTTAACATGCCATCGTGATTTTAAGTTTCTGCTAAGGTTGAATCTGTTAATTTTTATGCCATGTTTCCATGATGCTACCGTCATTGTTGTACATGGTTAGAGTTGTCGAGTGGGTGTTCCTTGATGTATATGTTAATCTCTAGCTATCAATGCTCTTGTTTGCCATGATGCCATGCTGTAGCTTTTTCTTTTGAGGCCCTCGAGTTGCTTCAAAATGTTTTCTGTCAGCATGCCCAGATTGCTTTAAGTCTGGATAAACTTTTGCACTTTTTCCATGCTGTTTGTGACTTGTTCTAGTATGTTGTAGAAGTAGCCATCTAGTTATTCTTGAAGAGCATGTTATGTATGTTATTGCCATGCCTTTTGCTTGCTTGTTGGAGTGATGTAGCATACTTAAACTTGGTCACTTAGTGGGCAACTTACAGTTTTGGCAGATTGCATCGTGTAGTGTTTTGCTTGTCATCTGCAAACCGTGCATCCGTTTCCAATGATCTTTATATCAATTTCGACCGAAATCATCCCCTCTATCCAGTGGCTTTCTTGGTTGCCCAAGATGAAGCCATTTCCATCATCTTCTCCTTCAGGCTCGAGAGCATCCTCATGCATACGCACATCATACTTGCATCCCATGACATGTCTTGTATCATGTTGTTTGTGCATTGCACTGTGATTGATCTTGTACCATTGTTGTGCTCTTGGGTTGGGTAGAGCCGGGAGCCTATACCGAGTTCGAGGATCTTGTTGAGACTGAGTTTGAGGAGCCGTCTTACCATTCCACCGAGGACTTAACAGGCAAGATGACCGTTCCCCGATATCACCTCTATCTTTGCCTTGCTAGTTGTCTCACTCTATAGTTATGCCTCGATGCCTATTATTGTCTTGTCAGCCTCCTATGTTGTCATGAAACACTCTAACCACATTCCTAGCAAACTGTTGATTGGCTAAGTACGCTTTTGCTCAGCCCCTCTTATAGCGTTGTTAGTTGCAGGTGAAGTTTGAAGATTGCTCCATGTTCGGACTTGTTTATACGGATAACACAATATACATATATCTTAATTAAATTAATGCACATATATATTGGTAATGGGTGGAAGGCTTGGCCTACTGCTTGGTGTTTTGTTCCACTCATGCCACCTTAGGACCCGATAAACCGGTGTTATGTTCCTTGATTTTGCGTTCCTCACACGGTTGGGGTTATGGGACCCCCTTGTTTCTTCGCTTAAAGTAAAGGTTTCCCGACGAGATCCGACTTTGGTTTTACCTTTTTCCTAACAACTAAAACTTGCATATGGAGTAATTAACCCGAGTACTTAATCCACCCCCGGGCCAGTGCTCCACTTGAGTGTTGGTCCACCTACCTAGCAGTCGGCGGTGCCACCTCGGGGCAACTCGAGGCATTTTCGGCTATCGTCCACTTTGCATAGATAGATGAGTCCGTAGGTGGAGAGCGCGTGGATTTGGACACGGACCCGACTCACCGGGAGATCTCCTTGGGCTAGTTTACCTTTCTTCGAAGAACTTGAGCATGGGATTCCGAGAATACTCGGGTCTTCCCAACATGGAGCTGCGACTCCGCAGATCGAGAGCTTGTGATCGGCTAAGTTGGGACACCCCTGCAGGTTTATGAACTATTGAAAGTCGTGCCCGCGGTTATGTGGCAGATCGGAATTTGTTAATATCCGGTTATAGATAACTTGACGCCATATCCTTAAGAATACACTACCTGTGTGAGTAACCATGATGGTCTCTTTTCGAATGGGTTTCGGAAAGTAAACACGGTGGGGTTATGCATGAACGCGAGTAGTTAGGATCACTTATTGATCCTCTTTGGCGCCCTTTGGCACATATTCTCATCCCGCTCTAAATTCGTAAGCTAGTTGCTTAGTGCTTGCTGCAGACACTTATTACCTCTCCACACCTAAAGGCTTTGTTAGTTTTGATACACGGGAATGGGATTGTTGATTCCTTGTGACTCATAGATTACAACACACACCAGATGCAGGTACATCCGAGAACGATGCAGGAGATGGACCATAACTTCACTGGGAGTTCGATGAAGAGCGTGGTCGTTTTTATGTAACGTATCTCGATGATCAGTAGTGGTTCCTACTAGGGGCGATCAGGACTTGTGGTTGTGGTATCTTTTCTCGTTTGGATTTCATCCGTAGTCGGACCCTGTGTTATTTGGATGAATGTATGCTATTGTATTTATTGTGTGACGTGGTGAGTGTAAGCCAACTATTTTACTCTTTCATCCCTGTATTTTACATGTGTTGTGCAAAGATACCACGCTCGCCATCATTCCAGAATGCGCTTATGTCTCTAACTCGTGCCTCGACACATAGGAGATATATTCGCATCCTGGGCATTACAAATTGGTATCAGAGCCTTCTCCGACCTAGGAGCCCCCTGATTGATCGAACCGCTGTCGGTTGAGTCTAGGCACACACACAAAATGTTTGGAGTCTTATATATATACCGGAGAGTAGGATTTCTTTTTACTCCTCATCCCCTTCATCGCTCTGGTGAGGAATCCTAACGTTGTTTTAACTACACTATCCTCAAATTTCACCAATTTTTTTAGGATCACGCGGATATTGTTTGGATTGTTCCGATATCTTTGTGACGAGAACATTGTTCTTGGTGCCTCCTGTCATTTAGGGGTTGTGACAGTGTCCCGGGGAGTTGAGCTCCAAGGTGTTGTCGTCACAAATGTATCGGTGCAGTTCTGGAATACCAGAGGCGGCCGACATCGAAAACCCTTCTATGCATGTCTGGTGGTGAGATAACCCCGACGTCACCCAGTACTAGTGGGATAGTTCGAGAGTATTGCCACACCTAGTGTAGCGGATGCATTTCGAAGGTCCGAGGTAAACAGTTGCTGAAGGTGCCTGGCTATGTGTTGACGGATGGATACAAGTGGATGTAGGATTTATTAGTTGAGTGATATGCGGTGCTTCCCCTGTATCCCCAACACCAGATTGCATACCCCGAAAGCTTCGGGAATTAATAAGTGGGATTCAAGTAGCTCTTAGGTAATCTTCCAACGGGTGCATGATATGAGGTTGGGGTTCAACATCTAGTGGAGAGGCTATCATGGGCGTTGTTGCACTAGGGGGTTGCATCTTAAAGGATCCTTGGCTATGCTGATCCGGGGATTGCAAGGCCCTTTATAACACATACCATGGGGCATTCAACACGAACATGTGGGACGAAACCTCTATTATGTATTTGTTCCATCTGTTACCTTGTTGTTTTTATTCTATCATTTTGTTCTTCCAAGTGGCTTCTCAACAAGTTGATGTACCATTAAGCTATGGAACTCATTCGTTCAATTTTGTTCGGATGTTCATTGTGAAGACTACATGTTGCAAATATCTAGCCGTTGATTCAGCTTATCTATTATTTGTTTCAATGGCTAACAGTTGTCATCATCTTCAGGATGGCACCTAAGAAATTTCCCAGCCAGAACCCAGAGGGTGAAGAAGAGCGTCCACCTTCCCCTCCTCCTACGTCTGAGGCATGGAGAGCGATTATGCAGGCAACCAATCAAAACACTCAGATGCTCATGCAAATGATGCATAGTTTCCAAGAAAATGAAGCAAATCAAGGCAATAAAGGGATCCAAGGCCAAGGAAATTTGTTCAATCAACCTCACTTTGCGACTCTGAACCAATTGCTGGCAAATCAACCCAAGTCTTTCAGTTACTGTGTTGATCCGCTAGATGCTGAAGATTGGATCACAACCATCAAGAAGCATTTCGTGTGTAGTAACGTCAGACCTGAGGATTATGTCAAGTTTGCTGCTTTCCAACTCAAAGATCAAGTTGTAGATTGGTTGCAACAGTACAAAGACTCCAGAGCGGGTTGTGAGATCTCTTGGACTGACTTCTGCCGTGATTTCCATTCTCAGCACATCCCTACGAGTGTGATTGAAGGCATGCGTGAGCAATTCTGCAATCTGAAGCAAGGGACAATGTCTGTCTACCAGTACAATGTCAAGTTCCAGAATCTTGCCCGTTATGCGAAGCAAGACATCCCCGATGCCAAGAGTAAAATCTACCAGTTCCGAGGTGGTCTGAAAGATGAACTCCAACTTGCACTCACTCTGTTCGAGCTAGAGGAATTTGATCAATTCTAAAACATGGCTTTCAAGCAAGAGGCAACTCAGCTCAAATGTGATGCTTCCAAAAAGAGGATAAGAGATGTTGTTCACTTCTCCTCTTCTTCTCAAGTGGTCGTCAAGCAGCATAAGTTCTGGCTCCCGCCTCCTCCAGTGCTCCATCCTCTGAGTCAGAACAAGCACTCAGGTGGTCATGGATTTTACCACCCACCCAACCCAAGCAACCAGTCGAAGTCTCAGTACCAAGCTCCAAGACCAAGTGTTCCTCCCTCCCGTCCAGTTTTAGAAGTCACTTGCTACAAATGTGGTCTGAAGGGTCACTATTACAAAAAGTGTTTCAACCAGAGGCGCCTTCCGCCTCCTCCACCTGTCAGGCCTACAAGCAATGCTATTGTAAAGCACAATCCCAAGTATGCAAGAGTGAACCTGATGAATGCAGCTCAAGCAGACGATTCTACTAATGTGATTAACGGCAATCTTTCAGTCAACTCAATTCCTGCAAAAGTTTTGTTTGACACTGGTGCATCACTTTCATTTATTTCAAGACCCTTTGCCGCGAAGCATGGTTTCTTTACTAAAGATTTGCCCAAGCATTTGTTGATTGTTTCTCCGGGGAAGATAATGAACACTATGGTTGCTCCAGATATATCTATTCATATGGGCGATTGCAATTTTCTGGTTTCTTCGGTTGTTCTCGGTAACTCGGACATTGATATTATTCTTGGGATGGATTGCCTCTCTAAGCATGATGCTCTTATTGATTGTGCAAACAAAGAGGTGAATCTAACTCATCCTTCTGAAGACGTGATTATCTTCGCAGCTCGAGATAACACAATCAGGTTATTCTCTCTCAATGACAAGGGCGAGATTAATGCCATATCCCAGATTCCGATGGTTTGTGAATATGAGGATGCATTCTCTGAAGAGCTTCTAGGCATGCCTCCCAACCGTCCAGTTGAATTCGTCATTGAACTTGAACCTGGTACGGAGCCAGCCTGTCGGCGTTCGTACAAGCTTTCTCCTAAAGAGTTGAAGGAGTTGAAGAAGCAACTCGATGAGCAAGAACGAATGGGTCTGATCAGACCATGTACTTCTCCTTGGGGCTGCGGTGTTCTTTTTTTCAAGAAGAAGGATGGTACGGAACGATTGTGCATTGATTAACGACCATTGAACAAGAAAAAAATTAAGAATAAGTACCCACTGCCCAATATCAACGAACTGTTCTACCATCTCAAAGGAGCCAATGTTTTCTCGAAGCTTGACCTCCGGATGGGCTACCATCAGATTTGTATTCGTGAAGAGGATATTCCCAAGACCGCTTTCAGAACGAGTTATGGCTCCTACGAGTACACAGTCATGTCCTTCAGGCTTGTAAATGCTCCACCCACTTTCTCTCGGATGATGCACTTCATGTTGAACCCCTACACCAATGAGTTCGTTCTCGTCTACCTCGATGATATCTTGGTATTCTCCAAGAATGAAGAAGAGCACGCCAAGCAGCTCCGTTTGGTTATTGACAGGCTCCGTGAGCACCGCTTTTATGCGAAATTCTCCAAATGTGAATTCTGTCTTGATAAAGTCCTCTATCTTGGCCATATTATCTCTGCCGAGGGCATTTCTGTTAACCTCGAGAAGGTTGAAGCTATTGTGAAGTGGGAACCTCCTCAGAATGTCAAACAACTCCGAAGTTTCCTCCGTCTCGCGAGCTACTGCAGAAGGTTAATTGAGAACTTCACCAAGATTGCCAAGCCTCTATCAAACCTGTTACAAAAGAATGTCAAGTACTCGTGGACTCCTGATTGTGATGTGGCATTCAATACACTCAAAGAGAAGCTCATTTCTACTCTGGTACTTACTCCTCCGAATGAGACCAAGCCTTTAGAAGTGTTCTGTGATGCTTAATTACAAGGCGTCGGCGGTGTTCTCATGAAAGACAAGAAGATCGTTGCATACACTTCGCGTCAGCTTAAACCAAATGAGAAGAATTACCCCACACATGATCTTGAGCTACCAGCAGTTGTTCATGCCTTGATGACGTGGCGACACCTTCTATTGGGCAGAAAAGTGGACATCTTCACCGATCACAAGAGCCTGAAGTACATCTTCACCCAGCCAAACCTTAACCTCCGCCAAACTCGTTGGATTGAGATGATTCAAGAATACGATCCAAGCATTGAGTATACTCCTGGCAAGGCCAATGTCATTGCAGATGTGTTGAGCAGAAAGGCTTATTGCAACAGTCGCATCCTCAAACCGTTCCAACCTGAACTTTGCGAATCATTCAGGAAGCTCAACCTCCAAATCATTCCGCAAGGATTTCTTGCCAACCTTCAAGTCGCTCCTACCTTGGAAGATCAAATCCGTGAGGCCCAACTCAGTGATGCTATGGTGCAGAAGGTGAAACATGGTATTTCTAAGGGTACTCCCAAGTACAAGTGCTATCGCATTGATAACAGAGACAGATTGTTCTTTGAGGATAGAATTGTGGTTGCCAAAGGTGATCTCATGAAGCTCATAATGAACGAAGCACATGATTCACTCCTCTCGATACATCCAGGAAGCTCCAAGATGTACCATGACCTCAAGCAATCCTATTGGTGGACTCACCTGAAAAGAGAAATTGCTCAATTCGTGAATGAGTGTGATGTCCGCAGAAGAGTGAAGGCAGAGCATCAACGTCCAGCCGGACTTCTTCAACCTTTACCTATTCCCGAGTGGAAATTCAATCACATTGACATGGACTTCGTCACCGATTTTCCCAAGTCCAAGTGAGGAAACGATGCCATCCTTGTGGTGATTGACAAGCTCACTAAAGTGGCTCATTTCCTTCCAGTCAAGGAATCCATCAACGCAACAGAACTGGCAGAGCTGTATACCTCCAGAATTGTCTCTTTGCATGGTATCCCTCAAGTAATCTCCTCAGATCGTGGAAGCTTGTTCACTTCCAAATTCTGGGATTCCTTCCAGTCAGCTATGGGTACCAAGATACACTTCAGCACAACTTTTCACCCTCAGACTCGTGGCCAAGTCGAAAGAGTGAACCAAATTCTTGACGATATGCTTAGAGCATGTGTAATCTCCTTCGGTATGAAATGGGAAGATTGCCTTCCATTTGCCGAATTATCCTACAACAACAGCTTCCAAGCAAGTGTAGGCAAAGCGTCGTTTGAAATTCTCTATGGAAGGAAGTGTCGTACCCCTCTCAACTGGTCCGAGACTGGTGAACGTCAACTCCTTGGAAATGATTTGATCTCAGAGGCCGAAGAAATGTGCAAAGTCATACGTGAGAATCTCAAGGCCGCGCAATCGCGCCAGAAGAGCTACTATGATGGCAAACAACGATATTTGGCTTTCGACATTGGTGATCATGTGTATCTCCGTGGTTCTCCTATGAAGGGCACTCAGAGGTTCAGTATCAAGGGCAAGCTTGCTCCAAGATACGTTGGCCCTTTCAAGATAATTGGCAAGAGAAGCGATCTAGCCTACCAACTCGAGCTTCCACATGTCACAACTCTGCAAGTGCTTCAAGATGCCTGAACGCACCATTCCTTTCGAAGAGATTGATCTTCAGCAAGACTTTACTTATCGTGAGCACCCCATTTCTATCCTTGAAGAAACTGAGCGGAAGACCCGCAACAAGTCCATCAAATTTTTGCAAGTCAAGTGGCACACCATACCAACCGAGAAGCTACATGGGAACGAGAAGATCATCTCCGTTCCGAGTATCCAGCTTTCTTTCAGTCCTAGATCTTGGGACGAGATCTTTTTGTAGTGGAGGAGAGTTTGTAACACCCCGGATGTAAAACTTCCTTATATGGCAATATATTCTTCGTTGACTTAATCAATTCCATTCTTGGCTCATCCTTCATTTCGGGTATTTTGTGTTTTCGCATTGAGCGTGTGTGCATATCATCCATGTCATGTCATCATGAGCATTGCATTGCATTCGTGTTGTCACTTGCACCCGGTCATGTTCGTTCTCTCCATTGTCCGTTTCGAGTTCCGCACTCGCACACGTGCCCGTGGCACCTCCAAGTCCTCCTTTTGTAAGTGGCCAAAAAACATCCTCGGAAAAGTCCGAGAGTTGTCAAGTGGTCATGGTATATCACCGGTAGACCGCCTGTCAAGTTTCGTCTCGTTTGGAGGTCGTTTGATACATCTACGGTTAACCGCGATAACACCGGAAGCCCTTTCTCTTTTGGCCCAGCACCCCTCCACAACAGCCCACTAGCCCAGCACAACCACCTCCATGTTCTCGGTCCTTGGATTGTGATCGTGTGGGAGAAAAACGCACCTCATTTGGACTCGCCTAGCTCCCAGAATCTATTAATAGCCCCCC
>LR738712.1:386065386-386085385 GCA_902687465.1 Secale cereale
CCCCCGAAATGTCGGGCAAACCCTAGCCCGAGCTCCTCCTCCGCGCCGCCGGACCTTTCCAACCCGGCCGGACGTGTCCGCCCTCCTGCTCTGCCGCCACATCGCAGGCCACCACTGGCCGCGCCCCCACGCCCACTTCCCCGCCGCCGGGCCCGCGTGGCCCGAACCGGGCCCCCAGTCCGCGAGCCGTCCGCAGCCACCTTCCGCCTCCGGGCTCAGCCCAGCGCCCGCACCGCGCCGCATCGCCGCTGCCGATGCATCGCCTCGCCGGGCCGGCCGGGCCGCCTCGCCGCCGTCCCTCCGCCGCACGCCACCCGCTGCTCCAACCGTCGCCGCTGTCCCCGTTCTGGCCACCGCCGCTGGCCAGCCAGCACTGTGCCGCCCCGCTCCGGCCGCATCCCGCCGCCACCGCTCCGCTCCTCCGGTCGGTGACCAACTCCGCTGAGCCGCCGCCCTCGCTCCGGCCAGATCCACCGGGGGTGGATCAGATCCACCACCGCCGCGAACCAAACGCCTCCGTCCGCCCGGGTCTATCCATCCCGCACGACTCCGTCCTGCATTGACTTTTCGGAGGGTATAATTTCTCTAAGTCCCAGATCCGTGTAATTTTGTTGCCCTCTTTGCCATGTCACAACTTTGTGCTCGGTGCTCTGTTTTGCATGTATGATATATCAAAATGTTCGTGTCGAAGTGCTCTATATGTTGGCATCAGTTTTGTGCATGTTAGTGTTCATCTAGATGTCTTAATCTTCGGTGCAAGACTGCTTCGTAATGTTACTGTTTCAGCACTAGTTGTCTGTTAACACTATGTTGACATGTTTGTGAGGTCGTAACTTGGTGCATGTTGGTCAAATGGAGTGTATGATATGTCAAAAATTTCGTATTGTGATGATCTTCATGATGGATGCATTTGCATACATGTTAGGATGCATTATGCCATGTTTAACCCTGTTGCAAAACTGCATGTGGCTGTTAAGTTTCTGAAATTGTTACGAGATGATGATTTGTCTTTTTGTGTGAATTAATCCATTTGTCATATGAGCTAGGTGTCAACATGGGTTTTGATCATTGGAATATGCTCTACATGATAGATTTATTTTCATGCCATGATATGTCTTGAGATGAGTGCATCAAGCTTGTTAACATGCCATCGTGATGTTAAGTTTCTGCTAAGGCTGAATCTGTTAATTTTTATGCCATGTTTCCATGATGCTACCGTCATTGTTGTGCATGGTTAGAGTTGTCCAGTGGGTGTGCCTTGATGTATATGTTATGATCTAGCTATCCATGATCTTGTTTGCCATGATGCCATGATGTAGCTTGTTTTTTTAGGCCCTCTAATTGCTTCAAAATGTTTTCTGTCAGCAAGCCTAGATTTCTCTAAGTCAGGATAAACTTTTACACTTTTGCCATGCTGTTTGTGACATGTTCTGGTATGTTGTAGAAGTATCCATCTGGTTATTCTTGAAGAGCGTGTTATGTATGTTATTGCCATCCCTTTTGCTTGCTTGTGGGAGTGCTGTAGCATACTTAAACTTGGTCACTTAGTGGGCAACTTGCTGTTTTTGGCAGATTGCATCGTGTACTGTTTTGCTTGTCGTTTGCAAACCGTGCATCCGTTTCCAATGATCTTTATATCGATTTCGACCGAAATCTTCCCCTCTATCCAGTGGATTGCTTGGTTGCCCAAGATGAAGCCATTTTCATCATCTTCTCCTTCAGGCTCCAGAGCATCCTCATGCATACGCACATCATACTTGCATGCCATGACATGTCTTGCATCATGTTGTTTGTGCATTGCACTGTGGTTGATCTTGTACCGTTGTTGTACTATTGTGTTGGGTAGAGACAGGAGCCGATATCGAGTTCTAGGATCTTGTTGAGACTGAGTTTGAGGAGCCGTATTACCATTCCACCGAGGACTTAATAGGCAAGATGACCGTTCCCCGATATCAGCTCTATCTTTGCCTCACTAGTTGTCTCGCTCTATAGTTATGCCTTGATGCCTATTCTTGTCTTGCCAGCCTCCTATGTTGCCATGAAACACCCTAACCGCCTTCCTAGCTAACCGTTGATTGGCTAAGTACACTTTTGCTCAGCCCCTCTTATAGCGTTGTTAGTTGCAGGTGAAGTTTGAAGATTGCTTCATGTTCGGACTTGTTTATTGGGATAACACAATATATGTATCTTAATTAAATTAATGCACATATATATTGGTAATGGGTGGAAGGCTTGGCCTTCTGCTTGGTGTTTTGTTCCACTCATGCCACCTTAGGACCCGATAAACCGGTGTTATGTTCCTTGATTTTGCGTTTCTCACACGGTTGGGGTTATCGGCCCCCCTTGTTTCTTCGCTTAAAGGAAAGCTTTCCCGAGGAGATCCAACTTTGGTTTTACCTTTTGCCTAACAACTAAAACTTGCATTGGGAGTATTTAACCCGATTACTTGATCCACCCCGGGCCAGTGCTCCACATGAGTGTTGGTCCACCTACCTAGCAGTCGGCAGTGCCACCTCGGGGCAGCTCGAGGAACTTTCGGCTATCATCCACTTTGCATAGACGGATGAGTCCGCAGATGGAGAGCGCGTAGCTCTGGACACCGATCCGACTCACCGGGAGATCTCCTTGGGATAGTTTCCCTTTCTTCGAAGAACTTGAGCACGGGATTTCGAGAATACTAGGGTCTTCCTAACATGGAGTTGCGACTCCGTAGATCGTGAGCTTGTGATGGGCCAAGTTGGGACACCCCCGCACGGTTATGAACTTTCGAAAGCCGTGCCCGCGGTTATGTGGCAGATGAGAATTTGTTAATATCCGGTTGTAGATAACTTGACACCATATCCTTAAGAATACACTACCTGTGTGAGTAATCATGACAGTCTCTTTTCGAATGGGTTTCGGAAAGTGAACGTGAGTAGTTAGGATCACTTATTGATCATCTTTGGCGACCGTTGGCACATATTCTTATCCCGCTCTGAATTCGTAAGTTAGTTGCTTAGTGCTTGCTCCAGACACTTATTACCTCTACACACCTAAAGGCTTTGTTAGTTTTGATACCCGGGAATGGGATTGCTGAGTCCTTGTGACTCACGAATTACAACACACACCAGATGGAGGTACATCCGAGAACGATGCAGGAGATGGATCAGAACTTCACTGGGATTTCGATGAAGCACGTGGTCGTTTTTATGTAACGTATCCCGATGATCAGTAGTGGTTCCTACTAGGGGCGATCAGGACTTGTGGTTGTGGTATCATTTCTCGTTTGGATTTCGTCCGTAGTCGGACCCTGTGTTATTTGGATGAATGTATGCTATTGTATTCATTGTGTGACGTGGCGAGTGTAAGCCAACTATTTGACTCTTTCATCCCTGTATTTTACATGAGTTGTGCAAAGATACCACGTTTGCAATCATTCCAGAATGAGCTTATGTCTCTAACTCGTACATCGACACCTAGGAGATATAGTCGCATCCTGGGCATTACATTAGTGACTTGCACAAGCTTGCAAACATGTCTACTTGTTGTTGCTGCCATGTTCAGTTTATTTCATTAAATCCATGAAACTGTTATTATTTGCAATCTTGCCATGATGTTTTGAGCATGTTCTAGTGGTGTTGGGCAGTAGCTCAGTGATCATGCTTGTAGTGCCTGACATGTACATGCTTGCCATGCCCTTTGATGCCATGAAATGTTCCTGTAGCATGCAGTTTTGATGATTGCAAAGTGCTTAGTTGTTGTTTTGGGACAAATTGTTGTTATATCTTGTTTCGTGTGTATGTGTTGAACCGTTGCTCCATTTTGCGTGTGCTCTATATGAAGCTTGCTTATTTTTGCATGTAGATGCATCATATCATGTTGTATACATGTTTGAAGTGTGTTTTATTAATGTTTGAATGCATCTTGCATCTTTGGCATGCTTGACTTGTTTTGGTCATATCTTCTAGGCCGTAGCTCCGAATTAAATGAAGTTTATATGTAACTTGACTAGAATTTTGTGTAGATCATCATGGTGCATCTTAACTTGCTTTTTAACAACTTTAACTTAAGGTTTGTTCATACCTGGACCAATTTCGAAATTTTCATATGAGGACTTACCGGAATTGTTATATGTTGTTTCCGGCCTCATTTAAACTTGCTTGTTGTGATGATCTTGTGTGCTTCATCTCTTGCCAAGTTTTGCATCATGTAGCCTTGTCATGCATCATACTTGGTTGAGAATCTTGTCATGTTCATGTGTGGTGTGTTTACTATGTTGTTTGCTTCTTCTCGTTAGCTCCTGTTTTGTTGCGATCGTGAGGATTCGTTCGGCTACACTTGTTTTATCTACGCCTGTTCGTCTTCTTCATGGGCTCGTTCTTCTTCCTAGAGGGATCTCAGGAAAGATGACCGTCACCTTAGATCTCATTACTATCATTGCTATGCTAGATCTCTCGATGCTATTGTTATATGTCGCGCTGCCTATCTATTATTGTCAGCCTCTCGTTGTTGCCATGAAACACCCTCTAACCTTTGACACCATCCCATCAAAC
Source organism: Secale cereale (assembly GCA_902687465.1). Lineage (NCBI taxonomy): Eukaryota > Viridiplantae > Streptophyta > Magnoliopsida > Poales > Poaceae > Secale > Secale cereale. Next base: position 386,069,919 of record LR738712.1, read on the forward strand.
CATTGTTTGGCTATGTTACCACTTGCCCAGCCCCTGTTATAGCGTTGTTAGTTGCACGTGAAGATGAAGATTGCTCCATGTCAGATCTTGATTTGTTGGAATATCGCAATATCTATTACTATAATTAATGTAAATATATACTTCGCAATGGGTGGAAGGCTTGCCCTTTTGCTCGGTGATTTGTTCAACTCATGCCGCCTTAAAAACCGATAAACCGGTGTCATGTCCCTTGATTTTGCGTTCCTAATGCGGTTGGGTATATGGGGACCCCTTGACAGTTTGCTTTGAATAAAACTCCTCCTGCAAGGCCCAACATTGGTTTTAATTTGCCTCATAATAAAACTATTAATTAATTAATTAAATTTCATAGGGGGTCGCGTCCCCTGGTTCTTAATTCCACATTACAGGGGGGCAGTGCTGATGGTGTTGGTCCCAAACGGGCAGCCTGCGGGGCGGCCTTGAGGAAACTCGAGGTATCTGGTTTTACCCGTAGCTTGACCTATCCGGACGTGGCCTGAGACAAGATACGCGCGACTACTATCAAGGTGTCGGCACACACCCCCTCTACGCCCCTTAATCTCATGTTTGTCATAATAAAGAGAAACGAAGAGCATCTCTCTCTCCATTGCACACACCCCCTCTATGCCCCTTAATTTCACGTACGCACACAAACTATCTCCAGGTCCTCTAAAAGTACGCCCCAACACATTCATGCATGTTTCATCTTTCTCTCGCGATATATAATGACGATCATTGTATTTGAAGCGAAAGCACGATATGTACATTGGACTTCAGAATCCACTCATTACGGTCACCAATAACATTTTCGGCTTATTATATAGTCACGGGCTCACCGTAAAACTCTTTATTTGTTCAAGACACGATTAGTTGACCAGTTAAACACTCCACATGGCACCTCTAGTGTTGCATCACATTATCTCAATACCATTGGGACCACCTGTCGGCGTGTATAAGAATGAAAACAAATGATAAAAAAATATTGGACGATGGTTTGAAGTCATGACCACGGGCACAGCGGACAACGTGACATTGTATTGGTATGCTGAGCCATCTATTTTTAACAAACATGAGTTGGTGCGGTGATTGTACACACACACACATGCACACGAACTGCATGCACGCAACACTCACACGTACACACGCAACCACACACGCATGCTACACTTACACGCGCACACAGACATGCACACGAACAGCATGCACGCAACACTCACACGTACATTGTACACACACAGTCATGCACGCACGCTACACTCACACGCACACACGCACGCATGCATGCACACACCACATGACCAACACACATGCCCACGCTCAAGTGCTCAACCTACACGTGCATGTGCACACATCAGGCCCTGACAGACACATACACAACCAGGTGGTTCCCACGCACGGGTTGGAGTCTTGTCGCGCCTGCGTAAATTTGTGTTTATCTTTTTTTTTCCTATGCGAATGACAGGTGGGACCCACAAGGAATGTGGTCAGTTTAACCAGTCAACATAGTGCCACACATACTATTTGGCCGGTCAACAGAGTGCAATCTGATGCTGAACGGTGAGCAAGTGACCGTATAATCACCGCAAAACGTATATAGTGACCGTAATGAGCGTATTCTGAAGTCCGTTGACTGTATTACGCTTTTCGCTAGAAATACACTAACCACGAGTGTATTTATCTTTTCTCTCGCTCTCTCTGTGGAGCCGATTAGGCCAACATCCATGTGCCTAAAATTGGCGCACGCCACCCCATTATTTTTGTACTTGTTTCGTAAGAGCAAACAAGCATTCATGTCTACAGTACAAACTGTAGATACAGTATGAGTTACAAATGTTATGAAGACGAATACAAATATTTGAATCCACTTTATGCCCAATTTCTCTTTGTAGGCCCTCCAAAAGTACATCTCTGCACGTTCTCGCATGTTAAATATAACAACTATGCAATACAACACTACTACTACACTCTAACACAATAAATCACATGTGTTTTCAGTTTTACTAGATCTCACATTGTTACATAATTATTTAGTTTGCACACAATAAAATTTCCTTTGAAATGTATGTCTAGTACTCCCCCCGTTCCTAAATATAAGTCTTTTTAGACATTTCAAATGGACTACAATATATGGATGCATGTAGACATATTTTAGAGTATAGATTCACTTATTTTGCTCTGTATGTAGTCATTTGTTGGGATCTCTAGAAAGACATATATTTGGGAACGGAGGGAGTACTATCATCTACCGCGGGAAAAAAATCCCGCCCTTGTCTGTTTGTATCGATGGATCGGGTTTGTATCCATGGATCGTGCGAAACAACAAAACTACAGTACAAGTGCAGCTCACTGGGCCGCCATGTCATGTACTCCTCCGTCGCAAGAGTGGAGCGCTCGCTTTCATAAATGTTCTATTCCCTTTCGCCGACATGTGGGACATCAAGCAACCGGGTCCACGTGACATACCGAAATAACAGTGCAAAGCAACATTGGTGAAGCACCCCGGTCATGGCGCCGGCGTAGTAATGAGCAATGAGGCCTGAAATCACAAAGATGCACCTTTCTCGCAGTAAAGTTGGGGGGCGAAGTGATGCTAAAAAAATAAGTTAGATACGAAGCAACCATAATTTCACTCATTGCTGAATCTGCTTCTCCCTCATCTTCTTCAAGTTAACCACGTGTTGCTTCTGCCGTTGTTCTGCCTCAGGCTACTCATAGTGGGGAGTATCATATACTAGTATCATGCGCATAATACTAGTGTATGATACTACTACTTCATAGTATATAGTATCATAGAGTACTCCAACTTCCTCTATAGTGCATAGTATATGAAGTAGTATCATAGTATATGATAATATTTATTGCCATGCATGACACAAAGTAGTATAACATTTAACATGATATGGTGTCTACCTATGTTACTCTAACCCCCTCTCTCTTCTTTAATTCTCTGCCACTTCAGCATATTTTCTATTCCCGAGTGGATGTTCCTAGCTAAGGCTGGTTGTAATGGGGAGTATCATATACTAGTATCATGCACATGATACTAGTGTATGATACTACCTCCCTATGCATAGTATCATATATTAGTATCAAGTACTCCCTCCATTCCTAAATATTTGTCTTTCTAGAGATTTCAACAAGTGACCACAAACGAAGCAAAATGGATGAATCTAAACTCTAATATATGTCTACATACATCCGTATGTTGTAGTCCATTTGAAATGTCTAGAAAGACAAATATTTAGGAACGGAGGGAGTAGTACTCTATTTATTGCCATGCATGACACATACTACTGTAACGTTTATTATGATATGGTATCATGCTATGATACTCAACCATCTCTTTCTTCATTTAATTCTACGACACCTCATCAAAATTGTCTAGTTGGCATGCATGATACTAGCTATGATACTACAATTACGACCAGGAGCATGGTTAATAGTATAACCAACTGTTGGCTATAAGCCATTGCCATGTCATCTATAGCCCATCTTATAGCCAATATGTACAATAGTTGATTAGAAGAGTGTACTACTTTTTGATTATATGGCCCACCTTTCACTCTCATAAAGTGCCTAGGGGCACGTGCTAGAGCTGGCTCTTCACCAAGAGCCCAGTTAGAGCAAGTATAATAAGGTGATGTGAGCGAGCTGTAAGGATTTAAATATTGTATTATTGCTTATTTGGAAGAGATATAAGAGGAAAGAGGAGGGAAGCGGCATGTAGACTTACAACCAGCTATAGTACAAGCTTCAAGAAGCTTTGTGAGAGTGGAAGGTGGGCCATATGTTGACAAAGTAGCACTTTCTTACAGCCAACTATTATACGTGTTAGCTATTACATTAGCTGTAAATGACATGGCAACATGTTATAGCCAATAGCTGGCTATAGTATTAACCATGCTCTTTACTTCTCTCTCCACTTTTCTTTCCTTCAACTAAGCAAGAATATACTAATTTATTTCTTATAGCCATCTGACTCATCTCTATTGTACTTGCTCTAAGATACTACCACTCTGGCCAGCCTCATGTGGCACGCCGATCGACATGGTAAATAACTGACACATGGGACATCATGTTTGCAAACCGCTAGACCAATGTCCTCTAAAAGTAAGAAATCTCCCCCGCCTTCCGCGGAGAAAAATCACCTCCTTTTTACTAATCTTAATATAATTTTTTAGATCAATATAATCTAGATTTGTATAGATAGCGCACAGGAACAAAACTAATTGGTACGGTTAAGGGCATCCACAATGTGTAGCCAAATGTGAAAATAGCTTTTGGCATCGATGGGAACTATTGTGGAGGATGCCGCCAAAGCCAAAAAGAGGGAACCGAAGCTCCCTAATTGATTGATTGAAGGAATATAAAAATGCAACCTCTCTCCTCTTTCTACCGTGCTTGGACACATGTACAGTATGTATAGAGCACAAAGGCTACTCCCCTGTCCCTTCTATCACAAATCACAAAGCAGTGAGGCATCAAATCACAAAGCACGAGCGAAGCAACCATCTTTTCACTCTTCGCTGAATCCACTTCTCCCTCGTCTTCTTCGAGAAACCACCTTACCGCACTAAGCCAGATGGACAATGCTATTGTATAGTACTAGTACATTTACGCCTCCTTTGGTTCAACGGACTTGCTGGATGCAAAGAAGTCGGTTGTCTTGGCTTGCACGCGACACTTGCGAACGACTTACCGTGGTCTCCCTCAATGGTGTGCTTCGTCGAACGCACTTCGCCAAAGCCACAACGTTCGAGATATCATCGACATCACCACAATGGGGAAGGAAGTCAAATAGTTACTACCTCTTTTTCTTGTATACAAGGCCAGTATCAAAATTACAATTTGAAGAAGGCCACTGACACTAATCAAGGCAAAATTGATGGGCTTTGCCTCATAGTACTAGCAACCAAGGACATTAATATACCCTTGAATGCATGCGGGAGTGAGAAGGTTCGTTTGCATGACTCTGCATTAATCAAGCAATAAGGAGTGAGAATGTTAGCTCTTTGGGCGTTGCAGAAAAAATACACATTAATTGACACATCAAACGAGGATTTGTATTGATCAATCCCATGAAGGAAAACCCTGCCTTTGTTTTTTAACACAAGTAGTACATACTTGTATCATGTTTGGGTCTAGGGCTTGCATTGCCATACTTTGCAACATATTTTTTACCAAGCTTGCCTAAAGTTTTTCAAAATGAAAAGGAAATACACTTGCGCACGGCTGTCGCGGTTGCACCTCACCCTCACATAGTCGCTCCTGCATGCCGCAAACCCAACCAAGGGAACACACCCTCACTGACACGTGCTACCGCATGTGATCAAACCAAACTCAGCCGTCCTACCGCTGACACATAATTTTCGTTTATACAATATGTTCATCCACCCGCATGTTGAGGAAGATCCGTGTGGCCAGTGCGATGGTCTGTTGGGGAAGAAGAAGTGTTAGGAGAAGTGGGATATCCATCCAACCGCCTTAAATGGTCGATTGACCCGAATGATGAAAGTCAGGTGACTTGCGTAAATATACGTTTTTACATAGCAAAAGATCCCTAAAAGCAACATAAAGAAAAACTATCACTGCTCGCAGAATGAGACGGCCTCGTCGTCTTCGGCTACCGGCGCGGACCCGTCATAGCTGCCGGTGTGTGTCTCCGCATCGTGGTTGTCCTTGTCCTCCAGCTACTCGTTCACGCGTAGCGTGCGGGCGCTCTGCACGGACGCGAGCACCGCCCGGTTCACGTCCACAACATTCAGTTCTGCCCACAGGAGGTCCTCGATGGCAGCAACATCCACGCGCTCCGCGTCAAGTTGAGCCTGCGCCGCCCGGTTCAAGTCCTGGACGCCCGACTCCGCCTGCAGGAGGGCCTCGATGGTAACGGCATCCGCACACTCCGCGTCAAGTCGAGGCTCCACCGCCCGGTTCACATTTATGACATCCGGTTCCACCTGTAGGAGGGCCTCAATGGCAGCGGATCCGCGCACTCCGCCTCGAGTTGAGCCTCCGCCTCCGCCTCTCGGTCCTCCTTTAGGATCGCCAGGTTGAATCGCTGGTCCGCCTGCACCATGGGGGGACCGAACGTCGGCACAACGTCGACGTCCATCATCTCATACGCATCGGGGGCGTTCTACGCCGCCACATCCGCCATGAACATTGGATCGGCTTCCTCCTCGTCGGAGCTTGGCTCCAGAGAACTCGGGATTGGCCCGCCGCAAAGCAAGCTTGGGAACAGAGGTCTGTGGCACCGACCGTCGCTGCGATTTCTGCATGGCGCTCCAACGTCAGCATCTTGTAGTACGTGATGCGGGCTAATGGATCGAAAGGTGGGGCAATGGGCTGGAGAGGAGGTGTGGTTTTGGGGCAGTGGTGACCGGCCGGTAAGTAGCTGGCATAGGCCGAGCAGCGAAGGTTCTGGTGTGAATAGTAGTTCTTGTGATGACCGATCAATCGGTTTTGATTATGCGGAGTTTGCAAAGACGAATGACTCGAGCCTGGAGAGTTGTGGGGTGGGATGGGACCAAAGTTTTAGAGTTTTAGGTGGCAAATGTCCGGACCTCCCTGACGAGGCGGTGAGTTCATAAACTCTCAAGATGAATAGCAAGATGCTCGTGCATTGCACGGAACATCAGGATGCATTTTTTTTAATGATATCTCGAGAATTTCATCGAAGAATGGTATCTCTAGAATTTCATCAAAAATGATATGTCGAGAAAGATGAGAAAAATGTTATCTCGAGAAAGAATACCATGGCATGCTGAACCCTACACGTCGCTCACCGAATGGAACGCGCTTCATCTTGCATTTTTGCTCGCTTGTGGGACCACAGTTGTGAGCAAACCGACGTCCCTCCCCCTCCCCCGCCCGTGTCATTTATCTATACTAGCAAGATCCCATGCGTTGCACGGAACATCAAGATGCATTTGTATGAGTAGTTTATCTTGTGGGACAAAAGGATGAACGAGGGAAGGCCTTATTTGCAAATGTGGAGAGGGGTGTGGGTATCAAGATATAGATATAGATCTCTAGTCTTATAAAAACAGAGTCGGTGATGATGGTGTGCCTGCCATCCTGCAATATAGGCCGTCTGATTTATATCTGATGGATAGGAAGGAAACTATGACAATTTTGCAAAAAAGATACCCACACTCCTCTCCACATTTGCAGATAAAGCCTTCCCATGTTCATCCTTATCTCCCATAGGATAAACTACTCATATAAATGCATCTTGATGTTCCGTGCAACACACGTGCATCTTGCTAGTACTACTAGAAGAGAGCGAGAGAGGTGAGAGGTCAGCCGAGTGTTACATGTACTACCTCTGATTTTATTTACTCCGCATAATAGTTTTGGTCAAAGTCTAACCTTACAAACTTTGACAAAGTTTATAGACAAAAATATTAACATATACAATAACAAATCAATAGCATTAGATTCTGTCTGTGTACAAAAGTAGGGGCGCTCCTTTATACCCCTTACTTGTGCACGGACAGTCAGAGCCACGCCTGCGACCACACATAACAAAGCAGAGGAGGGAAGCCAGAGGACGGTGGCACAAGAAGGCTAAGCAAGAGGACAGGCTCTCCCCCGACAAGCCTCTTGCCGGGGCGGCCTACGCACCCCCGGCAAGAACGCTTGCCAGGAACCTCACCCAAACGCCTCCGTTGCATCCACCCTTGAGCGTAGGAGCTCCAACATCATTAGCGGCGTTGGAACCAAGGCTCGGGAGGCGCCCACGGGATGGCATGTAGATCTTTGTAAAGACAAAGGTCTATGACTCCCAAGATGAGAACCAGAAGACAAGTCAATCGAAGGGCTCCTTACCGAGGATGCCCACGAGGCCCCGACAAGGCTCCTCGCCGAAGACATCCCGAGGCCCCGGCAAGCCTCTTGTCGAGGATGCTCGTAGAAGCCTCGACAAGCCTCTTGCCGAGAACGCTCACGGAGGCCCCGACAAGACCCTTGCCGGGAACATACGCAGGACCGTGGCAAGGGCTTTCCGCCCCATCGTCGCCCCGGCTCGGCAGTCGACCCACTAGCTGCTACTTCTCGAGCTCGCGTTGTATTCTCTCGAAGAGGATGTCACAGCCCTAGATCAGTCCTTGCTTGTATTTGCTTGGTCTTCATTTCATCATGTTTATTCTTTTGAGGACACTAGAAATGGGGATGTTCAAACCCTAGCACCAGATGAATTCAACTAGGGTCAAGAATAAAATCATTTCCAATGACCAAAATGCCTTCATCAATGTTTGATAATTTTGGCAAGGCTTTGAGACCAAACCAAAATTAGTGAACATTTTTGTGGAATATTTTGGGCACTGATTTAAATCATACCTTATTTGCATTTGGGCATTTAAATTTTATATATTATTTTACATTTCCAAATATTCATGAACTGAAATGTTTACTATTGGAATCAATCCAAACAGTGGCCACAACCAGTTTCATGATTTTTGAAAATGCCCTGGCATTTTTAATAAAGCCAAAACAATTACAGAAAATAGAAAACAGAAAGTTTTAGAAAAGAGAGAGAGAGAAGGACTTACCTGGCGCTCACCTGGCCCAGCTCCTGTAGCCGGCCCAACTGCAGGCCCGGCCCACCAGGGGCAGCACTGTCTTCCTCCTCCTGCCAGGAGGAGAAGCAGCTGCATGCCCGGCGCACAGCCGGCCGCGGCCACGTCTCCCCGCCACCTCCTGCTCTGTTGGCCCTCCTCGACCCCCTGGAGACGCCACACACGCTCCCTAGGGCCCTCTCACTCTCCCTCGATCTCTCTCCCCTCTCCTGTCTCTCTCCCCCGCGCAACCGAATGCAGCCGTCGCCGCCGACGAGCTCCCACACGGCCACAACCATCTCCGAGCCTCTCCGACGCGCCCCCGAGCTCCGCCGTGATGCCCCAATCTTCTCCTCCGAGCCACATGACGCCGGACGCCCTGGAGCGCCGTCGTCGACGCCATCTCCGCCCTCTGCACCGACGGTCGCCGTCGACCGATTCATCATCACGAGGCCATCCCCGAGCCCGCTGAGATCACCGACGACCCCACCGTGAGCTCCTCTACCAAATCCCTCTCTCCTCGCCATAGTTTTCCTCCTCTAGCCCCGCTGTCCACCGGAGCTGAGAGCTCGTCGCCGCCGTTCATGTCACCGCCGCGGCCACAGCTGTTGCTGCTCGCGTCCGAACCCATAAACGAGCTCTGCACACGCCTAGGAGACGAACACCACCCCTAGTTCCCCCTCCCATGCTCTGTGGCACCGTCTTCATCGACGCCTGAGCTCCGGCCGCCGCCGCGCTGCTCGCCGTCGTCGTTTCCGGCCGCCCCAGGCACGGCGACCACCATCATTGGATGTGCGGGAGCGCCACCGGCCAGTTTGACCTGCCTGACCAGGGGTTTGACTCCCCCTAAGTCACTGACTCATGCGGCCGGCTTCTGTTTAATTAGTTTAGGTTTTTAGGTTAAGTGCTAATCACCTAATTAGTTAACCCCTTGTGCCACTGCCATGTGGGCCCCATGACCGTTTAGTTTAATTTAATTGTCGTTTTAGTTTAGTTCTTAACCCAGTGGGACCCACACATCAGAGTTGACTTTGCTGACGTGGCCGTTGACTGGACCCACCTGTCTGTGACTCAAGCCTGTTGACTGCTGACAGAACAGTGACGTCATGCTGATGAAGTATCTGTTTTCTGGGATTTTAAATAAATCAGAAATGATTTATTTATTTCAGAAAATAGCTAAAACTTCTAAAAATCACAGAAAATAATCTATAACTCCAATGAAAATAATTTATATATGAAAAATGATCAGAAAAATTCAAGGAATCTGTTTATGGCATTTTCATGCATGTTTGAACAAGTTAAACCTGCTGATTACGTATAATCAATTAAATTACATTTAAATAACCACATATGGAGTTTGAATTTGAACCTTTGGTTCAAACCAACTTCATTTAATATGGTTGCTAGTTGCATTAGCTCAATCAACAGCATATTGCCATGTCATGATCATGCATCATATTTTCGCATTGCAGTGATTGTGTTCTTTCTCTGTTGCCGGTGTTTGTCCCCTCTGAGTAGACGACATTCCGACGATATGAGATCGATGACACAGACGAAGAACTTTACTATCTTCAGAAGTGCCAGGCAAGCAAACCCCCATTGAGCATTCCGATACAATCCCACTCTCTCGCTCCTTCTCTCCTTTACTGCATTAGGACAACAACGATTGAATTGCTTTTTGCTGCGGTAGCTGAACCCCTTTCCTCTGCATGACCTATCATTGCCACAGTAAATACTTGAAACCCACTAGCATGAGTAGGAGTTGTTTGAGCCCTGTTGTGCCTACTCATTCATGCTTTCTGGTTATGCCTGCTATTGCTTAGAGTTGTGTCAGGTATGGTTCATCGGGGATGAATTGGAATGTGGTGGATATGTCCTACTGTGTGTGAGCTAAGTGTGTGAACAAGATTTGGTTAAGGTAACGGTGAGAGGCCATGTAGGAGTACATGGTGGGTTGTCTCACTGGAACTGTCCTTAAGAACTGAGTTATGTGTAAGTTGTCCAATGACTAGGTACTACCACGCATTGGAATGCTTAAGTGCCCCTCTCGACTTATTAATCAACTCGATCTCTGTCCAGGAGTTGCAACTAGTTTCTGATGTTTTTAGGTAGTGTTAGTAGTCTACCAAGTGGCACCCGGTACAGGTGGGCTTGGGACAGACTAGGCACCGTGGCACGATGTACCAAGCGTAGATCCATATGTCGAGGTGGGCTTGGGAACCCTGCGCACATCATTTGGGGCCGTGAGCGACACCCAGACCGGATCTCCTTACGGATGGAACCCGAATAGGCGATAAACCTGGACTAAAGTCTTCTGTGGTTAGTCAGGTCGTGGCCGACACCCTCGCCAGGCTTCCGCTTGAAGGTTGCTGAGATACACGACGTGTACATGGCGGTAAGTGGCGAGAGCGTGTGTGAAGAAGTACACCCCTGCAGGGTTAACATGATCTATTCAAAAAGCCGGGTCCGCGGTTATGGACTTCTTGGATGCTTACTTGGTACATAGACAAGTGAAAGTGGATACCATAAAATACTCAAGACAAGTGTGAGTGCTACGGATGGCCTTCTCGTAGGGAGACGGGAGTGGATCCATAGTGGTGTATCGATTGGTGAATATGTGGACTCGTGTGCGCCACCTCAAAAGAGTTACTTGCAGTAGTAGTTCAGGATAGCCACCGAGTCAAAGCTAGCTTGCTGCAGTCAAACCCCACCACCCCTTTGTTGATACTGATGCATATGTAGCTAGTTCTGATGTAAGTCTTGCTGAGTACCTTTGTACTCACGTTTGCTTAATTTATGTTTTGCAGAAAGACTTCAGTCTCGCTAGTAGTTCCACATTGACTTCTACGTTTAGCTTGTTACCTCAGCTACGATCTTGTACCCTTGGGAGGGTCTTGTAGATAGTTAGGCTTCTCAGCCTTTTTCATTTGTAGTTGTCTGTACTCAGACATGTTATGCTTCCGTTGCATGTACGCTCTGTATGCTGGGTCATGTGACCCTTGTTTGTAATAAATGCTATGATGGCTCTTCCGGGCCTTTATCTATATGAGTTCTTGAGTTATGTTGTGATGCCATGTTGTACAACACATACTTGCATGTTATGCGTACGTGTAATGTGTATTGCTATGTGTGGGATCCGACACCTAGTTGTTTACCCTTGGTAGCCTATCTTATGGGGAAATGCCTCCTAGTGCTTCTATTGAGCCTTGGCAGCTTGCTACTGCTCCCGAACACTTAGGCTGGCCGGCATGTGTCCTTCTTCGTTCCTGTGTCTGTCCCTTAGGGGAAATGTCACGCGTTGTTCCTTTAAGTACTTGTAGCTTGCTATGACTTGGGTTCATACGTTGCTGACCGACATGTTCGTTGCTGGGTCATGTATGCCTGTCTCTGTAATTTAGTGCCACTTTTGGTTTATAACTAGTCATGTCGGCCCGGGTTCTCTGTCATATGGATGCTAGCGACACTATCATATACGTGTGCCAAAATGCGCAAACGGTCTCGGGCCAGGTAAGGTGGCACCCGTGGGGATACCGTGCGTGAGGCCGCAAAGTGATATGATGTGTTACATGCTAGACCTGTGTGACTTAGGATCGGGGTCCCGACAGCTTTGGTATCAGAGCCTGACTGCCTGTAGGATTAGTAAGCCAAACTGGTCGAAGTCGAGTCTAGAAATTCTTTAGTTATATAAGGGAATTGATTGTGGAAGGGAACGTAATGCTCTTTTTACTCCTTTACCTTATGACCTTCTGATATGAGTCGTCCTCTTCTTTTCTACGGGGATTAAGGAACTAGGCATCCTCTTCTGTCTATCAGGATCACGTTAATTGTGGATTCAACCCTCAGTTTAGTTTCTTCTACCGCCGTGTGTTGATACTTGGTCTCGGAATCTTGTTATTGTGATGCTGAGTGGTTATGCCCCCTTTTGGAGGATCTCTCAAATCTTTTGAGCATTTACAGCCGTTATGCCGTCCGAGTCATCCTAGGTCTCTAAACAATCTGATGCATTTGCAAGTCATTCCTACCTGTTCTTAATGTCCTTTTAGGCCAGATTAACCACATTAGTCGGTGTGTTGAGGTACTCCGTTGCCTTGACATATAGGTTGGAGCTATTACTATGACCCTAGGTGTCTTAGATGATCACCCAGTAATCTAGCAATGCTTTATATTCCCAGTGTGATGATTCTGGCCATCATTCTAGAAAGCATCCCGTGATGCCATTTAGTTAGTAGGAATTCCATTTCTGGGTTCTTGAACCCGAGATTCACCCTACTTGCTTCATGTTGATAGTGTTTGCTAGTTCCTTTAGGATATTAGTACCTTGTGATAGTCCTCGAGGTCCGTGGTGAATCGTTCTTCCAATACCATGAACCGTTATGGCAGAAGTTCTTTTGAACCAAAGGATCTCAACCAGAGTGCTCTTGATGAGTTCTCCATTCCACATTGTGACTCTGCCAATTCTACCTTTCTGCATGGGTTATCCGGAAGAAATATGTTGAACTCGTTCGACATGCCAATCTATGCATCCACAAATCGGAAAGTTATATGTTCCTTTGAGTTGTCCCCTTTTAGTCGTATTATGATCTCGTCTATCAGTTGATAGTCAGGAGTATTTGTGCATTCGTGATCATCGATGCCTTTTACTCTCGTGGTCCGTCAAGCCATTCTATTCTGGAATGACTAGGAAAAATAAACTCCAGCACCTTATCCATATCTAGGATTGGGTCAAAGCAGTTGTACTCCGCAGATCAAAATGACATTCCAACTTTTGTTCTGTTCTAACTTGGAGTATTACCATTTTTATATCAAGAATGTCATGGGAATCGCACACCATCCTGTGAACTCTTGATACAGTGATACTGCTCGCCCTCATTATTCATTTCTCGGTCCCCGTGTTATCGTAACTGGAACGCCGACAAGTGAATCATGATGTGTGAATCAATACCCCTAGCAACCTCGTTGCTTGGTGGTTAAAAGACAACAATTTCATTCTTAGTGTGTTGGTTACCGAATCACCATTCTAAGATTGATCGTGCTACCTAGTCCATTTTTCCGGTGCACTCTTTGATCAATGAGTTAGGATTGCATAAATCCCTCACTCTTGTGATCATATCATCTTGCCCTGAAAAGGAAGATTGTTTGCGAGCTTAGTAACATATTGGCGGTTCATGATTTTCCGAATATCTTCTCGGAAGTATCACCAGGTTGTTTCCTGATCGTTATGTTGAGCTTGTGATCATGTTGGTTTTCTTATGAACCACCCCTTCTCCAAGAATCTGTGTTGGATACCCTGAAACTAGTTGGATAATGCTAAAACAATAACTTGGGGAGTTGGAAGATAAAATCTTGTCCAACTCAGTTCATTCCAAAGGGATATCTTTCTGTGTATGTGTTGAAGAAAGATGGTATTTTTCATCAATTGATCTTCGTGTTCAGTTGCTGGACCTATCGTCTTATCCTAACTTTGATATGAGTGTGGGCTATCGTCAAGTCAAATCAGAACCAACAATGTCCGTAATGTTGTCTTACTTTTGGTTGATCCCTCGAGCATACACCATTACATCCTTTGGTCTGACCAATGCTACCACTTTGTTCACATTGTCATGGAATTCCATCTATATGGAAACTTGGATGAATTATTGTTGAGCCCATCGACAACATCCTTATCCTCTCCATGATTTTGTTGCACATCCAGCTAGTATTGGAAACTTTTATAAGCATTATCTTCATGACCCATTCGTGAAGCATATGTTCGGATGGAAGAAGTGACTTCCTCTAATTCATGCGCATTTGATGCAAGTTGCCGCCGTGAATTCGATAAAGCATGTTTTTACCTCCTCTGGAACCATCCCAAGTCAGTTATGTAATGCCCCGGATGTAATACTTTTCCTTTTGGGCAATATATATATCTTTGGATCCATCTATTCCATTTCGGGTTCTTCGTCTTTTCGGGTTTTTCATCGTTTTGTCGTGTTGCGTGTGTGCATTCATTCATATCATGTAGTCATGTGCATCGCATAGCATTGTGTTGTCGTTTGCATCCAGTCCCACTCGTACCTTTCCGTTGTCCGTTTCGAGTTCCGGAGCCCTCTCGCGTGTCCGTGGCATCCCCGAGGCCTAATTTGGTATTTGGCCGTGTAACGTTTCCGGTTTGGCGTGAGACTTGTCGTCCGATGTTGTTTGGAGTTCGTTTGATACTCCAACAGTTATTCTCGTGGGCTGAAAGTACCCCCTCTTTGAGGCCCAAGACACCCCTCCAACAGCCCACCAAACCAACCCAAACCCCTCCCTTCATCTAGGCCATCCATTTGTGATCGCGTGGCCGAAAACCTCACCTCATTTGGACAACCCTAGCTCCTTGTGCCTATATAAACGTCCATCTCCCCCAATTTTCGCGTCTGAAACCCTAATGTTTCCACAGTTCGCCGCCGGTGCTTCCATCGTTGATCCGCGGTGCTTCCACCGTTGAAAATCCGTGTTTCCGACGTCCCAGGAAATCGTGCTTCAGAAGTTCGTCGCCGTGCTTCCGTAGTGCCGCGTCTGCGCTTCCGATCCGATGCGTGGACCCGCGTCTCCTTCTCCTACCTCGTGCCGCCCGTCCCCTTCCTCGCCTCTGGCGACCCGCCGCCGGAGCTCCTCCACCGCACCTCCGCCACCTCAGGCGACCACCTCCTCCCGTCGGCGCCCCTCCTCGCCGACCCCGCCGCCACGTCGCCGGCGCCGCGGGCCCCGCCGGCCGGCGCCGCCCCTCCCCGCCGGGCGCCACCATGGCCCCCCTGCCTCTCCCCGCTGGCGGGCTCCCGAGGGAGCTCGGAGCTCCAGCGCCGCCCCGCTCGAGGGATCGAGCCGCTCCCCTCGCCCGAGTCGCGCCGCCCGATCCAGATCCCGGCCGGC
>LR738712.1:386085539-386189932 GCA_902687465.1 Secale cereale
CCCCCCCCGGCCCGTTAGCGCGGTTGACCCGCGGGCCCGTTTGACCGCCGCCGCCGCCGTTGACCCG
The DNA here is from genome assembly GCA_902687465.1 of Secale cereale. Lineage (NCBI taxonomy): Eukaryota > Viridiplantae > Streptophyta > Magnoliopsida > Poales > Poaceae > Secale > Secale cereale. The sequence goes on from LR738712.1 coordinate 386,085,607, forward strand.
CGTTGACCCACATCTTCCTCGAGGTGGTTTTTTCTTCTCTAAGTCCTGTAGATTTTGTTGTCTAGTGCTGTTTTGTATTGATGATAACTTTTTGTGTGCATGTCCGTTTTAAGCAAGTGATACGTCAAAATGATCGTGGAGACATGTACTACGTTTTATTCCTTTGTGCCATGAATGTTTGAGGTCATCTAGATGTCTTAATCTTCATGAGAAGAGTGCTACTTGTTATAAACTACTGTTTGTAGTTGTTTTCATGCCATCTTTGCAATGTGATAACTTGGTGCACGTTTATCCAAATGAAGCAAATGATATGTCCACATGTTCTTCATGAAATGCTCTACATGTTGGGTGCTTTAGCTTGCATGATAGATTTCATCTTGCCATGTTTATCTCCTTTGCAAAGTGCTATGTGGCTGTTATGTCGTTAAACTTGTTACGAGATGCCTCGTTGAGGAGCTCATTGCTATTGATGTGTTTGTCCCCTTGATGCATGCTTAGATGTTTTGGATTCACCATCATGTGTACTTTGCTGTGGTGCTTACCACTTGCCATGCTTTGCTTTGCGGTGACTTAAACTTGCTCACAAAGATGCCATGATGTTACTACTATTTTAACACTTAGTGAAATTTCACTAAGTCTGGAATCTGTAATTTCCAGATGCCATGTTTCCTTGTTGTTCTAGGCAAATCCATGATAGTTTTGGGGTGACTCTAGATGATTCCTTGTGGTATAAGTTGTTGGCTATCCATTCATGCCCTCACATGCTTATTTGAGTGGTTGTAGCATATTTAACTTTTGCTCCCAAGGTTCAACAAATTACTGCTGTCAGGATTTTGTTGTCAAGTTCAATATGTCATAGCTTGTTGCTATTGATACATGGCTCCTTTGGAGATGCTCCAATGGACTTTTTTGCTATAGTATATGTCTACTTTATGTCCATGCTCATTTCCATGATGTTTGAGTGCCGTAGTCCATTTATCTCTTTCTCCGAAGTTGCTATGTGGCTGTTAAGTTCAGCTTGTGCATGTTTATTGTTTCGGGTGTAACTTTTCGCCCGTTGCTTCGTTTTGAGCAAGTCGTATATGTAACTTGTGTAATTTTGCATGTAGATTCATATTATCCTCTTGTTACCAAATTTTGAAGCATTTTGCCTGATGCATATTGTTGTGCTGTAACATTGTGCTTCCTAAGTAGACTTTCTGTGCTTCCTTAGTGCATCTGTTTTGCTTCCATAGTGCATCAGTCATGCATCCAGTAATTTTTCTACGCATTGCCTCTTGTTTGATTCGTTGCCTTGTGTTCTTGTGTTTGAGTAGAGCCGGAAGCTGAGACCGAGTACGAGTACGAGCACGAGGTTACTACCGAGGTTGAGAACGAGGACCCCTCTTACGATCCCATCGACAACTCTTCAGGCAAGATGACCGAACCCCGATGACATTACTATCTTTGCCTATTGCTAGAGTATCGCTCTATAGTTTTGCCTCGATGCCCATGTTTTTCCTGTCAGCCTCCTATTGTAACCATGAACCTGTTTAACCACCCTACCTATGCAAACCATTGATTGACTAAGCGTAGGCTTGTTGTGATATCACACTATATTAATTATTAAATAACTCATCTATATATTGGTAATGGGTGGAAGGCTAAGCCTTTTGCTTGGTGTTTTGTTCCACTCATGCCGCCTTAGGAACCGTATAAACCGGTGTTATGTTCCTTGATTATGCGTTCCTCACACGGTTGGGGTTATGGGACCCCCTCGATAAACCGCTAAGTGCTAAGTCTTTTCTAGCAAGTCCCAACATTGGTACTATTCGCCTAATAACTAAAAACTTGCATAGGGTCTTGCAAACCCGAGTTCTTAATCAACAACCCCGGGCCAGTGCTCCACATGAGTGTTGGTCCGAAACGGGGGTCCTGCGGGGCCACCACGAGGAAACTCGAGGATTGGTATACACCTGTAGCATCGCCCATCCGGTCGTGGCCTGAGACTAGATACGCGTGGCTATTGTCAGGGTGTCGGCACGCCGGGAGGATTTGCTGGATTAGCCTTACCTTAGTCGGAGTATCTTGAGCACGGGATTCCGAGGATACTCGGGCCTTCCCACCTTGGAGTTGCGACTCCGCGGATCGTGGGCTTGTCATGGGCCAAGTTGGAACACCCCTGCAGGGTTATGAACTTTCGAAAGCCGTGCCCGCGGTTATGTGGCAGATGGGAGCTTGTTAATATCCGGTTGTAGAAAACTTGACACCATGTTCCAATACACTACCAGCGTGAGTACCGTGACGGTCATTTTCCGAAAGGGATTCGGGAGATGAACACGGTGGGGTTATGTTTGACTTGCTTTAGTTAGGATCACTTCGTGATCATCTCTCCACAGAGGCACCTTCTCTTCTCGCTCACTTTTACGTAAGCTAGTGCTAGTGCTGCTGCAACCTCTTATTCTTTCTTCAGCCTTGTTCCACACCCAAGGCTTAGATAGTCGTGTTACCCGGGAACGGGATTGCTGAGTCCTCTGTGGCTCACAGTTACTTCAAAACACCAGATGCAGGTACGATGGTGAGCTACACAGGCGATGGCACTGAGCTAGACTGGGAGTACGACGAGGAGCGTAGCCGTTACTACGTGAACTATCCGGTTGATCAGTAGAGCTTCTACTAGGATTCGATCTAGACCTGTGGTTTAATGTTATGTTTGGTATCTTGTCATTTGGATCTTTACCCTTAGATGGGCTGTGATGTTTATCTGAATGATGTTTGAACATGTAATGTATTTGTGTGACGTGGCGAGTGTAAGCCAACTATCTTTTCAGTTTTCCATCCCTATTTTTACATGAGATGTGAAAAGGTACAAAACTTGCGATCATTCCAGAATGGGCTTATATCTTTAAGTCGTGCCTCGACACGTAGGAGATATAGTCCCATCCTGGGTATTACAAGTTGGTATTCAAAGCCTTCTTCGACGTAGAAGCCCCACTGTTTGATCGAATCGTTCACGGTTGAGTCTAGGCACACACTTAAAATGTTTTGAGTCCTATATTTATATCGGAGAGTAGGATTTCTTTTGCTCCTCATCTCTTTTCATTCTAGTGAGGACTCCTGACGACTACTCTTGCCTCTTCTACTTTCATAAATTGCACCAAATTTTTTTTAGGAATCTCGCGAGTATTGTTTGGATTGTTTCGATGTCTTTGTGACGAGAATATTGTTCTCGATGCCTCCTGACATTAGGGGTTGTGGCAGTGTCCCGGGGAGTTGAGCTTCGGGGTATTGTCGTCACAAGCATATCGTGGTAGTTCTAGAGTACTTAAGACGGCCGACATCGAAAACTCTCCTATACGGTTAGTGGCAAGATAACCCCGACATCACCCAGTACTGGGGAGGTAGTTCGGGAGTATTGCCATAGCTTATATAGTAGATGCGTTTCGAAGGTCCGAGGTAGACGGTTTCCGAGAACAACTGGTTACGTGTTGAAGGATGGATACATCTAGATGTAGGATTAGAGTTGTGTGCGCGATGCTTCCCCTGTATCCCCAACACCTGATTGCATAACTGGAAACTTTCGGAAATTAATAGGTGGGTTTATCCAGTAGATCATAGGCATTTTCCAACGAATGCAGGTTACAGAGTTCGGGGTTCTACATTGAGTGAAGTGGTTTTATGGCCGATGTTCCGATCGGGAGTTGCATCTTAAAGGGTCCTTGGCTATGATGATCCGGGGATTGCAAAACCCTTTCGTAACACGTTCCATAAGCTTTCAGCACAAAGATGTCGAACGAAGCTCCTATCTTGTGTTTGTTCTATCTGTACCTTGTTATTTTCTTATTTACCTTTTGTCTCCCTGTGGCTTCTCGTGAAGATTGTTGTTATCATTAAACTGAGAATTTCATTCGTTCCTCTTGTTCGAATGATTCTTGTGAAGACTATGTTGCATTTCTATCCGTTGTTTTAGCTTATATCTTCTTTCAATCAATTGTTGATTGGTGGTCATCTCTTTGAGGATGGCTCCTAAGCGGGTTCCCAATGCTAACCCAGAGGGTGAAGAGGTTCCTGATCGTCCTCCTTCCCCTCCTCCTCCGTCTGAGGCCTGGAGAGCAATTATGCAGACTACAAATCAGAACACCCAGTTGCTTATGCAGATGATGCAGCAAATGCTAGCAAATCAAGAAAATCAGGGTGCTCCAGGGAACCAAGATAATTTCTTCAACCAACAGCACCATGCTACGCTCAACCAGTTCTTGGCCAATCAACCAAAGGCTTTCAGTTACTGTGTCGACCCTCTCGATGCTGAAGATTGGATTACCGATATCAAGAAGCATTTTGGGTGCAGCAATGTAAGGCCTGAGGACTATGTGAAGTTTGCAGCCTTCCAACTCAAGGACCAAACAGCTGACTGGTGGCAGCAGTACAAAGACTCCAGAGAAGGGCGTGTGATCTCTTGGGATGATTTCTGCAAGGACTTTCGCTCTCACCACATTCCAACAAGTGTCATCGAGGGTATGCGTGAGCAATTCCGCAACCTGAAGCAAGGCTCAATGACTGTCTACCAGTATAATGTCAAGTTCCAAAATCTTGCCCGCTATGCCAAGCAAGACATGCCGGATGACAAGAGCAAGATCTATCAGTTCCGTGGAGGTCTGAAGGATGAACTTCAACTTGCACTCACCTTGTTCGAGCCTGATGAGTTTGACAAATTCTATAACATGGCGCTTAAGCAAGAGGCAGCCCAGCTCAAGATGGAGGCTTCTAAAAAGAGGATTAGAGATGCCGTTCACTCCTCCTCATCTTCTCAAGTGGTCGCGAAGCAACAGAAATTTTGGCTTCCTCCTCCTCCAGTGATCCGAGCTCCCTACAACAACAACAACAAGAATGCTGGTGGTCGTGGTTTCTCCCACCCACACAACCAAGGCAATCAGTCCAAGTCGCAGTTCCAAGCTTCGAAGTCAACTGTTCCTCCGACTCGTCCACTTTTTGAGGTGACTTGCTACAAGTGTGGCTAGAAGGGTCATTATTCCAACAAGTGCAACAACCCAAGGCGCCTTCCGCCTCCTCCACCTGTCAGTACAGCTGTTGTCAAGCATGATCCGAAGGCAGGAAGGGTGAATCTGATGAATGCTGCGCAAGCGGAGAATTCTTCTAATGTGATTTTGGGTAACCTTCCAGTGAACTCTTTTCCTGCAAAACTGTTGTTTGATTCGGGTGCTTCATGTTCTTTCATGTCATATGCATTTGCATCCAAGCACGATGTTGTCACTAAAAATCTGCCAAGGGAGTTATCAGTTATTTCTCCGAGGAGACGAATGCATTCCAGTGTGTATGCTCTGGATGTTTCTATTCGCATGGGTGATTATCGATTTCTGGCCTCTCCGGTGGTTCTCGGCAATTCAGACATTGAACTCATCCTCGGGATGGACTGGCTTTCTCAACATGATGCTCACATTGATTGTGCAAATAAGGAAGTCAAGATTACTCATCCTGATGAAGATGTGATTATCTTCGCCTCCAGGGATAACACAATCAGGCTTTTCTCTCTCAATGACAAGGGCGAGATGAATGCCATATCTCAAATTCCGGTGGTTAACGAATACGAAGACGTCTTTCCTGAAGAACTTCCAGGCATGCCTCCACACCGTCAAGTGGAATTCGTCATTGAACTCGAGCCTGGTACTGAGCCAGCATGCCGGCGTCCGTACAAGCTCTCTCCTAAAGAGTTGAAGGAGTTGAAGAAACAGCTTGATGAACAGGAGCGTATGGGTCCGATCAGGCCTAGTACGTCTCCTTGGGGCTATGGTGTCTTATTTGTCAAGAAGAAGGATGGCACGGAGCGCCTCTGCGTTGATTACCGGCCATTGAACAAGAAGACAATAAAGAACAAGTATCCGCTCCCCAACATCAATGAACTGTTCGAGCAACTCAAAGGAGCTAAAGTGTTCTCAAAGCTCGATCTCCGAATGGGTTATCACCAGATTCGCATTCGTGAAGACGATATCCCCAAGACTGCCTTCAGAAGGAGCTACGGCTCATATGAGTATACAGTCATGTCTTTTGGTCTCGCTAATGCTCCACCTACCTTCTCGAGAATGATGCACTACATTTTCAACCCCTACATCGGCGAGTTTGTGCTTGTGTATCTGGATGACATTTTGGTTTTCTCCAAGAATGAAGAGGATCACGAAAAGCACCTCCTTCTGGTTCTCGACAGACTCCGTGAATATAAGTTCTATGCCAAGTTCTCCAAGTGCGAAATTTGGCTCGATAAGGTCTTGTATCTGGGCCATATCATCTCCGCTGACGGTATTGCGGTAAACCCCGAGAAAGTTGAAGCAATTGTCAACTGGGAACCTCCTCAAAACGTTAAGCAACTCCGAAGTTTTCTTGGTCTTGCCAGCTATTGCAGAAGGTTCGTTGAGAACTTCTCCAAGATTGCCAAGCCTCTTTCCAACTTGCTGCAGAAGAATGTCAAGTACTACTGGTCTCCAGATTGTGAAGTGGCATTCAAAACTCTCAAAGAAAAGCTCGTCTCTGCTCCAGTTCTTACTCCTCCAGACGAGTCCAAGCCCTACGAAGTATTCTGTGATGCTTCTCTTCAACACTTGGTGGTGTGCTTATGCAGGACAAGAGAATTGTGGCATACACTTCTCGTCAATTGAAGCCAAGTGAGAAGAACTACCCCACACATGATCTTGAACAAGCAGCTGTGGTACATGATTTGATTACGTGGAGACACCTTCTGTTGGGAAGAAAAGTCGACATCTTCACCGATCACAAGAGCTTGAAGTACATCTTCACACAGCCGAATTTGAACCTCCGCCAGACTCGTTGGGTCGAGATGATCCAAGAGTATGATCCCAGCATCGCATACACTCCTGGCAAGGCGAATGTGATTGCAGATGCTTTGAGCAGAAATGCATATTGCAACAGCCTTCTTATCAAGCCGTTCCAGCCTGAGCTTTGTGAAGCATTCAGGAAGCTCAACCTCCAAGTTGTTCCGCAAGGTTTTCTTGCAAATCTTCAAGTTGCTCCTACCTTGGAAGATCAGATCCGTGAGGCCCAACTCAGTGATGCTATGGCGCAGAAAGTGAAACATGGTATCGCAAAGGGTACTCCTAAATACAAGTGCTATCGCGTTGATGAGAGAGATACCTTGTTCTTCAAGGACAGACTCGTGGTTCCAAAAGGTGATCTTAGGAAGCTCATAATGGAAGAAGCACATGATTCCCTCCTTTCGATTCATCCTGGTAGTTCCAAGATGTACCAAGACCTCAAGCAATCTTACTGGTGGACACGCATGAAAAGGGAGATTGCCCAATTCGTGAATGAATGTGATGTCTGCAGAAGAGTGAAGGCAGAGCATCAACGTCCAGCCGGTCTTCTCCAACCTCTTCCTATTCCCGAGTGGAAATTCGACCACATTGAAATGGATTTCGTCACTGGCTTTCCTAAGTCCAAGAGAGGGAATGATTCTATCTTTGTGGTGATTGACAAGCTTACCAAAGTCGCTCACTTCCTTCCAGTCAAAGAATCCATCAATGCAGCTCAACTTGCAGAATTGTACACTTCCAGAATTGTGTCCTTACATGGCATTCCTCAAGTTATCTCCTTAGACCATGGAAGTTTGTTCACTTCTAAGTTCTGGGACTCCTTTCAGTCTGCCATGGGCACTAAGATCAGGTTCAGCACTGCATTTCACCCTCAGACTAGTGGTCAAGTCGAGAGAGTGAATCAGATTCTAGAAGACATGCTCAGAGCCTGTGTCATATCTTTTGGCATGAAATGGGAAGATTGTCTTCCATTTGCCGAGTTCTCTTACAACAACAGCTTTCAAGCAAGTGCCGACAAAGCTTCGTTTGAAATCCTCTATGGCAGAAAGTGCCGTACCCCTCTCAACTGGTCCGAGACTGGTGAACGTCAACTTCATGGCAATGACTTGATCTCAGAAGCCGAAGAAATGTGCAAAGTCATACCTGAGAATCTCAAGGCCGCTCAGTCGCTTGAGAAGAGCTACTATGACGGCAAGCATCGTGATTTGGCTTTCAACATTGGGGATCATGTCTATCTCCGTGTTTCTCCTATGAAAGGCACCCAAAGATTCGGTATCAAAGGAAAGCTTGCTCCTAGATACTTTGGGCCTTTCAAGATCCTTGGCAAAAGAGGCGATCTAGCCTATCAACTTGAGATCACTTCCAACTTTGCCAATGTTCAAGATGTGTTTCATGTGTCTCAACTCCGCAAGTGCTTCAAGACTCCTGAACGCACGATTCCGTTTGAAGAGATTGATCTTCAACAAGACTTGTCTTACCGAGAGCACCCAGTTGCTATTCTCGAAGAAACTGAGTGCAAGACCCGCAACAAGTCCATCAAATTCTTGAAAGTCAAGTGGTCACACCATACCAACCGAGAAGCTACGTGGGAACGAGAAGATCACCTTCGTTCCGAGTACCCTTCCTTTTTCCAGTCCTAGATCTTTTTGTAGTAGAGGAGAGTTTGTAATGCCCCGGATGTAATACTTTCCCTTTTGGGCAATATATATATCTTTGGCTCCATCTATTCCATTTCGGGTTCTTTGTCTTTTTGGGTTTTTCGTCGTTTTGTCGTGTTGCGTGTGTGCATTCATTCATATCATGTAGTCATGTGCATCGCATTGCATTGTGTTGTCGTTTGCATCCGGTCCCACTCATTCCTTTCCGTTGTCCGCTTTGAGTTCTGGAGCCCTCTCGCGTGTCCGTGGCATCCCCGAGGCCTACTTTGGTGTTTGGCCGTGTAACGTTTCCGGTTTTGCGTGAGACTTGTCGTGCGATGTTATTTTGTTGTGTGTAACCCGCCTGTCAAATCTCGTCGCGTTTGGAGTTCGTTTGATACTCCAACAGTTATTCTCGTGGGCTGAAAGTACCCCCTCTTTGAGGCCCAAGACACCCCTCCAACAGCCCACCAAACCAACCCAAACCCCTCCCTTCATCTAGGCCATCCATTTGTGATCGCGTGGCCGAAAACCTCACCTCATTTGGACAACCCTAACTCCTTGTGCCTATATAAACGTCCATCTCCCCCAATTTTCGCGTCGGAAACCCTAATGTTTCGACAGTTCACCGCCGGTGCTTCCACCGTTGATCCACGGTGCTTCCACCGTTGAAAATCCATGTTTCCGACGTCCCAGGAAATCGTGCTTCCGAAGTTCGTCGCCGTGCTTCCGTAGTGCCGCGTCTGCGCTTCCGATCCGACGCGTGGACCCGCGTCTCCTTCTCCTACCTCGCGCCGCCCATCCCCTTCCTTGCATCCGGCGACCCGCCGCCGGAGCTCCTCCACTGCACCTCCACCACCTCAGGAGACCACCTCCTCCCGCCGGCGCCCCTCCTCGCCGACCCCGCCGCCACGTCGCCGGCGCCGCGGGCCCCGCCGGCCGGCGCCGCCCCTCCCCGCCGGGCGCCACCGCACCGCCGCGGCCCCCCTGCCTCTCCCCGCCGGCGAGCTCCCGAGGGAGCTCGGAGCTCCAGCGCTGCCCCGCTCGAGGGATCGAGCCGGTCCCCTCGGCCGAGTCGCGCCGCCCGATCCAGATCCCGGCCGGCTGGGCCGGCCCGATGCCCACCCGGCCCGTTAGCGTGGTTGACCCGCGGGCCCGTTTGACCGCCGCCGCCGCCGTTGACCCGCGTTGACCCAGATCTGCCTCGAGGTGGTTTTTTCTTCTGTAAGTCATGTAGATTTTGTTGTCTGATGCTGTTTTGTATTGATGATAACTTTTTGTGTGCATGTCCGTTTTAAGCAAATGATATGTCAAAATGATCGTGGAGACATGTACTACGTTTTATTCCTTTGTGCCATGCATGTTTGAGGTCATCTAGATGTCTTAATCTTCATGAGAAGAGTGCTACTTGTTATAAACTGCTGTTTGTAGTTGTTTTCATGCCATCTTTGCAATGTGATAACTTGGTGCACGTTTATCCGAATGAAGCAAATGATATGTCCACATGTTCTTCATGAAATGCTCTACATGTTGGGTGCTTTAGCTTGCATGATAGATTTCATCTTTCCATGTTTATCTCCTTAGCAAAGTGCTATGTGGCAGTTATGTCGTTAAACTTGTTACAAGATGCCTCGTTGAGGAGCTCATTGCTATTGATGTGTTTGTCCCCTTGATGCATGCTTAGATGTTTTGGATTCACCATCATGTGTACTTTGCTGTGGTGCTTATCACTTGCCATGCTTTGCTTTGAGGTGACTTAAACTTGCTCACAAAGATGCCACGATGTTACTACTATTTTAACACTTAGTGAAATTTCACTAAGTCTGGAATCTGTAATTTCCAGATGCCATATTTGCTTGTTGTTCTAGGCAAATCCATGATAGTTTTGGGGTGACTCTTGACGATTCCTTGTGGTATAAGTTGTTGGCTATCCATTCATGCTCTCACATGCTTATTTGAGTGGCTGTAGCATATTTAACTTTTGCTCCCAAGTTGCAACAAATTACTGCTGTCAGGATTTTGTTGTCAAGTTCAATATGTCATAGCTTGTTGCTATTGATCCATGGCTCCTTTGGAGATGCTCCAATGGACTTGTTTGCTGTAGTATATGTCTACTTTATGTCCATGGTCATTGCCATGATGTTTGAGTGCTGTAGGCCATTTATCTCTTGCTCCGAAGTTGCTATGTGGCTGTTAAGTTCAGCTTGTGCATGTTTATTGTTTCGGGTGTAACTTTTAGCCCGTTGCTCCGTTTTGAGCAAGTCCTATATGTAACTTGTGTAATTTTGCATGTAGATTCATATTATCCTCTTGTTATCATGTTTTGAAGCATTTTGCTTGATGCATATTGTTGTGCTGTAACACTGTGCTTCCTAAGTAGACTTTCTGTGCTTCCTTAGTGCATCTGTTTTGCTTCCATAGTGCATCAGTCATGCATCCAGTAATTTTTCCGCGCATTGCATCTTGTTTGATTCGTTGCCTTGTGTTCTTGTGTTTGAGTAGAGCCGGAAGCTGAGACCGAGTATGAGTACGAGCACGAGGTTACTACCGAGGTTGAGAACAAGGACCCCTCTTACAATCCCATCGACAACTCTTCAGGTAAGATGACCGAACCCCGATAACATTACTATCTTTGCCTATTGCTAGAGTATCGCTCTATAGTTTTGCCTCGATGCCCATGTTTTTCCTGTCAGCCTCCTATTGTAACCATGAACCTGTTTAACCACCCTACCTATGCAAACAATTGATTGGCTATACGTAGGCTTCGCTCAGCCCCTCTTATAGCATTGTTAACTGCAGGAGAAGATTGAAGATTCTTGCTTCTTGTTGAAGCTTGTTGGGATATCACACTATATTAATTATTAAATAACTCATCTATATATTGGTAATGGGTGGAAGGCTAAGCCTTTTGCTTGGTGTTTTGTTCCACTCATGCCGCCTTAGGAACCGTATAAACCGGTGTTATGTTCCTTGATTATGCGTTCCTCACACGGTTGGGGTCATGGGACCCCCTCGATAAACTGCTAAGTGCTAAGTCTTTTCCAGCAAGTCCCAACATTGGTACTATTTGCCTAATAACTAAAAACTTGCATAGGGTCTTGCAAACCCGAGTTCTTAATCAACAACCCCGGGCCAGTGCTCCACATGAGTGTTGGTCCGAAACAGGGGTCCTGCGGGGCCACCACGAGGAAACTCGAGGATTGGTATACACCTATAGCATCGCCCATCCAGTCGTGGCCTGAGACTAGATACGCGCGGCTATTGTCAGGGTGACGGCACGCCGGGAGGATTTGCTGGATTAGCCTTACCTTAGTCGGAGTGTCTTGAGCACGGGATTCCAAGGATACTCGGGCCTTCCCACCTTGGAGTTGCGACTAAGCGGATCGTGGGCTTGTCATGGGCCAAGTTGGAACACCCCTACAGGGTTATGAACTTTCGAAAGCCGTGCCCGCGGTTATGTGGCAGATGGGAGCTTCTTATTATCCGGTTGTATAAAACTTGACACCATGTGCCAATACACTACCAGCGTGATTACCGTGACGGTCATTTTCCGAAAGGGATTCGGGAGATGAACACGGTGGGGTTATGTTTGACTTGCTTTAGTTAGGATCACTTCGTGATCATCTCTCGACCGAGGCACCTTCTCTTCTCGCTCTCTTTTACGTAAGCTAGTGCTAGTGCTGCTGCAACCTCTTATTCTTTCTTCAGCCTTGTTCCACACCCAAGGCTTAGATAGTCGTGTTACCCGGGAACGGGATTGCTGAGTCCTCTGTGGCTCATAGTTACTTCAAAACACCAGATGCAGGTACGATGGTGAGCTACACAGGCGATGGCACTGAGCTAGACTGGGAGTACGACGAGGAGCGTAGCCGTTACTACGTGAACTATCCGGTTGATCAGTAGAGCTTCTACTAGGATTCGATCTAGACCTGTGGTTTAATGTTATGTTTGGTATCTTGTCATTTGGATCTTTACCCTTAGATGGGCTGTGATGTTTATCTGAATGATGTTTGAACATGTAATGTATTTGTGTGATGTGGCGAGTGTAAGCCAACTATCTTTTCAGTTTTCCATCCCTATTTTTACATGAGATGTGCAAAGGTACCAAACTTGCGATCATTCCAGAATGGTCTTATATCTTTAAGTCATGCCTCGACACGTAGGAGATATAGTCCCATCCTGGGCATTACAAGTTATGCACGTGCGAAGTATTATGTGGTCTTTTAGACTGATCATCTTCATTCTATATGAATTCCGTAGCACACCAAGCCACCGGCTGATTTGTTCAAGGAAGATAAGTCTATGCTTGGGATCTAATCCATGGACTTGCATAGAGACTTCGTTATCCTCAATGATGGTTCCCAACCTGAACTCGGTAGTGCTTTATCATAAGACAACTATGTGGTCATACTTGTCTTGGACAGCATGTTCACAGGTATGTAGCATAATCAGCTCATGTTTTGGAGCTTGCTATCGTTGTTCATTTCCCGAGAATCTCGCAACGTCATTTCATCGATTTGTGTTGCAACCTTTCTTTTTCAGACATGCTGAGTCTGGAATATCCTGACACCAACCAGAACTGAATCTCAGGCAAATATGATGGTTGGAGCATTTTCCAAGAACTATAATATTGGTCTCTCGATAACCGGTAAAGTGGATGTCGTGGCCAACACACCCAGCCGGAAGACATATTGTTGTAGTATCTTGATTGAAGAAGTTGGCCACCTCCCCATAAGGATTTCGTAGGATTTACTCCCTAGTTGTTCCTTATGGATTTTTGTGCTCCTGTAATCCGACCTTTTACTTGACGTTCTAGGTACCAAACCATTTTAATAAATGGGTTGCGCTAGCACATCAAGGAGAACATTAGAAGCGGAGTGCTAAATGTCTCTCGGTCGATCATCCAGATTTTGCCCGTTGACTCCGCTAAGGTGAAATCTAAGAAAGTGTTATCTTCCTTTGCACCTGCATCGTCCATCGCTATTCATCATGGTCGTATGTTGTGTTGTCAGCACCATTGGCACGGATAATGGTAAAACCTTGATGATTGTGGAAATGCTCAAGTTCTTGAGGGCACGCACAAGCACTAGGCGTTATCACTGGCACTAACCGGGATTGCTCCCAGTGTTCTTGGTTATGCTATAACCTCTCAAAGAGTAGATTCACTCTCTACTGTTGGGTTTCTTCCCAGTTACCAGAATCATTCCCGACATTTGCATTTTGTTCCCCACTTGCACCTCAGTAATTGTTGTCCCGGATCATATTCAAAAGTGGACTTGCCATGGTCACATCCATTTCCGGTGATAGGCAAAAATAACTCATTGTGTTGCCTTCAACAAGGTAGTCCACATCATTCGTTCTAGTCCGAGTATGTCTTTCTACCGAACTCCTCCAAATGTTCGATTGTGATTTGCCTTAGGCTGGTATAGGGAATTTCAATGATCTCTATATCAAAAGTAATTCTTTTTGCCACTTAAGGGAATAACTCTACTAGTCACCTTCGCTAAGGTGCCCCGTCTGGTGACATCGATCACCATCTTCTTAGGTGTGGACTTATTACCACTAGGTAGACCTTCATCGTTTGTTTCACTCCATCCCTTTGGATGTGTGTTCCGTGTCTCAGCTCAAGAGATGTTTCAACGTCTCACTCCATGAGTTGATCTTGAATTGCTCGATCTTTCAGAATATCAATTTTGTAGAGTTTCTTTCGTCGTCACCGTGTTGGACAAAGACCTCGAAAGCAAGGGTGTCAAGATCAACATGATACAAGAAATCAACATTCCTATGAAGTGCTACCTGGATCGTGAAGATCGTGTTAGCTTTGTGTCCCCTTTGTCTTCTTACCTCACGTCCTGAATCTCGGGACGAGATTCTTGTTTAGTGGGGGTGAGTTGTCACAACCCTAGATCAGTCCTTGCTTGTCTTTGCTTGGTCTTCATGTCATCATGTTTATTCTTCTCAGGAAACTGGAAATGGGGATGTTCAAACCATAGCACCAGATGAATTCAACTAGGGTCAAGAATAAAATCATTTCCAATGACCAAAATGCCTTCATCAATGTTTGATAATTTTGGCAAGGCTTTGAGACCAAACCAAAATTAGTGAACATTTTTGTGGAATATTTTGGGCACTGATTTAAATCATACCTTATTTGCATTTGGGCATTTAAATTTTATATATTATTTTAAATGTCCAAATATTCATGAACTAAAATGTTTACTGTTGGAACTAATCCAAATAGTGGCCACAACTAGTCTCATGATTTTTGAAAATGCCCTGGCATTTTTAATAAAGCCAAAACAATTACAGAAAATAGAAAACAGAAAGTTTTAGAAAAGAGAGAGAGATAAGGACTTACCTGGCGCTCACCTGGCCCAGCTCCTGTAGCCGGCCCAGCTGCAGGCCCGGCCCACCAGGGGCAGCACTGTCTTCCTCCTCCTGCCAGGAGGAGAAGCAGCTGCGTGCCCGGCGTCTGCCCGCCACCTCCTGCTCCGTTGGCCTTCCTCGACCCCCTGGAGACGCCACGCACGCCCCCAGGGCCCTCTCACTCTCCCTCGATCTCTCTCCCCTCTCCTGGCTCTCTCCGCCGCGCAATTGAATGCAGCTGTCGTCGCCGACGAGCTCCCCCACGGCCACAGCCATCTCCGAGCCTCTCCGACGCGCCCCCGAGCTCCGCCGTGATGCCCCAGTCCTCTCCTTCGAGCCACATGACGTCGGACACCCTGGAGCGCCGTCGTCGACGCCATCTCCGCCCTCTGCACCGACAGTCGCCGTCGACCGATTCGTCGTCACCAGGCCATGCCCGAGCCCGCTGAGATCACCGACGACCCCGCCGTGAGCTCCTCTACCAAATCCCTCTCTCCCCGCCGTTGTTTTCCTCCTCTAGCCCCGCTGTCCATCGGAGCCGAGAGCTCGTCGCCGCCGTTCATGTCACCGCCGCGGCCACAGCTGCTGCCGCTCGCGTCCGAACCCATAAACGAGCTCTACACGCCTAGGAGACAAACACCACCCCTAGTTCCCCCTCCCGTGCTCTGTGGCGCCGTCTTCATCGACGCCCGAGCTCCGGCCGCCGCCGCACTGCTCGTCGTCATCTTTTCCGGCCGCCCCAGGCCCGGCGACCACCATCGTTGGATGCGCGGGAGCGCCAGCAAGCCGTAGCTTCAATCCGCGCCTCGAATGGTGCCCTATGGGCGTTTTCCGACGCGCCCCGCTGTTTCGGCACTCACCGGTGGCGAGCCGCCGGCCAGTTTGACCCGCCTGACCAGGGGTTTGACTCCCCCTGAGTCACTGACTCATGGGGCCGGCTTCTGTTTAATTAGTTTAGGTTTTTAGGTTAAGTGCTAATCACCTAATTAGTTAACCCCTAGTGCCACTGCCATGTGGGCCCCGTGCCCGTTTAGTTTAATTTAATTTTCGTTTTAGTTTAGTTCTTAACCCAGTGGGAACCACACATCAGAGTTGAATTTGCTGACGTGGCCGTTGACTGGACCCATCTGTCTGTGACTCAAGCCTGCACTGAGAGACTGACCGGTGGGACCCACTGGTCAGGTTTGACCTGGACCAGCACCTGTTGACTGCTGACATCACAGTGAGATCATGCTGACACAGTATCTGTTTTCTAGTATTATAAATAAATTAGAAATGATTTATTTATTTCAGAAAATAGCTAAAACTTCTAAAAATCACAGAAAATAATCTATAACTCCAATGAAAATAATTTATATATGAAAAATGATCAGAAAAATTCAAGGAATCTGTGTATGGAAATTTGATGCATGTTTGAACAAGTTAAACCTGCTGATCAGGTCAAATAAATTAAATGAAATTTAAATAACCACATATGGAGTTTGAATTTGAACCTTTGGTTCAAACCAACTTCATTTAATATGGTTGCTAGTTGCATTAGCTCAATCAACAACATATTGCCATGTCATGATCATGCATCATATTGTCGCATTGCATTGATTGTGTTCTTTCTCTGTGGCCGGTGTTTGTCCTCTCTCAGTAGACAACGTTCCGACGATATGAGATCGATGAGACAGACGAAGAACTTTACTATCTTCAGAAGTGCCAGGCAAGCAAACCCCCATTGAGCATTCTAATACAATCCCACTCTCTCGCTCCTGCTCTCCTTTACTGCATTAGGACAACAACGACTGAACTGCTTTTTGCTGCGGTAGCTGAACCCCTTTCCTATGCATGACCTGTCATTGCCACAGTAAATAGTTGAAACCCACTAGCATGAGTAGGAGTTGTTTGAGCCCTGTTGTGCCTACTCATTCATGCTTTCTGGTTATGCCTGCTATTACTTAGAGTTGTGTTAGGTCTGATTCATCGGGGATGAATTGGAATGTGGTGGACATGTCCTACTGTGTGTGATTAAGTGTGTGAACACGATTTGGTAAAGGTATCGATGAGAGGCCATGTAGGAGTACATGGTGGGTTGTCTCACTGGAACCATCCTTAAGAACCGAGTTCTGTGTACGTTGTCCAATGACTAGCTACTACCACGCATTGGAATGCTTAAGTGCCCCTCTCGACTTATTAATCAACTCGATCTCTGTCCAGGGGTTGCAACTAGTTTCTGGTGTTTGTAGGTAGTGTTAGTAGTCTACCAAGTGGCACCCGGTACAGGTGGGCTTGGGACAGACTAGGCACCGTCGCACGGTGTACCAAGCGTAGATCCATCCGTCGAGGTGGGCTTGGGAACCCTGGGCACATCGTTTGGGGCCGTGAGCGACACCCCGGCCGGATCTCCGTACGGATGGAACCCGAATAGGCAATACACCTGGACTAGAGTCTTGTGTGGTTAGTCAGGTCGTGGAGGACACCCTCGCCAGGCTTCCGCTTGAAGGTTGCCGAGATACACGACGTGTACATGGCGGTAAGTGGCGAGAGCGTGTGTGAAGAAGTACACCCCTGCAGGGTTAACATGATCTATTCGAATAGCCGAGTCCGCGATTATGGACTTCTTGGATGCTTACTTGGTACATAGACAAGTGAAAGTGGATACCCTAAAATACTCAAGACAAGTGTGAGTGCTATGGATGGCCTTCTCGTAGGGAGATGGGAGCGGATCCATAGTGGTGTATTGATTGGTGAATATGTGGACTCGTGTGCGCCACCTCAAAAGAGTTACTTGAAGTCGTAGTTCAGGATAGCCACCGAATCAAAGCTGGCTTGCTGCAGTCAAACTCCACCGCCCCTTTGTTGATACTGATGCATATGTAGCTAGTTCTGATGTAAGTCTTGCTGAGTACCTTTGTACTCACGTTTGCTTAATTTATGTTTTGTAGAGAGACTTCAGTCTCGCTAGTAGTTCCGCGTGGACTTCGACGTTTAGCTTGTTACGTCAGCTACGATCTTGTACCCTTGGGAGGGTCTTGTAGATAGTCAGGCTTCTCAGCCTTTTTCATTTGTAGTTGTCTGTACTCAGACATGTTATGCTTCTGTTGCCTGTATGCTTTGTATGCTGGGTCATGTGACCCCTATTTGTAATAAATGCTATGATGGCTCTTCCGGTCCTTTATCTATATGAGTTGTTGAGTTATGTTGTGATGCCATGTTTTACAACACATACTTGCATGTTATGCGTACGTGTAATGTGTATTGCTATGTGTGGGATCCGACACCTAGTTGCTTACCCTTGGTAGCCTATCTTATGGGGAAATGCCTCCTAGTGCTTCCACTGAGCCTTGGCAGCTTGCTACTGCTCCGGAACACTTAGGCTGGCCGGCATGTGTCCTTCTTCGTTCCTGTGTCTGTCCCTTAGGGGAAATGTCACGCGTTGTTCCTTTAAGTCCTTGTAGCTTGCTACGACTTGGGTTCATACGTTGCTGACCGACACGTTCTTTGCTGGGTCATGTATGCATGTCTTTGTAATTTAGCGCCACTTTTGGTTTATAACTAGTCATGTCGGCTCGGGTTCTTTGTCATATGGATGCTAGCGACACTATCATATACGTGTGCCAAAATGCGCAAACGGTCCCGGGCCATGTAAGGTGGCACCTGTGGGGATACCGTGCGTGAGGCCGCAAAGTGATATGATGTGTTGCATGCTAGACCTGTGTGATTTAAGATCGGGGTCCCGACAGAGAAAAGGGTGATGCAGCACAATAGCGTAAGTATTTCCCTCAGTATTTGAGAACCAAGGTATCAATCTAGTAGGATAACACACGCGAGTCCCTCGCACCTGCACAGAAAAATAAGAACTTTGCAGCCAATGCGATAAGGGGTTGTCAATCCCTTTACGGTCACTTACGAAAGTGACATCTAATAGATAGGATAGTTTGATATTTTTGGTATTTTTGGATATAAGAATAGAAAGTAAAAACAACAAAGTAAAGTAGATTGTAGATTGATATGTTGAGAATAGACCCGGGGGCCATAGGTTTCACTAGTGGCTTCTCTCGTGATAGTAGATTTCTACGGTGGGTGAACGAATTACTGTAGAGCAATTGATAGAAAAGCGAATAATTATGAGAATATCTAGGCGTGATCATTATATATAGGTATCGCGTCCATGACAAGTAGACCGAAACGATTCTGCATCTACTACTATTACTCCACACATCGACCGCTATCCAGCATGCATCTAGAGTATTAAGTTCATAAGAACAGAGTAATGCTTTAAGCAAGATGACATGATGTAGAGGGATAAACTCAAGCAATTTGATATAAACCCCATCTTTTTATCCTTGATGGCAACAATACAATATGTGCCTTGCTACCCCTACTGTCACTGGGAAAGGACACCGCAAGATTGAACCCAAAGACAAGCACTTCTCCCATTGCAAGAACTATAGATCTAGTAGGCCAAACAAAATCGATAATTTGAAGAGACATGCAAGGATATTATAATCATACATAAAAGAATTTAGAAAAGAACCAAATATTTCTCATAGATAATCTCGATCATATACCCACAATTCATCGGATCTCGACAAACACACCACAAAAAGATTACATCGAATAGATCTCCTCGAAGACCGAGGAGAACTTGGTATTGAGATCCAAAAAGAGAGAAGAAGCCATCTAGGTACTAACTATGGACCCGAAGGTCTATGGTAAACTACTCACAACTCATGGTGAGGCGATGGTGTTGATGTAGAAGCACTCCGTGGAAGATCCCCCCTCTGGCGGAGCTCCGGAATTGGCCCCAAGATGGGATCTCACGAGAACAGAAGGTTGCGGCGGTGGAATTAGGGTTTTCTCTGATGCTTTGATGTTTTCAGGGTACATGGGTATATATAGGAGGAAGGAGGGCATCGGGGGAGCAACGTGGGTCCCACGAGGCAGGGGCGCCCCCAGGGGGAGGGGGCGCGCTCCCCACCCTCGTGGACGCCATGTGGCCTCTCTGCCTTGGTTCTCAAGTCTCCTGTGAAGATATCGTTCCAAAAATATCTCTCCCGAAGGTTTCATTCCGTTTGGACTCTGTTTGATATTCCTTTTCTACGAAACCCTGAAATAGGCAAAAAAACAGCAATCTGGACTAGGCCTTTGGGTTAATAGGTTAGACCCAAAAATAATATAAAAGTGTATAATAAAGCCCATTAAACATCCAAAACATCATATATAATAGCATGGAACAATAAAAAATTATAGATACGTTGGAGATGTATCACTAGCCCAGGCAGGTACCCACGTGGCGGTATGTGGTTCTTGGTCCAACTACTCAAGCACCTGTGTGGTGGCATGCATATCTTCGTGAAGGCCCTACCACCACGCCATTTCAGCTGCCTGCCCCTGCTGGCCTAGACGCGCGTCGCAACTAGACGGAGCGGCCGCGGACGGGCCGGGCCTCGTTTCCGTCCGCTATAAAGCAAGTGGACACTTAAGTAGCACATTTAATGTGTCTTGTCCCGTAATCGCATTAGATAAGCCTGTGCACTATACACCTTTCCACCTCCTATGTGCCACTTTGGCAGCCCCTTTAGACTATAAAAGGAGGCCCAAGGTGTACTGGAGAAGGATTCAGATCTTTTGAGCTAGACATTCACCGTAGCTAGTTCAAGAACTCAAGAACAATCAAATACACACCAAAGCAGGACTAGGGTATTATGAATTCTCGCGGCCCAAACCTCGTTAAATGATCCTTGTACTAACTCTTAGACCCGCTCTTTGCACAACCTCGTGCCCGCCAACCGTAGAAGGGATTCCAGTGATCCCATAGGTGTTGTTTCCACCGACATCTTTGGCGCGCCAGGTAGGGGGCACAGTTGTGGAAATCCGTTCTAGCCGTTAGTTTAGCAGTTCGTTAATGCCATGGTTTTTGAGGAAGAAGATGACCAAGAATGCGGCATCATCAGCGAGTACAACGGACGCTCATGCAGCAACAGAAAAGATAAGTCATGCAAAACTTTGAGTAATTCCTTTCTACATAAGGTTATTTTCCTGGGAGATCTTGCCCTATGTATGATAAACCTGTACACAATGGGGCCCCTCCACTATTGGCAATGCCTTCATCCTGTTTCGAGTTTGCTCAACAGTTCGAGCGGCCGTGTCGATAATGGCAGGGTAGCCTTTCCGTTACTGGCAACACTTTTGTCCTGTTTCGAGTCCACTCGACAGTTCGAACAGCCGCACTGGGGCGGTAAGGTGGTTTGCCTGGCAGCAAGCACACCTGGCATGCTATTGGGGATCCGTCCTCATGGCACCGTGGCTTGAGTTCACACGCCGGAAAGCCTATCCAAATTAAGCGTAGGGTGGACATACAAAGGGAAATCAAACAGGAAAGTAGCGCGCATTACTTCGAGGTACTGCAGAGTTATATTATGTCAATTGTTGCTGCGGTTCTAACTAAAGATAAAAATTGTCTTGGTTGTGAACCTAGAGCGGCGATAAGAAACAAGGTGTCTAATCCCGATGCTGGCCTTCTACCCTCTGGATTCCATCGACGCGACTGATGATGGGCTTGATACGCTCCTTGAACGCTGTGAGATCTACATCATCCGGCAAGCTATCCAGCGCGGCATCAAAGTCGAGGTCGGGGTTCCAATATGCCACCTTGGTGAGAACCTTGGTCAGGGCGCCCCGGTAGAGCCTTCGGGATTCGTCGGCCAGATAAGCCGCTCGGTCGGAGCGGAGCTTTTCCAAGTGTAGGATCGAAAGTAGGTCTAGAGGGGGGGTGATTAGACTACTTGACTTTATAAAAATTTGCCTTTTGATCATGCAATGTTTTTGGCAGTTTTGCAATTAAGATCAATTCAAGTATCACCCTACACATGCAATTCTAGAGTAATAGCAGCGGAAAGTAAATTGCACATGTAAAAGAGAGGTGGAGAAGATCAAACGCAGTTTGGAGACACGAAGATTTTTGTCGTGGTTCCGATAGGTGGTGCTATCGTACATCCACGTTGATGGAGACTTCAACCCACGGAGGGTAACGGCTGCGCGAGTCCACGGAGGGCTCCACCCACGAAGGGTCCACGAAGAAGCAACCTTGTCTATTCCATCATGGCCTACGCCCACGGAGGACTAGCCTTACTCGGGGTAGATCTTCACGAAGTAGGCGATCTCCTTGCCCTTACAAACTTCTTGGTTCAACTCCACATCTCAAAGACGGAGGCTCCCAAGCGACACCTAACCAATCTAGGAGGCACCACCCTCCAAAAGGTAATAGATGGTGTTGATGATGATGAACTCCTTGCTCTTGTGCTTCAAATGATAATCTCCCCAACACTCAACTCTCCTCACTGATATGGCTGTGGTGGAAGAAAGGTTTGAGTGGAAAGCAACTTGGGAAGGCTAGAAATCAAGTTTCATATGGTAGGAATGGAATGGCTTGATCTCAACACAAGGGTAGGTGGTTCACTTCTCAGAAAGTGTATGGTAGGAGTGGTAGACTTTCTGATGGCTCTCTTCGCGAATGAAGAGGGGTGGAGGGGTATATATAGCCTCCACACAAAATCCAACCGTTACACACACATTTGACCAATCTCGGTCAGACCGAAGTGAAAACTCGGTCAGACCGAAAGTTCAAATATAGTGAACGTTGGGATTTTCGGTGGGACCGAAAATACCATCTCGGTGTGTCCGAAGTGAGTCAAAGGTTGGAGCTTGCCATCTCGGTGGGACCGAAAATAACAACTCGGATATTCCGAAGTGATGTCAATTGGTTACAGAAGGTTGGCAGTCCATTTTCGGTGAGACCGAAACTCAAAATCGGATGGACCGAGAAATTAGGGTTTGGAAGAATAACTGAGGTGGTTCATCTCGGTGGGACTGAGTTTGCAGAATCGGTTTGTCCGAGATTACTTTGAGTGTGTTAAGTAGTGAAGAGTGCTGATAGTTGAGGGAGCTAGATCACTAAGCACTTAAGCAACCAGATCATTAACACAACCTCATCCCCTTTTAATAGTATTGGCTTTTCCTATGGACTCAATGTGATCTTTGATCACTAAACCAAAAATAGAGTCTTGAGCTTTTGCCAATGCTTGTCTTAGCATTTTGAGGGGTCCACTTCTTCAGACATTTCCATACCCATATCATCGAACTTCTCTGAAATGATTCTCAAGTGAATATTAGTTCAATGATATATATGTTGTTATTAATTACCAAAACCACCCGGGGATTAGTTGCACTTTCAATCTCCCCCTTTTTGGTAATTGATGACAACATATAGATCAAAGCTTCGACAAAAGATATAATCAATGAGTAATATCGTCGCTTTGAGAAGTATGTGATAAACAAGAGCTCCCCCTAAATTTGTGCATTATTTAAAATTTGCGTTTGAATGCAAATGCACAATCGATTAGGATTATGGGTCACTCTTCCATGTCACATACATCTTGGTGGAGCGCACAAAATGATAAGAATGAATAACATGCACTCAATCACCAAGACAAGAGTAAATAGCCATACAATAAGGAATAGCATATGATAAGCATTAAGCACACATTAAAGCATAGTATGACTAGGCACTCATTAAGGTAGCATTAAACGTAGTAGCAAGCACACTGAAAGTTTCGAAAGACCAAAAGAAACCAATGTATCTCAAAGAAACCGGCAAAAGAACGAAAGACGAAAGAGCACTCTCTCTCTCGAAGCCCTATGATCTATAACAATTTCTCCCCCTTTGGCAACAAGTTACCAAAAAGTTCGAAAAGGTATAGAGCTAAGCGTCACTGCGGGCTCTGCTGGCGGCTCCCGTCTGGGTAGATGTCGGTGTAGAGATAGCTCCATCGGCGAAGACTTCTGCTGATGTCTGCGCTGGAGGAGTGGATGCTGAAGCTGGAGCAACTGCTGGAGCTGTAGCTGGTGCTGAAGTGGTAGCCCTGGAGTCAGTCACTGGGATAGCTGCAGATCTGGATCCTCTGGGAACCTGAGCAGTCTGGCGATGAGAGTCTTGGACTAGATCATCCTGCATAAGCTCTGCTCTCTCCTGCCTTGTCTCCTCCATGTTTGCTTCAAGCTTGTTGACAGACACCTGAATCTCAGTCAGCTTCACGTCCAGAGCGTGGATCTTGTCCTCAACAATCCTCTCTAGGCTCTCCTGAGATTGCTCAATGCTGGCCAGGCGTTGTTCAATCCTCTGGGTAGCTTCAAGAATTTGTTCTCCAAAGCTCTTTGTCTTAGCTGCTGCTGCTGCTGCCTCTTTGTCAGCTTTAGCCTTCTTTGCAGCTTCGATTTTGGCCTGTCCTTCAACTGAGGTAGGATCCTCTTCATCCATCACAACTACGTTGTCCTCATGCTCTGGCTGCAGTGGCAAGTGCTTCCTATCCAACATGAATTTGCCCGTGCCAAACTTGGCGTTGATGAGCATCTGAATCTGCGGGGCAAACCCACACGACCTCTTCTGGTCAGCTGCAGTCCTCTTAATGGTCTCTACCATCAAGTCCATCACCTTGAAAGGTGCCTTCTCATCGAGAATGTGCAGCATGTTGATAGAATAGCCTCGAATCATGCGGTGGTCTCCAGACTTAGGCATCAATGTATGCCTCAGAATAGTGTTAGTGGTGGTCAGACCTGCCTGGAGATAGTACACTGAGCCAAGCTTCCATCCTTCCAAATCAGCAGCGGGGATCTCCTTGTACATGTTCTTCATGGAATCATGACTCTTCTTAGGAATCCCATAGACATCAATGTCGTCCTCTCTCTGCACTGGAGCGTTCAGAAGTTCTGCCCATTCTTCAACAGTCGAAGAAAACCTTTGACCTTCAGTCATCCAGGTGATCTTGCCATCAGGATAAAAGTGGGCTGTGGCGTAGAACTGCATGATCATCTCGTCATTCCAAGCTGTCAGCTCTTGACCCACAAAATCAGCAACTCCACATGCAGTAAAGCTCTCATGCACATGGGGAAAGAAGTCCCGGTGCTCTTCACTGTCAATATACTTCCAATCAACATACCTGGTGTCAGCAACAATGGGCTTCTTATCCATCAGCACGGTCTCATAGAAATCCTGCTGCTCTCTGGTGTGGAATCTGGGGTCCACAGCAGTCCTTCTCCTTACAGCATATGGATCAGACTGTCTCCATAGCCTGAGACCTTTGTCCTTCCTTGCCTTCATGTCCTCAGCTTGAGGATGAGCATCATTGTGGAGTGGCAACTTGGGACGGAGCTTAAGCAACACATGCTCTTCATCTGATTCAGACGGTGGCATCTCACCTTTGTTCTTCTCAGAAGCTGGAATGCTTCTGGTTGTTCTCTTGGGCTTGGCTGGAGCTGCCTTGACTTGAGCAGGCTTCTTGGGCTTAGAGGAGGCTTGAGCCCGAATAGCATCACCCATGAACTTAGCTTTCTGAGGAGGAGGCTGGGGTGCATCTTCTTCTTCTTCTTCTTCTTCTGCAGCATCAACTTGAGGTTCAGCATATACTACCCTCTTCCTCTTGGAAGTCTTCTTCACCTTGCTTGGAGCTGGCTCTTCCAAGTTGAGCTTCTTTGCAACTGCTGACTGCTTTACTTTGCTTGTGCCTTTCCTTGTCTGCTGCCCTTGGTGCTCTTTGGCAACCACATTCCTCTTTGGCTTGGAGGTAACTTCCTCAGCAACAAAGTCAGAGTCCTCATCATCAGAAGTTCTCTTCTTCCTGGTTCTGGTGGCTGCAGGAGGCAAACCACTAGGGGTGCTCCTCTCACCATCATCACTGGAGCTGCTAGCAGGACTTGTATCTGCCTCTGGAATCTCAGCAAAAGGTGACTCAGACCTGTTCTGGCTGTCACTGACATCTGACATGGCTGAAAACCTGTGAAAAGTTAAGGTATAGGCAGAGTAGAAGAGTTATCACAACTGCAGAGGTTTTTGCAAAAAATTGAGTTCAAAACTTAGTTTTGAGTTTTCACAGAATGTATTTCGGTCAAACCGATTTCAAGTTTCGGTGAAACCGAAGTGTTCAACAGAAACCTACACACCACTTTCGGTCAGACCGAAATGGGTTTCGGTCCTACCGATAACTTAGGGTTTCACTGAAACTATGTTTCGATCATTCCGATTGGCACAACTCGGTTAAACCGAATGATGCAGTGCAATGGCCAGAGGCCAAATCGGTCATTCCGAGTTTCAAAATCGGCTTCACCGAGATGCGTTCCGTGGAAACCTAAACCTAAGAATTTTGCTCGAAACTAGAGGATCTGAACTAATGTATAGGGAATATCTCAAACGTGGATTGAATCATGGCAAGCCTATCGTGCAAGAATCGGATGGGGAGCACGAAAGGGATCGGGATACACCCTAACTTGCTGGAATCCCTCTACGGCGGCAACGGTGGAGATGATTACCGTTGATGGTGGCGGAGACCTGCGGCGAGGGCGCACAGGCGACGACGGCGACGATCCGTAGACCAGGGCGACGGCAGCAGGGGTTTTGGGGGCGAACGGTTTGAAGAATTAAATTGCGCGCAGCCCTCAGGTATATATAACCCCATGCTGTCGGTGGGACCGAGTTGAAAAACTCGGTGTCACCGAGATGTATAACTGCTGTGCAGTTACGCATATCGGTCAGACCGAGATTTTGAACTCGGTTTCACCGAGATGAAACCTAGATCAGTCTAAGCATTTCGGTTGGACCGAGATTGAGAAGCCGGTCAGACCGAAATGGACTTAGAAGGTTTTGGAAGTCAGCCTTAGACGAATCGGTGGCTCCGAGTGCTCCTCACTCGGACTGTCCGAAAAAGACTTGTTCAAAGTTGTGATATGAGCATGAATAGAATTTGAGACAAGAAAGCATAGATAGCTAGGGAAAGGTGCTTAGGCATTCTTGTCCATCCATTTGGCCAGAAAAAAAAATCAAAACAATCAAAACCACAAATGGATGTCCTTGAATGGATAAAATCATGCATTCAACATGCTCACACAATAAGATAGCAACTGAAATATGTGTCAAACATGCACAACCAACACTCTAGCTACTAGCACACAATTTGTCGATGACTAGGTCATCTATATATGAGTATATTGACTTAGGAGCCAAATGAGAACATTTGATCATAGGTCATACTCATCGTTTAAGCACAAGTGGGGTTACCACTTTTACATAAAGCATTTATGTGTTCACATCATTTGGAGATGTTTTAGCTCAATTTTTAGAGCAAAGCTCCCCCTAGATGTGAAAACCCCTTTTAAAGGGTCAAACTAACCTTGGGTTGTCGTAGAAGACTTCATGTAGATGTTGAAGATGTGGATGCTCAATGTTGATGCAGATCATCAAGAGTTGGGAGCAATCCTTTGGATTAGGGCACTTTCAATACCTACATGGGTTAGTCCCACAAGGAACAAACAAGAATATCCATAGACATAGAGTGAAGTACATAAAAGATGATGTCCATGAAAGCAATGATTACCTTGTCCCTTGACTTACCAACAAGAGGGTTTGTGACTCCATGAACTAGTGCATGATGTGGAAGTTGATTGCACAAGTTCTTGCCAAAATGAATATGAGTGAAGTTTGTTGGCGGAGTCACCCTCAAGAACCTTCTAGTTCTTCTTCTTTGGGATCCAGATCATCTTGATGGGAATCCTTGGTGTTGTAGTTGAGCTTGACGAAGTAGAACTTGATGTGTCCTTGGGAACCCACTTGACCATGGCTTGAGGTGCTTCAATGAATGCATCAATCTCCTCTTGAAGCTTGTCCTTGGCCTTTAGCTTGTGGTCTTGTGGTGGAAGGTCATCTTGAGCTTGTTCCACATTGGAAGAAGTAGGATCATACTTCTCCTTTTGTGAAACAAACTGTGGAGTAGGGTATTGACCTTCTTCCCACTCAACACCTTCGGCGTTGAACTTTCGCTCAAAACCAATCCCTTGATTCTTCCGGTGTCTTCCTTGTTTGCGAACAATCTCCTCAAAGTTCTTGCTTCCGGCAAGACTCTTGTAGACACCTTTCTCTATGATTTCCTTCAATAAGCTATTTTCTTGCTCAAGTGTAACTTGGCTTGAAACATTGTTAGTGGAATCAAGAGAACTACTAGAAGCAACAATATTGGATTTAACATTGTTATTGTTACTACTAGAGGAAGAATTTTTCTTATGCTTGTCATGCTTAGTCTTAATAGGTGGCAAGAAATTAGACAAGAGAAGTCGTTTGGCAAGATATGAAGAACCCTTCTTTCGAAGATCGTCATTGATCGCTTTTAGAAACTCATGTTCTTGCTCTAGAGTGAGCTTCTCGAAGCGTAGCTTCTCATGAGATCTTAGGAGCTCTCTATGATCTTCTTGAGTTGTTTCATGAGCTAACTTAAGAGTGTTTAGTTCTTTAGTTAGACGCTCAATATCCTTCATAGCATTATCATTCGACTCTTCTCGACTATAAAGACTACTAGCATTTTCATCATTACTAAGCTCACTAGATTTATCATGCAAGAGCTCATCTTCACCAAGCAAGTCATCCTCATCACTATCAAAGTCAATGAATTCAGGATGTGTTACCTTGGGGCCTTTAGCCATGAAGCATCTTCCAATTCCCTCATTTGGTGAATCAAATAAGTCGTAGGAGTTGGAGTTGGAGGATACGAGTGCAAGTCCGGCAACACCTTCATCTTGACTGTAGTCGGAGTCGGAGTGATAGCTTCCATCGGATTGATTGTCGGAGTCGGAGCCGGAGACCCATTCACCTACATGAGCTTGATGTCTTCTTCTTGTGTAGCTCCTTGATGACTTGTCTTTCCTCTCCGAATCCTTGCTTCTCCGAGAGGGTCTTCGTTCATAACGATCATCTCTACTCCTTCTCTCTCTCCGTGGTGACTCATCTCTTGCTCTTCTTCTTGGAGATTCTTCTCTTTTCTTGTGGGGAGCCGTACACTCATTTGAGAAGTTTCCGGGTCTTCCACAATTGTAGCAATTTCGATCACGGCTAGAAGATCTCTTTTCATCATATGATCTAGACTTTGAGCTTCTTTCTTTGCCTCTATTCATGTAGAACTTGTTGAAGTTCTTGACCATTAGGCTTATCTCTTCATTGGAAATTAGCTTGTCACTTGAGGTAGTAGGAGCATCACTTGTAGCTTTGTAAGCACCACTTGACTTGTTGTGAAGCTCTTCCTTATCCTTAAGTGTCATCGCATGAGCAACAATTCTTCCAATGACTTCAGTTGGCTTGAGGGTCTTGTAGTTTGGCATCATTTGGATCAAAGTGCACACGGTGTCATACTTTCCATCCAAAGCTCTGAGAATCTTCTTAATGATGAATCGGTCGGTCATTTCTTCGCTTCCTAAGCCGGCAATCTCATTTGTGATGAGAGCAAGCCTAGAGTACATTTCAGCGACTCCTTCACCATCCTTCATCTTGAACTTGTCAAGTTGTCCTTGAAGAATATCTAGCTTTGATTCCTTCACAGATTCAGTACCTTCGTGCATTTCAACCAAAGTATCCCAAATCTCTTTAGCATTCTCAAGACGGCTGATTTTGTTGAACTCCTCGGGACACAAAGCATAAAAGAGAATGTCACAGGCTTGAGCATTGTTTTGCAACATCCGCAACTCTTCCGGTGTAGCTTCGCGATCCGGAACTTTTCCTTCTTCGAAGAAATCACCTTGCATACCAACACAAATAATGCCCCATGCGGCTGGGTTATGACCAAGAATATGCATTTTCATTTTATGCTTCCAACTAGCAAAATTTGTACCACCAAAGTAAGGACCTCTACGATAATTACCCTCACTAGACGCCATACTCTCCTAGGTTGTGAAACCAAGCTTATGGAGTCCAATGCAATGGAAACCAAAACAATGGAGACCAAAGCTCTGATACCACTTGTAGGATCGAAAGTAGGTCTAGAGGGGGGGGGGTGATTAGACTACTTGACTTTATAAAAATTTGCCTTTTGATCATGCAATGTTTTTGGCAGTTTTGCAATTAAGATCAATTCAAGTATCACCCTACACATGCAATTCTAGAGTAATAGCAGCGGAATGTAAATTGCACATGTAAAAGAGAGGTGGAGAAGATCAAACGCAGTTTGGAGACACGAAGATTTTTGTCGTGGTTCCGATAGGTGGTGCTATCGTACATCCACGTTGATGGAGACTTCAACCCACGGAGGGTAACGGCTCTGCGAGTCCACGGAGGGCTCCACCCACGAAGGGTCCACGAAGAAGCAACCTTGTCTATTCCATCATGGCCTACGCCCACGGAGGACTAGCCTTACTCGGGGTAGATCTTCACGAAGTAGGCGATCTCCTTGCCCTTACAAACTTCTTGGTTCAACTCCACATCTCAAAGACGGAGGCTCCCAAGCGACACCTAACCAATCTAGGAGGCACCACCCTCCAAAAGGTAATAGATGGTGTTGATGATGATGAACTCCTTGCTCTTGTGCTTCAAATGATAATCTCCCCAACACTCAACTCTCCTCACTGATATGGCTGTGGTGGAAGAAAGGTTTGAGTGGAAAGCAACTTGGGAAGGCTAGAAATCAAGTTTCATATGGTAGGAATGGAATGGCTTGATCTCAACACAAGGGTAGGTGGTTCACTTCTCAGAAAGTGTATGGTAGGAGTGGTAGACTTTCTGATGGCTCTCTTCGCGAATGAAGAGGGGGTGGAGGGGTATATATAGCCTCCACACAAAATCCAACCGTTACACACACATTTGACCAATCTCGGTGAGACCGAAGTGAAAACTCGGTCAGACCGAAAGTTCAAATATAGTGAACGTTGGGATTTTCGGTGGGACCGAAAATACCATCTCGGTGTGTCCGAAGTGAGTCAAAGGTTGGAGCTTGCCATCTCGGTGGGACCGAAAATAACAACTCGGATATTCCGAAGTGATGTCAATTGGTTACAGAAGGTTGGCAGTCCATTTTCGGTGAGACCGAAACTCAAAATCGGATGGACCGAGAAATTAGGGTTTGGAAGAATAACTGAGGTGGTTCATCTCGGTGGGACTGAGTTTGCAGAATCGGTTTGTCCGAGATTACTTATGAGTGTGTTAAGTAGTGAAGAGTGCTGATAGTTGAGGGAGCTAGATCACTAAGCACTTGAGCAACCAGATCATTAACACAACCTCATCCCCTTTTAATAGTATCTGCTTTTCCTATGGACTCAATGTGATCTTTGATCACTAAACCAAAAATAGAGTCTTGAGCTTTTGCCAATGCTTGTCTTAGCATTTTGAGGGGTCCACTTCTTCAGACATTTCCATACCCATATCATCGAACTTCTCTGAAATGATTCTCAAGTGAATATTAGTTCAATGATATATATGTTGTTATTAATTACCAAAACCACCCGGGGATTAGTTGCACTTTCACCAAGGCATCAAGGATGCACTTGAAGAACACAGTTAGGCTGGCGTTGACGGCGAGGTTCGCCTCCCTGGAAAACCTGATGTTTGGCATGCCCAGTGCGGCCAATTGCGCGGTGAGTTTCTCCGCGACAGCGATGAGGCGGCTGATCTAGAGGTTCTCGCCCTTCACGTAATCTGCATAGCCAGCAGCGTCATCGTTCCACAGCTGCTTCTCCTTCTCCAGATCCTTGGTCAAAGTCTCCTCCCGAGCCCTGCCCTCCGAAAGCATCCCCTTAAGGCCCTCCAGCTCCAGCTTCAGGTCTTTTATGGAGTCCTGGGCCACGGAGAGCTACTCGACCTTGCCAAGGACTTCGGCCTGTGACTCCGTCAAGGCGGCGTTGATCGTGTACTTCTCCTTCGTCAGCCTCTGAACCTGTGCATTCAGGCCATCCCGCTCCACCTCCAGCTCCTTCACCTTGCTGACATGGACCAAAGCATGAGCAATGAGTGCCTCTTCATGCCTTTTCACTAGATCCTGGGTCCGCTACGTGACGAGCTTCTCGACCTCTTGATCCTTGCCGCGGAGTGCAGCGGCAAGTGCCTGCTCACGAGCGACGAGGTCTTCCTCATGGGAATTCAATCGAGCATGGCACTGGTTGTGGATGGCCTCGTCCTGGGCGGACCGCTCCTTTGCCATCCCCTGAGCCTTCTCAAAATCAGATTGCACTAGGAGAAGATCACGGGCGCGCTCGTCCAGCTGCTCCTGAGAAGTCCTCAACTCATCCCGGGCCTGTTCAAACCAAGTCTGCGTTTGGGCGACGCACTCCTGGAAGTCCGCCTACACCTTATCCACCATCGCCGACCTCGATTTCACCTTGTCCAGGCAGGCGCGGTGGAGGGTTTGGACCTTCTGGAAGCTGGTGCCCATGGCCTGAAGGAGCTGCTCCTCTCGATAACCATCGCCACCAATGCTCGGCTCATTAACGACCTCGAGGCCGGCGGGGGCAAGCGCCTCATTGTCAAAAACCTCCCCCTCGGTTGGCGCCCTGCTGCTTGCCATCCATGGGAGGTGGACGAATAGATCATCGCTCACCTTCAAGTAACGGCCCGAGCTAGAGGCAGCAGAGGAGGAAGGTTGGTCCTCGGCAGCAGCCGTGCCGGCCTCCTCGGCAGTAGCCTTGACGGCCTCCTCGGCAGCGGCCTTGCTGGCCTCACCGGTCCCTCCGGCGGGCTCCTTTGCGGTCTCCTCAGCATTGGTTTTTGCGGCCTCCTCGGCAGCGACCCTGTCGGCCTCGGCCCCAGTGTCCTTGGTGACCTCCTCGATGATGGAGTCGACATCCACCTGATCCGTCGAGGGTGAGGCTAAAAACCAGAAGAGAAAGGGAAGGCAAAGTCAGGGGCAAGGCTCAACATGAAGAGAATAGAGCGAAAACAGGAAACAAACAATTTATCCGTACCTGGCTGGGAAGAAGTGGCGCCATCCCCGCCAACGATCATTGCCAGGGTAGAGTCACTAGCGCCCAAGTTCGTCTCCTCCTCCATAGGCGCTGGCTCGGTGGTCGGTGCCCTTCTCGGGGACGCTCCTCGGGGCGGTGTAGTCGAGGGGGGCGGCATGTTAGGGGTGGCCCCCTGCGGGCACTCCTGCTATCGTTCCACTCCTACCAACCCGGCAAGGTCAGCACGAAAGATTCACGCCCCAAATGTTCATCTGTGGACAAGTGAGTAATGAACTTACGCTGGGGGCTAGAATGGGGGCTATACCTGGGGCTGTTCTCCGGGCTGCTCTCCACCAGCAGTGGCGTACTTGACGTACCCGCCGGGGGCTTGTCGCTAGCTGAGGCCCTGGCCTTCTTCATCGCCCTCTTGGCCACCGTCTCCAAGTCCCTGCAAAGGCAATATCGAATCAGGGAAAGATAGCACAGAGGTAGGGATCGGGAGGTAATTCAAGGAGCAAAATATATACATCCTCCGCCTCCTCCTCCTCCTGTGGCTTCCTCTTCCTTCTTGGGCTGAGAGACCCAAGGTCAAAGTCAACATCCACGGCGATATTTGTGGGAAGGGGAGAAGGAGGCGGGGTCCAGCCAAGTTTGGTCAAAGAGGAAGCAGCTGCCGTCCTCTTCACCACCGCGGTCTTCCCCGCCCTCTTCTCTGCCGCAGCCTTCACCCCCCTCGTCTCACACACGAATAGCTCCTGGGGCTGTTGCGGTTGCGCGACGCTTCCAGGTCGGACCGGCTCACCCGAGCCAGCCCGCCGCAGGACGCGCCGCCTCCCCGAGATAGGAGGGTTGGCGGCCTCAGCATCCTCATCGGTCAACTCCTCGACCACGTCTTCGACAAGAGGAGTGTTGGCGTCGACGCTAGTGCAAATGGCCTCCCCGGCAGACTTCGCCCATCCGGCGGGCTCCTCTTCCTCAGTGGCCACGTTGGCCTCGTCCTCCACGTGGCCGGTGCTGCCGGCCTCCAGGGCAAGCGCCGCCTCCTCCGCCCTGGCGGCGATATAATCCGGCTCCACCTGGGTGGTATCGTGAATGAGCACCGGCTCTTCGTGGACACAGCTCTCCAACAAGGTGTCGAAGAACTCCTGCACCCGATCCGCTGGCGGCTTGACCCAGGCCGAGTCAAGGCCGTGAGCATTGAAGTCCAGCATCATAGCAATGATGGCGGGCTGGCGGGAGTTGTTGTTCAGCAGGACCACTCCCACCGGCAACCCAAACAGAAGCCCCCTTGACGGCCTTGCCAGTCTTGGCGGCCTTGCCGCTCCTCTCGACCCTGCCGTCGCGGTCCACGTCAAGCTGGAAGAGCTTCTGGCAAAGATGAGCATGCTCCATCACTGTGAAGTTGTGGTTCAGACCAGGGCGGAGCCTCATGACGTCGGCCGCGTTATAGATAAGCCAAGAGAGCCTCCCCTTCTTGTGCAGTGGCGCGATTTGGCGGCGGATAAAATTATCCCAATCATCTCGAGGGTGAGCCCGGCCTCAGCGAGATGGTGGATCCTGGTGGTGGCAATCGAGAGCTTCTTGTCATTGACGTCGATGTACCCCCAGTACTTGCGGTGGACCGGCGGGCTCTTACAAACTCGGCAGAACTCCGGTGGGTCCTCCTCCTCAATCCATAGCCACCGGCTCCTCCACTCCTCCCACCTCTCTATCTACGGACCGTCCAGATACGTACCCTTCTCCTGGATCCGTGGAATCCAGGTGACGCAACCGGAGCTGGCGTCCCCCTGGATGCGAGGGAAGAAGTAATGACGGAAGAGCGCCGTGCTGGGAACCACCCTGGCAAAACCCTCGCAGAGGTGGGCGAAGAAAGCCATGCACGCCACGCATTCGGCGTGAAATCAAGGAGATTGAAGTCGTAGGTATGCATGATATCATTGAAGAAATCAGAGAAAGGGGGACAGAGGTCGCGATAGAAGTAGTCGATGAAGAAGGGGTACCGATTCGGGCCGGCCTGGGCGAACTGGGCGGGGACGACGCGCGTGGCTGGATGCCCCATCGTCTTGCACCCCCACAGGGGCTGGAAGTAGTCCTTGATATTGACCGCGTCGACCATCGGGGGGAAGTAGGTGTGCTGCATCCAAAGCGCCGCCAACTCGCTCTCTGGTAGCTCCTTCTCCCCCACATCCTCGACCACTCACTTTCCCTTGCTGGACTTGGGTGCCATAGCGGCTCGGCAAGAGGAGAGGAATCTGGGGCAAGGGGAGTGTGGCAGCAGCGATCGGGGGCAAGGGGAGCGCGGCGGCGGCGAGCGAGGGCAAGAGCTTTGGCTTTTCGCTTGGGGAAGAAGCAGAGGAATGGCGAACCCGAGATTGGAGAAGCGCAGGAGGTAAATGAGCGGCGAGCCTGCGGGTTTTCCCCTATTTATGGGGAAGGCACGGGCCGCCCCCTTTACCATTTACTGTGACGTGACACCGGCGTGTAGCAACCGTCCCACACATGACCCCCACGTCAACGCAGATCGTGGGGAAGCGCAACCACCGGAGGAGTTACTGCGGTAAAAAGGATCCAACCCCACTACCTGCGGACCGTTCTAGGCCTAGCCCAACAACCCGTCGCGCTTATGTATGACCCATGCCCGTGGGCTCCTGTCGGTGTACAAAAGTAGGGGCGCTCCTTTATACCCCTTACTTGTGCACAAGAAGTCAGAGCCACGCCTGCGACCACACATAACAAAGCAGAGGAGGGAAGCCAGAGAAACAAAATTACCAAAGCAATGCCAAGATGGTGGCACAAGAAGGCCAAGCAAGAAGACATGCTCTCCCCCGACAAGCCTCTTGCCAGGGCGGCTTACGCACCCCCGGCAAGAACCCTTGCCGGACAACTCACCCAAACGCCTCTGTCGCAGCCACCCTTGAGCCTAGGAGCTCCAACATCATCAGGGACGTTGGAACCAAGGCTCCGGAGGCACCCACGGGATGGCATCAGATCTTTGTAAAGACAAAGGTCTATGAATCCCAAGATGAGAACCAGAAGACAAGTCAATAGCAAGGCTCCTGGCCGAGGATGCCCACGAGGCCCTGACAAGGCTCCTCGCCGAAGACACCCCGAGGACCCGGCAAGCCTCTTGCCGAGGACGCTCACAGAAGCCCCGGCAAGCCTCTTGCCGAGAACCCTCACGGAGGCGCCGACAAGACACTTGTCGAGAACAGACGCAAGACCGCGGCAAGCCCTTGCCGCCCCATCGTCACCCCCTTCCGGCGGTCGACCCACTAGCCTAGGCAGGTACCCACGTGGCGGTACATGGTTCCTGGTCCAACTAGTCAAGCACCTGCGTGGTGGCATGCAGATCTTTGTGAAGGCCATACCACCACGCCATCTCAGCTGCCTGCCCCGCTGGCCTGGACGCGCATCGCAACCAGACAGAG
The DNA here is from genome assembly GCA_902687465.1 of Secale cereale. NCBI lineage: Eukaryota > Viridiplantae > Streptophyta > Magnoliopsida > Poales > Poaceae > Secale > Secale cereale. The sequence continues at coordinate 386,121,580 of LR738712.1, forward strand.
TGGCCACGGATGGGACGGGCCTCGTTTCCCTCCCCGATAAAGCAAGTGGACACCTAAGTAGCGCATTTAAATCATCTTGTCCCGTAATGGCATGAGATAAGCATGTGCACTGTACACCTTTCCACCTTCTGTGTGCCACTGTGGGAGCCCCTTTGGACTATAAAAGGAGGCCCGAGGCGTACTGGAGAAGGATTCAGATCTTTTGACATAGACATGCACCGTAGGTAGTTCAATAACTCAAGAACACTCAAATACACACCAAAGTAGGACTAGGGTGTTACGTATACTCGCGGCCCGAACCTGGGTAAATGATCCTTGTACTAACTCTTAGACCCGCTCTTTGCACAACCTCGCTCCCGCCAACCATAGAAGGGATTCAAGTGGTCCCATAGGTGTCATTTCCACCGACATATTCGTTGTTGAATGTACTTCCACATCCTTTAGATTTGTTATGCTAAATACTTATATTTATCTCTATAAATTTGGTCAAACTTTACAAAGTATGACTTCAGTCAACTCCAATATGCAGAGTCAATAAAACGGAGGGAGTGTACTACTAGTACTATGAGCACTACATACTCTACTGCAGATGTTGTACTACTACTTCTACTTCTACTACTATTGGACATGGAGCTTAAAAATGTTACTATTGGAATGGCTATATGTGGCGAAATCCTAGTAGGAATAGCATGCGCGAGAACAAGCATTCACACGTTTGAAAACAAATTGGAAACCATTTTTGTTTGAATACAAATCTAGGAGTACGTAGGAATCTAACAATATTGATTGGGCATTCTTGAATGTTGATACTTTTTTCTGTAAGTTTGACCAAAGTAGAGATACTTTGAGTACACATAAAAATTATATGTAAACTAGAAAGGATTGGAGGGAGTATATTGTACTACGTGCAAAAGAGAAACTAACATTGAATACCCTTTATATATGATTTGATGATGGTATGATCACCGGTTCAAAATTTTGAATCCGCCTTAGGTATCACACATACACCCACTCGTTCTCTCTCGGTTTCATCTCGGGGTATCTCTCTCTCCCTCCCTCCCTCCCTCCCTCTCTCTCTCTCTCTCTCTCTCTCTCTCTCTCTCTCTCTCTCTCGCACACACACACATACCACCTCTCTTCCTTTGTGTGCTTGTCAAACCTAATTGATATGCCGAGGTATCGCGATTGTATCTCGCTCGTTGGCAGGTCGCTCTTCGACACACGCCTAGGTCACTCTACAATGCATTAAATTTGGCCGCGAAAACAGGAAAACCGACATGTGGGGCACACCTATCAGGATGACGTGGCACAGACTAATCCAATGGAGGAGTTGGCCCACGACCTCCTCACCACCGGCAACCGTTCATGTGAGCCGTGGGGGCCAGCAATGTGGCGCAGCTCCCGCATTTCCTCTAGATACGGTGACCGCATTGAGCGACACGCTCATCTTCGCTGGACACACTCGGCTTCAAGGTGCCGAGGGTGGTGCTATCGTTGTGGCGCGACCATCAGATCAGCACCCGGCTCGTCGAGGATGCACGGGGCTTCGAAGTGCGTGCGCCACAACGCGTCCATGGATTGTTCTAGCGTGGCCAACTGCATCCCCGGGACCATTTTTGCCGGGTCATCTTTGCTTATTCAATGATATGTGGGGATTGCATGTGAGCAAAGGGCATCTCTAACATTGCCACGACCACAGCTGACTACCCTGGGACACCAAAAACCCTCATCCCTCGCGCCGTTGCGCGCGTGTGTTCCCAACCGGCGCCAGCTGCCCGCATTCATGTCGTCCATCTGTATGCCATCATTAAGCAGGCTTGGTGCCTGAGGAACCAACTCCGGTGACTTAATGACGGACCTGGATGCTTGGCCTCACCGGAATGCGCTACTTAAAGTGGCAACGCCCACCTCAACTCCACACCATAGCGCATTGTCCTACCCGGCACCACACGTACCCACCATGATAGCGAGTGCGAACGCTCTACGGGAGAGCTTGTCTTCGCGGATGAATCTCGAGGTCGCCGCGCTTGCTCAAGTCGCTTCTCACAACGCAATAGCGGCGTAGCCGGACGCGGACGTGACCGCACAAGTGGTTCGCATGCCGGCGGCCGATGACGGGAGCACGGTCGGCTACGCGTCCTACTTGCCGCCGTCCAACGTTTGGTGGCGCATGTGGCAGGTGAAGCGATGGACCATCCACGTTCATCAGCACCACCGAGGTCTGGACTCCTCCGAGGATGAGTAGGGCCTGGGAGGCGGCAGGGCATGGTGTGCCAACTGGCCAGCCTGTCTCCTGTGTTCTACTCTTCCTCGCTGGAGACCGCACCTTCAGTTCATCGGTCTTGAACGCCGCCCCCGTACGTGGAGACGGCAGATGGTGGACATCGGTCGCCGCTGTCGAATAGGTTTAGGGTTGGGTTTCTTTTATTTTTCTGTCCTATAAAAGTTCTAAATGTGATGAAAATCTGTTGTGTTTGCATGAATCTCGTCCGGTGTATATGAATTTTCACAATAATAGTACGATATATTGTATGAAAATATATGGAATGATGATTCGTTTTTGTGTGTATAAACTTGGAAGGTTTGACCCAAGACAAAGCTATCATGCGAAGTAAATAAACACATAGGGTCTACATACACAATTTATCTTGTCCACTACATATTCACACATTTCACATCTTTCTACATCTACAGGAAGCTACGAAAGGGTTAACATAAATTGCCTCTCTCTCTCGCCCTGATTTTCATGGTGTTGGGGCCCTCCCTCCCCCCAATATCCAATCAACAGCCCACACGTTTCACTTTACGATAATTACATAACTGAGATTACGTAGGTGTAGCATTACTCGTACTAAAAAAAACAACTAAGCCAACCTCACATCATATCGCGCGGTAAAAGACCCGGCCGCGCCATTTTAGTCGGGATTACCGGATTACTAGTAGTAGTATCGATGGATCCCGCGAAGCAGCAAGTTTAATAAAAGGAAAAGGCGCTACACTCACATCATGGCTGCCGCGGTCGCATTGCACCCCTCACATGGTCGGTCATGCGTACAGCTCACGCAAACAGAACACTCTTCGGCTTGCCTCTTCACTGACACGTGGGACTGCATTTGGAGAAACCGACCATGCGCCGAACTCCCTCGCCCACCGTGTGAAAATCCCCCCCAAAAATTGCCCCCAAATCCCAAATTCAATTTCCCTTCAGCCAACTAGCTAATAATATTCCCCAAACCCCCCTCCCCTGCCCCCTCCACTAAATTCGCTCCGCCAAAGCTGCCCACCCCGCCGCACCGATACGTCAGTGTCGCGGTTCGTCACGGAGACGCACGGCGATCCTTTTGCTCGCACAGTACGCTCTTGTAGACTGCCGTCCTCCAGGCGTGCCGCCACCACTGGCGACGTTCTTGTGGAGACGCATGGCGGACAGCTTCTCCGATGGTATGCGCATTCTAGACTGAGGCCCCATGCATGTCGGAGTAGCGCTGAATGTTAGCTGATAGACGCTGTTAATCTCACTGTTTGCCAAAATAGTTTACAGTCAATATGCTCTGCTTAAGAAGCTTCCTTGTCCTGTTCTGCACTCAATCTTCTTTGCTGAGATGGCATGCAACACCCGATTACTTGCTAAACTTGCCATATATTTATTGTGAAGTAGATTGCCATGGTCTGGTAGCCAATCTGTTAGGTGAAATAGCTCCATACCGTTTTATACTCGATCTTTGTTGCTCATAGGGCCTTTGATTGATGTGTGTTCGGCCTCATTGACTGCTGAAATAGCCTGCCATATTTAGCACTCAAATCTATTTGATGAATTAGCTTTACATATATTTTGTTACTTAGATATGCTTGTCCAAATATCTTGCCATAGCTTTAGACATCGACCTAGGTATTTTTTCTGGACTTTAAAAACAATTCATATATGTTTTTCCTGTAATATCTAGTATAAGAACTAATTTTGTATGTCTAACAGATGGACATGACTTGCATAACTTCTGGTCGAAGATTCTCCGCTGCATATGTCGAGGGGGTTGAAAGCTTCATGAAGTTTATCAGAGTTGAGTTCGGTGGTCCGAAATCAGATGTGCTCTACCCGTGTAGCAGTTGTATGTATTCGGTTACAAGACCCCAGTCAACTGTGCAAAATCATCTACACTTGTATGGGATGTCGGTCACATATACTAGGTGGGTTCATCATGGTGAAGCTGTGAACGTCAATGTTACTGACTAGGAGGAGGAGGAGGTGGTGGCAGCGGAGCCAGTGAGTTCGACCAACATTGAAACAATGCTATGAAATGCTCACGCATTTCGTGAACTTTCGCCTGCACAAGAAAAACAGTGGGCCCGCACGTTGGAATAATGCAACGTGGCAGTCACCCAGGAGATAAGCTATCAGTATTCTTAGCTATGGTCACATTTATTCTCGTGAAGACATTTGAGCGGATAACCGACAAATCATTCGATAAGATGTTGGCTGCTTTCCGCAAATCTTTTCCAGATGCGTTTGAGCTGCCACAAAACTATAGTAAAATGAAGAATTTCCTTTGTGCACTTGGAATTGGACATGATATGATCCATGTTTGTAAGAATAATTGTGTTCTGTTCCGGAAGGATTATGCCAACTTAAGTGAATTCCCAAAATGCAAATCATCAAGATGGAAAGATGGCGATGCTGTGAATAGGATTCCTCATAATGTTCTGATATATTTTCCAATTATACCAAGATTGCAGAGGTTGTTTCATGATGCTGAAACAAGAGAGGATGTAATGTGGCCTTCTAGAACTAGGAGTATAGAGATCAGAATGTAATGAGCCATCCATCTCATGGTAGTAACTGGAAAAGCTTCAATCAGAAACACAAAGAGTTTGCTGCTGACCCGAGAAACATGAGACTTGGCTTAGCTACAGATTGATTTAACCCATTTGGCCACTACAGCGCCACATATAGCATGTGGCCATTGCTTGTTATCCCTTACAACATGCCACCAAATGTCTGCATGAAAGAATCAAACTACATGATGGCCTTGCTCATCCCAGGTCTAAAAAGTCCTGGAAAGGATTTTGATTTACTTATGGAGCCTCTTGTGGTGGAACTTCAACAGCTATGGAGGGATGTTCTCACTCGAGACCTATATAGGAGCCCACAAGCTGATTTATTTCTACGTGTTGTTATAATTTGGTGCATCCATGATTATCCGGCTTTGGACACCATGTCAGGGCGAACAACACATGGTTACAATGCATGTGTTCGTTGTGAAAAGAATCTGCTATCATACACAATACATAGCAACATCTGTTACATTGGACACCGTTGTTTCCTTGCCAAGGACAAGCCGTGTCCTACAAAATACCGAAGACATGTGTTCAATGCAAAAAATAAAAACAATGATGCGCCAAAGAGGCTCACCGGCGATGAGTTGCTAGTGGAATTAGAGAAGGTCAGACATATTATAGCAGGAAACCATCCCGATAATGGTAGTGGGAAAAGGAAGCCTGGCAGGGCAGAAGAGAGATTATTGTTTACCCGTAGGTCCACTTTGTGGGACTTAGAGTATTGGAAAGATTTCGATCTGCGGCATTATCTTGATGTGATGCACATCGAGAAAAATATATGTGACATCATTATCGGAACACTTCTTAATATTGAAGGCAAGACGAAAGATACCTTTAAATCTAGGATCGATTTGACACACCTGGGTATCAGAATGGATTTGTCGGTGGAACATGTTCGTGCAGCATGGGATATGGCACCAGCTGTGTACGTCTTGGATAGGGTAAAAAGAAAAGAACTCTGCAACGTCCTGTCACGTGTAAGGTTCCCACATGGATTTGCTTCCAAGCCTGAATGGAGAGTCAATGCAGACGGAAACAAAGTACAAGGGTTGAAAACTCATGACTGCCACGTCCTACTTCAAAGGGTTTTACCTGTTATCCTTAGAGGATTGGGCCCCCCTGACTTATACAGAGCAGGTGCAGAGTTGGGACAATTCTTCAGGGAACTCTGGAGTAGAAATATCAGGATATCTGCTTTGGAGCGTCTTAGAGACAAGGTACCAACTATCCAATGCGACCTTGAGAATATATATCCTCCAGCCTTCTTTGATGTGATGGTGCATTTGGCTGTTCATCTACCTGATGAGGCATTACTTAGAGGTCCAGTACAGTATGGCTGCATGTACCCTATTGAAAGGCGGCTAGGCACTTTCAAGGGCTATGTTAGGAACAGAGCTAGACTCGAGGGTTCCATTGCAGAGGCCTACATTGCTATAGAAGCATTGACATTCCGCTCAAAATATATTCAAACAACTGATCAGCTTAGCAAAGAGGTGGGTGAAGACAGTCCCGAGATCAATGTTTTTGATTGTTCTATTCTAGTTACAGGGAAGAACCGACAAGGAGACAAACCTAAAGATTTGGACAAAATGGTTTGGAATGTGTTGAATAACTGTCCTGAGATTCTACCTTATATCGAGTAAGTGCTAAGTACTGCAGCTTATACATCGTAATCTACTAAACATGCATCACATTTTTATATATTTAGATGTTTGACGCGATCACTATGTTGTGCAGCATATACAAAAAAGGGTTACTGTCACAATATCCAAGAAACATTGAAAAATTGGTTATGGCAGGATTTGTGAAATGATTCAAGAGCCATGTAATCTTTTGAATTGCACTGTCATTTTTTTAATATATTGAGTACATAAGATGACCAGCTTGTCTATTTTCTAACCATAGCTTAAGAAGATGCGGGGGCATGGGCAGGCAGTTAATGATTCTCTTTACGAGTCAGGACACCGATCCTAAGTCACACCGATCCAGCATGTAACACATCATATCACTTTGCGGCCTCACGCATAGTATCCCCACGGGTGCCACCTTACCTGGCCCGGGACCGTTTGCTCATTTTGGCTCATGTATAGGATAGTGTCGCTAGCATCCATATGATAGAGAACCCGGGCCGACATGTCTAGTTATAAACTTAAAGTGGCGCTAAATTACAGGGACATGTATACATGACCCAACAGTGCACGTGTCGGTCAGCAACGAGTGTTGCCGGGCTATAGCAAGCTAACAGGACTACGGTATAGACCGCATGATATTTCCCCAGAGGGGACAGACACAGGAGCAAGGAAGGACACATGCCAGTCAATCCATGTGTTCCGAAGCAGTAGCAAGCTACCAAGGCTCAGTGGAAGCACTAGGAGGCATTTCCCCATAACATAGGCTACCAAGGGTAAACAACTAGGTGTCAGATCCCACACATACCAAACATTTCAATAACATACACACATTATTCTTGTTATGTGCAAATACAACATGGCATCACAACAAAACTCTATGAGTCAAAGTATATATTCATTAGGCTCCGAGGAGCCAGATATTACAAACATGGGTCTCATGACCCAACATACAGAGCATACAAGCAACGGATGCATAACATGTCTAGGCACAGACAACTACAAATGAAAAAGGCTGAGAAGCCTGACTATCTACAAGACCATGCCGAGGGCACAAGATCGTAGCTGAGGTAGCAAGCTAAACGTCGAAGTCCACGCAGAACTACTAGTGAGACTGAAGTCTCTCTGCAAAACATAAATTAAGCAAACGTGAGTAAAAATGTACTCAGCAAGACTTACATCAGAACTAGCTACATATGCATCCGTATCAACAAAGGGGTAGTGGAGTTTAACTGCATCAAGCCAGCTTTGACCCAGTGGCTATCCTATACTACGACTGCTAGTAACTCTTTTGAGGTGGTGCACACGAGTCCACATATTCACCAAATCAATACACCACTATGGATCTGATCCCGTCTCCCTACGAGAACGCCATCCATAGCACTCACGCTTATCTTGCGCATTTTAGAGTATCCACTTTCACTTGTTTATGAACTGCACAAGAAACCCAGTAGTCCATTACCGCGGACGCGACTATTCGAATAGATCATGTTAACCCTGCAGGGGTGTACTTCTTCACACACGCTCTCGCCACTTACCGCCATGTACACGTTATGTATCTCGGCAACCTTCAAGCGGAAGCCTAGCGAGGGTGTCGGCCACGACCTGACTAACCACACAAGTCCCTAGTCCAAGTTTATTGCCTATTCATGTTCTGTCCGGAGGGAGTCCAGCCGAGGTTTCCACATACGGCCCCGAACGATGTGTGAAGGGTTCCCGAGGCACCAAACGGGCGTCCTGGTACATCGTTGTCAGGCCCAAGATGCGATTCTATCCCGATCACGTGACACTTACGTGATTGGGGCACAACCGCATTTCGGGCGCTTAGCAAGATGGATATCATTACATCGTACCATTACATACATAGATGGAGATACAACAACTCATACAAGTCACATGAATACAACAACATTACAAGGTATCCGACTACAGATACAAACAAGAATAGAACAACGACATCCATCTGGTATCCCAGGCTGCCGACCCGGAACCAAACCCAAGACTGAAGAAGAAGAAGGAGAAGAAAGAACACCAACACAACGATCATCGCTCTCACGTTAAGACATCGGAAACCTGCACCTGCAACTGTTGTTGTAGTATCTGTGAGCCACGAGGACTCAGCAATCCCATAACCATGGGTAATAAAACTATCAAAGCTTAATAGGTAGGAAGAGGTAAAGTGGTGAGGTTGCAGCAGCGGCTAAGCATAATATGGTGGCTAACTTACGAGTACAAGAATAAGATAAGCATCTACGCAAACGGTCGCAAACTAGTAGTGATCGCTAAAGATCCTGAACTACCTACGAGTCAAACATAACCCCACCGTGTTCTCTTCTCAAAGTGAAAAGAGACAGTCACGGTTACTCACACAGTTGTGTGTTTTACTTCGGATCCACTGTCAAGTTTTCTACAACCGGACATTAACAAATTCCAATCTGGCACATAACCACGGCCACGGCTTTCGAAAGATCATAACCCTGCAGGGGTGTCCCAACTTAGCCCATCACAAGCTCTCACGATCAGTTGAAGTAATAATAATTATTACCCCTTATCTTAGGGAAGGCCCGATTAGACTCGGAATTCCCGGTGCACAAGACATTTCGACAATGGTAAAACAAGTCCAGCAAGACCTCCCGGCGTGCCGACACCCTGATAGTAGCCGCGCGTATCTCGTTTCAGGCCACGACCGGATAGGACAACCTACAGGAAAATACCAGATACCTCGGGTTTCCCCAAGGCGGCCCTGCAGTCTGCCCATTTGGGACCAACACCATTAGCACTGAGCCCCCCTGCTATGTAGAAAAGAAACCCGAGGGTGCGACCCCCTATGCAAATTTAATTATTTAATTAAGTTGTTATTATGAGGCAAATTAAAACCAATGTTGGGCCTTGCTGGAGGAGTTTTATTCAAAGACGAAGTGTCAAGGGGTCCCCATATACCCAACCATGTAAGGAATGCAAAATCAAGGAACATAATGCCGGTTTATCGGCGCCTAAGGTGGCATGAGTGGAACAAAACACCGAGCAAAAGGCCAAGCCTTCCACCCATGCCCAGTATATAGGTGTGTTAAAAATAATAATAGATATTGTGATATTCCAACAACAAGATCCGACATGGATCAATCTTCATCTTCACTTGCAACTAACAACGCTATAAGAGGGGCTGAGCAAGCGGGTAACATAGCCAAACAATGGTTTGCTAGGAAGGTGCCAAAGGTTAGAGGTTTCATGGCAACAAGGAGAGGGGCTGACAATAATGATTGGTAGCGCGACATATAACGATAGCATCGAGACAACTAAGCATGGCAATGGCAATGATAGTAAAGGTATCCAAGGGTATGGTCATATTGCCTGAGATCCCGCAAGGAAGAAGAACGGATCCATGAAGAAGATGAAGAATAAGCCTTGAAGACAAACCACGTGTAGACGAACAAATCCTCACGATCGCAACGGAACAAGCACTAACGAGAAAAAGCAAGCAATACGGTAAACACCCAACACAAGAACATGACAATATGCTCAACCAAGTAATGATGCGCAACAGGTCTATATATGATGCATTACTTGGCAAGGCAGGAAGCACTCAAAAACAACAACACCCAACAAGTTTAAATGAGGCCGGAATCAACCTATAACAAACCCGGTAAGCCCTCGTATGCATAATTTGAAATTAGTTCAGATCTGAACAAACCTTAAGTTAAAGTTGTTAAACAGCAAGTTAACATGCACCATGATGATCTACACGAAATTCTAGTCAAGTTCCATATAAAGTTTGTTTAATTCGGAGCTACGGCCTAGAAGATATGAGCAAAACAAGACAAGCATGGGAACGGTGCAAGATGCACCCAAACATCAAGCAAACACACTCCAAACATGAAATCAACATGATATTATGATTCTACATGCAAAATAACACATGTTTATCATAAGGCGCACCCAAAACGGAGCAACGGGCTAAAAGATACACATGAAACAAGATATAACAACAAGCTGAAGTTAACAGCCACATAGGTACTTGGGAACAAGGTAACTATAAGCTACAACACTCAAACATGTTAACAAGAAGCATGGATGTGAAGTAGACATGTTAATTAACAAGTATGAACTTAGAACACACCCAAAAGCTTGCTGGAACACATTTAAATAAGCATGGCAAGTTGCAATAAAATTATCTAGACTTGGTCAAAATCTTGGAAGGCAAAAACATCATCACGATGCTGCCTTCGGAGGCACAAAACAACAAGCATATCAACTCAACTAAGCTTATAAAGAGCATGTACATGTAGTAGACATATCCTACAGCAAACAACTCCATTGGAGCAACTCCATAGGAGGCATGGATCAATAGCAACAAGCTACACCAAATTGATCATGATGATAAAATCCTGACAGTTATAATTTATAGCAACTTGAGAGCAAGAAATAAATAGTCTACAGCGGGTCATATGAGCAAGTAAGGGCATGAATGGATAGACAATAACATGGACAACAAGGCATGATCATTAGCCACTCCAAAACAAGCATGGATTTGACTAGGGCATCAAGCAAACATGGCATCAGGTTATAACAGATTCCAGACTTAGCAGTTTTTTCACTAAGTATAAAACAGCAATAACAACATGGCATGTTTACAAGCTTGTTTAAGTCACCTCAAGGCATATCATGGAAAGTTAATTGCACCACATTAAAGACCATATGATGGTGCTTCTAAAACATCTAGCCATGTGGCATGAAGACAAACACACCAATAGCAAAGAGCATGCGAAATCAGCATCTCATAACAAGTTTCAGCACTTAACAGCCAAATGCACTTTTGCAACAGAGATTAACATAGAAAGATGGCTCAAACAAGCATGCTACAGCAACCATCATGTAGTACACTTCACAATGAACATTTTGACATATCATATGCTCCATTTGGATAAACATGCACCAAGTTATCATATCTCGAACATGGCAACAAACTAACAAGTAACGGCAGTTTATAACAAGTAGCACTCTTGCAACAGAGATTAGAGCATCTAGATGAAGTCAAACAAGCATGGCACAATGGAACAAAGTGTAGAGCATATCACCACGATCATTTTGACATATTATTCACTCAAATTGGATAAGCACACAAATAATTACAACATCACAAAGTATGCATCAGACAACCGTTTTTCTGGGACTTAGAAAAAAAACACATTCAAGGGTGAGCGCAATATAACTAAGAGACGCCCGGGGCGGGATTTAGGCGATGCGGGCTGCTCACCAGAACGGGCCGAGCCCAGGACGAGAGGACGCGGTGGGCTGGCTGGCTCGGCTCGGGGATGGGCCTGGCTCCTGAGCCGGGGCTTGGCGCGGAGCAGGCCGAAGGAGGCCGGGGCGGCAGGAGAGGCCCACGGAGCGAGCGTGGGATCGAGGGATCCCCTCGATCTCAGACAGAACATGGCGCGGCCGCACACCTCGTCGGCGACGACGGGACGAAGGGAGGGTCGGGGATGACCGGAGGAGGCCGGCGAAGGTCCGGCCGGCGGCTGGACGGGAGGATCCAGCCTCGAGGCGTAGCGGCGGCGGTACGGGAGGATCCCGCCTCGAGGCGTAGCGGCGGCGCCGGATCTGGTGAGAGGAAGGCCGATGCGAGCTCGGGACGGGGCTGGGGTGGTGAAGTGCACCGGCGGTGTGGACAGGCGGAGCTGGGCGACGGCGCTCGCAAGGGAAGCGGGGACTAAGCGCCGGGGCGCGCGGGCATGCAGTTGGCGGTGAACGGGCCCGGGCGGGCCTCCCACGGGCTCGGCGGGCCGTGCTGCGCGGTGGAGAGGCTGCCGACGGGGAGCCTCCACGTGGTGGACGTGGGTTGGAGGAGGGAGGTGGAGACGTTGAGGTGGCATAAGCCGATTGGCTGGGGTGATGTGTCCGGCGGACATGTCCGGCGCGGATGGACATGTCCGGCAGCGCGAGAGGGAGGAGGTTAGGGATTTGCGTGCGATTTTGGACGGGGAAGACTACTATATAGGCATAGGGAGCTAGGAAGGTCCAAATGAGGAGCGGTTCGCGGCCACGCGAACGTGATCGAACGGCCGAGAGCATGGAGGGGTTAGAATGGGCTTGGTGGGCTGTGTGAAAGGGGTGCTGGGCCAAAATGCAAAAGGCTTCTGGCAATCAACGCGGATAACCGTTGGGCTATCAAATGAACTCCGAACGCGACGAAACTTGACAGGCGGTCTACCTATTCTATAATAAGACCACACGCGAAGTTTCAACCCATTCCGAGAACATTTTTCGGCCACTCACAAAATAAATATTCGGAGGTGCCGCGGGCGCGTGCAAGTGTGTCTGGGCTCAGAACGAACACGGAAAGGACGGGCGGACTCGGACGGATGCAAGTTTTGAAAACATGCTGATGCAACACACATGATGACATGGCAAGATGCAACGCGCAAGCAGATGACATGGCAATGGCAACGAATAACTGGCTGACACTTGGCGCACCAGTCTCGGGGTGTCACAACACTCCCCTACTAACAAGAGATCTCGTCCCGAGATCTTAGGAACGAGACGGAAGGCAAAAAGGAAGAACAAAGTTCTTCGAGGGCAAAAGAGTGAAACCAAAGAATAATGAGAGGTTGAGCCACTCGAAAATAAGAATCCAACGAAGAAGAACAAAGTTGCAGACACTTTGTTAGACAAGAGGAACAAGGAATACGACAAGAACAAGGAGGTTGAAAGGCACGAAACTAGATTTGAAGGAACAAGAATGAATACGAAACCCTCCAGTTAAAAGAGATAGAAAGGAATCTCCACGAAGGAAGTAATTCGGGCAGCACTCCGGCTGAAAATGGAAGGGATAGCACATCAAGTTCAGAATAAGGAGCGATACTTGATGAGATGAACAACACAACGCCTCCGGAAGAATTTAAATAATGGAATTAAAAGAACAGGGAAGAAGATGACAACTATCTCCACGAATGAATTCAGAAGAGCATCTTCAAAAGAATGCTTGAACGGAGTTGTTGAGAAAAACAACAACAAAAGAATAAGCTTGTCGTGGACTTATTTAAACATCTCGAAACTTGAGGTGAATTATGCCACAAACAAAATATTGATGAGCTCGGAAGAGCGAATAATGCAAAACTCCACTTCAAAAGAATACAGTGAATTATTTGCACTCGAGAGGCAAAAGAATAAAAATGCTAGAGCTGCTCTAGAAGAAATAGTTGAACGTTTGAAGAATGAATTAAATGATGGATAACCACCATGAAGAACTCCGGTAACGAAAGGATGATGAGACATAACTGAATGATCAAAATAATAATATTAAAGCATTGCGATGATTAGACGAGGTCCGACGAGATAGCCGAGAAACTAAGAACTCCGGAAAGAAAAGATGAAAGGACTTGGAATTATGATTTATTCATCAAGAATAAACTCTGGAAGAAGGGATTAAATCAATTTGATGAGAATGAATAAGAATTATGTTATGCTTATCATCCACCAATTAAATTGATGAGCAGCAATGGATTCACATACTACTTATTCCCGTTGTAATTGAGTAAAGAGGGATATAGCACAAAACTTGAGAAAGTCTTCATGAACCACCGGTAGGATTGGAATAAAAAAAGAATGGATTGAAATGATAACACCGAAAAAGAATTCTTGAGCGAACCACCGTAAGGAATTGAAATTGAGCGAATACAAACGAATGAATCGCCGGGAATGATTAAGCACTTGGGGAATTTAAAATGACGTGAACGAAGAGATCGTGAACTGTTTAAAGAATACTTTATAGAAGCACCGGAAGAATGTGGGACGAACGAAGAGGCAGCAACGAAGAATATTTAGGACGAGGTTGAAAACTGAGAACGAAGAAATCTTCTGAAAGATGGCCTTCGGAGGAACACAAAGAAAAGAATTCATGAAATGCTCCGGACGAATGAAAGAAGAAGGTTGAACCAATGATGAAAAGAATTGCAAGCGATCTACGAGAAGAAATACGACTGGTGGAATCCATACTTACGTCACACTTTAAAAGAATTTCGGAACACTCGGGAAAAAAATAAGAAGAGTCAGGTAAGATCCTAGGAATAAACCTGTGGGTTATGAGCCCACCGAAGAGAAAACACCGTTGAAAGGATTGAAAAGGAGATAATGCACCAGAACGATTGAAAAACTCGAATGAGGTGACAACCTCGAATTAATTGGAACACAGACGAATCTCCTGGTATTTCTTCGAAACACCAGAACAATTGAACGGTGAGAGGCGAACAAGACAGGGGAACACACTTGGATGAAAGAATAAGGAACAACACCGAGAACAAATTGAATTGGATTCACCGGAAATGAAGAAGAGGTGAAGAATATCAAACGAGAGGAGAATCATCAGAGAAGAAAAGAGAAGAATAATGACGAGCTAGACGAGAATTCACCAGTTGAAATAACCGGGGAAAGAATGCAAAGGATCACACGAGTTGGATGGATACTCGACTGAGGACTCCGGCTCCGAGAAACAAAAGGGTGGGTGGGTGGGAAAAGAAGGACCACAATGGACGGGGAAACAACATTGGTTGGAAGCACTGAGGACGAACTTGCAAAGAAGAAGAGGGTCGAATCCACTTGACGAGAGATGCACCAGATGAAAGAACTAACAACGCAACGAACAAAAACTAACCACATGATCCTAAAAAAAATTGAAGGGGAAGAGGAGTAATTCCAAAACACCTACGTCAAGATTCCTCACCAGAGTGGCGAAGGGGCAGGGGAGTAAAAAGAATTCATACTCTCCGATATAACTAACTCCGAAAAAGTTTTCTGCTAGACTCAACAACGCCAAACTATGATCAAGCAAGGGTGCTCCTATGGTCGGTCGAGGCTCTGATACCAACTTGTCAGGCCCAAGATGCGATTCTATCCCGATCACGTGACACTTACGTGATTGGGGCACAACCGCATTTCGGGCGCTTAGCAAGATGGATATCATTACATCGTACCATTACATACATATATGGGGATACAACAACTCATACAAGTCACATGAGTACAACAACATTACAAGGTATCCGACTACGGATACAAACAAGAAAAGAACAACGACATCCATCTGCTATCCCAGGCTGCCGGCCCGGAACCAAACCCAAGACTGAAGAAGAAGAAGGAGAAGAAAGAACACCAACACAACGATCATCGCTCTCACGTCAAGACATCGGAAACCTGCACTTGCAACTGTTGTTGTAGTATCTGTGAGCCACGAGGACTCAACAATCCCATAACCATGGGTAATAAAACTATCAAAGCTTAAAGGGTAGGAAGAGGTAAAGTGGTGAGGTTGCAGCAGCAGCTAAGCATAATATGGTGGCTAACTTACGAGTACAAGAATAATATGAGCATCTACACAAACGGTCGCAAACTAGTAGTGATTGCTAAAGATCCTGGACTACCTACAAGTAAAACATAACCCCACCGTATTCTCTTCTCAAAGTGAAAAGAGGCAGTCACGGTTACTCACACAGTTGTGTGTTTTACTTCGGATCCTCTGTCAAGTTTTCTACAACCGGACATTAACAAATTCCAATCTGCCACATAACCGCGGGCACGGCTCTCGAAAGATCATAACCCTACAGGGGTGTCCCAACTTAGCCCATCACAAGCTCTCACGATCAACTGAAGTAATAATAATTATTACCCCTTATCTTAGGGAAGGCCCGATCAGACCCGGAATTCCCGGTGCACAAGACATTTCGACAATGGTAAAACTAGTCCAGCAAGACCTCCCAGCGTGCCGACACCTTGATAGTAGCCGCGCGTATCTCGTTTCAGGCCACGACCGGATGGGACAGCCTACAGGAAAATACCAGATACCTCGGGTTTCCCCAAGGCGGCCCTGCAGTCTGCCCGTTTGGGACCAACACCATCAACACTGGCCCCCCTGCTATGTAGAAAAGAAACCCGAGGGCGTGACCCCCTATGCAAATTTAATTATTTCATTAAGTTTTTATTATGAGGCAAATTAAAACCAATGTTGGGCCTTGCTGGAGGAGTTTTATTCAAAGACAAAGTGTCAAGGGATCCCCTTATACCCAACCGTGTAAGGAACGCAAAATCAAGGAACATAATGCCGGTTTGTCGGCGCCTAAGGTGGCATGAGTGGAACAAAACACCGAGCAAAAGGCCAAGCCTTCCAACCATGCCCAGTATATAGGTGTGTTAAAAATAATAATAGATATTGTGATATTCCAACAACAAGATCCGACATGGATCAATCTTCATCTTCACCTGCAACTAACAACGCTATAAGAGGGGCTGAGCAAGCGGGTAACATAGCCAAACAATGGTTTGCTAGGAAGGTGCCAAAGGTTAGAGGTTTCATGGCAACAAGGAGAGGGGCTGACAATAATGATGGGTAGCGCGACATATAACGATAGCATCGAGACAACTAAGCATGGCAATGGCAATGATAGTAAAGGTATCCAAGGGTATGGTCATCTTGCCTGAGATCCCACAAGGAAGAAGAACAGATCCATGAAGAAGACGAAGATGAAGTATTGAAGACGAACCACGTGTAGACGAACGAATCCTCACGATCGCAACGGAACAAGCACTAACGAGAAGAAGCAAGCAATATGGTAAACACCCAACACAAGAACATGACAATATGCTCAACCAAGTAATGATGCACGACAATTCTATATATGATGTATTACATGGCAAGGCAGGAAGCACTGAAAAACAACATCACCCAACAAGTTTAAATGAGGCCGGAATCAACCTATAACAAACCCGGTAAGCCCTCATCTGCATAATTTGAAAATAGTCCAGATCTGAACAAACCTTAAGTTAAAGTTGTTAAACAGCAAGTTAACATACACCATGATGATCTACACGAAATTCTAGTCAAGTTTCATATAAAGTTTGTTTAATTCGGAGCTACGGCCTAGAAGATATGAGCAAAACAAGACAAGCATGGCAACGGTGCAAGATGCACCCAAACATCAAGCAAACACACTCGAAACATGAAATCAACATGATATTATAAGGCACACCCAGAACGGAGCAATGGGCTAAAAGATACACATGAAACAAGATATAACAACAAGCTGAAGTTTCATATAAGGCACACCCAAAACGAAGCAACGGGCTACTTTGGAGCAAGGTAACTATAAGCTACATCACTCAAACATGTTAACAAGAAGCATGGATGTGAAGTAGACATGTTACTTAACAAGTATGAACTTAGAACACACCCAAAAGCTTGCTGGAACACATTTAAATAACCATGGCAAGTTGCAATAAAATTATCCAGACTTAGTCAAAATCTTGGAAGGCAAAAACATCATCACGATGCTGCCTTCGGAGGCACAAAACAACAAGCAAATCAACTCAACTAAGCATATAAAGAGCATGGACATGTAGTAGACATATCATACAGCAAACAACTCCATTGGAGCAACTCCATAGGAGGCATGGATCAATAGCAACAAGCTAAACCAAATTGATCATCCTGATAAAATCCTGACAGTTATAATTTATAGCAACTTGAGAGCAAGAAATAAATAATCTAGAGAAGGTCATATGAGCAAGTAAGGGCATGAATGGATAGACAATAACATGGACAACAAGGCATGATCATTAGCCACTCCAAAACAAGCATGGATTTGACTAGGGCATCAAGCAAACATGGCATCATGTTATAACAGATTCCAGACTTAGTTGAGTTGTTTTTTCACTAAGTATAAAACAGCAATAACAACATGGCATGTTTACAAGCTTGTTTAAGTCACCTCAAGGCATATCATGGAAAGTTAATTGCACCACATCAAAGACCATATGATGGTGCTTCTAAAACATCTAGCCATGTGGCATGAAGACAAACACAACAATAGAAAAGAGCATGCGAAATCAGCATCTCATAACAAGTTTCAGCACTTAACAGCCAAATGCACTTTTGCAACAGAGATTAACATGGCAAGATGAACTCAAACAAGCATGCTACAGCAACCATCATGTAGTACACTTCACAATGAACATTTTGACATATCATATGCCCCATTTGGATAAACATGCACCAAGTTATCATATCTCGAACATGGCAACAAAATAACAAGTAACATCAGTTTATAACAAGTAGCACTCTTGCAACAGAGATTAGAGCATCTAGATGAAGTCAAACAAGCATGGCACAATGGAACAAAGTGTAGAGCATATCAACACGATCATTTTGACATATTATTCACTCAAATTTGATAAGCACACAAATAATTACAGCATCACAAAGTATGCATCAGACAATAGTTTTTCTGGGACTTAGAAAAAAAACACATGCAAGGGTGAGCGCAATATAACTAAGAGACGCCCGGGCGGGATTTAGGCGGTGCGGGCTGCTCACCAGAACGGGGCGAGCCAAGGACGAGAGGACGCGGTGGGCCGGCTGGCTCGGGTCGGGGATGGGCCTAGCTCCTGGGCCGGGGCTTGGCGCGGAGCAGGCCGAAGGAGGCAGGGGCGGCAGGAGAAGCCCACGGGGCGAGCGAGGGATCGAAGGATCCCCTCGATCTCAGACCGAACATGGCGCGGCGGCGCACCTCGTCGGCGACGACGGGACGAAGGGTGGGTTGGGGACGACCGGAGGAGGCCGGAGAAGGTCCGGCCGACGGCGGGACGGGAGGATCCGGCCTCGAGGCGTAGCGGTGGCGCCAGATCTGGTGAGAGGAAGGTCGACGCGAGCTCGGGACGGGGCTGGGGTGGTGAAGTGCACCGGCGGCGGGGACGGGCGGAACTGGGCGACGGCGCTCGCATCGGCGGCGGGGACGAAGCGCCGGGGCGCGCGGGCATGCGGTTGGCAGCGAACGGGCTCGGGCGGGCCTGTCGCGGGTTTGGCGGGCCGCGCTGCGCGGAGGAGAGGCTGCCGACGGGGAGCCTCCACGTGGCGGACGTGGGTTGGAGGAGGGAGGTGGAGACGCTGAGGTGGCAGAAGCCGATTGGCTGGGGTGATGTGTCCGGCGGACATGTCCGGCGGACATGTCCGGCGCGGATGGACATGTCCGGCGACGCGAGAGAGAGGAGGTTAGGGATTTGCATGCGATTTTGGATGGGGGAGACTAATATATAGGCATAGGGAGCTAGGAAGGTCCAAATGAGGAGCGGTTCGCGGCCACGCGATCGTAATCGAACGGCCAAGAGCATGCAGGGGTTAGAATGGGCTTGGTGGGCTGTGTGAAAGGGGTGCTGGGCCAAAAGGCAAAAGGCTTCCCGCGGTCAACGCGGATAACCGTTGGGCTATCAAACGAACTCCGAACGCGACGAAACTTGACAGGCGGTCTACCTATGCTATAATAATACCACACGCCAAGTCCCAACCCATTCCGAGAACGTTTTTAGGCCACTCACAAAATAAATATTCAGAGGTGCCGCGGGCGCGTTCAAGTGTGTCTGGGCTCAGAACGGGCACGGAAAGGATGTGCAGACTCGGACGGATGCAAGTTTTGAAAACATGCTGACGCAACACACATGATGACATGGCAAGATGCAACACGCAAGCGGATGACATGGCAACGGCAACGAATAACTGGCTGACACCTGGCGCATCAGTCTCGGGGTGTCACAATCGTGCCATGTGCCTACCACATCACAGCCCACCCCTCGGGTCAGCGATGTGCACGGCCTCCAGCATACTACAAACACTAGAAACTACTTGCAACTCCCAGACAGAGGACAAGGGCGGTTAATAAGTCGAGATTGTCCATTGGTTTCGGGCCCAACGCGTGGTAGTAGTTGTTCATGGATCACAAACACAGAACTCAGTTCCTGAGGACGGTTTCAATGAGACAACCCACCATGTACTCCTACATGGCCTCTCACCGCTACCTTTACCAAATCATGTTCACACACTTAGCTCTCAACCGTAGGACATGTTCACCACATTCCAATTCATCCCCGATGAATCAGACCTGACTCAACTCTAAGCAGTAGCAAGCATGACAACAAGCATGAATGAGTAGGCACATCAGGGATCAAACAACTCCTACTCATGCTAGTGGGTTTCATCTATTTACTGTGCCAATGACAGGTCATGCAGAGGAAAGGGGTTCAACTATCGCAACATGTAATAGTTGAATCGTTGTTGTCCTAATGCAATAAAAGAGAGCAGAAGCGAGAGAGTGGGATTGTATCAGAATGAACAAGGGGGTTTGCTTACCTGGCACTTCTGAAGATAGTATAGCTCTTCATCGGTGTCATCGGACTCATCGTTGGATCTACATCCACTCAAAGGGGACAAATACAGGCAAACAGAGAAAGAACACAATCAATGCAATGCAACAATATGATGCATGAATGTGACATGTCAATATGCTGTGATTTGAGCTACCAACTAGCAACGATTTAAATGGAGTTGGTTTGGACACTAGGTTCAAATTCAAACTCCACATGGGAAATTTAAATTTCCATTTATTCAAATTGTCATTGACAGTGGCTGTAAGTTGTTCAAACATGCATGAAAATATCATAAATAGTTTCCTCATATTTTTTTGATAAATTTTCATATATAATTTATCTCATTCTGAGCTACGGTTGAATTTCTATGATTTTTAGAAGTTTAAACCATTTCTAGAATTTCCATGATTAAATTTATTCCTGAAAGTCATTAATGATGTCATCACTGTGTCACTACTACGTCAGCAGGTCAACTGAGCCGTCCAGGTCAAACCTGACCTGTTAGGCCCACGTGTCAGTGTTACCACTAATTAACAGAGTTAATTAGCGCTAAGTTAAATAATAACCTAAGTTAATTAGGGCATGGGCCCACATGTCAGTGACTACTCTAGTTAATAGGGTTTATAACACTAAACTAACCCTAACCTAGATTAATTAGGGGTCGGGGCCCACTTGTCATGGACGCGGAGGAGTCTAATGGTGGTGAGCTTGGGTCAAATAGGCCGGCGGCTCGCCGTCGACGAGTGCCGAGACGGCGGGGCGCGTCAGAAATTGCCCAAAGGGCACCATTCGATGCATGGTTTATTTCTACGGCTTGCTGGCACTCGTGCGCATCCAACGATGGCAACAGGAGGGTGCGAGGTGGCATGAGTCCAGCGCAACGTCGACTTCGGCAGCGGCCGGAATTCAGGTCTTGGTGGTTTCGGCGATGCGGGGCACGGGAGGAGGAGCTGGAGGGGCTATTGGGCTTCTAGCATTGCACTGAGCACGGCTGTGTGCTCGGCTCCAGCTCTAGGTGGCGGTGGGTACGGCGGCGACATGGCCGGCGGCAAGCACCTCTCGGATCCAGTGAAAACGGCGGCTACATGGCAAAATCGATGAGGGGAAGAGGGGATTTAGGGGCAGGAGCTCACGGCGGTCACACAGAGCAGATCAGTGGGCTCGGGGAGGCACAAACGGCGAACGACCGGCGACGGCAATCTCCGGGTCTGGAGGTTGAAGACGACAGCGATGGCGTTGTTGTAGGGGCTCCCGTGGTGCGTTGCTCGGCGAGGATGAAGAGGTGGTCGAGGCGGAGCTCTGGGACATGTCGAGGGGACGACGGGGAGGCAGTGGCTGCGGCTATGGCGAACAGCGGCGGTGGGCTCTGCACGAGAAGAGAGCAGAGAGGGGAGGAGAGAGAGAGTTGCGAGGAGGGGGAGGTGCAGAGTGTCGAGGGGAGTGCGTGGCGCCCTCGAGTGCTTCCAACGGCGAGCAGACAAGTAGGAGGTGGCGAGGCGCATGCTCACGCGCTGCGGCCACACATGTTGTCCTCCTGGCGGGAGGTAAGTGATGAGTGGCAGAGGCCAGTGGGCTGGGCCTGTTCTTGGCTACCAGGTAAGTGCCCAGTTCTTTCTCTCCCTCTCTTTTATTTTCTGTTTTCTAATTATTTTGATCTGTTTTGAATTAGTAAAAATAGTAACTCATTTTGTAAAATCCTGACAAAAATTGTGGGCACTATTTGAATTATTCCAATAGCCCCCAATTCTTTTCAGAAGTATTGAAGCATTTAAAATATTTATAGGCATTAAATGCTCCAATTCAAATACAATATCATTTAACTCAAAAATCCATAAATGGCCAAGAAATATGCTCATCATTTTTGGCAGAGGTTTTCACCTTTATCAGAAATCATGAACATTTTCAAAAGCATTTTGGGTTCTTCGAAAAAGATTTTATTTGAACCTATTTGAATTCTTTCTGGTGCTAGGGTTTGATCAATCCCCATTTCAGCTTCACATAAAATTTAAACATGATGCAACAGTCAAGTGTTAGCCTAGTGCAAGGTAAAGCTAGGGATGTGACATTACGCACTAGCAATGGGTCCTGATACTCGGTTAAGATATTATGAATCTTGCATTGTTGGAGATGTGCGCTACAACACCCTTGCACGCGTCGAAGGCGGGAAGACACAAAACAATGCGATCATGAGCACGGATACGGACAATGAAGAGACAACTGAAATGTATGCTCACATAACAGACATTGTTCGGTTGTGATTCTGTTCTGCTGTCGTTGGTATAACCTGTTTTCCAGGATGGCAAAACCTAGAGCTGATGATTATTTCAAATACATCGATGTCAAGGTGGCGTACAAGACCAACAAGCCTTTTATTTTGGCAAATCAAGCAAAACAGATATTTTGCTTGGAAGATACATATGCATGTAGCAATGTTGGAGAGTATTGCAATGGTTTGAGCAGAGGAATTCATTTAATGATGTTCCATAACAAGATGATGCTTACACTGCTCCTGATGTAGAAGATTCCATAGATGTTCCTAATATCTTTGAGAACCACCACGTCAATAACGCTGGTGAAATGATTGCTTGTCGGGCTGTGGACATACGAGAGTTGATCAATAAGACACCAATGTTTGAGGACACTGAGGATGAAGAAGAATATGACACTGGGGGGAATTACGATTCAGACGGATACACATGGTGAAGATGTTGACGCTGCTGCTGCTGATGGTGATTAGATTGCTTTTGTCGTATTTGCCTGTGAGAAGAGGACTTTTTATTTACTATGTGAAATTGTGTTTGCTATGACAACTGAAACCTGATGAAGTTGTTGTTTAGTATTTTGCTATGAGAACATCACTTATTATGTATGTTGATTTGTGTTTGGTGATTGTATGACGACTAAAACATGATGACATTGTTGTTTAGTTGTACTCATATTTGGCTGTGAACTTGTATTTGATGACACAGTTTGCTGTTGGACTGCAATTTGCTTGATGTTTTCGAATGGCAACAAAGCTGACCTGACAGGGCCTTTGCTAATTTATTTATTTATTAGCAAAAGGTCCTCTGCTATTTATTTACTTATGAGCGACAGGGGATACCCCTGATTTCCATTAATAGAAATCTTTAAATGTTCACAACACTACGCCCAGCCTGCTAAACAGATTTCATGCATTACTAGTTTCAGCAAAGTGCTCATGCCATAGCCACTGAATACATCATGAGTTCTACATACGCTGCAAATAAAGAGTCAACCATCCTATAGAGCTCAACGATCTTGCCCATTATGTTCACAAGCTCTTTCATCTGATTATTGCTGTCAAGGCCATTTGGCATCTATTGCTTGGCCATGATCAAATGAACTACATCTTTAACCTTCTGCTCCGCATCTTCCTCTTCTGTCGTTCCTTCAGTTACTTGTCCAACACGCCAACCTGCTGGTATTGGGATTCCTCGGCTAACCAAATAATCAGCGTAGTTCCATTCCCCCACATCGGAAACTTCCCAGAAATACGAATCACATGAATCTTTCCTTTTCTGCACGAATCAAATTGGAAGATCATCAACAAAACTATTTAAAAAACCAGCAACTGAAATCAGGTGCAAAACACTTAAACATGTTATTACCCCATGATTCAGGCATTTGTAGAAGACTCGGCCATGATTGAGGATTGTAGTTGAGACGCGTTGGATGACTCTACGTGAGTTGCAGCTGTGGCACCACACCAATGATAGCGTGTTGCGATGAGCAACCGACTGCGGTGAGTGTGCCGGTGGGGGTGTGATAAGACCCACAGGGGATGGAACAGGTGGTGACTTGGCGCATATCTGGTTGTTGCGTGCTGAAGAGCAGGTGGATAAGACGCCAATGAACATGGTTGCTACGGCCGGAGCTTCTGATGCTAGGCAGAGTAACCAGACAAGAGGAGAATTGAACGTTGGATCTGTTAGTTTCATTACTTGCAGAGTAGCATAGTACTATATATAGTCATAGTCATGGTTTGGATTCGAACCAGCTACAGGAGCACGTCTCTTTTTTTCTAAAACTCTACAACGTATCTTACTAGCTTGTTCTTTACGCCTTCTCAAGTCTCTGATTTTTGGGAATGTTATGTGGCGAACGTTCCCTAGGAGGAGGATGGCAAACGAACACATTTTCCTGGCAGTTTTAGTTGTGAAAAAAATCAAACGATGGCAGTTTCGGGAATGTTATCTGGCGAACGAGCCTAGTTTTTCTTTTCTTCCTATAAAAAAACTATGCCACATGGTGTCGACTTAGCCAACAAACGAGTGTGCCAACCTTGACCATGGATTGACATTCAACGTCAATCATGTTTCTTCAGTCTCTTCTTCCTCCAGCTACCAAAACCAAACCAGCGCTGGCGGGACCGCTTGCTCCCGCCTCCCACGACTGGCTGTGTTGCCGTGCATGCATCGTGGCCACATCAGACCCACTCTCAATGTAGTCAATAAGCGAGATAACTACACGAGGAGCGGCTGACAACCGGGACCCACAACTCGCGTTGTATATATTTTTTCTTTTTGGGACGGAGCAGGGTATCAACTAGTTTGTGCGGGAGCTGTGTCCGTCTAGCCCAAGATTTTATTTCATATGTTTACCACATGAGCAGCCCAGTTTAGTTTTTTTTTCTTCTAAAAATGGCTAACCCAGCTAATTTTTTTGCAAAATAACCAACGGAGGCCTACTTGCTATTCGACGCCCTTCTGGGCCAGAAATATTACAAGACGAGGAGGGATGCATTCAGCTTGCCCAAAAAATGGACTATAAGTAATAAGAAATCGGTAATAAAATGAAAAATACAGCAAACATGCATTTAGTTCCAAATTACTTTTTTCTTTCCGATTTTGATATTTTAAAAATATTGTGCAGGTAAAATTTCATTTCATTTTACAGTAAGTGTTTCTTTTTTATTTAATTTGAATCTGGCTAGAAATTTCGGGCTATGTGCTGTTTGGGACAGATTTGGAGGCTGACTTGTGGGTCTACAAGGTTGACGTGTACGAAAGGCTTTGTCAACTTAGTCCACAAATGATTCTAGCAGCAGTGACTATTGGATTATTAATCCAACGGCCATAATCGAACCACCATACTGCTTCTTCAACCTCTGGTCTTCTTCCTCCAGCCACCCAAACTAACAGCGGCCGTACTGCCTGTTCATGCCTCCCTTGGACGGCAGTGCTGCCGCGCAGGTTTGGCCATCCCTCTACGCACCCACAATTCCTGTTATTCTCCACCGACGGCAGATGAACCAGTAAACCCTCGTACTCCCCTCCGTGTGGGAAACAAGTGCCGAGTCATCTCCAGCTCCGGGCCGTTCCCTTCCTAGGCCTCACCGTCATCCACCGTGCTGGTGCTCTCGCCGCGGCGTGGTCAACGAACGACAATCATCGAAAGAGGAATGTACATGGAGAGGATGACAGCTGGGTCCACGGCCACACGCAAGGCCGTGTCAACTTAGTCAACACACGAGAGCAGCGACTGTTGGATATCCATCCTACGGCAGCCGTGCTTCTTCAAACTCTGCCCTTCCTGCTCCAGCCGCTCAAACCAGTGCTAGCGGGACTGCCTGCTCCCTCCTCCCGTGGGCGGCTGTGCTACCGCGCAGGCCACACCGCCCCACCCTACTCCCATCACTAGTCAGCAGGCCATTCCTCAACTCACCCACACCTCCTATTATTTTCCGGTGACGGCAGCCAAACTAGTAAACCTTCGTACTCCCCATCGTCTCGGCAACAATTCCCATCGCGTGGGCAACAACTACCAAGTCTTCCCCGGCTCTGGGTCGTTCCTTTCCTAGGCCTCGCCATGGTCGACTGCCCTGGTGCTATCAGCGCGGCGTGGTCAATGAACAACATCCATCGGAAGAGGACTGTACGTGGAGAGGCTGACAGTTGAAGTCCATGGCCGCCCGCAAGGAAGCGCCTCCACCTAAAATAACGATTCCTCCACATGACACCGCTGAAACCATCACGGCCCGTGCCGCTTGCTCCTGCCTCTCGTGGCCGGCTGTGCTACCGCACAGGCCTCACCGCCCCCTCCTACTCCAACCGCTGGCCAGACCATCCCTCTACTCACCCACAACCCATGTTATTCTGCGGCAACGGCAGCCTCACACCGCAGCCGAACCAGTCAACCCTCATACTCCCCTTCACATGGGAATCCACTACCGCGTTTTCCTCGGCTCCGTGTTGTCCCCTTCCTAGGCCTCGTCGTCGTCCACCGCCTTGGTGCTCTCGGTGCGGCGTGGTCAACATGGTCAAGGAACGACTTCCACCGGAAGAGGACTGTACGTGGAGAGGCTGACAGCTGGGTCCACGGTCGCAACAATTAAGTGTCTCCTTATTGCTCGTAAAACTATTATTCCTCCCCTGGCAGCGGGGACCCACTGGAAGGGCCTCTGTATTTTACACAAAAAATGATTCACCACTGATAGCTGGGACCCGCCCGCTATATCTTCGCACGCAAGGAAGTGCCTCCTTGTCCTCCCTGACAGCTGGGACCCACCCGGTGAAACCGTATGTAGCATTATCTGTCTGGTCGCGAATGTGTATGTACGTAGCGGTCGATCGGTCTCTATGCAGTGATGAACTGAGGTAGACTAAGGAGCGAAACGTGTCGTACATACAGTCCCTTCAATACCGTGTACACATACGTACAACTACATGGCAAAAAATATGGCTACGTACGTACATAAGGGCGGAGTCTTGAACACCTACTCGCGCATACGTACGGCCAAGGCTGGTGTATATGGAGAGACAGCGGACTGCAGCAGTGGCCTTATGTTCATCGGCAGCCAACCGGCGGGGTCAGAACGGAGAAACAGTGTCGTGTTCATCGGGAGGCAACCGGTTGGACGGAACAGCCGAAACCTCGTGTGGCATACCGCTAAACGGAGGGAAACGACCTTCTCTAGAGCGCACATGGTCGAAACTGGGTCATGTTCATCAGGAAGGGTCTGGCGTACCGTAAAACAGAGGAAATGGCCTATTGCTCGTCCGGTTACAGTGAAAACAGGATCATGTTCATCAGGAGGGGTCTAGCGTACCGTAAAATGGAGGAAACAAACTTTTTTTGGACCGCTACAGTCGAAACGGGGGTCATGTTCATCGGGAGGGTGTGGCGTACCGCAAAACGGGACTTTACGGGCTACTGTTCACCTACCATCGACTTCCTCCCGCCTCCACCTACACTGTTCATCCACCGCCTCTTCCTCTTCCTCCACCGGCTACTATTCAACCAGCCCTCCACCGGCTACTGTTCAACCAGCCCTCCATGGGGTCCTGTTCATTTAACCAGCCCTCCATTGGCTACTGTTCGACCAGCCCTCCACGAGGTCCTGTTCATCCACCCAATGCTTTGGCTATGGCGGCCTTATCTCGGGGTCCTGTTCATCCAACGACAACCGCCTACTACCACCACCACGGGGTCCTGTTCATCCAACCCCCACCGGGAACTGTTCATCCAACCCCAACCACGTACGAATCGACTCATTCAACCAACCCCACATTTACTGTTCGTCAAGAGGCAGCAGGTTCAATCGGCTTCAGTAAGCAGCAACAACGATCGATCGGGTTCAGTTAGCAGCGAAGGAGTCGGTCGGGTTCAGTTAGCAGTGAAGGGATCAATCGCTTAGGTTCAGTAACGTAGCTAGTGCAATCGCTCGGGTTAAGTAAGCGAATGCCTCGCTCGGGTTCAGTTAGAGCCCAATGCCTCACACATACATGCGACATGTATGGGAGAAATGCGCAAACCGCCGTGCATCGCTCTGCCCCGACCACACCTACCGTAATCGTGAACTCCGCAAAATTTTCCTTTCCCCCGCTTCTACCATGATTTCTTCCGTCATGTACGACCCAAAGAATATCATGCAGGTGCGTCCCCAGCCCGCCCAGGACGAAAAGCCCATTTTCTCTCAAGATTTTTTGTCATAGAAGTAGGAGCCAATTAGTCCGAAACACATTACATAGTCCGAACACCCGAGGACCTCATAGTCTATAACTCCGTCAGTAGCCCCTGAACCAGGCTTCAATGACGATGTGTCCGGCGTGCAGATTGTATTCGGCATTGCAAGGCGGGTTCCTACTCCGAATTCTCCAAATTAGTCCTCAGACAAGAGATCTATATCCGGCTCTGTATATAATAGGTTAACCTCCCGACCATAAAAACATAGAAAATATATCCAGCGACAGCTTTACTCAGTGAGACGTCACATTTTAGCTCCGTCATCATCTCGAACCATTTTTTGGGCCTCCCCCCTCACAACTTCCCTTGACACGTCTTGTGGAAGCAGAGATCGTGTCCCCTTACTACGAGATTCTCATCAATACGAGATTTGGTAAATTAACCGTGCCGCCCACACGACCCCTTGGGAACAGGCGAGTTTTAAGGCTTGAGGGAGGGGGGATGGTTGATATTCGCAGTCCATATAAGCGGATGGAATCTAACTCCTCTGCCCCACGCCTCATTCTCTCTCTTGCTCTCCATCCTTGAGCTCTAGCACCCAAGTTCCAATCTCATCTTCCCTTTTCAACTCCCCCGACCATGGCAGGCTCTCAAGGCAAATGGATAGCCTCCTCCGTTATAGAAGAGAACATCAAGGAGCTGCCGGAAGCGCGGTACCTAACCACGGAGATCAAACACAGGCTTCCCAATCCAGGGCAGGTCATCCCTACCCCGGAGCCCGATGAGAGGGTGGTGTTCATCCCCCACATCCTCCGCGGACTCGGATTCGCCCTTCACCCCTTTGTAAGGGGGCTCATGTTCTACTATGGGCTAGATTTTCACTATCTAGCCCAAAATTCATTCCTTCACATCTCGGCGTTCATCGTCATGTGTCAGGCCTTTCTCCGCATCCCTCCACACTTCGGCTTGTGGCTCAAGATTTTCAATGTGAAGCCGAAGGTAGTCGACAAGCAACATGGGGACTGCGGTGGTGCCATTGTGAGCAAGCTCCCCAAAGTTAATTGGCCAAAGGGGTTTTTTGTGGATACCGTCAAGGTATGGCAACAGGAATGGTTCTATATCATAGAACCCCGCGGCTCCAAATGGGCAGTGGCTCCAGCTTTTAGATCTGGACCCCCACTGAGGCTCACATCCTAGACCGACAAGGGTCCGGACTGGGGGTCGGTTTCTGTGGTACTGTTGTTGAAAAAATGCATCAGGAGTATGATAGCAAAGGACATTACCCTTGCTGATGTAATCCAAGTGATGCTGATCCGCCGCACACTTCCCTGCCAACGGTGGGCCCTCAAGATGTGGGAGTTCAATCCGGAGGGACCGTAGACCCTACATCAGTTCTACGGCAACACACATAAGGGGATTTGAAACTACTTTTCAAGAAGTAGAAAAAGTGGTCGAAGTCATCAGACGACAGTGGCCTTGATTGCAACCATCCAGCCATCGAGGTAAGTTCTCAAAACGTTGAACATCAATAGGTTCGTCGCTCCAGAGAAAAAATATTGAGTAGTCCATCCCTAAAACAGGTTTGGGTCAAGAAGGCGGAGCGGATGCGGTGTCCGACTCCACTCCCCAAAGACCCAGCCAATCCTCAATTCATGAGGATGTTGGTCCCGACGCCATACTAGGTGCCGGTTAAGAAGGACAAGCAGAAAAAGAAAGGGGAGGGTACTTTGGACGCAATGTCCGGAGAGGTTGATGCCCCGTCCTCCCACGAGGGCAACAACGATGAGGAGGAGGAGGAGGAAGAAGAAGAAGACCCTCCCCGCAAAGGTAAGAAGAGGATGGCCTCCAAAGACCTAGAAGCCGAGGCTTCCAAGGGGGACAAAATCATCATCTCTGATGACTCGGAGTCAGATGCCGAGGTCATCCTGAAGCCTCACCGTCGGGCCAAGCCCCAAGCCGACTGGTAAGTAGCCTAGGATCCTTCATTTTATTCCATCTCTGTGATCCATCATGATAACTCTAAGTTCTTTTTTTAGTCGCCTCCATTAGCTTCCTCGCCACCTAGGGCGGATGATGCTAAGGTGGTATCTCACAGGCCCTACCCAAATCTTGAATAGGCGCGCGGGGGGGGGGGGCGTTTTAACAGCACCATAGTGTAATGCCTCGGCTGCAGGAGGGCTAAGGGGTGTAGCCCCCATCGAGACCGGTGACGGGAGCACCGGCCAGTCCGGCCCCCCAGCCGCATACTACTTCGGAGATCCGTAAGGTTTCGGGGTCTAATGAGCGACCCCGTGCAAGAGGAGAGGGAGTGGCAACCTCTGCCAATCCTTAGGTGTGGCATACCACGGCGGCCGCCCTCCCAAGTGCCTCCGTCCTAGATGAGCACCGCATCCTGATGGGTACGGTGTCTAAGAAGATCCAGCCCGCCAAGAGCGAGCTCGACGAAGCCTTCTCTAGCTTACTAGCGAGCTTCAAGGTATGCAATGTAATGTTTTTTTGGGCATTTTTACGAGAAAAATGCTTATATATAGATAGTAGCCCCTAATACTCTATTTGGTTTTTTGAAAGAAAAGCGAGCAGAGGATCGATAATCAGTTGTCAGGTGGTAACATAATTTCTATTTGCATTAAAACAGGCTTCGCTGTTAGCGGCGACTGCTCAATCCGCGGAAGTTTCCGAACTCAAACAGAAACTGGAGCGAGCCGATGAGGACCTAGTCCTTGTTAACACGCGGTTCGACCAGGCGCAATGTATAAGATACATCTTGAAGTGTGCTTGTTTTATGTCCATGCCTTGTGGAGTTTCAAGAGCTGTAATGTGTGTGTATGTGTAGATGGTGCCGCCGCGGTAGAGACCCTCAGGGGTGAGCTTGCCTGAGTCAAGGAGAAGGCAAGGGTAAGCCAGGCGTATGCTGATAAAGCGGCTGTGGATTTGACGGCCGAACAGGCCGCTCGACACTGTTTTGAGGAACGGGTGACCGAGATGGAGCAACAGCTCAAGGACATCACATCCAAGTGTGAGTCGTTGGAAAAAGGAAAGAAAGAGAAGGGAACTGAACTCGCCAAGGCCCTTCAAGGCACTTTGGAGGCACGGTCCGAGTCCCACGCAGCGCGCGAAGAAATCCGTCAAGCCGGACAGATAGTGGCTGGTAAGCCCTTTCTTTTAAAGGCTAAATTTGGGGACCCAAAGTATGCCTTACTTAATCGACTATGGAGTTCTCCAGACGCCTATGCGGATCTGCTGAAGAGTGCTACAGACGCTGCTCAATTCCTCCAGGCCCAGGAGGGGTACGCGACAGAGAAGCTCTTCTGGTCGCAGTTTGCGGGGCCGAAGCGTCCCGAACTGCTAAATGACCAGATGACACAATGGGCGGAGCTGCATAAGATGACTAGCATGGATATAGGATGCTATAGTCCGGCTGTGGCCGATCGAAGATATTCCGGACAGCTACATTGCCCTCGTGCGGCGTCTCGTGACGTGCTGCCCCTACTCGACAATATCAAGAGGTGGTCTTGCATAGAAGGGGCGCGAATGGCCTTTGCCCATGTCAAGATGCACTGGACGAAGATGAAGGCCGAAAAGGTGGCAATTGAGGGTCCGCCTGAAAGCAAGTACCATCGCACACCAGAGCGCTATTTTGAGGACGTACTAGCGGGTGCTCACCTTATAGAAGGCCAATGCACCAAGGATGTAGTGTTCGAATGAACGAGTCTGAACTATTTTGGGCATTTGTGTCATGAACTAAGTCTTTTCGTAATATATCCTTTTGCTTATGACGAGTTTTATCCTCCTGTGCGGCCGTTTTTATACCTGAGAGTTCCCAATCGTCAGCTTCAATCCCCATGTAGACACTACCGGGGTGTTCGGAGTTGCACATGAATGCACTTAACCCAACATCTTGGTCCATGAAGGAGGTATCAGTGCGTTGAACCAGGCAATCAAACTATTCGGTTTTATTGCTCTCACTTAGCCATAGGAGTTTTATCAATGGGTCTACGAAGTAGCCCTAGTATGTACGCGGTTCCCAATGTGGGTGAGTTACATATGTGACCGGGAAACAGTCCTTCATGTAACACCGGAAAAAATCGCTAAAGTTTGTAATAAGTCACCGAGCGGCCGACCAGCTCTCGCCTCATCATGACAGTCAGTTTTCGGCTTTCTCTACTGAGGTGTTTAACCGGGCGAACCAGAAACACAGTCGCAATAGTTCTCCCTTTACTATCCTAGCCGATCGGATGGAACGTAAGGTAGCAAACACAGGAGCCAGGCAACCCAACTATTGAGCAAAGACATGATTCGGAGCTGATGCATATACTGCCGAGCTCAGGATGCCGAATTGTGCTATTAAGCTGTTCATACTTTTTATTTGGCAACACATATGTTACCTTATAGAGTCCCTGGCAATTTATGCTGAGGTGTGTTCATGAGACAACTAAAGAGACGACATTTGAGTAAAGACAATGCCGAATAAAAATTTGGCTCATTGTAATCTGATTGACACGTCAAAGCATAGCCTTACAGAGGGTACCACAATCAACAAGGTCATTTTACATGCCGGGGGTCTAGGGATGAGGAAAAAAAGCTCTATACACGTTCCTTGTGGGGAGCTTGCGTTTTACGAGATCCCTTCCACCTTCCTGCCGCGCGTATGCACCGCTTTGCCTCAGTAAGAAAGAATCCTTGAAGGGAATCGCCTTCGGCTATCTATACGGAACTGGGCTCAGAGAGAGTCGTTTGTGAGTCTGTAAGATGGGTAGGTTTTGATTGTACCTGTTATAAAAAGCAAAAAAATGATTAGTTAAAAGGGGAGGGCCATATAAGGTCGAACCGTGCTATAGGCATGTCCTGTGTATTGCCTCCGCCAATGCCCAGGATATTTTGAGTGCATAGTTATGTATGCGCGGTGCGAATTTTGCTTTTATACATGTCGGTCGACAAAGGCCAAACTACTAATCCAGCTCTGGGCTTGTCGAGCTGGTGGTGTGCGGAACTGTCCGGACTTACGCGCTAAGGCCCAGCGGTTTAGTTGCCGCTAAGGTGTGCGACTTGACAGGGCCGCTTTGATCGTCGGTGGTGATGGCCGCGATACTCTCCTCAGTGCGGAGGGGGCGCTCTATGTTTCCATTGATTGTAAGGATGCCGTGTGGACCGGGCATCTTGAGCTTTAGGCAGGTTTAGTGTGGAACCACGTTAAAGCAAGCGAAAGCGGTGCATCCGAGCAGTGCGTGATATCCGCTGTGGAAAGGGACGATATCAAAAATCAAGTCCTCGTTTCGGAAGTTATCCGGCGAACCGAAGACAACTTCTAGTGTGATTCAGCCCGTGCAGCGAGTCTCCACACTAGGTATTATTCCCTTGAAGGTGGTTTTAGTGGGCTTGACTCTTGACAAATCGATGCCCATTTTGTGGGCAGTGTCTTGATAAAGTATATTGATACTGCTGCCGCTGTCTATAAGGACTCGCGTGAGGTGGAATCCATTAATGATTGGATCGAGGACCAGTGCTGCCAAACCTCTGTGAAGGATACTAGTTGGGTGATCCTTTCGATCAAAGGTAATCATGCAAGCCATCCATGGGTTGAATTTTGCGGTGACCGGCTCTATGGCGTAGTCGTCCCGTAGTACATGTTGGCGTTCCCTTTTAGGGATATGTGTGACATATGCCAACTATTTTTACTTTGGGGTTGACGAGGCTCTTGGTCATCGTCGTCGCTGGGAGATCCTTTCCCCTTGTGTTCGGCGTTGAGTTTGCTGACCTGCTTAAAAACCCAACAATTTCGGTTGGTATGATTGGTGGGCTTATCGCGGGTACCGTGAATCTGGCAGGGACGATCAAGGATTCTATCTAGACTGGACGGGCCATCCTTGTTTGCCTTGAATGGCTTCTTCCGTTTACCGGGTTTGGAGCCGCTGAATCTAGCGTTGACCATCGTGTCTTGGGTTCCATCATTGTTGTTCCCATGCTTGTGCTTGTCACGTCGTGGCTTGCCGTTGCCGTCCCTGGTTTCGGAGGTGCCAGGGTCGGTGGTGCTATTGCTTCTACGAGCGAGCCAACTATCCGCTCCCGCGCAAAAACGGGTCATAAGTGTGGTGAGGGCTGCCATGAACTTCAGTTTCTCTTGGCGGAGGTGTCGGGCGAGCCATTCGTCTCGGACGCTGTGCTTGAAAGCCGCAAGGCTTCGGCGTCCGAACAATCCACAATCTGGTTCTTTTTAACTAAAACATGTCCATAGCTGCCGGGCCGATTCCCCGGGTTGCTATATTATATGACTAAGGTCATCGACATCTGGAGGCCGAACATAGGTGCCTTGGAAGTTGTCTCTAAAGGTGTCCTCCAGGTCTTCCCAGCATTTGACAGAATTTTTTCGGAGGCTATTTAACCAGTGTCGAGCTGGCACCTTAAGTTTGAGGGGAAGGTATTTGATGGCGTGTAGATCGTCACCGCGAGCCATGTGAATGTGGAGAAGAAAATCTTCAATCCATACTACGGGATCTGTTGTGCCAACGTATGATTCAATGTTCATGAGTTTAAACCCTTCTGGGAACTGGTGCTCCATTACCTCATCGGTGAAGCATAGCGGGTGCGCGGCACCTCTGTATTAGGCTATGTCATGGCGCAGTTCGGAGGATGTCCATATGCGGTTTTCGGCCCGGGCGTGGTTTTGCTTGTCGCCCAGGTTTGGTAATCGTCCTCTCGTGTCGGGGCATGCCCTCGCGATCCGTAGATTGATCTGGTTTGACCTGCTCTATTTTCCAGGTCCTGTCGCAGGTCATGTGTGTATTCCCGAGCTGTTGTTTCTCTGCTTTTATGGCGAGGTGTTGCAGGCTGATATTTGGCATGAGTTGTCGTTCTGTCCTGGCTGCGTGGCAGTAGGTCAGGTTCGTCAGCCGCATTACGCGCGGGTGGTATGAGCTCCGGTGCTTTGTCGTCGATTTGGTGTAGCAGCTTACGCTTTGGGTATCTCTTTGTTGGGCATTCAAGGCCGTACTCCTCGACTACCTGGACATCAGTCCATCTATCGTTGAGAAGTTCTTGGTCAGCTTGAAGCTGCTGCTGCTTCGTTTTAAGGCTTCTTGCCGTGGCTATTAGCCGACGCTTAAAGCATTCTTGTTCACGAGGTTCTGAAAGTGCAACTAATCCCCGGGTGGTTTTGGTAATTAATAACAACATATATATCATTGAACTAATATTTACTTGAGAATCATTTCAGAAAAGTTCGATGATATGGGTATGGAAATGTCTGAAGAAGTGGACCCCTCAAAATGCTAAGACAAGCATTGGCAAAAGCTCAAGACTCTACTTTTGGTTTAGTGATCAAAGATCACACTGAGTCCATAGGAAAAGCCAATACTATTAAAAGGGGATGAGGTTGTGTTAATGATCTAGTTGCTCAAGTGCTTGGTGATGTAGCTCCCTCAACTATCAGCACTCTTCACTACTCAACACACTCATAAGTAATCTCGGACAAACCGATTCTGCAAACTCAGTCCCACCGAGATGAACCACCTCAGTTATTCCTCCAAACCCTAATTTCTCGGTCCATCCGATTTTGAGTTTCGGTCTCACCGAAACTGAACTGCCAACCTTCTGTAACCACTTCACATCATTTCGGAATAACCGAGTTTGTATTATCGGTCTCACTGAAATGGGCAAGCTTCTGTCTTGACTCAAATCGGTCTCACCGATAATTCATTTTCGGTCTCACCGATTCTGGCATGTTCCTGTCCTTTCTCAAATCGGTCCAACCGAGTTTTCTTTCTCGGTCTCACCGAAATTTCCAACGTTCATATCAGATACACCTTCGGACACACCGAGATGGTATTTTCGGTCCCACCGAAAATCCCAACGTTCACTATATTTGAACTTTCGGTCTGACCGAGTTTTCACTTCGGTCTCACCGGGATTGGTCAAATGTGTGTGTAACGGTTGGATTTTGTGTGGAGGCTATATATACCCCTCCACCCCCTCTTCATTCGTGAGGAGAGCCATCAGAAAGTACCACCACTTCTACCATACACTTTCTGAGAAGTGAACCACCTACCCTTGTGTTGAGATCAAGCCATTCCATTCCTACCATATGAAACTCGATTTCTAGCCTTCCCAAGTTGCTTTCCACTCAATCCTTTCTTCCACCACAGCCATATCAGTGAGGAGAGTTGAGTGTTGGGGAGATTATCATTTGAAGCACAAGAGCAAGGAGTTCATCATCATCAACACCGTCTATTACCTTTTGGAGGGTGGTGCCTCCTAGATTGGTTAGGTGTCGCTTGGGAGCCTCCGTCTTGGAGATGTGGAGTTGAACCAAGAAGTTTGTAAGGGCAAGGAGATCGCCTACTTCGTGAAGATCTACCCCGAGTAAGGCTAGTCCTCCGTGGGCGTAGGCCATGATGGAATAGACAAGGTTGCTTCTTCGTGGACCCTTCGTGGGTGGAGCCCTCCGTGGACTCGCGCAGCCGTTACCTTCCGTGGGTTGAAGTCTCCATCAACGTGGATGTACGATAGCACCACCTATCGGAACCACGACAAAAATCTTCGTGTCACCAAACTGCGTTTGATCTTCTCCACCTCTCTTTTACATGTGCAATTTACTTTCCGCTGCTTATACTCTAGAATTGCATGTGTAGGGTGATACTTGAATTGATCTTAATTGTGAAACTGCCAAAAACTTTGCATGACCTAAAGGCAGATTTTTTATATTGTCAAGTAGTCTAATCACCCCCCCTCTAGACCTACTTTCGATCCTACAAGTGGTATCAGAGCCTTGGTCTCCATTGCCTTGGTTTCCATTGCATTGGACTCCATAAGCTTGGTTTCACAACCTAGGAGAGTATGGCGTCTAGTGAGGGTAATTATCGTAGAGGTCCTTACTTTGATGGTACAAATTTTGCTAGTTGGAAGCATAAAATGAAAATGCATATTCTTGGTCATAACCCAGCCGCATGGGGCATTATTTGTGTTGGTATGCAAGGTGAATTCTTCGAGGAAGGAAAAGTTCCGGATCGCGAAGCTACACCGGAAGAGTTGCGGATGTTGCAAAACAATGCTCAAGCTTGTGACATTCTCTTCAATGCTTTGTGTCCCGAAGAGTTCAACAAAATCAGCCGTCTTGAGAATGCTAAAGAGATTTGGGATACTTTGGTTGAAATGCACGAAGGTATTGAATCTGTGAAGGAATCAAAGCTAGATATTCTTCAAGGTCAACTTGACAAGTTCAAGATGAAGGATGGTGAAGGAGTCGCTGAAATGTACTCCAGGCTTGCTCTCATCACAAATGAGATTGCCGGCTTAGGAAGCGAAGAAATGACCGACCGATTCATCATCAAGAAGATTCTCAGAGCTTTGGATGGAAAGTATGACACCGTGTGCACTTTGATCCAAATGATGCCAAACTACAAGACTCTCAAGCCAACTGAAGTCATTGGAAGAATTGTTTGTCATGAGATGACACTTAAGGATAAGGAAGAGCTTCACAACAAGTCAAGTGATGCTTACAAAGCTACAAGTGATGCTCCTACTACCTCAAGTGACAAGCTAATTTCCAATGAAGAGATAAGCCTAATGGTCAAGAACTTCAACAAGTTCTACAAGAATAGAGGCAAAGAAAGAAGCTCAAAGTCTAGATCATATGATGAAAAGAGATCTTCTAGTCGTGATCGAAACTGCTACAATTGTGGAAGACCCGGACACTTCTCAAATGAGTGTACGGCTCCCCACAAGCGAAGAGAAGAATCTCCAAGAAGAAGAGCAAGAGATGAGTCACCTCGGAGAGAGAGAAGGAGCAGAGATGATCGTTATGAACGAAGACCCTCTCGGAGAAGCAAGGATTCGGAGAGGAAAGACAAGTCATCAAGGAGCTACACAAGAAGAAGACATCAAGCTCATGTTGGTGAATGGGTCTCCGGCTCCGACTCTGACAATCAATCTGATGGAAGCTATCACTCCGACTCCGACTATAGTCAAGATGAAGGTGTTGCCGGACTTGCACTCGTATCCTCCAACTCCAACTCCTACGACTTATTTGATTCACCAAATGAGGGAATTGGAAGATGCTTCATGGCTAAAGGTCCCAAGGTAACACACCCTGAATTCATTGACTTTGATAGTGATGAGGATGACTTGCTTGGTGAAGATGAGCTCTTGCATGATAAATCTAGTGAGCTTAGTAATGATGAAAATGCTAGTAGTCTTTATAGTCGAGAAGAGTCGAATGACAATGCTATGAAGGAGATTGAGCGTCTAACTAAAGAACTAAACACTCTTAAGTTAGCTCATGAAACAACTCAAGAAGATCATAGAGAGCTCCTAAGATCTCATGAGAAGCTATGCTTCGAGAAGCTCACTCTAGAGCAAGAACATGAGTTTCTGAAAGCGATCAATGACGATCTTCGAAAGAAGAGTTCTTCATATCTTGCCAAACGACTTCTCTTGTCTAATTTCTTGCCACCTATTAAGACTAAGCATGACAAGCATAAGAAAAATTCTTCCTCTAGTAGTAACAATAACAATGTTAAATCCAATATTGTTGCTTCTAGTAGTTCTCTTGATTCCACTAACAATGTTTCAAGCCAAGTTACACTTGAGCAAGAAAATAGCTTATTGAAGGAAATCATAGAGAAAGGTGTCTACAAGAGTCTTGCCGGAAGCAAGAACTTTGAGGAGATTGTTCGCAAACAAGGAAGACACCGGAAGAATCAAGGGATTGGTTTTGAGCGAAAGTTCAACGCCGAAGGTGTTGAGTGGGAAGAAGGTCAATACCCTACTCCACAGTTTGTTTCACAAAAGGAGAAGTGTGATCCTACTTCTTCCAATGTGGAACAAGCTCAAGATGACCTTCCACCACAAGACCACAAGCTAAAGGCCAAGGACAAGCTTCAAGAGGAGATTGATGCATTCATTGAAGCACCTCAAGCCATGGTCAAGTGGGTTCCCAAGGACACATCAAGTTCTACTTCGTCAAGCTCAACTACAACTCCAAGGATTCCCATCAAGATGATGTGGATCCCAAAGAAGAAGAACTAGTAGGTTCTTGAGGGTGACTCCGCCAACAAACTTCACTCATATTCATTTTGGCAAGGACTTGTGCAATCAACTTCCACATCATGCACTAGTTCATGGAGTCACAAACCCTCTTGTTGGTAAGTCAAGGGACAAGGTAATCATTGCTTTCATGGACATCATCTTTTGTGTACTTCACTCTATGTCTATGGATATTCTTGTTTGTTCCTTGTGGGACTAACCCATGTAGGTATTGAAAGTGCCCTAATCCAAAGGATTGCTCCCAACTCTTGATGATCTGCATCAACATTGAGCATCCACATCTTCAACATCTACATGAAGTCTTTTACGACAACCCAAGGTTAGTTTGACCCTTTAAAAGGGGTTCTCACTTCTAGGGGGAGCTTTGCTCTAAAAATTGAGCTAAAGCATCTCCAAATGATGTGAACACATAAATGCTTTATATAAAAGTGGTAACCCCACTTGTGCTTAAACGATGAGTATGACCTATGATCAAATGTTCTCATTTGACTCCTAAGTCAATATACTCATATATAGATGACCTAGTCATCGACAAATTGTGTTCTAGTAGCTAGAGTGATTGGTTGTGCATGTTTGACACATATTTCAGTTGCTATCTTATTGTGTGAGCATGTTGAATGCATGATTTCATCCATTCAAGGACATCCATTTGTTGTTTTGATTGTTTTGATTTTTCTGGCCAAATGGATGGACAAGAATGCCTAATCACCTTTCCCTAGCTATCTATGCTTTCTTGTCTCAAATTCTATTCATGCTCATATCACAACTTTGAACAAGTCTTTTTCGGACAGTCCGAGTGAGGAGCACTCGGAACCACCGATTCGTCTAAGGCTGACTTCCAAAACCTTCTAAGTTCATTTCGGTCTGACCGGCTTCTCAATCTCGGTCCAACTGAAACGCTTAGACTGATCTAGGTTTCATCTCGGTGAAACCGAGTTCAAACTCTCGGTCTGACCGATATGCGTAACTGCACAGCAGTTATACATCTCGGTGACACCGAGTTTTTCAACTCGGTCCCACCGACAGCATGGGGTTATATATACCTGAGGGCTGCGCGCGATTCAATTCTTCAAACCGTTCGCCCCCAATACCCCTGCTGCCGTCGCCCTGGTCTACGGATCGTCGCCGTCGTCGCCTGTGCGCCCTCGCCGCAGGTCTCCGCCGCCGTCAACGGTAATCATCTGCACCGTTGCCGCCGTAGAGGGACTCCACCAAGTTAGGGTGTGTCCCGATCCCTTTTCGTGCTCCCCCTCCGATTCTTGCACGATAGGCTTGCCATGATTCAATCCACGTTTGAGATATTCCCTATACATTAGTTCAGATCTTCTAGTTTCGAGCAAAATTCTTAGGTTTAGGTTTCCACGGAATGCATCTCGGTGAAGCCGATTTTTGAAACTCGGAATGACCGATTTGGCCTCTGGCCATTGCACTGCATCATTCGGTTTAACCGAGTTGTGCCAATCGGAATGACCGAAGCGTAGTTTCAGTGAAACCCTAAGTTATCGGTAGGACCGAAACCCATTTCGGTCTGACCGAAAGTGGTGTGTAGGTTTCTGTTGAGCACTTCGGTTGCACCGAAACTTGAAATCGGTTTGACCGAAATACATTCTGTGAAAACTCAAAACTAAGTTTTGAACTCATTTTTTTTGCAAAAACCTCTGCAGTTGTGATAACTCTTCTACTCTGCCTATACCTTACCTTTTCACAGGTTTTTCAGCCATGTCAGATGTGAGTGACAGCCAGAACAGGTCTGAATCACCGTTTGCTGAAATTCCAGAGGCAGATACAAGTACTGCTAGCAGCTCCAGTGATGATGGTGAGAGGAGCACCCCTAGTGGTTTGCCTCCTGCAGCCACCAGAACCAGGAAGAAGAGAACTTCTGATGATGAGGACTCTGACTTTGTTGCTGAGGAAGTTACCTCCAAGCCAAAGAGGAATGTGGTTGCCAAAGAGCATCAAGGGCAGCAGTCAAGGAAAGGCACAAGCAAAGTGAAGCAGTCAGCAGTTGCAAAGAAGCTCAACTTGGAAGAACCTGCTCCAAGCAAGGTGAAGAAGACTTCCAAAAGGAAGAGGATAGTATATGCTGAACCTCAAGTTGATGCTGCAGAAGAAGAAGAAGAAGAAGCACCCCAGCCTCCTCCTCAGAAAGCTAAGTTCATGGGTGATGCTATTCGGGCTCAAGCCTCCTCTAAGCCCAAGAAGCCTGCTCAAGCCAAGGCAGCTCCAGCCAAGCCCAAGAGAACAACCAGAAGCATTCCAGCTTCTGAGAAGAACAAAGGTGAGATGCCACCGTCTGAATCAGATGAAGAGCATGTGTTGCTTATGCTCCGTCCCAAGTTACCACTCCACAATGATGCTCATCCTCAAGCTGAGGACATGAAGGCAAGGAAGGACAAAGGTCTCAGGCTATGGAGACAGTCTGATCCATATGTTGTAAGGAGAAGGACTGTTGTGGACACCAGATTCCACACCAGAGAGCAGCAGGATTTCTATGAGACCGTGCTGATGGATAAGAAACCCATTGTTGCTGACACCAGGTATGTTGACTGGAAGTATATTGACAGTGAAGAGCACCGGGACTTCTTTCCCCATGTGCATGAGAGCTTTACTACATGTGGAGTTGCTGATTTTGTGGGTCAAGAGCTGACAACTTGGAATGACGAGATGATCATGCAGTTCTATGCCACAGCCCACTTCTATCCTGATGGCAAGATCACCTGGATGACTGAAGGTCAAAGGTTTTCTTCGACTGTTGAAGAATGGGCAGAACTTCTGAACGCTCCAGTGCAGAGAGAGGACGACATTGATGTCTATGGGATTCCTAAGAAGAGTCATGATTCCATGAAGAACATGTACAAGGAGATCCCGGCTGCTGATTTGGAAGGATGGAAGCTTGGCTCAGTGTACTATCTCCAGGCAGGTCTGACCACCACTAACACTATTCTGAGGCATACATTGATGCCTAAGTCTGGAGACCACCGGATGATTCGAGGCTATTCTATCAACATGCTGCACATTCTCGATGATAAGGCACCTTTCAAGGTGATGGACTTGATGGTAGAGACCATTAAGAGGACTGCAGCTGACCAGAAGAGGTCGTGTGGGTTTGCTCCGCAGATTCAGATGCTCATCAACGCCAAGTTTGGCACGGGCAAATTCATGTTGGATAGGAAGCACTTGCCACTGCATCCAGAGCATGAGGACAACGTAGTTGTGATGGATGAAGAGGATCCTACCTCAGTTGAAGGACAGGCCAAAATCGAAGCTGCGAAGAAGGCTAAAGCTGACAAAGAGGCAGCAGCAGCAGCAGCTAAGCCAAAGAGCTTTGGAGAACAAATTCTTGAAGCTACCCAGAGGATTGAACAACGCCTGGCCAGCATTGAGCAATCTCAGGAGAGCCTAGAGAGGATTGTCGAGGACAAGATCCACGCTCTGGACGTGAAGCTGACTGAGATTCAGGTGTCTGTCAACAAGCTTGAGGCAGACATGGAGGAGACAAGGCAGGAGAGAGCAGAGCTTATGCAGGATGATCTAGTCCAGGACTCTCATCGCCAGACTGCTCAGGTTCCCAGAGGATCCAGATCTGCAGCTATCCCAGTGACAGACTCGAGGG
This sequence comes from Secale cereale, assembly GCA_902687465.1. Classification (NCBI taxonomy): domain Eukaryota; kingdom Viridiplantae; phylum Streptophyta; class Magnoliopsida; order Poales; family Poaceae; genus Secale; species Secale cereale. Next base: position 386,164,801 of record LR738712.1, read on the forward strand.
CTACCACTTCAGCTCCAGCAGTTGCTCCAGCTCCAGCATCCACTCCTCCACCGCAGACTTCAGCAGAAGTCTTCGCCGATGCAGCTATCTCTACACCGACATCTACCCAGACAGGAGCCGCCAGCAAAGCCCGCAGTGACGCTTAGCTCTATACCTTTTCGAACTTTTTGGTAACTTGTTGCCAAAGGGGGAGAAATTGTTATAGATCACAGGGCTTCGAGAGAGAGAGTGCTCTTTCGTCTTTTCGTTCTTTTGCCGGTTTTTCTTTGAGATACAGTGATTTCTTTTGGTTCCTGAAACTTTAAGTGTGCTTGCTACTAAGTTTGATGCTACCTTAATGAGTGCTTAGTCATACTATGCTTTAATGTGTGCTTATTGCTTATCCTATGCTATCCCTTATTGTATGGCTATTTACTCTTGTCTTGGTGATTGAGTGCATGTTACTCATTCTTATCATTTTGAGCGCTCCACCAAGATGTATGTGACATGGAAGAGTGACCCATAATCCTAATCGATTGTGCATTTGCATTCAAACGCAAATTTTAAATAATGCACAAATTTAGGGGGAGCTCTTGTTTATCACATACTTCTCAAAGCGACGATATCATTCATTGATTATATCTTTTGTCGAAGCTTTGATCTATATGTTGTCATCAATTACCAAAAAGGGGGAGATTGAAAGTGCAACTAATCCCCGGGTGGTTTTGGTAATTAATAACAACATATATATCATTGAACTAATATTTACTTGAGAATCATTTCAGAAAAGTTCGATGATATGGGTATGGAAATGTCTGAAGAAGTGGACCCCTCAAAATGCTAAGACAAGCATTGGCAAAAGCTCAAGACTCTACTTTTGGTTTAGTGATCAAAGATCACACTGAGTCCATAGGAAAAGCCAATACTATTAAAAGGGGATGAGGTTGTGTTAATGATCTAGTTGCTCAAGTGCTTGGTGATGTAGCTCCCTCAACTATCAGCACTCTTCACTACTCAACACACTCATAAGTAATCTCGGACAAACCGATTCTGCAAACTCAGTCCCACCGAGATGAACCACCTCAGTTATTCCTCCAAACCCTAATTTCTCGGTCCATCCGATTTTGAGTTTCGGTCTCACCGAAACTGAACTGCCAACCTTCTGTAACCACTTCACATCATTTCGGAATAACCGAGTTTGTATTATCGGTCTCACCGAAATGGGCAAGCTTCTGTCTTGACTCAAATCGGTCTCACCGATAATTCATTTTCGGTCTCACCGATTCTGGCATGTTCCTGTCCTTTCTCAAATCGGTCCAACCGAGTTTTCTTTCTCGGTCTCACCGAAATCTCCAACGTTCATATCAGATACACCTTCGGACACACCGAGATGGTATTTTCGGTCCCACCGAAAATCCCAACGTTCACTATATTTGAACTTTCGGTCTGACCGAGTTTTCACTTCGGTCTCACCGAGATTGTTCAAATATGTGTGTAACGGTTGGATTTTGTGTGGAGGCTATATATACCCCTCCACCCCCTCTTCATTCGTGAGGAGAGCCATCAGAAAGTACCACCACTTCTACCATACACTTTCTGAGAAGTGAACCACCTACCCTTGTGTTGAGATCAAGCCATTCCATTCCTACCATATGAAACTTGATTTCTAGCCTTCCCAAGTTGCTTTCCACTCAATCCTTTCTTCCACCACAGCCATATCAGTGAGGAGAGTTGAGTGTTGGGGAGATTATCATTTGAAGCACAAGAGCAAGGAGTTCATCATCATCAACACCGTCTATTACCTTTTGGAGGGTGGTGCCTCCTAGATTGGTTAGGTGTCGCTTGGGAGCCTCCGTCTTTGAGATGTGGAGTTGAACCAAGAAGTTTGTAAGGGCAAGGAGATCGCCTACTTCGTGAAGATCTACCCCGAGTAAGGCTAGTCCTCCGTGGGCGTAGGCCATGATGGAATAGACAAGGTTGCTTCTTCGTGGACCCTTCGTGGGTGGAGCCCTCCGTGGACTCGCGTAGCCGTTACCTTCCGTGGGTTGAAGTATCCATCAACGTGGATGTACGATAGCACCACCTATCGGAACCACGACAAAAATCTTCGTGTCACCAAACTGCCTTTGATCTTCTCCACCTCTCTTTTACATGTGCAATTTACTTTCCGCTGCTTATACTCTAGAATTGCATGTGTAGGGTGATACTTGAATTGATCTTAATTGTGAAACTGCCAAAAACTTTGCATGACCTAAAGGCAGATTTTTTATATTGTCAAGTAGTCTAATCACCCTCCCCTCTAGACCTACTTTCGATCCTACAGGTTCCTCTGGCACGATAAAGTCTTCGTCGTCGAGGCTCGCGTCATCCTTGGAGAGTCGCAGATAGTTACTATCTTCCGAGTCTATGCTCCCTGCTTGCTCGTCAGGGTCGACTTGCCCCTCCTCCCGATCATCCTGTTCGGATGTTGGTTCGGTGGGGTCTTCTTGTTCTTCAGCGTGTTCCGGAGTATCATTTTCTCTCGTGCCGGTATCGCTATCTTTTCCGCGGCGTGATTTAGGGCGGTGCCACCGACGTTGACGCTTCGGCGGTATCTGAGGAGGTTCTTCCTCGACTGGATCCTTCTTTTAATCATTGTCACCTTCTTTAGGTGTGTCCACCATGTATACGTTGTATGAGGAAGTGGTCGTCCAACACCCAGTAAACAGCGGGTTTGAGGCCTGCTCCTCCCGTCATCATCGTCTATACCGTCGATGTCTTCATAGGCGTAGTCGAGCATGTCAGTTAGATCCTCGACAGTGGCTATGAAGTGGGTGGTGGGTGGGAAGTAAGGTTCCCCGTTTTCAGCCCCTAGTCCGGGCTGGGCATAATTTGGAAGCGGTTCATCTGTGATGGCGAGGGATCACATCAAATCCAGAGCCTCGTTTAATAGCGAGGTATGGATGGGGACCGAATTTCCTTGGCTGAGCTCGCAAGACACGAACTTCGAGAGTTTGGAGCTAGTGTCCAGAGAAGATTGTGGTTTTGAGATAACTGCCAGTGGCGCTATCCCCTCTGGTTCTCCCGTGTTGGGCTTAATGGTCGCAGATAGTTCGGCGGGCTCAAGACTCCCGTCTTTGGACCGAGTGACATGCTCTGGATATAAGACTGAAGCGGTGGTTGGGGTCGTGAACCCTTGGAAGATCAAGTCTCCTCGGATGTCAGCAACATAGTTCAGATTTCCAAAACTGGTCTGGTGACCAGGGGCGTAGTTGTTGATCTACTCCAGGTGGCCAAGCGAGTTGGCACACAGCACGAAGCCGCCGAACACAAAGATCTGGCCGGAGGAAAAACCTTCTCCGTATCGGTGTTGTTGTAGATGATCGATGAAGCCATTGAGGCTTTCGATGTCGGCACAATGGAACTCTCAGTGAAAGCTCCAATGTCGGTGTCAAAACCGGCAGATCTCGGGTAGGGGGTCCCGAACTATGCGTCTAAGGATCGAAGGTAACAGGAGGCAGGGAATACTTTGTTTACCCAGGTTCGGGCCCTCTTGATGGAGGTAAAACCCTACTTCCCGCTAGATTGACTTCGATGAGTATAGGGGTTACAAGAGTTGATCTACCTCGAGATCGTAATGAATAAACCCTAGATGTCTAGCTTGTATGATTATGATTGCCTCTACGGACGAAACCCTCCGGTTAATATAGACACCGGAGGGGCTAGGGTTGTAGGTAGTCAGTTTACAGAGAAAGGAATCTTCATATCCGCATGCCAAGCTTGCCTTCCAAGCCAAGGAGAGTCCCATCCGGACACGGGGGAACGCCTTCTGTCTTGTATCTTCATGGCCCACTAGTCCAGCCCACGTTACGTAGTCCGGACGCTCGAGGACCCCGTAGTCCAGGACTCCCTCAGCTTCCACTTGGCGTCGGCGGGAGCTCTGTGTTAGGGTCTCCGTGCGTGTACAACCTTGTTTTGTTCGTATGCGTGGAGCGCACGACAGAACTTTGAGGAGGTGCTTTTGGATGCTCGTGAACTAGTGCAGGGTTTAGGACATCCTACCTCAAGCCGTCTTGCGTCTAGACTTTTGGCGCAGGGCGCGCGTTGTAGGAGCTGGGTTACATGGGCGACCTACGCCAAAGAGACGTCCAGAGGCCATCGCACGAGAAGGACAAACACTGAGGACCCATGGAGGTGACGTGACGGGGACAACCCACCAGACAGAGCTCGGCCGCTCGGGTTTATCAGTGTTGCATGGATGAACCTGAGCACAGGCGCCGTGCCCAGTCTTCTCATGCGACAACCAAAGGAAGGACATCCGACGTACGACTCCCGCGATGGTAAAATGTTAAATTGCGGTTGTATGAACAGGGCCTCGCGGCCTCACTCGCCTACCCATGATTAGCTCATGCAAGTACAAGGCACCAAGGACCCCAGGATTTGACGTATACGGGAGCTGGCCCGTGAGACAGAGCTTGTCCACTTGGGTTTGACAATGCTACTGGGATGGACCCGAGCACAGACGCTGTGCCAGCCCTTAATCAAGAGATGGTCGAGGGCGGGGTCGCGAGGGCGCGGTGGCATTCATGGCGAAGATGCAGCGGAAACATAGGCTAAATCACCAGGAAGTTCTAATAGGTTAAGGACAATTCTGATACATGAGCAAAACAAATAGTTGTAGGGGCGAGCCCTAACGGCTTGAGGATAAAGCAGCCTGAGGGGCACCCTCAATTGAACAAACCAAAAAGTCACCTGGCAATGCCTCTACTGAGGCGTCGAAGAAGTCGATGAAGAGTGACGCGTGGCTCGCTCCTCATGGGCACTGTGGCTCCTGAGGTCCGGGCGGCTCGCGAGGCTCAGGGGGCTCGCGAGGTCCGTGACCTCCTGAGACACCACCGCCAGGTGTCAGGCCTCCTGAGATGCCAGCGCACGCTGCATGTAACGCTGCTACATGGCGTCAACGTTCAGCAGGCCGAAAGGCATGCGGACGAAGCCGCAGGGGTGGCCCCCACTCCATCCAACACGCGACAGCCAAAAGGTTCTGAGAAGCAACTTCGTTGAGGCCCGGGATGTTGACGCATACACACAACCCTTTCGCCTACGTCGGGGGTGGCGGCTGCACTCGCAGGGCGCACGGGACATCGTCCACCGCGCATGACCCATGCCTCCTGAAGCTCTTGAATAACGCTGGTGATGAACTCTCATGCCTCTGGTTCCTTGCGCCTCGATCCTCGCTTGTTGGGGAGCACATCAAAGGAAGTCCCCAGGTGGTGACTGAGCGCCTCCCTCGTTGCGCTGGTCAGGCCAGAGGCTCTCTAGACAGAAGCCCCCGAGCCCGGCTTGAGGAAGGCGTCGGGTGCGCCTTCCTATGCGAGAGGAAGAGGCGCTCGTTTGACGGGCGCAGAGCTTGAGGCACCATCGGTTGACTGCTTTCGACTAGGGCGGATCTCGAGGAGAAGGTGCTTCTTCTTCGGGGGCGGGGGGGTGTCCTCAGGGGGAGCGGTGGTACGCTCGCCATTAGAGTTTTCATTCGTAGTGGCCTTGTAGGCATTCTCCAGGGAGTAGACCTCTTCTCTCTCATTGCAGGCGACAATGATGATGCCGCTGCATCCAGGCATCTTGAGGATGTTGTAGCCATGGTGAGTGCCCGCCATGAACTTAGCGAGGGTTGGGTACCCCAGGATAGCGTTGTATGGGAGGCCGATGCGGGCGATGTCGAAGTCGGTCAGCTTGGTGTGGTAGTTTTTGTAGGTGCCGAAGGTGACTGAGAGGCGCACCTGCTCCCCCGGGGGGTGGTGGATCCATCAGTAACCCCAGAGAATGGCTTGGTGGGAAAGAGCTAGTCATACGGCACCTGGAGCGTCTCGAAGGTCTCCACAGAAAGCACATTGAGGCCAACGCCACCGTCGATGAGGGTCTTAGTGACTGGCACATTGCTGATGCTGGGCGTGCAAAGCATGGGGAGCGCGTCGGCGGTGGTAGCACACCTGAGGTGGTCCGTGGAGTCGAGCGTGATGACATACTATGAACACCCAAGGGGTCGTTGAAAGTACAAGTGCTCCCTGGGTGATGTTGGTAATTAATGATAACATATCTCATGTTGGACTAATATTTTCATCTAGTATATTTCCGATGAGTGCGACAGTGGAGTGGCAGGACAAGAGGATGTGGAATCATTTTCAAGAAGCTAAGGACAGAGATTCGCAAGGGCTCAAGACTCTACATTTTCATTTGAGTGATCCAAGATCACATTGAGTCCATAGGAAAATCCAAGTGATCCAAGAGCTTAATGGTCTACTTGTTCAAGTGCTTAGTAATATGTTCCAAATCCCTCAACCGCTTTCTCATTTCCACATATGTCCCAAACCCAAAAGTCAAACTCGGCCCCACCGATTTGATCTATTCGGCGCCACCGAGTTCACATGACATAGCCACTGCCAGAAACACTAATCAATTCGGTCCCACCGATAGGGATCTCGGTCTCACCGAGATAGGTATGCAAACTCTCTATTTCCTCTTCGTAACATTTTAGTCTCACCGAGATGAGGCAATTGGTCCCACGGAGTTTGCCTGACCAACACTCTGTTATCCTATTACCAAAATCGGTCTCACCGAGTTTGTGTAATCGGTCAAATAGAGTTGAGGTTTTGCCCTAACCCTAACGCATCGGTCTTACTGAGTTGATACTATCAGTCCCACCGAAATGTCTAACGTTCACATTTTGAACTACTTCGGTCCGACTGAGTTTGTTTATTCGGTCTGACCGAGTTGGGTGAAATGTTTATAATGGCTAGATTTTGTGTGTAGGCTATATATACCCCCTCCATCCCTTCTCCATCAGTGAGACAGCCATCAGAACGTGCCTACACTTCCACTATTCATTTTCAGAGAGAGACTCACCTGCTCATGTGTTGAGACCAAGATATTCCAATCCAACCACAAGAATCTTGATCTCTAGCCTTCCCCAAGTTGCTTTCCTCTCCAATCTTATTTCCACCATATCCAATTCTGTGAGAGAGAGTTGAGTGTTGGGGAGACTATCACTTGAAGCACAAGAGCAATGAGTTCATCATCAACAAACAATTTATTACCTTTTGGAGAGTGTCTCCTAGATTGGTTAGGTGTCACTTGGAGCCTCCGACAAGATCCTGGAGTTGAACCAAGGAGTTTGTAAGGGCAAGGAGATCGCCTACTTCATGAAGATCTACCCTAGTGAGGCAAGTCCTTCATGGGTGATGGCCATGGTGGGATAGACAAGGTTGCTTGTTCGTGGACCCTTCGTCAGTGGAGCCCTCCGTGGACTCGCGCAGCCGTTACCCTCGTGGGTTGAAGTCTCCATCAACGTGGATGTACTATGCACCACCTATCGGAATCATGCGAAAAACATCTATGTCTCCAATTGCGTTTGCACACTCCAATCCCATCCCTTTACATTCTTGCAACTTACATGCTTTACTTTCCTCTGCTTATGTACTCTTGCCATGCTTGCTTGAAATGTATTGTGAATGTTTTAAATTGAGCTAAAAACTCCACCGCAACTTAAAGAACTTAAAAACTGCTACTTTTCTTGTTGAGTGTCTAATCACCCCCTCTAGACACCTCTTCTTCGATCCTCTCAATTGATATCAGAGCTTTGGTATCCATTGCTTTGGTTTAATCACCATTGGAGGAAGATGGATGAGTCTATGATTGGGAGTATTAGACGTAGGGTGCCTATGCTTGATGGAGAGTTTTATAAGGAATGGAAAAATGACATGCTTGAGATCTTCAATGAATATCATTTGAACAAGTATATTTTTAGCCCTTATGTTCCCCCATTGACCCTTTGAATCCTACTTCCGATGAACATCTTGACATAGCCCGCAATCTTAGAACTGTTGATCTTATTACTAGAGGACTGCCTAGAAATTTGCTTGTTTGCTTGCCAACTTTCAATTGTGCTTACACTATATGGAAATTCCTTGAGGAACGATTTCCGGACTACTCCTTGAAAAATCTAGATGTGATCCTTCAAAAGTCCATTGCTTTAAATAAGATGAACACTAGTGATCCCAATTTTGATGAATGTTTATTTTAGCTTCGTGGCCTTGTGCATGACAAAGGGGATGTAGGATTCATTAGTAATATCATCTCGGAAGTCATTAGAATTCATAAAGATGAACATTGTCATGATCACATAACTAATGAATCACTCTCTCTAGGTGTTGATCAATCACAAGACGATATTGAACATGGATATTATGATGAGGATGATGATAGTCAGTTTGACCTTGATGAACAAATGAGGCACTTTGGTATTATGACTAATCTTTGTGGTTATGCAGCCGGAGGAAAGGAATGGGTTCTTGATAGTGGATGCACGGATCATACGACCGGAGATAAGGACATGTTTGATGAGCTTGCTAGAAACGATGGTCCACTAAAGTATGTTACCTTCGGTGACAACTCTAAGGGTAAAGTTGTTAGACTTGGTAAGGTGGCCATATCCAACGATAGCTTTATCAAGAATGTCATGCTTGTAGAATCTCTCGGCTATAATCTTGTTTCCTTGTCTAGATTAGCTGATTTTGGTTTAAATGTGCTATTCACTCATGTTGATTGCCAAGTCTTTCATAGAGATAATCATAATATGGTCTTTACCGGCATTCGTAGAGGTGACCTATACATTGTTAACTTCACTCAGAAAGCCCAACCTCACACTTGTTTTATTGCTAAATCTTCTAAAGGTTGGTTGTGGCATAGAAGGTTAGGTCATGTCGGCATGAGAAATCTTGATAAGCTTATTAAAGGTGATCGTATCTTTGGTGTTAAGGATGTTATATTTGACAAGGATAGACTTTGTAGGGCTTGTCAAGTAGGTAAACAAGTTGGAGGAAGTCATCCCGTGAAGAACATCATAACCACGAGAAGACCGCTTGAGCTACTTCACATGGATCTTTTTGGTCCCAACGCTTACAAGAGTCTCGGTGGTAACTCTTTTGGATTGGTCATTGTTGACAATTTTTCAAGATTTACGTGGGTGTTCTTTCTTAATGATAAATCACAGGTCCAAAAGATCTTCAAGAACTTCGCTAGGAAGGCCCAAAACCAATTTGAAGTAAAGATCAAGAAGGTTCGGAGCGACAACGGAATGGAGTTCGACAATGCCAATGTGGATACCTTTCTTGATGAAGAAGGGATTTCACATGAGTTCTCGGCTACGTACACACCTCAACAAAATGAAGTTGTTGAGAGGAAAAACCGGACACTCATCGAAATGGCGAGAACGATGCTTGATGAGTACAAGACGCAAAAACACTTTTGGGCGGAAGCCGTAAGACAGCTTGTCATGCTACAAATTGACTATATCTTCACAAACTTCTCGGCAAGACGGCATACGAGCTTCTCACCGGTAACAAACCCGAAGTTGGATAGTTTTGAGTATTTGGCACAAAATGTTACATCCTTGACAAGCATCGTCTTTCGAAATTTTCTCCTAAATCTCATGAAGGTTCTACTCGGTTACGGCTCAAACTCTCACATTTACCGTGTCTACAACAATTTCACCCGAAAGGTTGAAGAGACGGTAGATGTGAAGCTTGATGAATCCAACGGCTCGTAAGTAGATCAATTGCCAATTGATGTAGGAGACAAAGACCCTTCAGAGGCAATACAAGACTTTTCTATTGGCAAGATTCGCCCAATGGAGGTGAACGAGAATACTTCGTCCATTCAAGTGGAAGCCTCAACTTCACGTCAAGGTGAACCACGAGTTGACTTGGAGGCATCCACAAGTGGGACACACCAAGATGAAGGAAACGAGGAAGTGCTTCGAGATGAACCTCATCGACCTCCTTCTCCACCTCCACAAGGGGACAACAACGCCAACAACAATGAAGAAGGACAAGAAGAAGAGGAAAATGAAGAGGATGTTCCACCCCGACCCAAGCAAAAGCTCTCACGAGTTAGAGCAAGAATTGCTAGAGATCATCCCGTAGAGCAAATCTATGATGATATCCAAACCGGGAGAATCGCTTGCTCTAAATATCGTTTAGCTAACTTTTTTTGAACATTACTCTTTCATGTCTAACCTTGAACTTATGAAGGTTGAAGATGCTCTTGATGATCCTGATTGGGTGAATGCTATGCACGAAGAACTACATAACTTCGAGAGAAACCAAGTTTGGACATTGGTTGAGAAGCCCGACAACAACCAAAACATCATCGGTACCAAATGGGTGTTTCACAATAAGCAAGATGAAGATGGACAAGTTGTTCACAACAAGGCCCGTCTCATCACCCAAGGCTACACTCAAGTGGAAGGAATGGATCAGGGTGAGACATATGCCCCAGTTGCTAGACTTGAGTCCATACTCATCTTACTTGCTTATGCCAATCATCATGATATCACTTTATATCAAATGGAAATTTAAAAGTGCTTTTCTCAATGGTGAAATTGTGGAGGAAGTCTATGTTAAAAAACCTCCTGACTTTGTTAATCCCAATAAACCTAATCATATTTACAAACTTCACAAAGCTCTTTATGGTCTTAAACAAGCTCCTAGAGCGTGGTATAAATGCTTGACCAAGTTCCTTATTGAAAAAGGCTTTGAAATTGGGAAAATTGATTCAACACATTATACTAAAAGAGTTATTGGTTAATTATTTGTGTGCAAAATTTATGTTGACGATATAATATTTGGCTTGACTAACCCTCACTTTAGTGAAAAGTTTGGAAGACTTATGTCGGAGAAGTTCGAGATGTCTATGATGAGTGAACTCAAGTTCTTTGGATGACTTGATTCATTATTATATCGGTCTCACCGAGTTTGTGTAATCGGTCAAACCGAGTTGAAGTTTTGCCCTAACCCTAACACATTGGTCTCACCGAGTTGATACTGTCGGTCCCACCGAAATGTCTAGCTTTCACATTTTGAACTGCTTTGGTCCGACCAAGTTTGTTTATTCGGTCTGATCGAGTTGGGTCAAATGTGTGTAATGGCTAGATTTTGTGTGCAGGCTATATATACCCCTCCACCCCTTCTCCATCAGTGAGAGAGCCATCAGAATGTTCCTTCACTTCCACTATTCATTTTCTGAGAGAGAACCATCTGCTCATATGTTGAGACCAAGATATTCCAATCCAACCACAAGAATCTTGATCTCTAGCCTTCCCCAAGTTGCTTTCCAGTCCAATATTCTTTCCACCATATCCAAATCTGTGAGCGAGAGTTGAGTGTTGGGGAGACTATCACTTGAAGCACAAGAGCAAGGAGTTCATCTTCAACACACCATTTATTACCTTTTGGAGAGTGGTGTCTCCTAGATTGGTTAGGTGTCACTTGGGAGCCTCCAACAAGATTGTGGAGTTGAACCAAGTAGTTTGTAAGGGCAAGGAGATCGCCTACATCGTGAAGATCTACCATAGTGAGGCAAGTTTTTCATGGGCAATGGCCATGGTGGGATAGACAAGGTTGCTTCTTCAAGGAACCTTCGTGGGTGGAGCCCTCCGTCGACTCGTGCAACCGTTACCCTTCGTGGGTTGAAGTCTCCATCAACGTGGATGTACGACAGCACCACCTATCGGAACCACTCCAAAAACATCCGTGTCTCTAATTGCGTTTGCACACTCCAATCCCATCCCTTTACTTTCTTGCAACTTGCATGCTTTACTTTCCGATGCTTATGTACTCTTGCCATGCTTGTTTGAAATGTAATGTGAATGTTTGGAATTGTACTAAAAACTCTACCTCAAATTAAGGAACTTAAAAACTTCTACTTTTCTTGTTGAGTGTCTAATCACCCCCCCTCTGGACACCTCTTCTTCGATCCTCTTAGTCGTGCAGCCTCAAGCTTCGGGAGTGTCGCATAAACCTCGTGGGAGAATTTCTTGAAGTTGCAGTTGGACGTGGGCGCTTGATCTCCGCCGAGGATGAATGCGACGGTGCGAGGCTCATGGTAGCCCCCAACCCCACCGTCTTGCTAGTTGTCGTCATTCCTCTTGGGTGGTGGTGGCAACGGAAGGAGGCCAGTGTTGCCTTGACGATGGGCCTCGCGAGGCTGGTCATGACAGGGGCCATCCCGAGGCTGGTTGCGCCAGCCACCCTCGCGAGGCTGGTCACGCCAGCCCTGATGAGGGTTGCAGTTGACCCAGTGACCCCCTGCACGGTCGCCTCCGCTGCCTAAGCCAAGGTCACTACACTCGGTGCGGCGCCCAAAGCGCTCATCATGGAGTGCCATGATGGGCAAGCATCCTTAAAAGGCTCGTCGCGGTAACGGCCTCGCTTGAGCTCGGGTTCCGCTGCCAGGACGGCAGGGCCCTTGCGCTTTGCCTCCTTGGACTTGGCCTTCTTGTCTTCAGGCTCATCATCTGGTTGCTTGATGAGGGTGAGGAGGCCCTCTTCTGCCCTGGCACACTTGTCCGCCAGGTTGAACATCTCCAGCGCCATGCATAAGTCGCCATGGATGGCGAGCACCTCGCTTATCTTGACATTCGTGACACCCTCTATGAAGGCTGAGATGGTGGCATCATCCGAGGACTTGGGGATCTTCAAGCGTACGCAGGTGAAGCGTTGAATGAACTTGCGGAGGGTCTCACCTGGGTGCTGCTTCACTCGCCGCAGGTCATTGATGGTGAGGGCGCATCTCGGGTGCCTTGAAAGTTTGCGATGAAGCTCACGGAGTTCGTCCCACGAAGAAATTGATCCCTCTGGGAGGTGCACGAGCCACGAGCGCGCGCCATCCTTGAGCGCCATGGGGAACCAGTTCGCCATGACCTTTATCGTCGCCATTCACCTCCTGAATGCTCAGTGTGTAGAGCTGGAAGAACTCCGCGGGGCTGGGGATGCCGTCGTAGCACAGGGGCAACTTCAACTTGAATTTGATGGGCCAGACCACCTGGCGTAGCTCTCGGGTGAAGTCGCGACATCCAGCAGCGCTCATGGGCACGGCGCATGCGGGGTGGAGCGCGGTCCTGCCGCCCTTGGGCCACAGCCTCCTGGATGGCCCGGCCCTGGTGTTGGTGCAGAGGCGCGCGTGCGTCATGCTGCGGTTGGGGGACGATCCGGCAACTGACCTTGTCACGAGCCGGCGCACCGCGCGGAGTGTCGCGCGGCCGCGCCTCGCATCGAGGTCCAAAGTCGCCGTAGCGAAGGGTTGGAGGCAGAGGCGCACCATGCACCACATCACTAGCATGGGATGGCAGGGGAGGGAATGAGTGGGAAGGCGCTGAGGCATCTCTTGCAGCGTTGACGAGCTCAGTGATGCGGCCCAGCCAGGCATCATAATAGTCATCAGCGGGACGGTAATGCAGCAGCTCTCGTGCCACGAGCAGTGTAGCTTACGCGTTCACCGACCCGCGTCGATCATGGGAAGACGAAGTCGTGGCTGGAGTGAGAGATGGCGTGGCGGTGCGGCCGTCGCGCTGCACATAGGGTGGCAGGGAAGAAGCCTGCAGCTCGTGGGTAGCAGGGTCAGTGGCGGCGTTAGCCGCGCCCAAAGCGGAGCGGCGAGGAGTGCCGTGGCCTACCGGCGCCGTCTGGGTGACACGGGTAGCCCGACGCTCCGCACGAACACTGCGCGCATCAGCCATGGCGACAATTGGACGGGGAAGGGTTCGACACAAATTTCGGCACACTCCTACTTGGCACACCAAATGGAGGAGTTGGGGATCCGTGGTCGCGAGAAGGTTCGAACATAGGGGCATTCAAGAAGGACTCTTTCTTTATCTCTCAACCAATCAATACCTCTCCATGGCCATGGTTCACCATGCACGAGCTAGAGAACAACGGAGGAATGGACACGATGTTTTTTTACCAAGGTTCGGGCCACCATGCTTTTGTGGTTGGATTGCCTCGCGAGGATGATGAGGATGAACCACTACAAGTGTGATGCCTTGGGAGAGCTCAGGATTCGGCTCCCCTCTATGTTTGGGTCTAGCCTATATTTATACTGCCCATGGTCCTCTTTCCACGAAGCACATGGCAGGAAGGGTTGCCACAATAGCCAAATTCGAAGGGGGACAACAGTACATCTTATCCTAACTAATGGTGGTCTTTGCCTGCAAGCTTCTAGTCAATGACGCACAGGTTTGCTCGGCGATGACCTCCGTCCTGCTGAGCTCGTGGTATTGGCCTAGTTGCATTGGAATGGAAACCTTTGGGGGATTCCGCGGGAACCCATGTACGTCCTTGCCTCCTCAACACCAAAGGGGAAACTGTCCTCGCCTACGCCCGATGGCGCCCGCCCGGACTTGGTCGTCATGGCTTACGTCACTAGGGGCCTCATGAGGCCTGGTTGTACATTGATATGTCCGCTCCTCCGGAGGCAGGCTCGGGAGGACGCCCCCTAGGAAGTCTTGGTGTCGTTCGCCTCGCGAAGCAAGGGTCCTTTGCGAGGGTCTTGTACACTGGATCTTATTATTCGGCCACGCCGAGCCATTGGTGGGCCACGCCTTCGGCCACAGGCAGACGGGTCTCCGTACCCCCGGTCCTAGAAGTCCGACAGCCTTAATACTAGAGTTGTGGTGATCTTCACCCTTCCTTTTGTTTTTCTCTTTTGGCATGTACTATGTGTTGGAGAAAGATCTAGATAGATATACACATATAGATGTAGGTGATCATAAACTATTACTGTTCAAATTACCCTTGATGTAAATGGTTGGTAGGCAAAACTATAAGCCCCTATCTTTCTATGTACCCGATTGAAACTTTGATCTCATATGTATCGCATGAGTGTTAGAAATTATGGAAGACCAAAAGATGGTTGAGTACGTGGACTTGCTACAAGAGCTCTTACATTGACGCGTTTTGATGTTATGATAAAATGTAATTGCCTCAATGAAGTTTTTGATGCATACTTTACTTTGTGAACGAATTATCACTTTGGATTAAGAAGTTATATGACAATATATTATTGTTCTAAACATGATCATGATGCCCTAATGTATGTATTTTATTTTATATACACCTCTATCTCTAAACATGTGGTCATGATTATCGATTTTGGCTTTCGCTTGAGGACAAGCAAGGTCTAAGCTCGGGGGAGTTGATACGTCCATTTTGCATCATGTTTTTATATTGATATTTAGTCCATTATGGACTATAGTTTCACATTATGCTACAATACGTATGCCTTTTCTCTCTTATTTTACAAGATTTACATGAAGATGGAGAATGCCGACAACTGGAATTCTGGACCGAAAAGGAGCAAATCTGAGATACCTATTCTGCACAACTCCAAATGTCCTGAAACTTTACGAAGAATTGTTTTGGAATATATAAAACATATTGGGCGAAGAAACAACAGAAGGGGACCCACCAGGTGGCCACAAGCCTATGGTGCGCCCTACCCACCAGGGCTTGTGGCCCCCCTGGCCATCGTCTGGTGCCCATCTTCTGCTATACGAGGGGTTTTGACATAGAAAAAAAATAAGGAGGGAGCATTCGAGACGAAGCATCGCCGTCTTGAGGCAGAACTTGGGAAGAAGCAATGGAGGGCTCCAGTAGAGCTATTGTGCCGAGGAAACTTCCCTCCGGGAGGGGGAAATCGAAGCCATCATCATCACCAACGATCCTCTCATCAAGGGAGGGTCAATGTTCATCAACATCTTCACCAGTACCTTGTCCTCTCAAACCCTAGTTCATCCCTTGTATTCAATCTTTGTCTCAAAACCTCAGATTGGTACCACTGGGTTGCTAGTAGTGTTAATTACTTCTTGTAGTTGATGCTAGTTGGTTTATTTTGTGGAATATCATATGTTCAGATCCTTGACGCTACTCAATACCCCTCCGATTATGAACATGAATATGCTTCGTGATTAGTTACATTTGTTCCCGACGACATGGAAGAAGTCTTGTTATAAGTAATCATGTGAATTTGGTATTCGTTCGATATTTTTATGAGATGTATGTTGTCTTTCCTCTAGTGGTGTTATGTGAACGTCGACTGCATGGAACTTCACCATTATTTGGGTCTAGGGGAAGGAATTGGGAAGTAATAAGTAGATGATGGGTTGCTAAAGTGATAGAAGCTTAAACCCTAGTATATGTGTTGCTTTGTAATGGTGACTTTGCTATATATAAGAGTTCGTACATGCTTATACTTTTCTACAAAGAGGATTGGGTCACCTTGCTGCACCTTTGCTTCACTTTTTCTTGTTACTCGGTACGAATTTCCTATCACAAAACAATCTATTACCGATAATTCCAGTGCATGCAGAAAATACCTTGCCGAAAACCGCTTGTCATTTCCTTTTGCTCCTCGTTGGGTTTGACACTCCTACTTATCGAAAGGACTTCGATAGATCCCCTATGTTCGTGGGTAATCAACTACTCCCTTGTCATCATGGAGACCACCGGGACATTGAAGACGGCCTCCAGTGATGATTTCCCCCTGCTGCAGAGTGCAGGAACAAGGTCCAGATTGGTTTATCGTGGCTACAGAGACTTGCAGCGGTGGAAGAACTTCTCATCTAGGATTATTTCTGGGGGTTTCTGTACATATATGATTTTAAACATTGGAATCACGTGAAGATGGGCCTCGAGGGGCCCACTACCCACCAGGGCACGCTAGAGGGGGGTGGTGCGCCCTGGTGCCTGGTGGGCAGCAAACCCCCCTCCAGTTGTTCTTTGCTCCAATATTATTCATTTGTTCCATAAAAATTCTCCAATAAGTTTTATCCAATTTTATTTCTGCACAAAAACAACACCACGATAGTTCTGTTGAAAACAACGTCTGTCCGGGTTAGTTCCATTCAAATCATACCAAACCATATAAAATTGTTGTAAACATGGCATGAATACTTCATAAATTATAGATATGTTGGAGATGTATCAACATCCCGAAACTTAATTCCTGCTCGTCCTCGAGTAGGTTAATGATAATATAAATAATTTATGAAGTGTGAAGCTAGCATAGTGCATAAGTTTGATCAATGATAATTTCAATCACTTTTCCTAGGATCATAACATCAACTCTTCCTCATAAAACTCATCATGATAAAGTAGCAATCAAATCACATGTTATGATTCAAACAATGCCTTCTCTTGAAACTTAGCAACCTATATTGTTAGTTACCAAACAATTGCAATTCAACTTATTCAACAAGGTCTAACTAAGAGCTCCACATACTCAATCATGATATTGTATTCTATGATTACTACTACTAAAAGAATATTTTAGAACAAATGGCATCCATTGAACACAGAGAAAGATAGGGGCTTACTATTTCTCGTCCCAACTCATTTAATAATTCATGATCAAATATATTTGACTGGCCATATGTGCATAGATCTTTCCTCACCACGTGATGCTTGCCAACTCAAGACTAATTGAGGCTGAAATGAGAATACATACTAGTGACTCTTCCATAAAAGTAAATGCTGAAAACTATAAGATAGGCCCTTCGCAGAGGGAAGCAGAATTTGCCATGTGCTTTTTATTTTTAGATGCTCAATCTCTTAGTGCAAAGGAACATCATGTTATATTGCCCCTTATGATAGCAACCTTTATTATGTAGTATGTTCCTTTTATTACTTTGCCATCACAAGTTTGTACAACACTTATTTTCCTTCACATTAAAAGATCAAACATATTTAGAAGCAATTTTTATTGCTTTATGCACCGATGAAAACTTGCTTGAAGGATCTAATTCAATCCATAGGTAGATATGGTGGACACTCATGTGAAGAAACTGGGTTTAAGGGTTTTTTGATGTACAAGTAGTATCTCTACTGAGTATGAATTTTTGGCTAGCAAAAGATCCTAAGCAAACACCACATGTTGGAGGATCCATAACAATATAACTTCTATGCAAATATACACAACCATAACTCATTATATAGTCTTCCTTGTCCAACTTCAACTAATTTTCTTAAGGGTGAAAATAATTAATGGGTATTCACAATCATTCAAGATGTCCAAGATACTATATTTGTATGAGAAAATTATCTTCCTTATACTAATCATTCTTGAATTGCTTGTATGACCAATATTGTGATCGTCAGGCTTCAATATATTTCACTTTCAAACCAATGCGAAGCTACTACTAGGAATGATATGAACATATAATTTCAACTTCATTATATTCAGTTCATCCAAAAATTTACTCATAGGATATAAGTGAAGAATAAGAGTAAATGACAAACTACTCCAAGAAGATATAATTGAAGATCAAGCGACTAGTTAAGTAAATGGGTGGCTATTTGAGGACACTATATTAATTAAAAACTTTCAGATCTAAGTATTTTATTAAAATATCAAGAAAAACAAAATAAAATGACATTCCAACAATATCAAACATCATGTGAAGAAGTAAAAACTTAGGCTCAACCAATACTAACCAATAATTGTTGATGAAGAAAAGTGGGATGCCTACCGGGGCATCCCCAAGCTTAGATGCTTGAGACTTCTTCAAATATTATCTTGGGATGCCTTGGTCATCCCCAAGCTTGAGCTTTTGTGTCTCCTTAATTCCTTTTGTATCATGGTTTCCCTAAATCTTAAACTTCATCCACACAAAACTTAACAAGGACTCATGAGAAAAGTTAGTATGAATCGATGCAAAACCTTGTCATTCTATACTGAAAAAAATCACTAAAATTATAATTTGGCATTTCATACTAAATTACTCTACATATTTAATACTTGTTTCCTCAAATAGAAACGTTAAACAAGCCAACATATGCAAACAATGCAAACGTAATAGCAATCTGTCTAAACAGAGCAGTCTCTAAAGGATGCAAGAAGATTCATACTTATCTAGCTCAAACAATTCTAAAACTTTACCACACTTTAGAAAATTTATCATAGCTTAATTTTTCAAAATTTCAATCTTTTATCACATCCTGACTCTTCCGCGGAATTTTTGCAACATCGATAAACTTTCTGTTTTGAAATAGCCACTCATAAACTCACAAATTGTGTATGGTAAAGGCTATACTTGATACTTTTATTGAAATTAAAGATGCCAAACATTAATCTAAATAACATAAATAAAATATTAACAAAATAAAATGATGCTCCAAGCAAAACACATATCGTGTGACAAATAGAAATATAGCTCCCAGTGAGGATACCGATAATGTTGAAGACGAAAGAGGGGATGCCTTCCGGGGCATCCCCAAGCTTGTGAGCTTAGGTATTCCTTGAATATTACCTTGGGGTGCCTTGGAAATCACCAATATTAGGGTCTTACCACTCCTTATTCTCCTCATATCGACATCTCTCCCAAAACTTGAAAACTTCAACCACACAAAACTTGACGGAACTTCATGAGATGCGTTAGTATGATAAAGAGAAAATCAATCAGTTTGGTACTGTCATCGATAATATTCATAATTGTTCTCGTACAATTCCTACCTCACCTTATCATTTCCACAATTTATATCACTTAATATAAGCAACGGAAACACTAAAACAAGTAAACTATGCATTGAAAATAGAATCTATCAAACATAGAACAATCTGTAATGATCTGGACAATGAACATACTTCTGCAACTCTAAAATTCTGAAAATTAGCACAATGTAGTAAATTTGTATATCTATAATGTGTAAAAATTTCATAAAATTATCACACTACAGTAATTTATAGAATTTTCTACACTAGACGCAAAACATTCTATTTTTACACAGAATCAAGTCAACTATCATCCACACTATCCCAAATGCTTTACATGGCACTTTATTGAAACAAAAGCTATAAAACATAATTACTACAGTAGCTTAACCATGCGAACACACAAAAACAGTAGGTAGAAGTATTGGGTTGTCTCCCAACAAGTGCTTTTCTTTAATGCCTTTTTAGCTACACATGATGACTTCAATGATGTTCACATATGAACTGTGATTGAAACTTGCAAGAGAGCATCATGAAACATATGACTAACACATTTAAGTCTAACCCACTTCCTATGCATAGGGATTTTGTGTGAAAATAATTTATTGGAGCAAGAATCAACTAGAATAGGAAGGAAAAACAAGCAATACTTCAAAACTTTCAACACATAGAGAGGAAACTTGATATTATTGAGATATGTAAAAGCGTATGTTCCTCTCTCATAGTAATTTTTAGTGCAACCTTGAATGAATTCAAAAATATATCTTTCACATAAAGCATTATTTTCATGATCCACAAGCATTTTTTTTTGTTGCTCTCCACATAAGCAAATTTATTCTCATTCATAATAGTGGGAGCATCATAGGAAACTCAAACACTATACATTGTTTCCATGTTAAAAGAGTAATGCTCAGTAAAAAGATAATCAAAATTATGCCAATAATTAGCACTACTTTATATAACATAAGTATCATCACAATAATCATCATAAGTGGCAATTTGATTCTCATCATAGTCAATTGGAACCTCCTCCAAAATAGTGGATCATTACTAAATAAAGTCATGACCTCTACAAATCCACCTTTATGATTATAATAAGATTCAACACCATCGACAATAGTGGGAAAATTATTATCCAAAGTTGACACTCTTCTAAATCCACTTTCATAAATATTGCAATCATCATAAATAGGAGGCATGCAATCATCATAACAAATTTGACCATTCAAAGTAGGGGGACTAAAAAGATCATCTTCATTAAGCATAGCATCCCCAAGCTTGGGAAAAACATTAATTGCAGCAAATAAATTCTCAAACATGTCATTCTCATCAAACATAGCATCCCAAGCTTGTGGCTTGGCATATCATAAGCATAATCACTCTCATCATTAATAGTATGAATAACACCAATAGTATATCAATTTTTATCATAATAATTTCCCAAGTTGGTGCCAAAAAGATTTCCAAGAATATAAAAAGTATCATTATCTTCCCAATCATAATCATCAAAACAAGCAATATACATAACAAAATCATCATCAATAGTTCTTTCGGACATTGTGCCATAAGACAAAGAAACAATATCATCATCAAGTGCATCATCTTCCACGATTATTTTTGATTCATTCTCATGAGGCACAACAATAATAGGAGAAACAACATTTGGGAGGGATAGCTTTTTACCGCTACTCTTTCTTCTTTTCTTCTTTTTCTTCTTCTTCTTCTTCTTCTTCACCACATCAAGTGTGGGTTTAATTAATTTTTTTTGAGGTTCTTATTGATGAGATGGGTTGAATAGGGAGGTCCTTCTCGTCACCTATTTCATCATGAGAGACAACAGGAGGGAAAATGGAAATCTTTACCCTTTCATTAGTATTTCTTTTATATTCTATTGGGTTTCCCATCTTTCTATAGTTTTATAAGCATTCTCATTGCAATTTACCATGAAAAACATGTAGATATCTTTTAGATTAGTTTCAATGTCGTTTTTGAGAATGAATACTTCAAACCAACTATTTTTATGTGTCAATTCTTCACTCCCCAAAAATAGAGAAATCTCATTATAAAGTTCAAGGGTGATCATGTCATTACAATATTTGACCACGATTCGATCATGAAAAAGTTTGCATTGGAAATTAAGATGACCAACCTTGTTGCAGAGTTCACAAGTAATAGTACAAAGATAACATAATTTTACAGCAAATTCATCTATCACTTTGAGCAAAAAATTGGTTCGATCATGTTTATGCTCCTTACAAAATCTATCATCCCTATAAGGCACGTCTTCGCAAACTTTATGCACTCCACAAAAATTGACATGCTTATAAGAAACATTTTTATCATGACTAGTGCAATCATCATTAGTATTTTGGATATTCATAAAATTACTACTAATAACATTGCAATCTTGATCATCATTGATGGGAGACATTTTATTGAATTCTTCTTCTATCCATTAAGCACGATTTTCCTTCCCATCATTTTCAAGAAAGACAAGATAAAGATGAATAATATAAGGAAACCTACATTCCATTTTTTGTAGTTTTCTTTTATAAACTAAACTAGTGATAAAAAAAGAAACTAAACGATTTGATTGCAAGATCTAAAGATATACCTTCAAGAACTCACCTCCCTGGCAACGGCGCCAGAAAAGAGCTTGATGTCTACTACATAACTTTATTCTTGTAGACTCATGTTGGACCTCCAAGCGTAGAGTTTTGTAGGATAGTAGCAAGTTACCCTCAAGTGGATGACCTAAGGTTTATCAATCTGTGGGAGGCGTAGGATGAAGATGGCCTCTCTCAAACAACCCTGCAACCAAATAACAAAGAGTCTCTTGTGTCCCCAACACATCAAATACAATGGTAAATTGTATAGGTCGACTAGTTGGCAAAGAGATGGTAATACAACTGTAGTAATGATAGTAGATATTTTTTTGTAATAGGAACAATAAAAAACAACAAGGTAGCAAGTAACAAAAGTGATCCCAAACGGTATTGCAATGCTTGAAAACAAGGCCTAGAGTTTGTACTTTCACTAGTGCAATCTCTCAACAATGCTAATATAATTGGATCATATAACCATCCCTCAACGTGCGATGAAGAATCACTCCAAAGTTCTTATCTGGTGGAGAACATAAGAAGAAATTGTTTTAGGGTACAAAGCCACCTCAAAGTTATTCTTTCCTATCACTCTTCTAATCTATCCATGTAAGTGTCACCCTAGAGTTCTTACTAAAATAACACCACATGATACACATCAACCAACTCTAATGTCACCTAGATACTCCAGTGTCACCGCGAGTATCCTTGAGTTGATTATATGATATGCATCAAACAATTTCAGATTCATAATACTCAATCCAACACAAAGAACCTCAAAGAGTGCCCAAATATTTCTACCAGAGAAACAAGGGCGAGAACATGCATCAACCCATATGCATAGATTACTCCAATGTCACCTCAGGAATCCGCGAGTTGAGTGCCAAAACACACACAAACTATTCTCAAATGCATACAAGTATGCAATGCGAATGACTACAAAATCTCAAAGGTAAAACTCAATCCATCACAACAAGATAGAGAGGGAGAAACACCATATGATCCAACTATATTAACAAAGCTCGTGGTACATCAAGATCGTGCTAAATCAAGAA
This sequence comes from Secale cereale, assembly GCA_902687465.1. NCBI lineage: Eukaryota > Viridiplantae > Streptophyta > Magnoliopsida > Poales > Poaceae > Secale > Secale cereale. Next base: position 386,187,731 of record LR738712.1, read on the forward strand.
CATGAGAGAGAGGGATATATTAAACACATAGCTACCGGTACAAACCGTTAGCCCCGAAGGTGGACTACTCCATCCTCATCATGGAGACCACCAGGACGATGAAGATGGCCTCCGATCATGATTTTCCCGTCCAGAAGAGTGCCGGAACATGGTCTAGATTGGTTTTTCATGGCTATAGAGACTTGCGGCGGCGACACTTCTCATCTAGGGTTATTTTTGTGGGTTTCTGTATATATAGGATTTTTCAGCATTGGAATCATGTGAAGATGGGCCTCGAGGGGCCCACTACCTACCAGGGCATGCAAGAGGGGTGTGGTGTGCCATGGTGCCTAGTGGGCAGCAGCCCCCCTCAAGTGGCTCTTTGCTCCAATATTCTTCATTTGTTCCATAAAAATCTACAAAAAGTTTCGTCGAATTCCGAGAACTTTCATTTTTGAACAAAAACAACACCCCGATAGTTCTGCTGAAAAAACGTCAGTCCGGGTTAGTTCCATTAAAATCATACCAAAACCATATAAATTTGTTGTAAATGTGGCATGAATACTACATAAATTATAGATACGTTGGGGATGTATCAGTCTCCTAACCGATTGGTTTCGTGTTCTTTCCACATGGGAGAGTTTGATGGGAATATGACCTAGAGACAATAATAAAGTTATTATTATTATATTCATGATAAAGGTTTATTATTCATGCAAGAATTGTATTGACCAGAAACTTAAATACGTGTGTGGATAAATAAACAAATAACGTGTCCCTGGTGAGCCTCTACTAGACTAGCTCGTTGGTCAATGGATGGTTAAGGTTTCCTAACCATAGACATGCGTTGTCATTTGATAACGTGATCACATCATTAGGAGAATGATGTGATGGACAAGACCCATTCATTAGCATAGCATATGATCGTTTAGTTTATTCCTACTGCTTTCTAAATGTCAAATACATGTTTCTTCGACCATGAGATCATGCAACACCCGGACTCCGGAGAGTACCTTGTGTGTTATCAGATGTCACAACATAACTGGGTGATCATAAAGATACTCTATAGGTATCTCCGAAGGTGTCTTTCGGGTTGGCATGGATCGAGACTGAGATTTGTCACTCCGTGTGACGGAGAGGTATCTCCAGGCCCTCTCGGCAATGCAACATCACAAGAAGCTTGCAAGAAAAGTGACTAAGGATTTAGTTGCAAGATGATGTATTACAGAACGAGTAAAGAGACTTGCCAGTAACGAGATTGAACTAGGTATGGAGATACCGACGATCAGATGTCGGGCAAGTAACATATTGACATGCAAAGGGAACTACGTATGTTATCATAACGGTTTGACCAATAAAGATCTGCGTAGAATATGTAGGAACCAATATGGGCATCCAGGTCCCGCTATTGGTTATTGACTGGAGAGGCGTCACGGTTATGCCTACATCATTCTCGAACCCGTAGGGTCCGCACGCTTAACTTTCCTTGACGATATAGTAATATATGAGTTATGTGAGTTGGTGACCGAATGTTGATCGGAGTCCTAGATGAGATCACAGACATAATGACGAGCTTCGGAATGGTCCGGAGGTAAATATTGATATATAGGACGATACTATTTGGTCACCAGAAAGGTTTCAGAATGCACCGACGTTTTATCGGACTGTCGGAAGGGGTTCCAGGAGGCCATCGGTACTTGGTGGGCCTTGATACATCCATTTTGCATCATGCTTTCCTACTGTTATTTATATTGTTTCCATGCATAATAATTCATTTTGGAGTAATTCTAATGTCTTTTCTCTCATAATATGCAAGGTTTGTATCAAGAGGGAGAATACCGGCAGCTGGAAATCTAGACCTGAAAAAGCAACGTCAGGCTACCTATCCTACACAAATCCAAATGTGCTGAAACTTCACGAGGATTTTTATTGAATAAGTAAGAATACTGGAGCTGATAACCACCAGAGGGGGCCCACCAGGTGGGCACAACCCACCTGGGCGCCCAGGGCCCCTAGGCGCGACCTTGTTGGTTGTGCCCTACTCGGCCCATCTCCGATGCCCCTCTTCTGGTATACAAGTCATTTTTACCTAGAAAATAAATAAGGAGAGGACTTTCGGGATGGAGTGCCGCCATCTGCAGGCGGAACTTGGGCAGGAGCACTTTGGCCCTCCGGCCGAGCGATTCCGTCGGGGGAACTTCCCTCCTGGGGGGGGGGGGGGGG